>OX463223.1:67401487-68026487 GCA_949820135.1 Sylvilagus floridanus | reverse complement strand
TTTATCATTGCCATCCTCTACTCAATGTCAATCACAGTGCCTGCTGCTTGTTAGGTTCTCTATAAATATTTTCAAAATTCATTGCATATGATTATTGTCAAGGGGCAGATAGTGATTAAAATGCCAGTTTAGATGCTCACAGCCCATTTTGCGGTACCTTGGTAAGAGTCCTGGCTCTGCTGCTGCTTCCAGCTTCCTGCTAATACAGACCCTAAACATCAGCAGGTGACAAATTAAGTAATTGGATCCCTGTCACTCATATGGGAGACTTGGATTGAGTTCTAAGCCACTGGTTTCAGCCTGAATCAACACCAGCCTTTGCAAACACTTGGGAGTTAACCCGCAGACTGAAGGTCTGCAACTCTATCTTTCTATATCTCTCTTTCTGTCCAATACAAAAATTAGCATATAGGGGATAATTTTTTTAAGTATTTGAAGATCATCTGTGTGTGTGTAAGTGTGTGTGGCCAATAAAAAATTAGCATATATGTGATAATTTTTTAAGTATTTGAAGCTCGTTTTTTCTCACATGGAAGCAGTCTAAAACATGATCTATTCTTTCAACATAGCCATCAGCATCAACTTACCAAGTTTAAGAACTTTATTGCACCTCTGAATCAGGCTAGTATTGGCAGAAGGAACTGGTTGTTTTAACAATTTCCACTGAGAACAATTCATTATCTCTTTTTCTTGAACAAAATATCACCGTCTATTCAGATGTTGATGTTAGTACTAAGCTTTTCTGTTAGCATGGAAATTCACTCTTTTACAACCTAGCTGTCACTATGGGTTCCTTCTGTTCTCCATTCTTTGTCCCTTTTGGTGTGGGGGCGGGGGGCTGTTTAAACCATCTAATTTTCAACTAGGTCTAAAAACCAGGTATGTAATGATGCATACAAATACATTACACATTAATGATAAAATGCATTTAGCTGATGACTAGGCCATTGATATTCCTATCTTGCAATGAGCATCTGTGAGCTCTGTAATTGCTGCTTCTGTAATAGTTTCACTACAGCACCTTAAGGGCAATCTAGTTCACAATAGTGGAAAGTGATGCAAATCACTGCAACTTGTAGCTTTTGCAGATTTATGATTAGACTGAGATTCCCTTCTATGAGTTGTATCTCATGAACATTAGTGTCGTTTGAATAAGATGAAATTGCGGCACTACAGTA
This sequence comes from Sylvilagus floridanus, assembly GCA_949820135.1. Classification (NCBI taxonomy): domain Eukaryota; kingdom Metazoa; phylum Chordata; class Mammalia; order Lagomorpha; family Leporidae; genus Sylvilagus; species Sylvilagus floridanus. Next base: position 68,025,309 of record OX463223.1, on the reverse strand, counting down.
TATTCCTTGTTTTCTAAGCCCCACAAGCTTGGGAATGAGAAGGTGACAGTCATTACCAGCAACCTCTGTTTCCCTAAATTGCTATCAATGTGCTTTCTGAAAACTTCAGCCTCCCTTACAATCCTCCCAAACATTTCTGAGGATCTCTTTGAGTTACTACCTGTGTGCTAAGTGAAGCTGTTTGCTTAGCTACTAGGTAGTGCCTGTTGTTTTCTTCCTCTTTACCATTGCTGATGCTTCAATGACTTTTATTGTTATTAGTGTCAAAAATGCTGATTTCAGGTCAGGTGTTTGCTATGTTACGGCCGTGCCGGAGTAAAGAATACACCAAGAGGCAGTCTCTTATGCAAAACACAAGAAGAGTATTTTATTGACCAGCATGCTGGGGTCGCAGCGTCACAAATGTGAGCGAGCGACCCTGAGTGCAAATCGCATCAGCTTTTTATAGTCACACAAAGGCTTTGAACAATCTGTAGATCATATTTCACATAAGGTTAACAGGTTTGTATGGGTTTCGGACAAAGCCACATTCCGGTGTTATCTCTTCCTGCCCCGGCATTACCATGTCTATTCAGCAAAGACAGGTCTCAACCCCTCCCTGAGTCAGGAATCCAGGAAGTAGGTCAAAAGTCAATCTGGCAAGGGTCGGAAGAGAAGGGGGGGGGTCTGCTTAACTTTAATATTTCTTCATTCCCCCCTTTTTCTATTGTGAAGTCTCTAATCCTAGAGACCAGCTTCGCTGTTAGACTCACTACTACATTCGAGATTTTCATCATTTCTAGTTGAGACACTTTCCACCGGCACATATTGCTGCCGGATGACCATTAGCTTGACATTTTCTACCTGAGTTCGAACAAATTTTACCAATTTATTTAGCATACACGGTCCTATGGTGACTATTAGAAGCAGTACTTTCAGAGGACCAGTTATTGCTGATGACGCAAAAATTTTTCCCCTGATTAAATATGGATGTTGACACGCAGGGGGTGATTCCAGTATTGCAGGCCCACCATGCACCATCTGGCGGAGCCCAATAGGCTGATGTGGTTGTATTTAGTTGGCGACTCTGGTTACAGAGCTGGGACCTGCTAGCCGGGACAGTCCCTATACATAGTCCATGGCCCCTCACTTCAGGTATGGTAAGCTTGTGCCCCCCCTTCCAATCACAGGAGGAGGCATTCATTGGCCGAGGTGTCCCACTCACCGCTATTCCCTCATAATAGGGTGGTGCGGCAGACAAACACAGCCAGCAGGGGACCATTCCCTGCTGGGTATAGTTTAGTGCCTTATAGGCTCCTTGTATCAACTTAAAGAGTGGAGGGGGAATTAAATGAGTTTCATTACTCCCAACTGTAGTGGACTGTCCCGGTGTAGGCCCCAACTCACCCTTACTTGTCCCAGCCTGTTCTGATTCATGAGAAGGCTCTGGCAGGGGTCCTGGGACTGGTTGTGGGATGACGGCAGGATTAGGGCCTACAGAGACTGGAATAGCCTCTCTCTTCAAACGTATAGTGAACCATAAACCAAAGTCATATCCTGCAACATAGTATCGCATTCCCCAAATTCTTCCTCTTGCCCAGCTGGCCAGAGCGGAGACTCCTATCCCTCTGGGGGTGAAAGTGATATTTAACGTCACGCCCCAGGGGGAGAATTCTGATTCCAAGCAGCGCCGATGCCCCGCCTGAGCATCTCCATTTGGAGGAAAATTTCTATATACAGTTATCCAGTCCCTATCATCATTATGTTTTAACCAAGACACATCTCCTGTAGTTTCACATCCCCAGGCCTTACAATAGAAAGACTCTACCCCCCCCCCCGCAGTTATAGATCTGTTGCTTAGTCCTTCCTCCTTCCGGGCATACATAAAAGTCTAGTTGTCGTAACCGGCACCGCCGCCAGGGATCAAGGCAACCGGGAACAGACACATGGGAAGTATCTGCCCCTGGATGCATATCCCAGGAGAGATTATCCCAGTTCTGTACCAACTTACAGACATCGGGGTACAGGGATGGCCACCATGTGCCTGGTGTATGCGTCCCACTTATTGACCATGCCACATGCCCTGCGGGAGAAACCACCTCCCAAGTTAGTAGCTGGGGCTCGTGCGGATTCCCATCAGCAAGGCTACCGCTCAGGGTTAGAAGGAGAAATGCGACGGATCCGTAGTTTAAGCGGGTTATTGGTCTTCTCCAGTTGCCATTCTTCCTCCGATGCCGTTGTTGTAGGTGCCGGCTTGAGGTGGGAAGCATGTATCCAGTTGCTGATGCCATCGACCTTTACTGCCGTCGGCGTTGTCAGCAAGACGATGTAGGGTCCTTTCCACCGCGATTCCAGAGTGTCTGCTCGATGCCTCCGCACAAAAACTGAGTCTCCTACTCGAAAAGGATGGGGGGGGTAAAGATTCAGTTCCCGGTTTATATAAGTCCTTTAGCTGTTCCCAGACATATTTCTGCACACTTTCCAGGGCCTGCAGCCTAGCCATCAATGGAACTGAAGGAGCCGTCCAGCTATCATTATTTTGCAACATATCATGCACGGGGGGGGGGTACCAAACAGAATTTTAAAGGGAGCTAACCCGAACATTACAGAAGAGGGGATTCACGCGCGCGGTACAGGGCATAAGGTAGGAGCATCATCCAGTCTTTTAGGCCAGTTTCTAAGGACAATTTAGATATTGTTTTTTTAGAGTCCAATTTATTTATTTTTTTTACTTGCCCTGAGCTCTGGGGGCGATAGGCGCAATGTAATTTCCAATTAATATTTAAAGCTTTTGAGAGGCCTTGAGTAATCTGTGTCACAAAGGCAGGCCCATTATCTGATCCTATAGTCTGAAGGAGACCAAATCTCGGGAAGATTTTTTTCATTATTTTCTTGGCTACTACCAAAGCAGTCTCATTTTTGGTGGGGAATGCCTCTACCCATCCTGAAAAAGTATCTATGAATACTAACAAATATCTATAACCTCCTTTAGTTGGTTTTACTTCAGTGAAATCTACTTCCCAATGTTGCCCTGGTCTCTTCCCCTTAATCTAGTTCCTGTCAGTGCTAGTAGGGGAAAGGTTACAAGGTCTTAAAGCACAAGGTCACACAAGGTTGCGTTATCAGTACTCTCTGGTCTGGGCTGTTTAGCCCTGCCTCAGTAGTTTTCCACTAAGAGGTCACATGCTGCATGGTCCCCGACATATCCCCCTTTCTTATCAATTAAACAAAAATGGCTACCGGTTAGGCCAGGTGTGATGAACGAGCAGTGCCTGTCTTAGGAATCGACCCGGAGCTCCATCACCTCTTACCCGTCATTGGATATCCTTGCCAGTCCCCAAGGACTCCTGTCTTAGGTGGGTGAGGTTCCGGGAAGGTGCCCGTCATTGGCTTGCTGCTTGTTTTATTGATAGGCCTGGGGCCCTTCCTGGGCTCCCGACTGGGGCAGCGGCAGACCGAGGGGGAGAGGCAGTTGTGGGAGGGACCGTGACCTCACCGGCCAGACCTCACCAGCCAGAGAGAGAGATAACGTTCTCCAGGGGATCTTCCATGGCCAGACTTTGGTAATGTATTTGAATTGGTCTGGCTGCTAAATTATCTACTTGCTGTCTGATAAAAGTTATCAGCTTACTGAAAAGACAAGGACCTACAGATAGTATAACAAGCAAACCAGCAATAGGGCCTAAAAGCGGTAGCAAATAGGAAAGCAGTCCATTCCATCCCATCCAAAAGGGATTTTAAGCCTCTACGATTTTGTAGAACCACTTCCGCTAGGGAATCAATTTGATCTTGAAGACAGTGACAAGCTGCACAAGCTGTGACAAGCTGCACAATGGTTGACTCTCTCCTCTGCTAATTGTTTGTTATGCATTGCTGATAAGGAAAACAGCTGTTCCCTGAGAAGGTTTTGAAGTTTCTGTACCCCCAAATGAGTAAACTGGTGATCCTGCTGTAAATACTCCCTTGCTGGTTCCTGCTTATCCTCTCCCCTCTCTGCCACTTCGCTGGACTCAGTCTCCTTAGTTACTAAAGTCTCAGGCCCTCCCCCAAAGCTGTGCCCCGAGCCGCGGTGTCCGCCTGTCTGTTTCCTACTGCCACTGCCGAAGCTCCCTTCTCGTGGCCCGGACAATGTATTATTGCCAGTTGGGCTGGCAGCACTATGGCCCCCGGATGTTAATAGTTCCCGTTTGATAGATGGCCCCATGAATGTGAGCAGTCGCAAAAGCGTAGTGACTGTCCGTAGCGCAATCTACTCAGCACGCTGTGCCGAAGTCCCATCTGGTAGGCGCGCCACCCATATGACATCACCATTTACGCTTACCACCGCAGCTCCTGCTCTTCTCCTACCGTCCACCACGAGGCTGCTCCCATCCATAAACCATGTTACCTCCGGGCTAGACAGCGGTCGGTCGATTAGATCCTGTTGAATTCCACTCTCTTCTGCTAGCACCTCCTGACAATGGCGTAGGACAGGGTCGGTGGTTGAGTCTGGTAATAGCGTTGCCAGATTCAAGGCAGTAGGAGGCCCAAAGGTGATCCAGTCCTTGTCCAACAGGATGCTCTGATAATGTGTAATTCTGGCATTTGTTAACCAGCGGTCTGGGGGCTGCCAAACAACGCTCTCTAGAGCGTGCGGGGCTATGACGGTCAGCCTTCTCCCTAAGGTCAACTTATCTGCGTCCTTGATCAACAAGGCTGCAGCTGCAATTGCCCTAAGGCACTTCGGCCATCCTCTGGCCACAGGATGAGTTTCCCAGAGAGGTAGGCTACCGTCTCTTCCACGGCCCCAGAGTCTGAGTCAATACACCTTTAGCAACCCCCCTTTCTCTTCCACATACAGGATGAATGGTTTATCTATATCCAGGAGGGCGAGTGCTGGGGCAGATAGCAGTGCCTTTTTTATAGAGTTAAAGGCCTGTTGTTGGTCCTTCCCCCAGGCAAACTCCTGGGAGTCTTTCAGCAAGAGATATAGCAGTACTGCCATGTGGGTGAATCCCGGTATCCACAATCGGCTAAAACCAGCCATCCCCAAAAATTCTCTCCGCTGCTTATGAGTAGTTGGGGCCGGGATCTGGGCTACTGCCTCCTTTCTTGCTTTAGTCAACCACCGCTTCCCATCACGGAGGACATACCCCAGAAAAGTCACTTCCCTCCGACACAGCTGAGCCTTCTTTCCCGAGGCTCGGTAACCTAGCCGCCCCAGTTCTCGCAGGAGGCAGCGAGTGCCATACTCACAATCCTTCAGGGTACGGGCTGCCAGCAACAGGTCATCTACACATTGGAGCAGAGTGACTTCAGGGTGTTCACCGCGAAAGGTCCGGAGGTCCTGATGCAGTGCCTCAAAGATAGTGGGGGAATTCTTGAAGCCCTGAGGCAGGCGCGTCCAAGTCAGCTGGCCTGAAAACCCCTCTTCCAGGTCTTGCCATTCAAAGGCAAATGTTGGCTGGCTATCTGGATGGAGCCGCAAGCAAAAGAAGGCATAGTCCACGCCCTGTACTGGCTTCCACTTGCTCCCTGTACCAAAGTCCGCTTATCTGATAGAGGTCCCAAAGGGGCCTTCAGGACTGAATTTACAGCTCCCGTGTGGACTCCAAAATTGATAGGAGTTGCCTTCGGGACTCCCTGTGCCCTTCTTGGACAATCTCCAGCCCAATGCCCCCCTCTCTCTGCAGTCAGCACATCGGTCAGAGTCCAGCCGCGATCGCCTCCTCTCCCTTTGTGAGTTCGTCCTCCCTTCGGATCTTCCCTATTCTGGCTTCGGATGACAGTGGCAAGAATCCGAGCTAGCTCCTTGCTGCGTCTCTTATCCCTCACCTCTTCCAGCTTTTCCCCTTTTCTTTCTTTGACTCCCATTCCTCCCTCTCTTCTCTCCCTCTCCGCTCCCTTTCTTCTTCAGTTTTCTCCTTGCAGTATACTTTTTCTGCTTCCTTCACCAGGTCCCCTAGGGACTTCTGCAGTCCTTCTAAGCGCTGCAGTTTGTGTCTGATGTCCGAAGCGGACTGCCCCATGAATGCCATTGCAACTGACCCTCTCTGCCCTTCAGACTCTGGATCGAATGGGGTATATCTCCTGCAAGCCTCCATTAATCATTCTAGGAACATGGAGGGGGTCTCCTCTGGTCCCTGGATAACCTCCCTTACCTTAGCCAAATTAGTGGGCTTCCTGGCCGCTGCTCGGAGGCCCGTAACAGGAAACTGGCGATAAGTGGACAGATGCCTCCTACCTTCGCGACTGTTAGGATCCTATTCAGGGCGCTGCAGGGGGAACACTTCATCAATTATGTTCTGTAATGGAGTTGGCCTGCCATCCTGTCCGGGCACATTTTTCCGAGCTTCAATCAGTATCCGGTCCCGCTCCTCGGTTGTAAAAAGAGTGTTTAACAACTGCTGACAATCGTCCCATGTAGGTTGATGAGAAAACATTAGGGATTCTACCAAACCTGTCAAACGCCCAGGGTCAACAGAAAAAGAAGGGTTATTATTTTTCCAATTGTATAAATTAGATGATGAGAATGGCCAGTACTGTAACACCTGCATCTCTCCCCTGTGCCCATCATCTATCACCCTGTCTGTGGGTCGCAAGGGCAGGGCGATAGCAGTGTCAGGGGTTGGCTGCCCCTTCCTACTCCGGGTTCCCTGGGTCGGCCCTCCCACCCAGTCCATCCCCTCTTTCTCCTGCTCCGACACTGGGGGTGCCGAAGGCCAAGGTACTACCGGGGTCAAAATAGCCAACCGCTGTAGTTGATTCTCCGGTGATTGTCCCTCCTCTTTGGTCGTTGAAGAGACAACCTGGGGGGAAGATGAGGTTAGTAACAGAAAGGGGAAAAGGAAGGTGTGGTTGAGGAGATGGCGCAATCTGCGGAAAAGCGGGATCACGCAGGAAAGCCTGTGGGTACGGAGGCAAAGAATCCATAGTTAATAGATCGGCCTGGGATTCGGGGAGCACAGGTGGCCATCTCTTTTCCTCTTCTTTCTGGTGGAGCTTCAAAGGCAACACTTCCGCTGCACCTGTGAGAAACTGGAAAGACTTAACCCAGGCCGGCGGATTTTCACAAAGATCTTGCCATACAAGTATGTAAAATTCTTGGTCAGGATGTCCACGTTTCCCAGGTTGAAAGACATACTCCTTAACTTGGCGCACTAAGGGAGGAAAAAGATCCTCCCTCCAGCCAGCCTACGCCAAGCCCTGACCAGCCAGAGGGACAGTAAATCTGCCACTTATCCTTTTTCACTACCAGAGATAAATTGTTTCCCCCAGCTCAGATCTCTGGATAGTGCGCCAGAGTTAAGGCCAAAGGAGTTGTGGCGGTCTGTCCCATAATTTCCCTAACAATTCCCCTAGTGGCGTTCAAGAAACTAAAACCAGAGGGGGGTTTCGCTGAGCGTCCTCAGTCCCCCGAAATTCCCGAGGCGTCCCTCGAGAAGATGCAGCGTGATCGCCTGGCACGTCTGCCGATCACTGCCTGCAACACGCCACTGAAAACCCCTGAGCGCGCGTCCTCCACAGTTTCAACCGGTCCTCCTTACTTATAATACTCTTCAAAGAGTTGTCCGTTGGTGCTACTCACTCCTGGATTGGCACGGAAAATCTCGCTGGGGCCTCCAAATGTTACGGCCGTGCCGGAGTAAAGAATACACCAAGAGGCAGTCTCTTATGCAAAACACAAGAAGAGTATTTTATTGACCAGCATGCTGGGGTCGCAGCGTCACAAATGTGAGCGAGCGACCCTGAGTGCAAATCGCATCAGCTTTTTATAGTCACACAAAGGCTTTGAACAATCTGTAGATCATATTTCACATAAGGTTAACAGGTTTGTATGGGTTTCGGACAAAGCCACATTCCGGTGTTATCTCTTCCTGCCCCGGCATTACCATGTCTATTCAGCAAAGACAGGTCTCAACCCCTCCCTGAGTCAGGAATCCAGGAAGTAGGTCAAAAGTCAATCTGGCAAGGGTCGGAAGAGAAGGGGGGGGGTCTGCTTAACTTTAATATTTCTTCAGCTACAGCAATTAAGACACTGCTTTCGATGCCTGCATACCATATTGGAGTGCCTGATTTTCAGTCCCAGCTCCACTGCAAATTGCAGCTTCCTGGTAACGCACACCTAGGGAAGCAGCAGGTGATGGCTCAAGTACTTGAGTCCCTGCCATCCATGTGAGAAACCTGGATGGAGTTCTGGCCTCTTATCTTCAGTTTGGCCCAGCCTTGGCTTTTGCAAGTATTTGGGAGAATGAACCAGCAGATGGAATATCTCTCTGTTTGTCTTTCTCTCTCTCTCTCTAATAAAATAAAATAAAATAAAATATTTAAAAGATTTATTTATTTATTTGAAAAGCAGAGTTACACAGAGAGAGAGAGATCTTCCATCTGCTGGTTCACCCCCAAAATGGCCACAACAACTGGTGACAGCCCAAAGCCCGGAGCCAGGAACTTCTGGGTCTCCCATGTGGGTGCAGTGGTCCAGGGACTTGAGCCATCTCCTGTTGCCTTCCCTGGTGCAACAGCAGGGAGTTGGATCAGAAGTGGAACAGCTGGGACTCAAACTGGTACCCATATGGGATGCCAGCACTGGGGCCAGAGCTTAACACATTGTGTGACAGAGCTGGCCCCTAAAACCAGTTTTTAAAGGCCAATTTTATTCATGCCAGTTTCCACTCTCAGTGTAAATGCTGCTGTGATATGAAGACAAAGCTGATGATAGTGTTATCAAATGCTTTGGGCTCAATAGTTAAAGCCAAAACTCCATGTTTTCTCATTTTTTTTTTCTGTATTTTTAATGTTCAAAGAGATTTTCACAAGACACAAAGCAGTCATATCAGGGGCTATATTAATCACAAGGAAGCTAGTAATATTTGATTTCAAGCCTGGTGAGAATTTAAGTAAGCCTATCTGGTAACTTTGATTGTTGTCTTTATCCATATTACATGATATGATTGTATTGGCAGAATAGATTATTACAACCTGCTTATAGTATATTGTTTCCAAAGATGGCTAAACAATTTGTCCTATTTCACATGCCTTTTAGCAATATTATTTTGCCAGTCCATCCATCAGAAGGTAGAAGCCATTTTTCCTCTCCATGAATCTTGGCCTGATTCCACAGGATGTTGCAGAAATGATGTGTTGTGACTTGTAGGCTAAACCTTAAGCTATATCCTTAATTTTTACTCTCTTAAAAGTCAACTGCCAAATTAAGAAATTTGGGCTATCTACTAAATGGTGAAAGACCACATGGAAAGAGAGAGGCTGCAAAGAGAACTGAAGTGCTCCGGTTGAGAACCAGCCCCAAGGTTCTAGATACATGAAACAGTCTTGGATCTTCCACCTCTCAGTGAAGTTCTGTGTCCCGAAGCTGATATCATGTGCTATCACAAGACAGGCATCCCTGCACAGTCCTGCCCAGATTTCTGACTGAGAATTATGAGCAATAAAAGGTGTCATTTTAAGCCACTTTTGGGGGTAACTGAGTAACTTCTTGTACAGCAACAGGTGACAAAATCTTCCCCTTTATCTGGAAACATCTCAATATACAGAAATGAGTCTTCAATGTCTTGGATATGTAATACTTCTTTGATCATGCTTTAGATAGTGCTTGACTCAGATTAGGGCAATCCAAGAAATAGAGGGTCACAGAGATGGGGATTACTTGGAGTCTGATAGCATTAACAAGTCTCCCTGAAAGAAAGTTCTATTGTACATTTCCATATGGTTATTCTGGATTCTTCCCAAGCTTTCATTGTTTGGCAATTCCCTCAGTTTTTTTTTTTTTTTTTTTGACAGGCAGAATGGACAGTGTGAGAGAGAGACAGAGAGAAAGGTCTTCCTTTTGCCATTGGTTCACCCTCCAATGGCCGCCGCGGCAGGCGCACTGCGCTGATCCGAAGGCAGGAGCCAGGTGCTTCTCCTGGTCTCCCATGAGGTTCAGGGCCCAAGCATTTGGGCCATCCTCCACTGTACTCCCGGGCCACAGCAGAGACCTGGCCTGGAAGAGGGGCAATCTGGACAGAATCTGGTGCCCCGACCGGGACTAGAACCTGGGGTGCCGGCGCCGCAAGGTGGAGGATTAGCCTAATGAGCTCCCTCAGTTCTGTTAGCCAGGTGGATTTTTTCAATAAATTCTTATAATTGTTTATTACTTAAGACAATTAAGTACAGATAAAATTTACATATAGAATATACCAATAAGAATATACTAATAAGAATTTTTTCTGAATTTGATCTTGAGCTTTCTCTGAAGTTTCACTTTAACTAAAAGAGCAAAATAATCATTTTAGCTCAATTCTAATTGATTCTAATAAGTGCCCAACTTATTTAAGTGATTTGGGGGCAAAATGTCTTTTGGGGATTGTACTCTAACTTCCCCTTCACTTCATGGTATACTTCCTTGGGTAGAATACAAAGAAAAGTATATGCTTTATTCCAGTGGTAGGGAAATGGCATTTCATCTGTGTCTGTACATCAGGTTTTCAACTGCTTCCACTGGACAGCACACACTTCTGGTCACCAGTTTCATTGCTGGCACTAGAATGCATTTTATAATTGTTTTATTGGATTTTATCTCAGTTGTATAATATTTTGCTCCTCTCTTACTCTATAATGCACAGGAAAAAAAATGCCTGCTGTGAGTCAGCCAACCATAGCTAATGATATGTAAAATGTGAGCTGCGGAAAAAAGGTAAATTTGTTTTATTCCTTCAACAAATACTGACTTTTATAAAAAGCAAAAGTATTTATATTTAAGCTTTCTTGCTAAGGACAAGAAAATCCTGCCCATCCTCCATCCCCAAACAAGCAAACAAACAAATAAAAAAACCTGAACTTTCTCTTTTGAAAATCAAAGGCAAAAAGATTCATTTGTTCTATTTATCCTGTTGTTGGTTCATTAGCTGGGGTTATGGCAGAACTACAAGGAAACAGGAGTTACTGAAAATAAAAATGCTTCCATTAAAAATCTCAAAAAATATTATACTCATCATATCAACTAGAGTGTATCTCTGTTGTTTGCCATGCAAAAGGCCTGAACACCTGTGATGGCAGAGGTTAGTCATAATGCATGTGCTTCACTCTGTGTGTACTACTCCCAGTTAACTGGAAAAAGCAAGTCCCTATTGATCTGACAGAATTCAATATTTGAAATGAAACCTAGACTGACTTAAATGTGAAATAAAATGAATCTTTAGCAAAACTAGGCTAATCATGAAGGGGGCTTCAAAAATTTTGTGGGTAATAGGATTAAAAGATACAATTACTTTGGCGGAAATAAGTTTTCAAGGGGCTGGCACTGTGGCATAGCAGGTAAAGCCTCTGCCTGCAGTGCCGGCATCCCATATGGGTTGCGGTTCTAGTCTCAGCTGCTCCTCTTCCCATTCAGCTCTCTGCTATGGCTTGGGAAACCAGTAGAAGATGGCCCAAGTCCTTGGGCCCCTGAACCCACATGGGAGACCCAGAAGAAACTCCAGTCTCCTGATTTTCTGGTTTTCAATTAGCACAGCTCCAGCCATTGCAGCCATCTGAGGAGTGAACCAGCTGATGGAAGACCTCTCTCTCATTCTCTCTCTCATTCTCTCTCTCTCTCTTTCTCTGCCTCAGCTTCTATATTAACTCTGCTTTTCAAATAAATAAATAAATCTAGAAAAAAAAACAAGTTTTCAAATCTATTAATAGGATCTTCAAAGCAATTGTTGAAAACGTGAGTTATGTAAGTAATATGCATAGATTTCACTTTTTTTCACTAACATCAGACGTACCTTTTAATGTCATTCTGCCAACAACTTTTTAAAAGATTTATTTATTTATTTGAAAGGCAGAGTTACAGACAGAGGGAGAAAAAGAGAGAGAGAGAGAGAGATTTTCGATCCACTGATTCACTCCCAAAATGCCCTCATTGGCCTCAGTGGGGCCAGGCTGGAGCCAGGAACTTGGAGCTTCTTCTAGTCTCCCATTTATGGGCAGGGGCCCAAGCACTTGGGCCATCTTCCACTGCTTTCCCAGGACATTAGCAGGGAGCTGGATTGAAAGAGGAGCAACCAGGATTAGAGTCAGCATCCATATAGGATGCCAGCTTTGCAGGTGGCAGCTTAACCTGCTATGCCACAATATGGCTCCATCAAGAACTTCTGAAGTCCCCTCATAAACAGTATTTTACTTTTCAAGGTGGACTTGAGGAGAGGAGATTATGATTTAAACTGACATTAGCTAGATTTTCTAGGGATAGCATTTGATGGAGTCCTAAGATCTTAATTCTACTAGAGTGGCACTGAAGTATCTAAATAAGAATGAGACAAAAAAGTGAAAATTCAGTTAATCTGGAACTAAGCTGAAAGGTCATCATTAGTGGCCGGATTATCATATGTATCTAGATTCTGACAAATGGAATAAACACAGTAGGACAAAATATGCAGAAAATCTAAATGAAATATAGGATCCAGTCCTAAGAGAGATTAGACTACTAAGCAGAGCTGTTGACTGATTGGAACTACATGGGGGAACTAGATTGGGGTACATGAACCGGAGGCCAACATGAGCCTGGGACTGGGGGGGGGGGTAGGGAGTGGAAATACAGACAATAAAGAATATTCAACCCAAGTGCTAAGTGAATTCTTGTAGTTCACCCCTAGCATAGTGAATATCCTAGTAAGAGAAGCAGTGGACGATATGTGGAAGATGAGAGACACAACGGAAAGAGGTTATATAATCCAAATATTCACTCAAGAATGTTCATCTGTCAGACACTACAGTAGCTAAAATAGGTTAGAGATATGAGAGAATGGAGGTTTGGTACCAGAAAAAAAAAGATGTTTATTCTAATGATTCTCTAAGTTATTTTATAAAATATTGTTATATTTGCATTTATGCCTTAGTTATAAACCCTATATTAAAACAAGTTTGAAGGATAATGGTATGCTCTCCTCACATAAGAATTCCCCATAATTCTTACATATTTTTATAATACTATTTTCCATTATTTATCCTTTTTGATGAAATGCACAGCAGCCAAGGTAGTATAGTGTTCATTTGTGTTTCATGGTTTGCCTTAGTTGTCAGACTTCTGGTTAGTATAGGCCTGTAGGTATTGGTAATTAAGGTCATCTGATCTGAATTAGCCATAGAAAACTATTTATTCCTGTTATGAGTATTCTAAGTCTGCAATAGCCAAGTAGCATAAATGGAGTGGCTTAAACAACAGATATTTTCCTTACAGTTCCGGAGGCTAGAAGTCCAAAGTCAAGATGTCAGCAGAGTTGGTTCCTTTTGAAGGCTGTGAAGGATTTATTCTAAGGCTCTCTTAAACAGCCAGGTTTTCCCTGCTTCTTCACATTGTCTTTCCTCTGTATGTGTTTATGTTCAAACTTCCTCTCCTAAGGATGTCCTTATTGGATTATGACTCATGTTAGTGACCTCGTTCTACCTTAATTATCTCTTTTAAAAATCTCTCTCCAGATAGTCACACTTGGAGGTACTGGTAGTGAGGATTCCCACACATGCACTCTGAAGGTGAAATAATTCAGTCCATAACACTTCTCATCCAACAATTTGCTTTGCTTTAAGACAGGTATAGTTTAAACTGATTACTTTACTTTCATTTATTTCAAACACCTCTTTAAATAGTCACTTAACTGGTCTCCCCTTCTCTAGTCTTTTAATATATCCATGGCATTGTCACCAACTTCCTCTCCTTTGCAAAAGCTTTCAGTAAGCCCTCATGGTATGCAAAATGAAATGCTAAACTTTCAGCTTGACATCCAAAATTTGGCACCTCAGATTATCTGGGTTTGCTGATGAATGTGATTATAACTTTGGATTATTTATATTTTTAGAATTTTTGCAAATGAAATCATATATTCTTTTTCATGTAAACTGAGAATACCGAAAAATTGTTCTTAATTCTCATGACAACTGTCAAATTTTAGTCTCAAGCAGGTTTCCAACAGGAGTCGCATTATCAGAAAATAATTGTGACACAGAAGCTAGGCAAGCCAAAAAGAAGGGCAGGTTGGTAAATGCAGCCCTCAAAGGCCTATTAGAGCAATTAGCATCTGTATTAACATTAGCCCTGGCAGAAAGAGTTTCAGAATTATTTCTCATCCACTTTAATGAACCTTTATTATAGAAACCCTGAGGTATTTTATATCTCACATGCAAGAGTATAATTAGACACAAATTGATGGGCCTATGCCTGTTGTGATACTAGAATTTATAACAGATGATTCTGAACCTGTTCTCTGCCTGGTATTATGCCTCAGTGGCATTTGCAAGTGCTGTAACTAATCTTCTAAAATAATCGGTAACCAATCTGCACACCATTTCCCACTTCCTGATACACAAACCATTATGAGAGCAGCCAGGTGCAATTTTTTTACAGCTCTTCCCAAACACTATTGAGCATCTAATGACCTTGACAAAATTATCTTCATTAGAGTCTTGAACACTAATCCACTTTGTCTTGGTAAGAGTATTTGTAGTAAAATGAGTTTTGGGTAATCTGCAGTCTGAAAAAAATCTTTGTTTTAGGTACATTTCCCCTTAAATGTTTTCTCTTATAACTCTTCAATTTACCTATGGTTCAGTAATTTAATTGATACAATGCATTATTAGCCATCTTGGTATAATATTTTGTTTGAATTGATCTGGGGGAATTAAAAGAGAATGACATAACAGCGTGATGTTCTTTAACATAAAAATATGTCTTACCTATTTAAGCTAAACGCCCACTTAACCTTCTCCATGGCCTTCTTTAAAATAAATTGAAAATTTGGTATGCTCCCAATAATAAACATGTTATTAGTCAAAAGAAAAACAAAAGAAAGACCCCAAGGAAAAAAAAAAAAGCAGTATCCTGCATACCAGGTATGCTTCATGAATATATGTAACCAGAATCCCTATGAGAAATATTCGCAGGCAATTTTGGATAACTGAGAGGCTATGAGATGCTGTAGCTCCATTGTCCATTGAAAATATTTTATTAAATAGGCTGGCATTGTAGAGCTTTGGGTTAAGCCACCACCTGCAAAGTAGCATCTCATTTAAGCCCAATTCAAGTCTCAGCTGCTCCACTTCTTATCTAGATCCAGCTCTATGCTAATATGCCTGGGCAAGTAGCAGAAAATGGCCCAACTATCTGGATCACTGCCACTCACGTGGAAGACCCAGATGGAATTCCAGGCTCCTGGCTTTGGCCTGGCCCAACCCTGGCTGAAGTGGCCATTTAGGGAGTGACCCAGGTGATGGAAGATCTCTCTCTCTCTCTCTCTCTCTGTATATTTGTGTTTGTGTGTGTGTGTGTGTGTCTAGCTCTGCTGTTCAAATAAATATATCATTTTTTAAATAAAAATATTTTATTAAGGATTCATAATAATTACTGGCATCTTGCCATTTATTGTAATAGTCAGCAGAGGCATGGGCTTGCACATTTCATGACTCACCACTGTAAGGACTGATCATATGAAGAGTATCACATGATGAAAGCAAAGCAAGGCTTTGGAGCTTTTATCTGAGAACAATGCACAGAGAACACACAAATGACTCTTACATTGTGTTATCTTTCCCGGACTGGCAGACAGCCTTTCAGGAAATGTCCTTAAGTAGAAGAAAACTCAATTGCAGAAATTTCAACGACTGTAGGACTTCCTGCCTCACTGCTTACGACCTTGGCAATTGACTTTCATATTTCACCACATGGCTTTACGTGCTGGTTCCAATCAGACCTTTGTTCTCTTCCTTTTTTCAATTGCCTCTTCCATGTTCTACATTTTTAGTAAAGTCTTGAAGCATCATACCTATATACTTAATGTGATTATTGTTAGAGCTTGTCCCAGAAGCTCAAAAGGTCAAAAATTTTGAATTTTGAATTGATTGAGGCACCACTATATGGAGCATTTAAGCATGCATTTGTTACAATTAAAGTATTCAAGTTGCTCATCTTAGATGTATAATATAGTAACAACTTTAGTATTACAAGGCAGGTTCATTCTCATCAAACAGTACTATTGGAAATGACCTTCTTCAGAGACTGTTTGGTTCAAATCCAATTATGTTGCAGATCATAAAACTAGGCATACATACAAAATAAATTAACAAAAAACCCAGCCACATTACTAGAACTAGATCTGAAACTAACAGAAAAGTTCCAGACCCTGAATGTAGTGCTCACCCTAATAGGCCAAGTTCTACCCCTTATTCAGTATGTATCACGAAGCCTCCAATTTTAGTAATTCTGTCTACGCAGCAAGCTATCTACCTCCTAGTTTTGGTTCAAATATACAGGTGAAATAGAAATATAAACAACATTTGATCTTGATGCATCTGCAAGGTTTCTTCAATTGACCTCATAATTTAAATAGTCAAACAACAGCAGAAAAATATGTCCTATGACTGTAATGCATATATTTACGATGATATAAATTATACAGCAGTAATATTACTGGGTCAAGGTATCTCACTGTTCTGAAACACAGTTTTGTCATTTATAAAATGGTCAGATGAAAACAGACTTGGGGAGGCAGCCTTGTGGCACTGCAGATTATATTATACCATCACCTGTGATGCCAGTTTCACATATGAACACTGGTTCCAATCCCAGATCCTCCACTTTTGATCCAGCTTCCAGGTAATGTGCCTGTGAAGGCAACAGAAGATGGCCCAAGTACTTAAGCCTGTGCCACCCATGTGGAAGATCTGGATGAAGTTCACAGCTCCTGGCTTCAGCTTGGCCTAGCCCAAGCTGTTGCAGCCTTGGGAAGGGAGCCAGGAGATAGAAGATCTCTCTCTCTCTCCCCCTCCCCCAGTCACTATTCTTTTCAAATAAATAAAATAAATATTTTTAAATGAAATAGACAAGAATAACTAATGGTTTTCATCATACATAAACATGGATCATGATCACATTGTGCATGCACTATCTTTATGGTTAGAATTTCATAATTAAGATACTACTTGATCACAAATATGAATAATCCTGAAAGACCGAAATAAACTGAAGTAATTTTAGAGTTCATTCTTGTCTCAGTAAAATTTATTTTGATTTCTCTTTTTATGACCTTAAAATAATACATTAGGATAGCATAAATAATTAAAAAGACTTCCTATCCCCATTAATTTCTACCTTTTCTATAATTCAATTGTATTGTTAATACTGCTTTGTAACTGGACTGAATACATCTTTTTCTTTTCATATTCTGATGAATGAAAGCAAACTACTAGGGCCCTTGCTGTGGCACAGCAGGTTAAACCCTGGCCTGAAGCACCAGCATCCCATATGGCCACCGGTTCTAGTCTCAGCTGCTCCTCTTCCAATCCAGCTCTCTGCTATGGCCTGGGAAAGAAGTAGAAGGTAGCCCAAGTCCTTGGGCCCCTGCACCCACGTGGGAGACCTGGAGGAAGCTCCTGGATCCACACTTCAGATCAGCACAGCTCCGGCCGTTGACACCATTTGGGGAGTGAACCAACGGATGGAAGACCTTTCTCTCTGTCTCTCCCTTTCACTGTCTGGAACTCTACTTCTCAAATAAATAAAATATTTTTTAAAAAGTAAAAAAGCAAACTACCAAGCTTGTGACTGACTAAAGTGTCCTACCATTCAAATATAATGCTTGCTTGTGAATTACAGAAACTGACTTTGAGAAAACCAGCTACAGTTGCAAAGTAATCTAGCGTTCCCTGGTCATAGAGACCAGAGGTTTCAATTTTTGTAACAAAATACAAAGGGGTACAAATAACTAAGGGCACAATAAGCATGAGCTCCAGGTTGAGTGAGCTTCATCCTAATTAGCTGACCAATATTTCAGATGTCAAAATAAGAAATATACACATCTTTATTAATAACTATATGCAATATTTTATAAATTACTTTTTCCCCCTCTACATTTTTGACTGCATATTCTTTCATTGCCTGTTCATGTGACATTAAATTTTTTTAAGATTTATTTTATTTATTTGAAAGACAGAGCTACAGAGAGGTAGAGATAGAGAGAGAGGTCTTCCATCTGCTGGTTCACTCCCCAGATGGCCGCAACAGCCAGAGCCGCACCAATCCGAAGGCAGGAGCCAGGAGCTCCTTCCAGGTCTCCCATGTGGGTGCAGGGGCCCAAGGACTTAGGCAATCCTCCACTGCTCTCCCAGGCCACAGCAGAGAGCTGGATCGGAAGAGGAGCAGCCAGGACTAGAACCAGCACCCATATGGGATGCCGGTGTTTCAGGCCAGGGCTTTAACCTGCTGCACCACAGCGCTGGTCCCGACAGTAAATTTTTAATATAATTTTCCATGCATGTATTACAATACAGTTTAGTCTTTTCTCTTGATAAGGTATTCTTTAAATGTATTCTCATTTATAGATGTCCTCTGTCTTCTTTTTACACTTACTATTTTGAATAATTAAAGACACACAAGAAGTTGCAGAACTATGCAAGGTCTGCAAAACCTTCATCCAGTTTTGCCCAATAATGACATCTTGCATAGCCATAGTGCCAAGTCAAAACAAGGAGATTGGTGCTGGTACAATGTGTGTATAGATGTCTATGTCCATCTATTACATGTATAGATTCATGTAACAACAGCCACAACCAAAGTACAGAACTATTCTGTCACCACAAGAATACCTCATGCTTTCATAGCCACATCCACCTCTCTCCCCAGTCCAATATTTGTATACTCTAATCTTTCTCAATTGCTACAATTTTGTCATTTTGAGAGTATTATTTAGAGAAAATCATGCTATATGGAACTTTTTGAGAATGGCTTTTATTTACTGAGTATAATATCCTTGAGGTCATTCCAAGTTGTTGCATATCCTGACACTGTGTTCATTTTACTGCTGAGTATTAATTCATGATGCTGATATATCAGTTTGTTTCACTATTTGTGTTGGATGATACTTTGTTTCCAAGTAGGCTAATATAAATGAACTTGAAATGAATAACTGTAGATAGGTTTTTGTGCGGACATACATTTTCATTTTTCTGGGATAAATGCCCAGGAAGGCAATGTTTGGGTTATATTTGAGCATATGCTTAGATTTTAAAGAAACTAGCAGGCAAACCATTTTCAGGAGTAATTGTATCTGTTCACATTCCCAGTCATGTATGTGAGGTACAGATGCCCTATCTTCACCACTCTCATATTGTCACACTTTATTTTAGCTGCTGTAATAGTCATGTAGTGATGTATCATTATGTTTTTTTAAAGATTTTTTTTTTATTTATTTGAAAGTCAGAGTTACACATAGAGAGGAGAGGCAGAGAGAGAGAGAGAGAGAGAGAGAGAGAGAGGTCTTCCAACCGATGGTTCACTCCCTAATTGGCTGCAACGGCTGGAGCTGCGCCTATCTGAAGCCACGAGCCAGGAGCTTCCTCCAGGTCTCCCACGTGGGTGCAGGGGTCTAAGCACTTGAGCCATCTTCTACTTCTTTCCCAAGCCATAGCAGAGAGCTGGCTGGGAAGTGGAGCAGCCGGGTCTCGAACTGGCGCCTATATGGGATGCCAGCGCTTCAGGCCAGGGCTTTAATCTGCTGCGCCACAGCACTGACCCCTGTATCATTATGTTTTAAATCTATATTTCTCTAATGACTTGTGATATTACTTATTTGCCATGTGTAGATATTCTCCAATGAAATACATATTTATATTTTCCCCATTTTCTAACTGGATTATATTATTTTTTACTGTTGAATTTTCAGTATTATTTATAAATTTTAGCTACTTATAAATTTAAGTCATGAGCTCCTCATCAGAAACATAGTTTGAAAATATTTACTTCTCATCTTTAGCTTGTATTTTCAACTTCATTTTGTTTAAGAACAGATTTACTTATTTGAAAGAGCTACAGAGAGAAAGAGAGACAGAGACAGACAGAGAGGTCTTCCATTGAGTAGTTCACTCCTTAGATGGCAGTAACAGCCAGGACTGGGCCAGGCTGAATCTAGGAGCCAAGAGCTTCTTTCAGGTCTCCCACATGGGTGTCAGGAGCCCAAACACTTGAGCCATCTTCTGCTGCTTTTCTGGGCCATTAGTGGGGATCTGGATCAGAAGTGGAATAGCTGTGATATGAACCAGCACATATATGGGATGTCAGCATAGCAGGCCGTGGCTTTACCCACTACACCACAATGCCGACCCTTCAACTTCTTACTAGAATCTTCTACAGAGCAAAAGCTTTAAGTTTCAATGAAGTCCAGTGTATTCAATTTTTGTTCACCTATGAATCATTCATTTGATGTCAATATGCTTTTTGCCTAATCCTAGGTTCCAAAGATTTTCTCCTATATTTACTAACAACAATTTTATAGTTTTCAGTTTTATATTTAAGTCCATAATCCACCTTGAGTTAAATCTTATGAAGGTGAAATTTTAGTTGCAGATTTTTTTTCTGGTTTGTATCATAATGCTTCATCATCATTGGTGAAACACCTATCCTTCATCCTTTGAATCACTTTTGCATCTATGCCAAAAATAAAATGACCCCATATACCAAGTTATATTTTTCTTCTTTTGAATTTCATTGATCTATGTGTCTATTCCTACAAATACTACAGTCTTGATCACTGTCCCTATGTAAGTCTTGTAATTAGGTAGACTGAGTCTATCCACTTTAGTCTTTTTTTTTTTTGAAAATTATTTCACCAATTCTAGTTCTGCTTCCTTCCCATATGATTTTCAAAGTAATATTATGTACACTTACAAAATATCTTTCTGGGAAATTGATGACATTATGTTAAATTTGTCAAGTTAGTGAGAATTGTCATCTTTACTCTGCTAAATCTTACAGTCTGTGAATGTAGTTTACATTTCCATTTGTTTATACCATATTTGATTTATTTCATCAGTGTTTTCTAGTTTTAATATAGAAGTCTTGCATATATTTTGTTAGATTCATATCTAAGCCTTTTATGTCTGAGTGGTAGTAAATGGTGTTATATTGTTAATTTGGGTTTCCTCATGTTCATTGCTAGCATATAGAAACACAAGTCACTTTTTATATTAATCTTATATCCTGTGAAAGCTCTTTCAGATCATATTTGATTTCAGATTCTCAAAGTCCACATTTTACCATACCATATCATTCTCTACATCAAAATGCACTTAATGTAGCATTGTAAAATCTTCCTTTATTGTGTTTAGGACTTATCTAATACTCTGACACTTATTCTGCAAGATTTAATGCTGGTACTATCTCAATTTAACTAGAAGGTGTAAACAGAAGCTTTTCAGTTACCAATAGACTCATATATTCCTACCTAAAACTTTCCCTAAAAGGTTTGTTTACTGAAATGTTAATAAGTTCAAATCCACACCAGAATAAGTACTAAATCATTGTAATTTTCAGCAAGCTTATTCTTTATTGTTAAAATTACAAATGCATCAGGAACTGACATGTTTGGTGAGTTACCAAGGGCTTTTCTGGACTTCTATTCCAGGTGACTCATTATCCATCTCACCTCTCTCTTTGTCTTTACTTAAATGCAAATGAATCTCTTTCTGGTCTGAGGCAATTTTTTCCCTTCTTATTTCTTTGAGAAGGTCTATTCTGATTATAATTAAATTCAATTAATGGGTGAAGCTTCTGTCAAACAATGCACATAATTCAGTTAAACTTAAGGTGTAATGAATAAGACCAAGTTAACACATGTACAAATGATGGGCAATGACAACTATATTGCAACTGCCTCGTGGCCAAAAAAGATTCCTTCAATTGTTAAGGTGAATTTTTATTTCAGAGGCAGTAAAAATGGGAAAAAATATGTAGTTTACAATATATGAGATATTTTTAGAAGAAGGAGCTCTTTCCATTGAAATTAAATTCTTAGAGAACAAGGATTGTATCATCTTCATCACTACTTCCCTAATGTCTAAAACAGCTCTGAGCATATAGTGAATAGTTAATAAACATATGTTGCTGCATTGACTATAAATAGGATTTCAAATATATAGATTACTTGGCTTCTTTCAAGTCACCAACATTTATCTTTTTTTTACTGCAAAATTATTTTCAATTCACATTTTCTTATTCATTCACAAACCAAGCCATCACGTATCTCTTTCTATTTTTTGTAAAGTATTACTTATAAGTACTTAATCTTATATCTCAATTCTGATACTCTATAGTCAATCATTTGTGTCATCAAAATGGCTGTTCAGTTAAGACTGGACTGATGATTTGGACATAAAATATCATGCAGGGTAATTTAACATATGGATATGAAGAAAAATGATAACATTTTATTATTCTTCCAGATGGATGTAAAATGTGTTCTTGACACTTTCATTTATGATTTCCAACTTAGATCATTGCCAATATACAATCACTAAATCAATCATCCCCATTTAATTGTTTTGGTTTCTTTAATTACTAATCACTGCATAATCAATAGTTTCATTTGTGCAATCAATCTGATTTTGTCATGTATACAGCTAATGTTGTCAGATGATTCCTATTTTCATCCAGTCTTTTTAATCATAGTTTTAATGGTTGAAAAGTACACACTTGCTAATATCCATAGCCAAAGAAATAAAAAAGAAGAGCGAATTCGTGAATTGAAATTCTATTTCCTCCTCTATAATCAGGGTTAATTATATGAGACCTTGCCTCTATGGTGAATAAAATTAAACTGTTTCAGTCAATCCCATGTCTATTTCTTTCCAGTAAGTCAAATGTTTCCTAAATCCTCATCTGTTAATCAAGAACAAGGCTTTGTGTTACCCAAGTGATTTTAAAAATAAAAAGAAATATAATGTTATTAACTTGGTACCAAGTATGTTTAGCTATTACTATTTGATTCTAAGTGAAGCCCAAGTATTATTTAAGCAGCCATGATAGCATTACTCATTAAATATACATGTGTGATGCAGGATACTACTGAGTATTCTAACAAAATTCTACCCGAAGTTTGGTGTAGGGCCAGTGGTGATCTGGCCAATATTATCAATTGGCAACCAAGTAAATAAAAAAATTGAAATAAATCATTTAAAATGTTTAAAGGAGGCTGGCGCCATGGCTCACTTGGCTAATCCTCCGCCTGCAGCACCAGCACCCCGGGTTCTAGTCCCGGTTCGGGCACTGGATTCTGTCCCAGTTGCTCCTCTTCCAGTCTAGCTCTCTGCTGTGGCCCGGGAAGGCAGTAGAGGATGGCCCACGTCCTTGGGCCCTGCACCCACATGGGAGACCAGGAGGAAGCACTTGGCTCCTGGCTTCGGATGGGCGCAGCACGCTGACCATAGCAACCATTTGGGGGGTGAACCAATGGAAAAGGAAGACCTTTCTCTCTGTCTCTCTCTCTCTCACTGTCTAACTCTGCCTGTCAAAAAAAAAAAAAAAGCATTCTTCTAAAATGTCTAAAGGAAACATAGTAATTTTGTATTTATTGAATATAATGATAGTCATTCAGAATTTTATTCTGTATGCTACTCTTCATCAATTTTTAATTATTTTATTTTTAATTTTGTATATAATAAACCTGCCACAGATTGAAAATAATACATTTGATCCTTCAACAGAGATAATTTGAGGATTACTACTCTAGACTGTTAGTGATTTTATTTTTTAAACTAAACTTTATTATTAGTTAGTATTCAGTGAAATGAAGTCCTTTATTTGCATATCATTATAGATAATTAAATACAGTTATTACACTTACCTTTAAAAAGCAAAGAATAGATAACAGCTCAATTATGAGATAAATTCTTTTATGACATTTTATTGTTTGATATATTTGTTTTGTAGTATTCATTCAGTGTCTCTGGAGGTTCTATAGTATTACATTCACATCTGTGTATGTAGAATACACTTTTATGAAGTCACTGGTTGAGTGTCCTTAAGTTGTATAACATTAAGTTATTTCTTAATATTTTGGGGCCTAGGACATTACTAGTATTTTGAATAAAATTATAAGCATTCTAAGAGTTCTTTATATATATAAATTGAATCTTCTCAATAATCTGCCATATAGATTTGTTCATTTAACCTACATATTTTTTAAAAAAGATAAAATTATAATTGATAGAATATATAATTTTTCTACCATACCCTTTCTTGAAATGTATATGGAATATAAATTTTTAAATAGTAAATAATATACAACATTTTTATTTGTGTTATTTCAGTAGACTATGAGTATTTTATAATATGATTTGTGAAACTTATAGCAAGTACAAACTTGTAACTGATATTTTTCACAAAAGGTAAGATTCACAAATAATAATTATCTGTTTGGTCAGAAAAGTTATAAGGTTTATGGCCACTTCTATACTCTTTTCCTGAAAGATACTCAATGCCTGAAGAGCCCTGTATCTTTCTGACTATATTATCATAATATTATATCACCTTTATTATCATAATATTGTATCACCTTTCTTCCACCTCTCTCCATCAGGGCCCTACTCTCTCTCATGAGGCACTTTAGGTATAGTGTTCAGTAACTTTGGAACCAGATATCCATGTCTGAATCTCAGATTATTTACTTACTAGCAGGGTGGCCTTTTAAAATGTATTATTTAACATTTCCGTATCTGAATTTTAATGTCTGTAAGAAGGGAATAATAGTGCTTACTTCACAAGTTTGTTGTACTGTCAATATATGTTAGTAAAATACTTTTAAAGACACTAGTATAGTGTAAACAATGAATTCATGTCATCACCAATAAGTGGAAATAAATTATTCAAAATAATGATAACTGCTACACTACCAGGTGACTACAAATAACCTCCCCCAGATAACTAAAAGTGATTGGTACACTGACTAAGATATTAAGCTCTTATTTTCTACATCACTAGATGTACCTATATCCATACCAATATAGTATAAGTTGCAGTCAGCCAATTGTAAGATGCTCAAGTACAAACAGAAGCCCATGGAAGGGATAATTTTAGTCAATGTTATGGTTTTAACAGGAGTTTGGTTCCCCAAACTCATCTAGATGTTTAAACTGGTCTTATGTTAACAGTTATGGAGTTATGCTAATGGTTGACAGGTTAAGGGTGGAGACTTGATCTGATTGTGGCATCTGGGAATTGAGCCTAGTGTGAGGTCATTAGGGCACTAGCAGCTTGCTCTTGGAGGGTTATTCTCATAAGAGGGTTAATTATATAAGCCAAGCATGTGTCTTCCCTCCCTCTACTTCCTAGTTTGCTATCCTCCAGCTTTAGCAGATACCAAAGCCAGTGGGCTCACTTGATCTTGGACTGTGGACATCCCAACTGCAAGGAAAAGCAATACTTCTTCCTTCCCAAATAACTTCTATCAGGTATTTAAACTGTAGTAACAAAAAACTAATACAGAATATTGGTAACAGAGAGGTGAGCTCATAACTAATTAACTATATCTGAAAATGTGAAGGAATCTTTGGAATTGCTTTATTGGAAAAGATTAGAATTAGAGGGAACAGCCTAGAGAGAGTTTAGAATTTTACAGGCAGAGTGTTATGGGAAACTCTAATGATGGCTTAGCAGACAAGAATGCCTGTCAAAACCTGCACAGTGAAGGCCATGCTAAGAGTTTCTCAAAGGAAAATTAAGATTCTACTGAGAATTGGACTAAAGACCATCCCTGTGATACAGTGGCAAAGAACCTGGCTTTTGTATATCGCTGTCCTGAGACTTTGTGGGAGTCTGCACTTGAAGATGGCGGACTGGCTTGTTTAGTGGAGATTTCAGGGCAGCAAAGGATTCGGGCTGCAGCATGGGTGTTATTGGTTGCAGTGAGCAAGTTTCACAGTGAGAGTGAACAGCAAAAAGGAGCAGAGCAGGATTTTGAAAATTTGCACCCTGGCTAGGGAAAAAAAGAAGAAAAACCTTGTTTGGGACTGGAAATAGGAGTAGAGAAAGTGCTTGCTAAAAAGATTAGCTCAGATGGGGCCAGCACTGTGGCGGGGCAGGTAAAGCCGCTGCATGCAGTGTCGGCATCCCCTATGAGCGCCGGTTTGAGTCTCAGTTGCTCCACTTCTGATCCAGGTCTCTGCTATGGCCTAGAAAAGCAGTGGAAGATGGCCCAACTCCCTGGGCCCCTGTACCTGTGTGGGGGATCCAGAAGAAGCTCCTGGCTCCCAGCTTCAGATTGGTCCTGCTCTGGTCGTTGCGGCCATCTGGGGAGTGAACCAGTGGATGGAAGATTTCTCTCTCTGCCTCTGCCTCTCTGTAACTCTGCCTTTCAAATAAAAATAAATCTTAAAAGAGAGAGAGAGAGAGAGAGAGAGAGATTAGCTCAGGTAAAAGGGAGTCATGTGTTAATAGACAAGACAATAGGAGAAAGACCCTGAAGGCATATCAGAGAGTTTTTCAGGGGGACTCTCTCATCAGAGTACCATGTGAGGCCTAAATGTGTGAATTTGTTTTGATCTCCCAGGGCACAATCTTTTCAGGAAGCAACCCTAGGGTAGCTTGCTCACATGGAGCCAGCTCCACATCCTGGCTTGCCTGTGGTCTCTGAAGCCACTGTTGCCCCGATTCAAATGGGCCCTGGTGGCATGGCTCCTGTTGGTGGCAGACCTTGTCAGCTTCCACGTGATCCTAGTTTTTTGAAGAGATGTGAATGCAAGAGTTAGGAGGTCATGGTGCTACCCACCAAGATTTCAAAGGAAAGCGGAGGTGGCCAGACAGTTACTCTGTGGAAAGGTTGGAGTCTGCATTAAAGCAATGCCTGGACAACCTGTGAGAGTCAAGTTGCAATGGAAACCCTAGAAAAGTAAGAGGTGGCAGCAACATGAGATGCCTACCAAGGAAAGCTGTGAGCAGTGTGGCTGGCATGGCTAGAAAAACCCCAGACATCAGCAGGCAGCCTCAGATAGCAACCATGTGGGCAAAGAGGAATAAATTTCAAAGGATATTTCAAATAACTGGAAGCTCTGACAGAGGTCAGTTGCAGTGGAAAAGTCACAACTAAGAGCCTCCACTAGGGCAATACCAAATGGAAATGTGGGTTTGGAGCCGCTGCAGAGAGTCCCCATCAGGAAAATATCTAGGGGGCTGCAGAGATGGTAAACCAACTTATGAAAACTGAAGCATGGGCTAGAACCAGCAAAGTTATAGGTGCCATTGGGATCCCTACATCCCAATGTACACAGTGTGCCTAGGATGCTGGGTATGGCACTTCAGTATTTAATGCTTGCCCTGCTTGACTTCAGACTTGCTTTGGTGCAATTAATCTTTTCTATTTCCCTGCCTTCCTTTTTTTGTAATGTAAATGTATAACCTGCACCTGTTCTGCCATTATACCTTGGAAGTATGTAACTTGTTTTTGACTGTACAGGAGTTCAAAGGTAAGAGAGTTGGAATTGAGGCTCAGAGGACACTATGAATTTCAGAATTAATTTTGGAGTAAAATAGCCCTTGGAACTTTTAGAGATGGAATGATTGTCATATGTGAGAAAGACATGAGTGTTTAGGAAACAGCGACGGATTCAGCTCTTCATAGTCATGCGGACATTTCAACTTCAAGGTCTTTTGTTAAAAGTTAATGGATTAATGTACATGTCTGACAGATTAGGAATAGAGACTTGATCTAATTATAGTGTCTGGGAGGTGAGCCTAGACAGAGATCTTTGGGTCATTAAGGGTCGCTGGCAAACGGTGATTCTCATGAGACAGTGGTTATATAGACCAAGCGTGCTTCCCGTCTCCCTCTGCTTGCTGCCTTGCCATGTGATCGTCCTGTGACCATCCTCCAGCTTCATTGGAGGCCCAAAACGATAGGGTCATTTTGTTCTGGACTATGAACCTCCAAACTGTAAGCTGGAATAAAACTTCTTCTTGCCTAAGTGTATCTCAGGTGTTTTAGTTATAGCGATAAAGAGCTGACTAACATAGTCACAATAATGTTTTAGGCAGACAGGATGCCACATGCTATTATATCTCCCTGTACACAGCACCTTAAACTCTTCCACCCTGGAAGTTAAAAGCAAATGATTTTCTATTCATAGGCTTGATGCATCTAGCTTTCATTGGAAATAACAAGTTCTGATAGGGACTATTATACTGACAATTATATTGACAAAGAAAGTAAACAGACTGTAATTAAGAGTGTTGTAAATAGCAGATTTCTAGTTCTAATTGCTGTAAGTCACTGGCAGACAACTCCAGTAACTTCTCAGTAACTTGAATTTGTAATATGGAATTTGTGATAATTTAAAAAGAAGTTGTTACTTGTGAATTTTCTTTGTAAATGAGAAAAAGTAATTATGAATTGTTTATGTAGAAATCAATTATTTAAGCAATGAATAATTAATAACTTACAGAACAAACGTGGTCTTAAATGCTTAAGAATTTATAATTCTAAAATTAAAAGTGTCTCACCATAAGCTCATTAAATTTTAATTAAAACCTGTCTGGTTGGTGCCTATTCTTAGTAATATTTTCCCTTATTTGTTTATTTATGTGACTTCATTATCCAATACCTACTATATAAATCAGACACTAGCTCAGGTGCTGTGTATACATTATTGAGTGAAATAGATACTACATCTGCCCTCAGGGATATTTCGTGTACTTTAAAAAATACTATTGTCTTACAATTTTTGACACGTTTGACTTTTCAGTAATACTGACTTCTCTTTCTTTCTCTTTTCATTCACTCAAATTAATGACACTAGAGTAGTTGGATTGAGATTTCCTTTCTCCTTACATCTTTCCATTGCAGGAAAAGGTTTAAAAATATATGTAAGAAAAACATTGTAAGCTATAGATTGATAAAATTCAGGTTATTATCAAAGTTCCAATAAAACTAATCCAAACTGATGCCCTCAATTGGGCTTTACTGTCGTATCAAATCCTTCCACACAGCATCTGAGAAGGCAGCACATTTTCTGTGTCAATAGAAAGTCAAAGCATAATGAGAACACACATGGGTTATCATGGAATCAGAGCAGGAATTTCAGCATGATCACTGAAAATATTTATTGAGATGGGATTTAGGTAACCTGAAGGGCTCCTCTCTTGTTCAAGAGTGGGACAAAGAACTCGGGAAGCCAAGTTCTGCCACATTGCATGACTATAGAGTATCAGACCCATCATACCAGAGGAGGGGCTAATACTTCCTTCATTAGTGAGCTTAAAAGCCCTATAGTTGAAGGGTGAAGGTTACTTTCCTGAAATCTGACATCTAGCACAGCTAGACTTCCGTAAATTATTCCTGTCTTCTGTGTAGGCCGACAGGCCATCTGCCTACGTTTGCACTGTCCCTTTGCTGACTGTTTTCCCGAGGCTTGCTACCTAATCTCTGCCCTCAGATATGCTAATATCACAATTTCACTGTTCTGGAAGCTACTGAAAAGTGGCTGTGCACTTGTCTATTTTTATTCATTATGGGTTAAGCTTAACAGTTTGAAACATTTTCCCCTTATTTTCACATTTCTAGGGAATACACCTATCTCTCACATGCATAAAACTACATGTCCCACTAAATGAGAAATATGCTCAAAGGGATTAGGTAGATGCATATTACAAGATTCATTTTGTCCTCAAGCAGTTTGTTCTGACCAGATATCCTTGAGCTCTGTAGCCATTAGTAGAAAATTTTATAGTAAATTTTCCATTATGTCTTAAGATAGTAAACTTATGTCTTATTTTGTTCTGTGCTGCTATGATAGAATACTTGAGATTGGGTAATTTATGCAAAAATTATTTCTCATGGTTCTAGAGACTGGGAAGTCCAATATCAATGTGTTGGTATTCAATGAGAATCTTCTTATTGCTTCATAATATTACAAAAGTCATCAAAAGGGTTAGAGAGGCCGGCACCACGGCTCACTAGACTAATCCTCCACCTGCAGTGCCAGCACCCTGGGTTCTAGTCCCGGTTAGGGCACTAGATTCTGTCCCAGTTGCCCCTTTTCCAGTCTAGCTCTCTGCTGTGGCCCGGGAAGGCAGTGGAGGATGGCCCAAGTGCTTGGGCCCTGCACCCGCATGGGAGACCAGGAGGAAGCACCTGGCTCCCGGCTTTGGATCGGCACAGTGCGATGGCCATAGCGGCCATTTGGGGGGCGAACCACGGGAAGGAAGATCTTTCTTTCTCTCTCTCTCTCTCTCTAACTCTGCCTGTCAAAAAAATTAAAAAAAAATTTTTTTAAAAAGGGTTAGGGAAAGGGGCAAGGGCCAAGGGCCAAATTCATCTTTTTATAAGGAACCCACTCCCTTGACAGCAGCATTCCTCCATTCATGAGCGCAGAGCCTTTGGGACTTAATCACCTCTAAGAGGTTCTGTTAACATTGTTGCTTTGGAGATTTAGTTTCCAATGCATGAATTCTGGGGTACACATTCAAATCATAGCATTGAGTTTAACAGAAGTAGATATGGGGTTGGTGTTATGGTGCAGTGTGTTAGGTTGTTGCTTGTGATGCCGAATCCCATAACAGGGTGCCAGTTTGAGTGCGGTTGCTCCAGATTCCTGCTAATGAGCCTGGGAAGGCAGTGAATGATGGCCCAAGTGTGTGAGACCCTGCCACCCACATGGGAGACCCAGATGGCTCTTGGTTTTGGCCTGTCTCAGACCTTGATGTTGCAGCCATTTGGGGAGTGAATCAGCAGATAGGAAGCACCTCTCTCTTTTTCTCTCTGTGTTACTCTGTCTTTCAAATAAATAAATCTTTTTTTTAAGTACACATGGTTCTTGCCTACTGATAGTTCAAGTTAGGCAATTTTTTTATGGTGGTGTGAATACAATACACATTCAGGAGAAACTAAATTTACAATTTTTAATTTCAATCTTTTCCTGAAATAGTGAGATACAGTACTGTTTGGCAGTGGTAGTGAGCTACAGCTTCCAGTTAGCTATGAGATCATAAGGGCAAGCAACCAGTTTTATACACTGCTGTGTGTTACTAAGTTATGATGTTTAGTAAGTTAGGTATACTAAATGCATTTTTTACTTAGTCTATTTTCAATTTATATTGAATGTATTGTGACTTAACAGCACTGTAAGTTGAGGAGCAGCTGTAGGTTTTGTTATGCTTCTTGATCCTAGAATATTATTAAGCTTTTCTAGAAGAATAAGAGACTCAGGGTATTAAAAATTCTATTTCATGTGGTAGGAGTTTAGTGTAGCAATTAATATCCCACATCACAGTATTGGGCTTGATGCCGAGTCCTGGATTCTGACTCCAACTTTCTGCTAATGCAGACACTGGTAGGCAGTAGTAATGGCTCAAGTAATTGGGCCCCTATTACACACATCGTGGATACAGATGGAATTTCTGGCTCCTAGTTTCAGCTTTGCCTAACCATGACCATGGTGGGCATATGGGGAGTGAACCAATGGATGTTAACACTTTCTCTGTCTTCAAATAAACTTTGTTAATTTTAATTTATGAGGAAAAATATAGATTTCATTAGTATAGATAATGCTTTTTTGTAAAATTGATATTTTTTGTAAAATTGCTTTTTTTTTGTAAAATTGATATTTTTGTAAAATTGATATTTTCTAAGCAGTTTAATAATATATGTTGGAACAGGAGGATATAATTAATAATAAGTACTGATCATTTATTGGTTATATACTATATTCCAGAAACTATACTAAGTGCCTCACATATTTCCTTTTCACAGCATAAAATAGGTATCAATACCCTCATTTTTTTTTTCAGATAAAGCTAGTAGAAGCTTGAGAAAATTAAGTTCATAGTCACATAAAGAGTAAAGTTGAGAGCCAAGATTCAAATCCAGATATATAAATGGACATAAAAGAACAAAAGATTATTAATGAATAAAAATAATTCCTTGATTCTCAAAGGTGTTTTTAATAAGTAATAAACTTTATAACTTATGACCAGATACTTAGGCCAAGAATATTAACATGAGCAGATATGATAAAATATGAAATGAGGATATATAGCACACAAATGACTAATAAAGTGTGAGATGATGGAAAAATGGTGTCAATGAATTTTCAAGACTTAATATTTATACTCATGTCCCAATGTCTACAGAGACATTAGCATCTGTTGGGATCCAGTATATTACATAGCCAGTTTCTAAGACTGTTGATCTCCCTTTCAATGACTTTGCACTATTCCAGTCTGTCACTGCGGATGGTCTCTTGAGCCAGTTACGTCCCCTGTGATATAAAAGGAAGTTGCTCTGTGAGGTTGATTCAGATGACACATGCCTCATTTACTTTCTGTGTTCTTTACTTTTTAGAACATGGCCATGATGCTGGAAGCAGTTCAGCCATGTAGTGATCATAACATAAAAAACAGTTGCTAAAGAT
This sequence comes from Sylvilagus floridanus, assembly GCA_949820135.1. Classification (NCBI taxonomy): domain Eukaryota; kingdom Metazoa; phylum Chordata; class Mammalia; order Lagomorpha; family Leporidae; genus Sylvilagus; species Sylvilagus floridanus. The sequence goes on along the minus strand of OX463223.1, from coordinate 67,993,149 downwards.
GGATAAACAGAAAGATAAAAGGTGACAAGATTGCTGTTGATATTTTGGTGTTATCACTTCAGCCCAGGACTGCTTAACTCCAGAATTTGAACTATCAGAAGCAATGCAGCATAATCGTTTTGAGCAGACTCCGAAATCAGGTTGCCTGGCCTTGAAGCCTAGCTCTGCTGCTTATTAGCTGCAGGACCTTGGACGAGTTACTGAGACTCTGTTTCTACTTCCATGGTAAAATTGGGAAGGAAAAAATATACCTTAGCTCAGCATTATTGAGAAACTTTGCTAATTTAAAACATCTAATAGGGCCTGGGACATAGAAAGTACTTAATAACTGTTAGCTATAATTATGACATAGCAGATATAGAGCTGCTCAATTATGTAAGTCTTATTTTCATTGTATCTATTGCTTGTAATTAATTGTATTTTTTAAGATTTATTTTATTTATTTGATAGGCATAGTTACATAGAGGGAAGGAGGGAGAGACAGAAATCTTCCATCTGCTGGTTCACTCCCCCCCCTTATGGCCACAACAGTCGGAGCTGGGCTGATTTGAAAGCCAGGAGCTAAGAGCTTCTTCTGAATCTCCCACATTGCTGCAGGGGCCCAAGGACTTGGGCCATTCTCTGATGCTTTCCCAGGCACATTAGCAGGGACTTGGATCAGAAGTTTAGGAGCTAGGACTCAAACTGGCATCCATATGAGATGCCAGCATCACAGGCCGTGGCTTTACCTGCTACACCACAGCGCTGGGCCCAATCAATTGTAATTTTTAAATGATATACTCACCATCAAGTCTTTATTCAATTGAATATGGGAAAATCTGCTTTTGTGAAATTACTATTTTTACATTCACAATGTATTACTACTCTTCATCTAAGGCAGTGTGATGTACAGTACAGCCTAAAGTGTGCTGTGAGAAACACTGGACTTTGAGTGAAAATTACACTAATAGATGTCTCTTCTTGGAAATGTATATGTATGTGAATGTGTGACTGTGTATGTACACATATATTCCACTGCTCCTCCCAACAACCTCATAAGATACTTTTGTTATCTCCATTTGCAATGATGAAACTTTAAGGGATAGAAATTGTGTTAGTCTGATTAGTCTTCTACCCTACAAATAATACTCCAAAATAGGTAGCCAAAACAACAGAAACTTATTTTCTCTGAGTTCTGGATACCAAGATGTTCAAGATCAAGTTTCTGGCAAATCCACTTTCTAATAAGGGCTCTCTTTTTGGCTTTCAGATGACTGGTTTCTTGCCATGTTGTCAGATGGCTAGTTCTTTGTGTATATATACGCACATAAGCGCACACACACACACACACACACACACGAGAGAGAGAGAGAATATCAGAAATGTACTGGGTATGTATTCTCATAAAGAAATACACTGATCCTATTAGAACATGGTACCATTCCTATGATTTCAATTAAACTTAATTACTTCTTTAGAGGCTCCATTACCAAATGCACCCACAATGGGGCTTAGGCCTTCAACATGTCTTGTCCAAGGTTACTTTAGTAGTAAACAGTGGAGCCAAGAGTAACATCAGATCAGGCTTCTCCAAAAAGGCAGCATTTTACCTAAGAATTGAGTGAGGTAAAGGAGCCAGACATTAGCCATGAGAAGATCTGAGGAAAGAACATTCTAAGAAGAGGACAAATAAAGGCAAAAGTTCTGGACCCGTACTGATACTCAATCATTAGAAGGAAAGAAAGGCCAGTACAGCTGCAGAATAAATGAGAAGGGGAAAATTTGTCATTTTATGCATATTTACTGGATACCAATTATTTGCCAGGCCCCATTTAATTCAGTGGGTATGTTAGTGGTCACAACAGACAGGTATTATTTGAAGAGCTAGTGTGTGGCAATTTTCCACAATTGAATAAAGACATGATTCTCAGATGGGAATAAAAGACGTGAGTTCTGAGACAGATTCTCAGCTCCTGAAAACTGAGTAGAACAAATAAAATCACATATTCATGCAGTGGTTACACTATAATAAATATGGCAATGAGAGTTAAAAAATTAAAACTAAATGAAATAACTCATAAAGGGAAAAATCACAGCAAGACATTTACAATCAACAAAAGACAAATATATTCCATATCAAAATTTGTAAGATGAAGTAAAGTGGTACATAAAGAAAAAATGGGGGCCGGTGCTGTGGCATAACGGGTAAAGCCACTGCCTGTAGTGCCGGCGTCCCACATAGGCGCTGGTCTGAGTACCGGTTGCTCTCTGCTATGGCCTGGGAAAGCAGTAGAAATGGCCCAGCTCTTTGAGCCACTACACCTGCATGGGAGACTCGGAAGAAGCTCCTGGCTCTCAAGAAGTCTCCTGGGAGACTCAGATGGGCACAGCTCCAGTTGTTGCGGCCAATTGGGGAGTGAACCAGCGGATGAAAGACCTCTCTCTCTCTCTCTCTGCCTCTCCTCTCTCTGTGTAACTTTGACTTTCAAATAAATAAATAAATCTTTAAAAAAAGGAAGCAAACATCATGAAAACACATGACAGCACCAAATTCATTAACAGAGCTGATACAATTAAAAACCAACCAACCAACCAGGAGTTAGTTCTTATCCATGAATATTAATCTGGCCTGTAAATGGATGGAATTAGATAATGGAAATAATTGTACGACACTATGAATATACTGAAAATCACTGCATTGAAAACTTCAAAACAATGAAAATGGTGAATTTTAGTATTTTTTTTAAAAGAATTGACATCTGCCCTATCTTTCTTAGTTGCAAGTAAATTATACTAAATTAAACAGAAGTCTTCTCTGATGCAATAACATAAACATCTTAATAATCCATACCATGATTAAGTACCTCTTAGACTCCTCAGTTATACAGTGAGGTAGTTTAATTGGATGATTACTGAGTTCTATTTTCAGTCCAATCTATTCTTGACTCTATTGTGATCTGTTTGGAAAAACAGATCTGTGTTGTCATGATAGATTCCTCTGGTAATAAAAATAAATAAATGATGATTTTAACAATATCAACTTTTGCTTTCATCTTCTTCTTCTCAATATCATTTAAGAGACACAATTCATGTTTATTTCATAATTGAAATATATCAGGTTCAAGGGTAATCTTCTTTCCTAATAATGCAAATGTTATTTATTCTAAATGTATGCTTTTATGTGGTGATTTTTTTCTGAAGTTAAAATATGCCATTACTTCCTTTGATCTTAGCAAAGATGAAATATCATAGTGAAGTGAAATAAACAAATTTTTTAAGAAACAGGAGTATTATTTCTATAATGAAAATAGAAACCCTAAATCCTTCAATCAGATGACTGTCTCAGTCCTAATCCAAAGAAAACATTTGCTCTAGGCTGCACAAAATATTTACTTACACAGAACAAGCAAGGCATGAAAAGACACATGTGGATGTGAGAAAGTTTAATCTCTCCTCTTTAGGCATCCAAAATTTTACCCTCTATTGGGCACATTTTCTAAGCCTTATCAAAGTTCCTCTTTTATAAGAATGGAGTGACGGTAGAGTGGTTAAAGGATGTGGGAGAAGACTTTCAATACCAGCTAAAAACTGGAGAGTAACTACTAACAATATTAGATTAATATAGAATAAAAGCCTTTCTGTTTCTATTGAAAAAATATTCAGAGATAGGTTATTTTTTTTTAGTATTTAAAGTTGTTTTATTCGGGAAAAGTGCTTCTTACAAAATGGCAGCTGCAAAATATAGAGACCTGTGCAACACTATTTATTTTTTAAAATATTTATTTATGGCCGGCGCCGTGGCTCAACAGGCTAATCCTCCGCCTTGCGGCGCCGGCACACCGGGTTCTAGTCCCGGTCGGGGCGCAGGATTCTGTCCCGGTTGCCCCTCTTCCAGGCCAGCCCTCTGCTGTGGCCCGGGAGTGCAGTGGAGGATGGCCCAGGTGCTTGGGCCCTGCACCCCATGGGGAGACCAGGAAAAGCACCTGGCTCCTGGCTCCTGCCATCGGACAAGCGCGGTGCGCCGGCCGCAGCGCGCCGACCGCGGCGGCCATTGGAGGGTGAACCAACGGCAAAAGGAAGACCTTTCTCTCTGTCTCTCTCTCTCACTGTCCACTCTGCCTGTCAAAAAAAAATAATAAAATAAAATATTTATTTATTTATTTGAAAGTCAGAGTTACACACACACACAACACACACACAGAGAGAATCTTCCATCCACTGGTTCACTCCCCAAATGGCTGCAACAGCGAGGGCTGGGCCAGGCTGAATCCAGGAGTCAGGAGTTTCTTCTGGGTCTCCCATGTGGGTGCAGGGGCCCAAGCACTTGGGGCATCCTCCTCTGCTTTGCCAGGAGCACTAGCAGGGAGTTTGATTGGAAATGGAGCAGCCAGGATTCTAACGAAACTGGTGCCCTTGTGGGATGTGGGCGCCGCAGTCAATCCTACACATGACAACACCAGCCCTGGTTTTTTCTTAAAGTGAAAGAATGGGTGCAGTCCAAGGTATCAAAGCAGCAGACAGGCAAGTCAGAAGCATGTCCAAGTTATTTTCAGGAAACATCACCAAAATGTAAAGGTAAAATTTCCATTCAGGGAATTCCTCTAACAAGTTAACTTTAGCTTGTCTTGTGGATGACTACCCCTCCTCTCTAGTGGAAAAGTAGGACTTCTGATTGCAAACTACTTACTCCACTACAATAAACAGCTCAGAACATAGTTTTGAGTCACATTTGTCTACCTGAAAAGCTCACAGATAGAATGAGACAGATACCTGCAAAAACAAACACAAAAACCCAACAACAAAACTCCTCCAGTGAGGACAAAGGTTTCTCAAAAAGTGCCTGGACTAGAAAGGATAGATCATAAAACATTAAATACAACCCTGTATCCAAGACTCAGTTTGCGTTAATATAAAGGATTACCAGATCGTCTTAACCTCTATGGTTAACTCCATTTCTCTGCTTATATAGGCAGAGCTAGCACTGTCAGATTAACCACTACCAATATGCTACTGTATTCTTTAAGATCTGCCCAACACACAAAGCTGAAACCACTCAGCCAAGTTTGTCTACCAAGACTCACACTCACACATAATTTCTATCAGCCCTTGGAGTCAATTTCCAACTCTGCATTGATCCTTACGCTGCTCTTTTATGTGTGATTCTTTAACAAGTCTCCTATCATGCTAAACACAGTGGAACTCTCAACCATTTGCACCTGGTTTTGGTTACTCAGTAGTATTACCTGTGTGCAATTATACAAGAGACCAAAACCACATGGTGGCGATTACAAGGCAAAGCACAGCTATAAAAACACAGATGCACTGATTTCACCAGAACCGCAAGGGTCCACCTCCTACAGAGTAACAGAAGGCTACTCACGGTTCTCTCTTTCCTCAATGAGAGTCCAGAAGTGGTTCATTCGCTGGGCAGAGTATCAGCTTGATGTTTCCACTTTTCTCTGTGACTCCTTTCAATGGCCATCAGGGTATGCATGCTCATATAAACAGTTCCCTCAAAATAGGCAGATTCCATGTCTGTCATCAAAGTATCCACACGCCTTGTTGCTCATTGGCTCCTTGTATTTCTGAAGGAATTTCTGTTTTTCTTCTTTCTCCTCCACCCACAACTCACTTGCGATGACAGATGTGACCCAGCATTTTGGGTGGAACTTTCTGATGTTCTCAAATTGCTTGGCACTCCTCCCTGTGTGAACATACTTGAGACACTAGGTGTGGCTACAGTTGGAGAGGATCCCAAAGGAGCGCTCCTTGGGATTAGCTTTCTCATAGACCACCTCCAGCTAGATCCCACACATCACGTCCTTACAGCTCTGCATAGCAAATGAGAGCCCCAGTGTCCTCATGGGTCTCAATACAAGATTTTATGAGCTGTGATCTCTGGGCAGCATCCATTGGTTGTAGGACCTGTAGCCCACACATGTCACATGGAATCTCCATGGAGACCAACACAGTTCTCCCCATAGTGGCACTGTGCCACTGCACTGTAGGGGCAGAGCTACTGCTTTGTTTCCATAGCAGTTCTTCCTCTGAGTCTGTCTTGGTCACCGAGCCCTGCGGGGTGCTTCAGTGCAGGGAGAGGCAGTCTGGCCACAGTAGCGCTGCCCAGGAACAAACTCAATGGCATCGACCCAGCCCTCTGAACCTGCTCTTACAGTTGTAAAGTTTGAGTTTCTTTACTCAGCTGAGCTTGATTTCATTTCCACAAGTGGTCCAACTGCTGACTCGAGACTTGAGGAAAGAGCAGGGGATGATTTTGCGGTTGGGTCTGTAGCAGCAGTGGCTTCCCGTTTCAATGGCTTGCTATATTCATTCATTCCTGCAGGGGCTGCGGTCTCCACAAACACAGTGCCCTCGCTGAAAATACTTGCACACTACACCACAAGGACTGTCGGAGAGGTGATGCGGGTAGCGACAGCTCTCTCCTTCCTCACAGACCCCACGCATAAAATACCTGCAAGTGAGCTGCTTAGTCCAGCCGCCGCCTTCGCTGCTGCACCCCTCTCCTCCCGGCCCCGGGACGGGGCCGTGACTGTGGGGATAGGAGGGGGGGAAGCTGCTGCCACAGCTGCCACAGCTGCCACGGCTGCCACACCTGCTGCTGCTTCTCCTGAAGTTGTGGCCTTTGTTCCGAGAGCTGCAACTTCCGCTGTTACTTTTCATCCCACACAGCAATGGCCCGGAAGTACCGGAACTTCCGGGATCACATAGTTTGGTCTGGCTGGGGAAGGAGCGAGGCAAAACCAGAAGACGGAGGCGCTGGCTGGATCCCACCGGCCCCAGGTCCAGATTACTTTCTATTGAAGACTTAGATGCTTAAGGAATTGAAGGTAGTATGTTAGTGTTCAAAAAGAAGCTAGTGCCGTTCAATTCTGACTAATCTGCTTGCTAGATCTGTCAGTTATTGAAAGAAAAGTGTTGAAGTCTCCAGCAATAAAGGATTAGTCTATTTTCCCTGCAGGTATATAAAGTTTTTGCCTCACATATTTTGACAGTCTTTTTTAGGTGCGTGCACATTAATGATTGTTATTTCTTTTTGCAGAATTGACCCTTTCTCACTGTGTAATGGCCCTTATTAACCTGATAGTTTACCTTGCTCAGAAATCTACTTTTCTGATGTTAATGTAGCTACTCCTATTTTCTTTTTATTAGTATGAGCATGATGCATTTTTCTACATCCTTTTACTTTGTATGTTTCTTTGTAGATAAAGTTGGCTTTCTTGTAGAAAACACATGAAGGTACTTCAAGATATTCATGGAAATGTATATTATGGAGAAAATATGCATAGGTTTCACATTATTGCACCAAAAATTTTTATATTTTAATTCAATTTTCCATGGATATTTTGAGGTACTCTATTTGCCATATTTTGTTTTTTGTTTTTCTAAAGATTTATTTATTTATTTGAAAGAGTTACACATAGAGAGAAGGAGAGGCAGAGAGAGAGAGAGAAAAGTCTTTCATCCGCTGGTTTACTCCCCAATTGGCCGCGATGGCCGGAGCTGCTGTGATCCGAAGCCAGGAGCCAGGAGCATCCTCCAGGTCTCCCACCCGGGTACAGGGGCCCAAGCACTTATTTGCCATATTTTGTTTATCCACTCTGATGCTCTGTGTCTTTGAATTTATGTACTTAAACCATTGATAGTTATTATGATCACTGACACATTTGAATTAACATCAATTATATTTGTTAGAGCTCTTTGCCACTCTTGATTTTTTGCTTTTTTTTTGTTTTGCACACTTTCTTTGTCTTTTCTGGATTTAATTGAGTGTTTTTTTATGAGTTCATTTTTTTCTTCTCTCACAACATGTAAATCATACTTTATTTTTACTTCTTTTCTTGGTTGTTCTTGCAATATACATTTACCACTAGCCAAGTCCACTTTCAGGTAATACTATACCAAAAAACTGGTTGTGCAAGTAATTTTTTACAAAATATTCTCCATAACTCCTGTTGTCCTTTTTAACCTTGATGTCATTGATTTTACATATCTATATACTATATTTATTGAACCCATTGCTATCATTTGAAACAAATTATTATCTGCTCTCTGGTAATGTTGACTAAAAGTGGATATATCTGTACCTTATGAATCAACATTCTAATGCAAGTTACTTATATATGCCAATATAAATGTGTATGTGTGTGTACCAAAAGACTGGTCCAGGATGTTCATACTGGCTTTATTTATTTATTTATGATAGCTCAAAACTATCAATAACTGTTATTGGCATATATCATAAGATTTATAGAGTAAAACAACAGTCATTTATTTAGCTCACAATCCTATAGGATAACCAATTAGTTTCTCTTCTTTGAGCTTGATCAGCCAGTATTGGCTAGGATCATTCCTGTCTATAATCTGCTGGATTGACACTCTAGAATGTGTTAATCACCTCAGGATGTCCTAAAAGCATACCATAGATTGGATAATTTAAACGGAGAAATTTCTTTTTCCACAGTTCTAGAAGATATATTCCTAGTCTGAGGCTGTGAATGCTTCTGTTTCTCCTAAGGACTCTGGCTGATTTGCAGATGGCATCTTTTTTACTCAGTCCCCTCATGACCTTCTCTCAGTGTGTGCTTATGAGGACAGGAAAGAGAGAGAGAGGGAGGGAGAGAGAGAGAGGCAGGCAGAAAGAGAAGTGGAGAGAGTGAATGAATTAGCATTCTGAGGTTTCTTCTTACAAGGACCCCAATCATAGCAGATCAGGGCTCAACACTTACTATTTCACTTAACTCTTAATACTTATAAGCTACAAATTAGTTACATTAGGGGTCAGGTCCCCAATATACACATTTTGGGGGTGTTAGCCATCACAAAGCACACCAAACACCGGAGTAAGGGAAAGGGTTTATTGGGGAAAATCCAGCAGACCAGAGGGAAGGGGCGAAGAGGGATAAGAGAGAGAGTATAAGAGAGAGAGAATATAAGAGAGAGAGAGACAGAGGAGAGGAGCTAGTGAGGAAAGAAGAGAGACAAGAGGTGGAGAGGAGAGTAGAGGAGAGGAGCCAAGAGAGCAGGAGAGAAGAGCCAAGAGAGTCCCGTGTTCAGGAACATGTCCTTTTAAAACTTTGACAGAGGGCGGGCAGGGAAGCAGGAGCAGCAAATCCCATTAGGATGGGGGTGGAGCTTGATGACAGTGGTTGGGCCATGTGGCCACCTGGCTTCCAGCAATGGTGGCGGGGGCTAGAGCTTAGGATGTAAATCAGGGTGTAGATCACACCATAGATAAATCTGCGCCAGTTTCCTAACAGGGGGAACACAAACATCCATATAAAGTGGCCTCACTAATACCCTGATGACTGACAAGTTGTTGAATATGTTGACTGAGGAGATAGAGTCATATGCCATTCATAATTTAGTAGGCTCTTCTGGGTTTCCTCACTTCACAGTTATAGGATTCCAAAAGCTCAAGAATACGAGTTGCAAAAGCTCTTAAGGTCTATGCTTAGAAAGAATAGAATATCAATTATAGTCCAGATTCAATTGGTAAGGGAAGCAACCACATTTCTTGAAGAGAGGGCTTGAAAAATATTACCACCAATTTTGCAATCCTACATAAAACCTATATGTCTATCAGGAATAAAATGGATAAATGCATTGTTAAATTCAAATTATGGAATACTATATATCAACGAAAAAGGGAAATTTAATGCTATGTAGCACACAGGTGAGTCTGAAAAACTCACCTGTTGAATAAAAAACATGTAAAATTATGTCTGCATGATTCCATTTACTTAAATGGAATAAATTCACTTTAGGGGCAAGAAGGGCATTTTATGTGCTAGTCTGTTTCTCGATCAAAGATTTTTATTAAGGGAATATGTTTTATTGGTTAAAATTTACTAAACTATACATTTAGGATTTGTATAATTTCTTATATGTATTTTATAACTTGAATTTTAAAAATTAATCAACAGTCAATATTTCTCAGATATTCTCACTGGTGGAGATTTTCTGCTGGTTGTGTGACTTCCCATTTAAAACCTAAGCTCTGTCATTTCTGATGAAATTCAAAGTGATTTTCCCACTATGACTTAGATATAGTCATTGTCTTCATTTCAGTTGTATCATGCTATAGTTATGTCCAAATTGGTTTATCGAAATGAGTTTTCAAACTTACTGTTCTCTCACTTAAGAGAAATACTGCAATCCACTTTTCAAAGTTTTGTTTATTTATTAGAAATTACAGCTAGAGAGAGAGAGAGAGAGAGAGAGAGAGATTCCATCCTCTGTTTCATTTCCCCAATGGGTACAATGGCAGCTGAGCCAGGCTGTAGGCAGCCCACAAACAAGTCAAAGACAAGTCAAGGTCAGTCTTGGCTGTGGAATTCCTGGGATGAGAAAATCACGTACTCCCATGTTGAAGGAGGATGATTAAACAAGAGCACTCTGTTAAAATTAACTATGTTATGACGATGTTGCAGAAAGCCTGATAAGTTGCTTGTGTATATTGTTATCCTCTGAGTTGCCTTTATAGCTGGTTATGTGTAAATATCTCTGAGACGCTGGAATAAATGAGCCTTGATCAATTCATTTGTTTGGCTCCATTCTCCGCACCCTTGTCCCTCTTTCCATTCCCACTCCCTCCTTCAGGTTCTGTTCAACTGGTGCGGCTGGCCCGCACACCAGACCAAACTCTGGAGCCAGGAAAGGAACTTTATCTGGTTTACCCACGTGGGAGGCAGGGGCCCAAACAATTGATCCATCTTCCTTTGCTTTTACAAGGCAAGAAACTGGACCAGAAATGGAACAGCCAGGACACAAACTGGGGCCCATATGGGATGCCAGCATTACAGGCAGCAGCCCTCCCTACCTGAACACCACAATGCTGACCCCTATATTGCAATCCATTAAATGGACATTTTCAGTAACAAAATTAGTGTAACTGCTATTATTGATTACTTTTCAGCCCTATAATAGTTTATAAAAACAATTACACTAGGAGTATGGTGAGATGGTAAGAGAGTACATAGCTGAGCTTCTAACAAATATTCCATAAATGATAATATCTGGTCTCTAATCAATGTCTACTGGAAGCCAAATAATGCTACCCCAATTCTAAAGATTAGGCTGAAATTGGAGCATGCCCGCTAAAATTGTCTGTGACGTCTCTTCTTCTCTAAGAATGACTTCTTTGTTCTCTTTTCAGAACTGCCAGATGCATTATCCCAAGTAGCAGCAATGCAGAAAAGTGAGAGGTAGATGAAATATATTCCATCTATGCAACTTTTGGTAAGATTTGTAGAATAAATGACCTTTGAACTTGGATGAAGAGGATTTCACTAGATTGATGTGAAGGTAAAGAGCCAAACAGGCTAAGGATTCAGCAAGAGCAAAATGCTTGTGTAAGGACAGACTTATTTAGAGGATGATAAGCTTTACTATATTAACATTTGTTGCAGAGTTGTCCTGTGCATTTTAGGGTGTTTTAGCAGCATCTTTTGTGTCTAGCCACTGGATTCTATTAGATGACCAATAGTGTAGTAAGGTATTATTAAATGTACTCCAGGGGTATCATTCCCTAACTGTTAGCACTAAAAAATTATAAAACGTAATGGAAAGAATGATTGATAACTCTTTTTAAAAAATTTTATTTAAGGTATACAAATTTCATGTATTTCATATATACAGATTTAGGAACATAGTAATACTTCCCACCATAACCTCCTTCCTTTCCAAACTCAAACCCTTCTTCCTCCTCCATCTCCTATTCCCACTTTTAATTTTTACAAAGATCTATTTTCAATGTACTGTATATTCATAAAATTAACCCTAACACTAAGTAAAGATTTCAAGAAATAGTGTGTGTGTGTGTGTGTGTGTGTGTATCCCACTGTTCCCTAGCCAAGGACTGTAAACAATCATTGAGTCTCAAAAAATGTCAATTTCACTCCTATATGTTACATTTTAGGTACTCTATTAGTTACCACAGATCAGGGGAAACATGTGATAAGGTATTAATACAAGATATTAATATTTCTAATAATATTTTTATATTGCCAAACTTCTGGGAGAAATAGCTCCCTAATCCATTAATAACTTGCTTAAATTAGTTCATTGTATTTTCTAGCCAATCCTTAATAATGTCCTAATGAAATAGAGAACATGTGAGTTTTAACTGAGTTGGTGAAACTGGGAAAATGTGAAAGGCCTTGAATATGAAATAATCCAGATGGTGAAAATAACTGACAAAAATGGGGGATGGGGCATTATTTTCTGTTGTCTTCAACTGGTTAAATCACTTAAAAAGGAATATTCAAAGTAAAAGGGTTTATGTCATTTAAAATATTTTCCTTTGATTATATTCTTTCTATAATCCTGAAATCTTTGCTAAATATCTAAAACACACCGGAAACTGTGCTGCACATTAAGGTTGGAAAGATGAATGAGAAAGCGTTCTTATTCAAAGTGCCTATAGCCTAGAGAAGTAATAAAATCCGTAGTGTGAGTTTCTTAAGAATGAATCAGAGTTATTTGGTACATTGGAGGAGGAGGTACTCCCAGAGTCCAACTTAAAGAATGAGTGTACATATAGACCAGAGTGATAGCATTTGGACTGAGACTTAATGAATGAAAGGGATTTCAAAGGTTAGAGCAAATGGAGGGAATTACAAGGAAGAAAATGCTCAAAAGCCTAGAGGCATGAGAGTAGAAGAGCTTTTCCTTATTAAACACTCTCAAGTCATCAGAGTGGTAAACACAGGCTCTGTAGTTAGGTAAGACAGCCTGTGTTTGAATCTCAGCATTAACATCTGCTTTACTGTATAAACCTATGCACACTCTTGTTGCATCCACTCGTCAGCTAAAATAAAATATTACAAAAATCAGTGACAGTCACACATGAATTTCATTGAAAATGAGAGGCAAATGAGAGGCAAGGCAACCGATCGGGACCAACACTTCTTACCAGTGTGCAGCCCCCAAATAGCGAGTTACACAGCTTCTTATTCTGTCCACTAGGGCTCACAATTTCAAACCGGACCCCTGGTATGCAGTGAACAATAAAAAAAAAAAAAAGAATTTGGTTGTAAGATAACAATAACAAACCCAGTAAGAGATCCAAGATATGGTTGTAAGATAACAGTGAAGGACACATTTCTGTCAACCTAATTCCTGGGAATTTGGGCCCACATAGTTTCACAAGATATACCCTTAGCCATTAGTAAGCAAAGCTAATATGTACAGAAGCAAGAAGTCTGCAATTAACTTTTTTTTTTGACAGACAGTGAGAGAGAGACAGAAAGAAATGTCTTCCTTCCGTTGGTTCACCCCACAAATGGCCACTATGGCCAGAGCTACGCTGATCCAAAGCCAGGAGCCAGGTGCTTCCTCCCAGTCTCCCATGCAAGTGCAGGGGCCCAAGGACTTGGACCATCCTCCACTGTCCTCCTGGGCCACAGCAGAGAGCTGAACCGGAAGAGGAACAACCGGGACTAGAACCCAGCGCCCATATGGGATGCTGGCGCCGCAGGCGGAGGATTAACCAAGTGAGCCACAGCGCTGGCCCTGTAATTAGCTTTTAGCCACACTCACTCCATTTTGATTTTGACTCTATGCTCTTTGTAGAGAATGCTGCATAAGTGCCTCTCAGGGGGACACATCCCCCTGTAATTAGAGGCATGGCTGCAGGCTGTAATTTCTGCTCACACCAAAACAAACCATGAATGGGCACACCTGCCCCAAAGGAATGTGGCAGCAGGAGCATCAGGGGGCTGATGGACCTGGAGAATTTTAGGGAATTTGTAAATTTGCAGGAGCATCTAAAAGGGCCTGCCTCTGAAGGTTTGCAACACAGGTCTAATCCCTATCTTAGACCATCAGACCAAATTCCTTTTCCCAAATCCTTAAGTTGATGTACAACTTTGCCTATGTGCCTGCTGGCTTGTAGACTTGCTGGTACCCTGTAAATAAAAGTGGGAGCACGTAGCTATCCAGTGGCACACTCTTAGAATGGATGCTCCCATGTCCTATCTCATTTGAAAAACCTCACACTCTTTTGCTTATGGAGCCTCAATTCTGTCATCTATAAAATGCAAAATATTAATAATTAATAAATGTCATTGGATTGTTGAATGTTTACAAAGGCCAGATAGTGTACTTTCTTCTGGTGATTCACATGCAAAAATGACGTAATTACATATCTCAAGAAGGTGCAAAAGGCAAGGAGTATCAGGAATTGAAGGGCAGAGTTATTTGTGCTTTTAAAGAACTACTTATATAGAAAGATCACAGTAACTCAGACTGAGGAATTCAGGAAAGATTTCCTGATTGTATTAATGCCTGCACAAATTGTAGAGTTAGTAGATGTTCAGTCTTATTGACAAAGAAAGCCATGACTCTTTTTTGAGCCATGTGCTGATTAATATGGCTAAAGAATTGGCAATGAACAATGGTGCTCTGTGTGAAATTAGAGATCTTGTGCTTTTTGATTCTATTATTTTGGGGAGTGGTGGTAGTGGTAAGGGAGGTCAAGGGGAGACCATAAGTCACCATGTAAATGAAGAATTACCCAATGGCTTCTGAAAGTACACCTATCTTTATCCCACTTATAAATGAAAATATAAGCAGTGTATTGGGTTGAAATGTCTAAAAATGTATTTTCAACCTTGGTTGATCCATTTTCTTAAGACATTTATTTATTTATTTGTAAGGCAGAGTGAGAGAGAAATGTGGAGGGAGGGAGGGAGGGAGGAAGGGAGGAAGAGAAAGAGAAAGAGAAAGAGAGAGAGAGAGAGAGAGAGAGAGAGTGAGCGAGAGCGAGAGCGAGAGAGATCCTCCATCTACCGGTTTACTTCCCAAATGGCCACAAAAATCAGGGCTGGTCCAGGCTAAAACCAGGAGCCAGGAACTCCATCTGAGCTTCCCACGTGGATGGCAAAGGCCACACTCAGTCCATCCCATGCTGCTTTTCCATGTGTATTATCAGGGAGCTGAATCAGAAGTGGAGCAAGCCAGGACTCGAACTGGTACTCCAAATTCTGATTCCAGCATCGCAACCAGCAGTTTAACCTGCTGTGCCGCAACACTGGCCCCTTTACTAATCTAATATTGGACTGTCTTTGCAGGTATTAACATTTAACCAATTTTAACTTTTCACAGCTACAGACACTCCTGGAGATAACAAACAGTTCTTGTTGATGGAGTGTTGTGCTTGATAATGTGCTCTACATCATAGTTTCCTCTATGAAAGAGTGAGTGAGAATTAAGGAAGTCAACCTAGTAGGTTTTGAGACAGACAATGCACAGAGCAAGGGTGATTAGCACCACAAACACTCTCTCAAGTACATGTACACAATCAAGTACATTGATACTAAAAGTGTTTCTCTCTTGATAAATATTTCAGTTGGCTCAAAGGTATTAAATCTATTCTATCTCATCTAAATCGTATTACCTGATGCTGTACAAAAATTACCAGGCTAAATACCATGAAAAACTAGGGCATAGCATCTAAAGCTCAGTACAGAATTAATATATAATCATACTTTCCTTATGAGAATTTCTGTGCTTAATTTCTTCTTTTTAGAAATCCCATTGATATTCTGAATTGAAACCGCATTGATATTCTGACCTGGAAGCAGTTTAATTATTTGTTATTATCAGACTTTGTCTTTAACCCAAGGGGAAAATTAGAAAGGCAGGCAACAAAATGATATGAACTTCAAATGACAAGTGAAGATGAGACATTAAAGATATAATTAAATCGTGCTTTTTAGCATTCACAGACCATCTGTGTAATTACTCATGTACAGAGACATTATAACAATACACAAGAACCTGGCCACCTATCCATCTACTCTAGTAAGGAATTCAACATAAGGTGAAACTAGTCAAAGTTTATGCACCTCCTATCCAAGACCCTGAGGACACCATGATAGCTAGGCTCCAAAGTATGTTGCATTTACACAACTCTTCTGAGCACGTCAGAAGGAAGAGGATTCATGTGAATTCTTTGAGATTCTCTCCTGAGTCCTGTGAAACGCCTCCCCAAGTACTTTTCTATAAGTGGTTTTCCTGTTCACATGGATTGCTACCTCTTCAACTCTTATTCCATGCTCTAAAGTAGACAAGATTACCTTAGCAAAATAGTCTACAGATTGTTCTGCTCTCGGGCAAATTCATGTCTTCGTGGTTTTGCACCCAGAGAAACACTATGGTGAGGAATAAGGGTAGGCAGGTCCTGCCTGAAGCAAAACAAGGGGGAAATAAGGCTTACTTTTATCCACCTATTTCCTTTTATAATTTTTCTAATACTATTTGGCATCTTTTTTTCATGAAAGTACACTATTTTTTTTACCATAAAGCTAGGAAGCTTTTCAGCTACTTCATAATCCAGTGGCTCATTCTCTTGAATACAATATCTGATTTGACCTTGTGGCAATGTTTTCTTTCAAGCTTTCTAGAATAATTTCATCTCCAATTTTCTCCAATTTTATCTCCAATTTTCTCTTGAACCCTGCCCTGTAAACTTATTTATGTGATTAAAATTGAATGCTAGGGTTTGGATTTCTAGAGTTATATTGTCCAAATTTGTGATCCTAATTTACATATTTTGGCTTCTATAGTAGACTGATGGTATAAATATGTAGAGATAGATAGACATTTCAGAAGCTCTCACAACTCATAAAACAGGCATTAATTTACCATCAGTGTATGTCAGGTATACTTGGGAGTTAAACATCAAGTTTATTTATGCAAAGTTTTATAATACATTCCTCAGGGAGTTGAGATACAATTACAGAACTTCTGACTTATAATACATCCATTAATAACAATAAATTGTACTTCTGTTTTGGAAAACCACAGGTCAATGAACTTGATTTCATTCTAATCAATATTGTTTAGTATTGAAGTCATCATCAATCACAGTAGCTAATATTATTGAACCTTTATGATACACTTAAATGATATAATATATCTCATTTAACTTTCACAGCAAACCTATAGAGTAAGTTCTGTGTTTTTTTTTTTTAACTTTTATTTAAGCATTTATTTGCTTTTATTTGAAAGGCACAACAATTGAGAGAGGGAGACACCACAAATGCCTACAACAGATGGGACTGACCCTGTCTTAAGGCAAGAACCTGGGCCTCTATCCAGATCATGGTTGCAAAGACCCAAGTACTTGAGCCATCCTGTGCTGCCTACCAGGATATGTATTAGCAGCAAGATCGAATCAAAAGCAGATCCCAGACCCAAACCTAGACACTCCAATATGAGATGTGGTTGTCCCAAGTAGTAACTTAACTGTTGTGCCAAGTGCCTATCCCCTATGATTTTATCTATTAAAAGAATAAGAGAATAGAGGTTCAAAGAGATTAGGTAATTCCCAATATCACACATCTGCTAAGCAGTAGAATGTGGATTGAACCTTAATACATATGACTCCAAAGTCTTTATGAATAATCCCATTGCACTGCTTTCATTATGGTAATTAGTAAGAGTTCATTAAGTATATTTCACATAAATATAAGATAATTCCTTTATTAAATAATGTAACTATGTTAAAAAAGATCTATTTCATTTGGATTTCATAAATACATAAGAAAGTTTCCTCTCATGATGTTCTTATAAACAAAAGTCCATATTGATCCACAAAACATTGATAAGAAAATATGGATTTGTAACTACTGAAATAAAATCATTGAAATTAATGCATAGCTTTATTTTAATAATACACATTTTCTATGAACTTTTTGAAGATTATATTTTACAAATTTTATCATGCAGAGACTCAGTATGCATTAAACAATAATTTCCAATGCTTCCTCTCAGCCTCCTGGTAACCTCTACTCTATATTCTTTATCTCTGAATTTGTTCTAGATAATTGATTTCAAGGTTCAGTGATTTGTAGCATGTATCAGAATTTCATGTCTTTCAGTGGAATGTATTCCTTTGTGTGGAAATATCACATGTTGATTATAGCCATTCATCTGTTGATGGACACAAAGGTTTTTTTTCCAACTTTTGGCTATATGAACAATGTTGCTATTAGCATTTTATATATTTAGCTACATTTTTACTTTCAATTATTTGGATATATGAAATTGCTAAGTCATAGGATAATTCTGTTTAATATTTTAAGGAACTAGCAAACTCTTTTCCATAGTAGTTTCAACATTTTACATTGCCATTTCTAATTTCTTCACATGTTTTACAACACTTTTATTCATTTATTTGAAAGAAAGTTACAAAAAGAGGGAAAGAGGGAGGGAAGGAAGAGGAGAAGAGAACAAGACAGATAGATAGATATCTTCTATACAGTGGTTCACTCTCCAAATAGCTACAACTAACGGGGCTGGGCCAGGTTGAAGCCAGGAAGTACATCTGGGTCTCATGTGGGTGGCCATCTTCTGCTGCTTTTCTAGTCACATTAGCAGAGAGCTGGATCATAAGTGGAGCAGCCAACACTCAAACTGGTGTTCCTTTATGGGATACTAGTGTTGCAAACAACAGCTTAGCACTCTGTGTCACAATATTGATTCCAACATTTGCTATTTTTAATTTCCTTCATTGTAGCCATCCTAGCAAGTTTGAAATGATATCTTACTCTGGTTTTGATTTGTGTTTGCCAGATATTGAGCATCTTCTCAAGTGCTTACTCTCAATTTGAGTATCTTATTTGAGGAAACACTTATTCAATACCTTTGGCAATTTTAAAATAGATTGTTTGCTATTTTGTGATGGAATTGTAGGTTTTCAAAAATATTTACTCTTGGTTGGGGCTGGCACTGTGGCATAAAGGGTAAAGTCGTAACCTGTGGTGCTGACATCTCATATGGGCACCAATTCAAGACCTGGTTGCTCTACTTCAAATCCAGCTTCTTGCTGATGCGACTAGGAAAGCAGTGGAAGATGGCCTAAGTCCTTGGACCCCTGCATCCATGTGAGAGACTCAGAAGATCCTGGCTCCTGACTATGGATCGGGCCAGCTCTAGCCATTGTGGCCATATGGGGAGTAAACCATTCTCTCTCTCTTTCTCTCTTTCTTTCTCTCACCTTCTCTCCCTCTCTCTCTAACTCTGCCTTTCAAATAAATAAGTTAAATCTTTAAAAAATATATACATGGTATATTAACTTTTATGATATATGATTTGCAAGTATCTTTTTCTATTCTGTGTGTTAACTTTTCATCTTTCTGATAGTGTTTTTAAAACAAAATGATTTTTTAATTTTCATGAAATCTAATCTACCTATTTTTTGTTCTTGCCTATACTTTTGATGTCATATTTAAGAAAATATTAACAATTAAAAAACCATGAAAATTGACCCTTAAGCATTTATCACTCTAGTTTTTAAATTATGTTTTTGATGAATTTTGAGCTGAATTTTATATATAATCTAAGGGCCTAAACTTATCCTTTTGCATATGAATACATAATTCTCATAGCAACATCAATTGTTTGTTTCCCCACTGAATGGTGTTAGTACTCCTGCCAAAAATCAATTGATCATGTGTGCAATGATTTATTTTTGTATTCTCACTCCTATTCCATTGGTCTATCTGGCTATAATTATATGGTCACCAAACTTTTTTTAAAGATTTATTTATTTAGTTGAAAGTCAGAGTTATACAGAGTGGAGAAGCAGAGAGAAAGAGAGGTCTTCCATCTGATGGGTCACTCCCCAATTGGCCATAATAGCCAGAGCTGTGCCGATCCAAAGCCAGGAGCCAGGAGCTACTTCTGGGTCACCCACGTGGGTGCAGGGTCCCAAGGACTTGGGCCATCTTCTATTGCCATAGCAGAAAGCTGGATTAGAAATGGATCAGCCGGGTCTCAATCCAGCACCCATACGGGATGCCAGTGCTTTAGGCCAGGGCATTAACTCACTGTGTCACTGCACCACAGCGCCAGCCCCCACCAAACTGTTTTGATTATTGTAGATTTGTGTTAGGTTTTGAAATATGGAAGTATGAGTCCACCAACTTTGTCATTGTTATTTAGGATTATTTTAGTTATTCTGCATCCCTTGAATTTCTATGTGAATTCAAGGATTACTGTTATAGTTAATGTTGTATGTAAACCTAAGAAGATAAATGTATCCAGGCATTTGGTCAGACATTGTAGATGTTTCTGCTAAGGTGTTTTAAAGATATGCTTAACATTTAAATCAGTAGACCTTGAGTAAAACAGGTCACTTCCTATATCATGGGTGGTTCTCATCCAATTGGTTAAAAAGCCTTAGTAGAAAAAGATTGACTTCCCCAGAAGAGAGAACCTATCATTAAATTGTCTTTGGACTCAAATTACAGTACCAACTCTTCCATGGGCCTCCATCTCACTGATCTATCCCGCAGATTTTATAGTTGCCATACTTTACAATTGCATGAGCCAGTTCCTTAAAATTCTCTTTCTCTTTACACACACACAAATACACCCCTGCACACACCCAGTGATTTTAAAATGCTCAGGGAGAATGAAATTAACAGTTAAAAATTAAAAATAATTTTTTTCTCAACATAAGCTCCATCAATTTCAAGACATTTTATAAGCAATGATACCACTCTTTTAGTCCATCCGTAAAGAACTGAGGCTCCTGGGAATTTAACCATATCAATACAGTCTTTTCTACATTGTTAACTGAAGAAAAGTGAGCATCCCATTAAGATTTTTTAAGGTTAGGAAACAAAAAGTAGTCAGAAGGAGCCAAATCTAGACTGTAAAGACGGTGCCTAGTAATTTCCCATTGAAACTCTTGCCTGACTGCCCTTGTTACATGTGAGAGATGAGGAGGATCGCTGGCATGTCAGAGAAAGTTTCTCTGGTGAAGCTTTCCTGGGTGTTGTTCTGCTTTGGTTAAATTTCTCAAAGCCCTCCTCTACTTAGTAAATTATACCGTCCTCTGGACCTCACAATATCAACAAGCAAGATACCCTGAACATTCCCCCAAATTGCCATATAACCTTGGCTGCCTGCTTTTGCTTTCACTTGACCACTTGTGCTTCTTGGTATCCATTGCATGGATGGTGATTTGTCTTCAGAATTGTACTGATAAAACCATATTTCATTTCCTGTTTTTATCCATCAAAGCGATATTTTTAGGATCTTGATCCAACTTATTTAAAATTTCCACTGAAATTTCTACTCCTGTCTGTAGCTGATAAGTTTTGGCACCCATTATGCAGAAAAGTTTGCTTTACTTTAATTTTTCAGTCATAATTGGGTAATCTATACCAATTTAGATGTCTATGGTGTTGGCTACTATTTCTGCTGTTAATTACCGATCCTCTTGGATTAGAACACAAACAAGATTAGTTTTTCCTTGCAAATGTATATGGATGTTATGCCACTATACACTTTATTTTCCTTCTTTAAAGTATTCCATCCCTTCTTAAAATGAGTTATCCATTTATAAATGGCTAAATCTTTGGAGCATTACTCCTATAAACTTTTCATATAGGATTAACAATTCTTCCATCCTGGTTTCAATATAAGTTTGATGTTTGTTCTTCCTTCAATTATAAAAGAATTAATTTTGCTCTAAGCATGGCTCTTTTTTTAAAAAAAAAAGATTTATTTTATTTATTTGAAAGAGTTACAGAGAGAGGGAGAGGAAGAGGGATGGGGGAGAGAGAGAGAGAGAGAGAGAGAGAGAGAGTGAGTGAGTTCTTCCATCCACTGGTTCAGTCTCCAAAAGGCCACAATGGCTAGAAATGAGCTGATCCTTAGCCAGAGGTCAGAAGCCTCCTCGGCATCTGCCACGTGGGTGCAGGGACTTAAAGACTTGAGCCATCCTCTGCTGCTTCCCCAGTCCCATTAGCAGGGAGCAGGATCAGAAGTGGAACAGCTGGGGACTTGAACCAGAGCCCATATGGGATGCCTGTGCTGCTGGCTGAGGCTTCAACCCACCATGCAACAGCAGCAGCCTCAGAGCAGGGCTTCTTTTCACACTCATGGCTTGTCCTTCTTAGTGCTTCAAAGTCTTATATAGACACATTGTAACTAGTATGAATTTGTATTGTCACCAACCATTTTCAAATCCATACAGAGTTTTTGTTTTCTTTTGTTTTGTTTTTAAAGTTGATCCTTCTACTGATTCTGGGAGCTAGAATTTTTTTTCTTTTTCTTTTTTTTATTTAGTAAATACAAATTTCCAAAGTACAGTTTATGGATTACAATGGCTTCTCCCCCCATAATTTCCCTCCCATTCGCACCCCTCCCATCTCCCACTCCCTCTCCCATTCCATTCACATCAAGATTCATTTTCAATTATCTTTATATACAGAAGATCGATTTAGTATATACTAAGTGAAGATTTCATCAGTTTGCACCCACACAGAAACACAAAGTGTAAAATACTGTTTCAGTACTAGTTATAGCATTACTGCACATTGGACAGCACATTAAGGACAGATCCCACATGAGATGTAAGTACACAGTGACTCCTGTTGTTGACGTAACAATTTGACACTCTTGTTTATGGCGTCAGTAATCTCCCTAGGCTCTAGTCAAGAGTTGCCAAGGCTATGGAAGCCTTTTGAGTTCGCTGACTTCGATCTTATTCAGACAGGGTCATAGTCAAAGTGGAAGTTCTCTCCTCCCTTCAGAGAAAGGTGCCTCCTTCTTTGATGGCCCCGTTCTTTCCACTGGGATCTCACTTGCAAAAATATTTCATTTAGGTCCATTTAGGTCTTCTTCTTTTTTTTTCCCAGAGTGTCTTGGCTTTCCATGCCTGAAATACTCTCATGGGTTCTTGAGCCAGATCCAAATGCCTTAAGGGCTGATTTTGAGGCCAGAGTGCTATTTAGGACATCCCCATTCTATGAGTCTGCTGTGTATCCTGCTTCCCATGCTGGATCGTTCTCTCCCTTTTTGATTCTATCAGTTAGTATTAGCAGACACTAGTCTTGTTTTGTGTGATCCCTTTGACTCTTAGACCTATCAGTGTGATCAATTGTGAACTGAAATTGATCACTTGGACTAGTGAGATGGCCTTGGTACATGCCACCTTGATGGGATTGTATTGGAATCCCCTGGCATGATTCTAACTCCACCATTTGGGGCAAGTCTGATTGAGAGTTTTTTTTTAAATATGAATTACCCATAAACTTTTTGAAGACTTCCTCATGTGCACATATACAGAAACACACATAATTTGGTGACCTTAAGTTTGCCAAAAAAAAAGGAATTAAAAATGCAAATTTCCTATTAAATTTTGAAATCATTTCATAATATATTGGTTCTGTTTCTCTAGATAAGTGATAAAATCAGCTTGTCTACTACTTCAAAAATTATAGTGAGAGTTTCATTAATTTTCATTTTATTTCTATTGCATATACTTAGTAGGTACAATATACTAAATTTATATACTAAATACAATATACTAAAATTCCTAGTCTGGTCAAATAGTTAATATATTTCTTACCTGCCATAGTTACCTTTATTTTGTGATAAGACAACCTAAAATCTATTATTTCAACAAGTTATCATTATACATTATAATATTAATAACTACTGTCTTGATGTCATACATTATATTTTAATATCATACAGTTGTGATCAGAAATGATACTTAGTATAATTTAATCTTTTAAAATTCATTAGTATCATGTTTCTATCTTTCAAAACTTATTAGGCATCAGGAAGCATAACACATAATATTTCCTGGAGAATGAGCCACGCAGGAAGGTGGACAGGAGCCAGAGCTAGGAATTGAACCCAGGGTACTTCAGTGTGGGATGTATACATCCTACCTGGTCTCTTAACCACAAGCCAAATGCCAAGACCTTGAATATCTTTTTCAATCCTTTTACTTTTCAACATCTTTTTGTATTTGTAAACAAAATGAAAAAGTATTCTTATAGGTAGGATACAATTAAGATGCTTTTTATCCATCATGGAAATTTCTTCCTTTCAATTGGAGAATTTAGTTCATTTAATTTAAATGACTGAAGATAAACAATTACTTCTGCCACTTTGCTTCTAGCTTATAATATGCTTTAAACATTTTTGTTTCTAAATTCCTACATCAGTGACTTTTTTTAAGCAAAGATTTTTATTTATTTTTTTTGACAGGCAGAGTGGATAGTGAGAGAGAGAGAGAGAGACAGAAAGAAAGGTCTTCCTTTTCCATTGGTTCACCCCCCAGTGGCCACTGTGGCCGGCGTGCCGTGCTGATCTGAAACCAGGAGCCAGGTGCTTCCCCTGGTGCATGGGGTGCAGGGCCCAAGCACTTGGGCCATCCTCCACTGCACTCCCAGGCCACAGCAGAGAGCTGGACTGGAAGAGGAGCAACCGGAACAGAATCCAGCACCCCAACCAGGACTAGAACCCGGGGTGCTGGAGCCACAGGTAGAGGATTAACCTAGTGAGCCACGACGCCGGCCAGCAAAAATTATTTTTAAAAATTTAATTATGTATTTTAGAGGTAAAGAGACAGATGGAAAATGCGTGTTGGTTCATTCTTTAAAATGTCTGCAATGGTTGGATCTGGGCTGGGCCAAATCCAGAGTCAGGAATTCAATCCAGATCTCCCATATGGGTGGCAGGGGCCCTAGGACTTCAACCATCACCACTGCTAACCAGGATCTATAATAAAATGAAGCTAGAATCAAGACCTGGAGGCTGATATCAAATCCAGTACTATGATATGCGATGTGGATATCTTAACTGGCATCTTAACCATTAAGATAAATGCCTGCTCCCATCAGTACCTTTTGTTAGTATTTATTTGTTCTTTTGTAATTTATAACTTTAATTCCTTTCTTCTTTACTTTTTTGTTTGTTTTTACTTTCTTAATGATTACCTTGAGGACTACAATTAACATTAAATTTATAATAACCTGATTTAAATAATACCAATTTCTTTTCAATAATATATAAGTACTCTGACACTTTTTTTTTAAGATTTATTTATTTATTTGAAATGCAGAGTTACAGAGAGGCAGAGGCATAGAGAGAAAGAGGTCTTCCATCTGCTGGTTCACTCCCCAGATGGCCACAGCGGCTGGAGCTGCACCAATTCGAAGCCAGGAGCTTCTTCCGGGTCTCCCATGTGGGTGCAGAGGCTCAAGGACTTGGGCCATCTTCCACTGCTTTCCCAGGCCATAGCGGAGAGCTGGATGGGAAGAGGAGCAGTGGGGACTTGAACCAGCACCCATATGGGATGCTGGCACTGCAGGCATTGGCTTTACCTGCTTTGCCACAGCACCGGCCTCAGTATTCTGACCCTTTACACACATGACCCCCCTCCTTTATATCCTCACAGATTATTTCTTTAAATTTACGTGTCCATTAAAATAGACTGATATTTATTATTTATTGCAATGTCCTTTTAAATCATGAAAAGTTAAAGAAAACTTACCAACCAAAAGTACAATAATATTGGCTTTTATATTGAAATATATATGTACCTTTACCTATAATCTTTACTAATTTATCTTCAAGTTACTGTCTAATGTCGTTTCTTTTCAGCCTGCGGGCAGTCTTTCACATTTATTATAGGGAAGAGCTAATTGTTACAAACTCCCTCAGCTTTTTTTTACTTAGGAGTTTCTTAATCTTCCCTTCATTCTTTTTTTAAGATTTATTTATTTATTTGAAAAGTAGAGTTACAGAGAGAGAGAGAGAGAGGCAGAGACAGTAAACCATCTGCTGGTTCACTCCCCAAATGGTGACAATGCTGGAGCTGTGCCAATCTGAAGCCAGGAACCAGGAGTGTCTTCTGAGTCTCCCAAGTGGGTGCAGGGGCCCAAGCACTTGGACCATCTTCCACTGCTTTCCCAGGAGCATTAGCAGGAAGCTGGATTGGAAGTACATCTGCCCGGTCTCAACTAGGTGCCTATATGCAATGCCAGCATTGCGGGCAGGGGCTTTACCCGCTATGCCACAACACCGGCCCCTCCCTTCATTCTTGAAGTATAGTTTGCCAGGGATAGAATCCCTGGGAGACGATTTTCTTCTTTATCTCAGCACATTGACTATGTCATCCTACTGATTTCTGTCCTCCCCTGTTTATGATGAGAAATCAACTATTGGTTTTATTGAGGATTCACTGTATATGATATTACTTTTCTTTTCCTACTTTTAAGATTTTTCTTTTTCTATTTTGACAATGTGATTTTAATGTGAATCTCATAAGTTTATCCTGTTTGGATTTAGTTGAGTTTCATAGATGTGTAGGTTCATATGTTTAATTGTGTGTGGAAAGTTTACAGCCATTTATTCTTCAAATATTCTTTTATAAATGTAAATTTTCTTTCTGAAAATTTTTAGTTTGATGAAATCCAAAAATGACTATTTTCATTACACTTTTAATGTCTTATTTTATAAATCATTATCAATTCAAAGATCACCAGTATTTATGTTTAATAATTTATAATTTTCAACCTTAAATTTGATTCTTTCATGCATTTTGAGTTCATTTTTGTTTATGGCATACAGTAAGGAGTCTGTCATTATTTTATCCAATATAGTCCAAAAAAATTGTAATGAAATTATGGTCTAGGGACTAGCAACATCACTATTACCTGGAAACTTGTCACAAAAGCAAATTCTCAGGCTTTTTACCTACTGAGGCAGACCCTCTGGGTGTGAGGTCCAGTAATCTATGCTTTAACAAGCCCTTCAGGGGATTTTGTTACATGAAAATATTTGAAAACTGGCTAAATGCAGTCTGCTGACTTTGGCCCACTGACTTGCTACAAGGGAAAGAAAAACACTATTTCAAGTTAGACTGCTGTTACTCTGTATTCATTTAGGCATAACCCATATTCCTAATAATTACAAGGTAAGCCTTGGACCAGAAACTGTCATGTGAACAATAGAAAATTTTACTTACAAAGAGTATTTTTGAAAAAGCTCCTAGTTGAACTAAGAGAGAGGTCCTAGTGCTATTTTGCATGTGGACTATCAGTTTAGTCAGGTGTTTCTTTTATGCTACTTACCAACAAAAGGTAATAAAAACTAAACTGATACACTATACAGGTTTAAGATGCCAGTATGTTAAAAATAGCTGCTTCCAAATGTTTAAAGGTATCTTTCAGCAGTGTTTTTTTTTTTACTTATACTTTCTATTTTGGAAATATTTACAGCATGCATTTTAACAGGTGTAGGAAATTAACATTTTTATCTACAAACATCTACATCACATCCATAGCCCTCACAATTGACACAGACTGGAGCAGAAAATGATTAGCCTATAGCAGCATCTAAATAATGACTCATTTCCAGTAATAATATATTTCTGACATGCATAATCTCATAATTAATCTTGATGTTATAAGTTCTAAATATTTAAATGTCAGCAGATTAAATGTTACATTAACTAGAGTTTCATAGAATTTAAATGCCATCATTTTTTTGTTGTTGATGACTTCTGTATCCCCAGAAAATAACTCTTTCCCAGAGCACAAAAATTAGCACGGAAAAATAAAAATGCTGACCCTTCTCTATTTCCCAATAATTTTTGTATTTAATAGAACCTAGGAGAACATTATTCATTATCTGCAAAGTAACAAATAATGTGACCTAGTTTATTTTACAAATTGGAGACATTAAAAATGGTAAATATTGTTGGTCTGCTGTTTACATATTTGAGCTTTAGCAGAACAGAAATTTGAAGACATTGTCATGGCATATTTAAGAGTTTAAGGATAATAAAAGTAACTGTGAATGACATATTTCTTAGAATAAATAATATTGCATTTTCTTGGCTCTAATATAAGGAAGATGTATGAAATTTACAATTATGCACTCATAATAGTACTCTTCCTAGACCTTACTATTTGTTCTCCAGAATGTGATTTCTCACATTCTTATTTTCTTCCAGTAGCTACAGAGTTTTCTGAATTAAGAAGAATATAGAAATTTTTCGGGACACTTTATTTTTTATTTTTTAATGATTTTAAAAATTTGTTCAAAAGGCAGAGTTGCAGAGAGAGAACACACACACACACACACACACACACATACATACAGATCTTCCATCCACTGGTTCAATCCCTAAAAATTGTAGCAATGGTCAGGGTTGGGTCAGGCCAAAGTCTGGAGCCTTGAACTCCATCCTGGTCTCCCACATGGGTGGCAGAAACCAAGGACCAAAGCACTTAGGCCATCCACAACTGTCTTCTCAAGCACATTTGTAGGGAACTGAATGTTAATTGGAAGAACTGGGACATGAACCAGCTCTCATATGGGATACAGCATTGCAGGCAGTAGCTTAACCTTCTGTGCCATGATACCGGCCCATTTGACCATGTTAAACAGTAGGAACATTTTTCCTTAGGAATTTTCAAATGTTCGCAAATATTGTCTGAAGTATCCAGGTAAATTTCAACATACTTCAGTTGTTGAAACATATTTAAGTGCGGACACATTCTCTTGACTTGAATCTAGGTACATTTCTGTGGTCTGTAGTTGCCCTACTGTGCTATGGGACACTAGAATCTGTTATTTATAATTAATTGTGTCTTGGCACCCCATTTCCAATCTCTTTCTCTTCCTCTTACCTATCCCCAGCATCCCTGGTATCTCTAGTAATTACTTTTCTTTCTTTTCTTTTTTTTTATTTGACAGGTAGAGTTATAGACAGTGAGAGAGAGAGAGACAGAGAGAAAGGTCTTCCTTCCATTGGTTCAACCCCCCCCCCCCCCAAATAGCTGCTATGGCCGGAGCTACACCAATCTGAAGCCAGGAGCCAGGTGCCTCTTCCTGGTCTCCCATGTGGGTGCAGGGGCCCAAGCACTTGGGCCATCCTCTACTGCCTTCCTGGGCCACAGCAGAGAGCTGGACTAGAAGAGGAACAACCGGGTCTAGAACCCGGCACCCATATGGGATGCTGGAGCCACAGATGGAGGATTAACCAAGTGAGCCACAGCACCGGCCCCTCTAGTAATTACTTTTCTAGCTACATATTGAGGCTTTCTTTTTTTTAACTTCCACAAATGGGGAGAAAATGTGTTATTTGTCTTTCTGTATTTGGCTTGATTCATTTAACATAATGACCTATAGTTACATTTATTTCACTTCAAATGTCATGCTGTCTGCATCTCTATAAATTTTGCACTGTGCCTCATAAATCTGTACAAATATTACATGTTAATTAAGAACTTTTTAAAAGAAAATGGATAAAATGAAAAAAGTAAAGAATAATTTTATGAAATATGCGAGAGGACCTATATACCATAAATCAAAAATAAAAATGCTGAAAGTAGTAAAGTAACTAAATGTAGATATATTCTATGATCATGGATTGGAATATTAAATATTGAAAAATGTAATAAATTGACCTATATATCCAATACAATATTAGTCAAAATCTAGTTAAATATAGTTAACAGAAATAAACTGATCATAAAATTTACATGGAAATGTAAATGACTTATAATAGTACAAATAATGCTGTACAAGATAAAAGTCAAATAATTTATGCTATCTACTTTCAAGAGTTACTATAAAGCTACAATAATCAACAGTGTGACATTGTTATAAAGATAGACATATGCATCGACAGAACAGAATAGGCTGTTCAGAAATAGATTTTTAGATATGTGAGACTTTATTTTTGTCAAAGGTGCTAAATTTATTCAATGGGAAAAAATCTTGTCAACACATCATTCTAGAATATTGGCTATCCATATGCGAAGCAATGAATCTCAACATTCAGTCCACAATAAAAACAAAAATTAACGGGAAATAGACTATTGACCTAAATTTAAGAGCTAAAACTATAAAACTTGTAGAGACAATATAGTAGGTAATCTTTGCTATCTTGGGCTATGCAAAGATTTCTTAGATACATCACAACCCATAGAAAAAGTGTGATAAATTTGACTTCATCAGAAATAATAAAGCTTGTTATTTAAAATAAGAGGGGCCAGCATTGTGGCACAGTGGGTAAGCCGCTGCTTGAGATCTCAACATCCCATATACTCCTGGGTGTAATTCCCAGTTGCTCTACTTCCAATCCAGCTCCCTGTAATATTCCTGGGGAAGTAGTGGGAGATAGCCCAAGTAGTGGTCCCCTGTACTTCCGTGGGAGAGCTGGATTAGCGCCTGGCTCCAGGCTTCCTCTCAGCCCAGATAAGCCATTGCAGCCATATGGGTAGTGAACCAGTGGATAGAAGATCTCTCTCCCTGTCTCCTTCCCACCTCTATAACTCTGCCACTCAAATAAAATAAATAAACCTTCAAAAAACATAAGAAATTGAAAAAGCAAACCACACATTAGAGGAAATAAGTACTTGTAAAATATATGCCTGATAAAAGACTTCTATCCATAATTTTAATATTATAATTTGTAATTAATTTTACCTCATATTTTTACATTTGTAAACTAAGAAAAGCTGTTTCTTCTTATACTTTAAAATAAAAATTCATACACATTATTCCCCTTATGCTGAAATTAAATGTTTAACTCAATCCTATAACATATATATATATATATATATAATTTACACACAATATTTTCAGTGCCTTGCAATATATTACTTTTATTATTTCATGTTTTTATTATAAAGCTAATACATGGACATATGCTCCTTGTAAAGTATTTTGAAAATACATATTCATCAAAAGTAAAGTATAACAATCTCTTATCATCAATCTGTAGTCATATTCCCACTCTAATATTTTGTCAACATATTCTTTAAAGATTAATTTATTTATTTGAGTGGAGAGTGAAAGAGAGAGAGAGAGAGAGAGAGAGAGAGAAGGAGAAGGAGAACTTTCACTGCTGTTTCATAGTCTTTCAGTTGGGATTAAGTTTGGCTTCATATAAAAGAGAACCTCAAATAAGAGTGACACAAACATGATAGAAGTTTATTTCTCTGTCCTATAAGTTAAATCCAGAGGTATTTTATTCAAAGCAGAAATGGCAGCTGCACAATCACAAGGAACTCAGAATCCTTTTGCTCCTCCATTCAACCATATGTTGTTTCCAATGGGAAGGTCAGCTTATGTTCTACAATGGCTGTAGTGTGGATGCTGCAGTCATTCTGCATACATTGGAAGTTAAAGAAAAAATGGAAATGAAAAAAAAATAATAAAGAGGCACCTCTAATTATATGCTTTCCTTTTAGGAAGGATCCTAAATATCTCTACACTAAATTCTCTTTTATGTATGTTTTCTTAGAATTTTATTTTGTGGCCACATCTCGGCTGCAAACAAAGCTGGGAAATATCTATTGCTGGAAACATTACCACACTTAATGCTGTAGGGCTTCTATTAACAAAGAAGAATGTATAAATGGATATTAGACATGCAAAGAGAAGTATCTGCTCATACACATGAAGAAAAATAGACATGAGTATATTTTCCTAAAGAGAATTACACCATTCATATTGTGATACAAGTTACATTTTTCCTTAGGTGAAAAGTTTTTAGAAGTCTCTCTATATCTGTATATAAAATTTTTCCAATGTTTACTTATTTACAGATACTCACTGAAACAATATTTATATTACAAGCACAGATTACAGCAATCATTAAGATGGTTGGATTTTTTCCCCAGTACAAACAATTGCATGTATACTTAAATTTATTTTAAGTATAAAACATATTGCCCAATTACTTTGCAAAAAACACTTAAATGTTTACTTCAAATAATAATTAAAAAATAATTAAACTCATTACTTATTTTTTCATTTCTTAATTTTTTTACTTTTATTTAATAAATATAAATTTCCAAAGTACAACTTTTGGATTACAGTGGCTTTTTCCCCTCATAACCTCCCTCCCACCTACACCCATCCCATCTCCCACTCCCTCTCCCCTTCCATTCACATCAAGATATATTTTTAATTATCTTCATATACAGAAGATCAATTTAGTATATACTAAGTAAATATTTCAACAGTTTGCACCCACACCAAGACACAAAGTGTAAAATACTGTTTGAGTACTAGATATACCATTAATTCACATTGTACAACACATTAAGGACAGAGATCATACATGGTGAGTAAGTGCACAGTGACTCCTTTTGTTGATCTAACAATTGACACTCTTGTTTATGGCGTCAATAATCACCTTAGGCTCTTGTCATGAGTTGCCAAGGCTATGGAAGCCTTTAGGATTCCCCAACTTCGATCTTATTTAGACAAGGTCATAGTCAAAGTGGAAGTCCTCTCCTCCCTTCAGAGAAAGATACCTCCTTCTTTGATGGCCCGTTCTTTCCACTGGGTCTCACTCACAGAGATCTTTCATTTAGGTGTTTCTTTTTTTTTTTTTTTGCCAGAGTGTCTTGGCTTTCCATGCCTGAAATACTCTCATGAGCTTTTTAGCCATATCTGAATGCCTTAAGGGCTGATTCTGAGGCCAGAGTGCTGTTTAGAACATCTGCCATTCTATGAGTCTACTGTGTATCCTGCTTCCCGTGCCGGATCATTCTCTCCTTTTTAATTCTATCATTTAGTATTAGCAGACACTAATCTTGTTTGTGTGATTCCTTTGACTCTTAATGCCATTATTATGATGAATTATGAACTGAAACTGATCACTTTGACTAGTGAGATGGCCTTGGTACGTGCCACCTTGATGGGATTGAATTGGAATCCTCTGGCATGTTTCTAACTCTACCGTTTGGGGCAAGTCTGATTGAGCTTGTCTGAACTGTATATCTCCTCCCTCTCTTATCCCCACTCTTATATTTAACAGGGATCACTTCAGTTAAATTTAAACACATAAGAATAACTGTGTATTAATTAAAGAGTTCAACCAATGGTGTTAAGTAGAACAAGAAAAATACTAAAAGGAATAAAGTATTAAGTTATACATCGACAGTCAAGACAAGGACTGATCAAGTGATTGTTTCTCATAGTGTCCATTTCACTTCAACAGGATTCCTTTTAGGTGCTCAGTTAGTTGTCACCAATCAGGGAGAATATATGCTATTTGTCCATTTGGGACTGGCTTATTTCACCAGCATAATGTTTTCCAGATTCCTCCATCTTGTTGCAATTGACTGGATTTCATTGTTTTTGACTGCTGTATAGTATTCTAAAGAGTACATGTCCCATAATTTCTTTATCCAGTCTACTGTTGATGGGCATTTAGGTTGATTCCAGGTCTTAGCTATTGTGAATTGAGCTGCAAAAAAAATTAAGGTGCAGACCATTTTTCTGTTTTCTAATTTAATTTCCTTTGGGCAAATTCCAAGGAGTGGGATGGCTGGGTCATGTGGTAGGGCTATATTCAGGTTTCTGAGGAATCTCCAGACTGACTTCCATAGTGGCTTCACCAGTTTGCATTCCCACCAACAGTGGATTAGTGTCCCTTTTTCCCCACATCCTCACCAGCATCTGTTGTTGGTGGATTTCTGAATATGAGCCATTCTCACCAGGGTGAGGTGAAACCTCATTGTGGTTTTGATTTGCATTTCCCTGATTGCTAGTGATCCTGAACATTTTTTCAGGTGTCTGTTGGCCATTTGGATTTCCTCTTTTGGAAAATGTCTATTGAGGTCCTTGGCCCATCTCTTAAGTGGGTTGTTTGTTTTGTTGTTGTGGAGTTTCTTGATATCTTTGTAGACTCTGGTTATTAATCCTTTATCTGTTGCATAGTTTGCAAATATTTTTTCCCATTCTGTCGGTTGCCTCTTCACTCTCCTGACTGTTTCTTTTGAAGTACAGAAACGTCTCTATTTGATGCAATCCCAAAAGTTAATTTTGGCTTTGACTACCTGTGCCTCTGGGATCTTTTCCAAAAAGTCTTTGCTTATGACAATATCTTGCAGGATTTCTCCAATGTTCCTAATAATTTGATGGTGTTGGGTCATAGATTTAGATCTTTAATCCATGTTGTAAACTCATTACTTCTAAAAGACAATAATTTTCATTAGGGAAGCAAAATGTATATGGTGAAATCTCCGAACAAAAAAAGTTAAATCTCTATGCATTCCAAGATACCTAGGTTGCCAAATCTCCTCCCAAGAGCAAACTACAGTAAATAGCCTCTCTTATTATTCCAGTGAATTTTATACAGGAAAAACATGTAATTGGGTTTTATATTCCATTTTTCAATGAAAGTCAGGTAATATGAATTTTTTTTTGCTTTTCCATTTTGGCTTTGTCTCTTACCAGTGTATATTAAAAGTGGTCTATGTGCATAGGACAGGTGCTAAGAGAGAAAAACTGCCAGCCCAGAATATTATATCCTGCAAAGCTCTCATTTGTGAATGAAGGTGAAATAAAGACCTTCCATAGCAAACAGAAATTGAAAGAATTTGTTGCCACTCGTCCAACCCTGCAAAAGATGCATAAAGATGTGTTACACTCAGAAACACAGAAACACGGCCATCAATATGACAGAAGGTAAAGGAAGAAAACCTAACAGTAAACGTTCATAGGAAGCTCAAAGCATATACTAGAAAATATCTTTGGGAAAATGGCAGGGCAAATTCACTACCTATCAGTTGTCACATTGAACATGAATGGTCTGAACTATCCAGTCAAAAGACACCAATTGGCTGACTGGGTTAAGGAGCAACACCCATCTATTTGCAGCTTACAAGAAACACATCTTTCTAACAAAGATGCATTAAGACTGACAGTGAAAGGCTGGAAAAAGATATTCCATGCCAACAGAAACCAAAAAAAGCAGGAGTCGCTATATTAATATCAGAAAAAATAAATTTTAACACAAAAAGTGTTAAGAAAGACAAAGAGGGGCACTATATAATGATTAAGGGTTCAATTCAGCAGACGATGTAACTATTATAAATGTATATGGGCCTAATTACAGGGCACCAGTTTATTTAAAAGATATGCTAAGGGACCTAAAGGAAGACTTAGATTCCAATACAATAGTTTTGGGGGACTTCAATACCCCACTCTCAGAAATAGACAGAACATCCGGACAGAAGATCAACAAAGAAACAGCAGAGTTAATTGACACTATTGCCCAAATGGACCTGACAGATATCTACAGAACTTTCAATCCTACAACTAAAGATTTTACATTCTTCTCAGCAGCACATGGAACATTCTCTAGGATTGACCACATACTAGGCCATAAAGCAAGTCTCAGCAAATGTAAAAGAATTAGAATCATACCATGCAGCTTCTCAGACCACAGTTGAATGAAGGTGGAAATTAGCAACTCAGGAATCCCTAGAGCATATGCAAACACATGGAGACTGAACAACATGCTCCTGAATGAACACTGGGTCATAGAAGATATCAAAAGAGAAATCAAAAACTTTCTGGAAGTAAATGAGGATAACAACACAACATATCAAAACTTATGGGATACGGCAAAAGCCGTGTTGAGAGGAAAGATTATATCAATAGGTGCCTACATCCAGAGATTGGAAAGGCACCAAATAAATGAGCTTTCAGCGCATCTCAAGGATCTAGAAAAACTGCAGCAAACCAGACCCAAATCTAGTAGGAGAAGAGAAATAATTAAAATCAGAGAAGAAATCAACAGGATTGAATCCAAAAAAAAAAAAACATTACAAAAATCAGGCAAGTGAAGAGCTGGTTTTTTGAAAAAATGAATAAAATAAACACACCATTAGCTCAACTAACTGAAAAAAGAAAAGAGCCAATCAATAAAATCAGAGATGAAAAAGGAAATGTAACAACAGACACAAAAGAAATAAAAAGAATCATCAGAATTTACTACAAAGAGTTGTATGCCAGCAAACAGGGAAATCTGTCAGAAATGGATAGCTTCCTGGACACATGCAATCTACCTAAATTGAACCAGGAAGACATAGAAAACCTAAACAGTCCCATAATTGAGACAGAAATTGAAACAGTAATAAAGGCCCTCCCAACAAAGAATAGCACAGGACCAGATGGATTCACTGCTGAATTCTACCAGACATTTAAAGAAGAACTAACTCCATTTCTTCTCATACTGTTCAGAACAATCAAAAAAGAGGGAATCCTCCCAAATTCTTTCTATGAAGCCAGCATCACCTTAATCCCTAAGCCAGAGAAAGATGCAACATTGAAAGAAAATTACAGACCAATATCCCTTATGAACATAGACACAAAAATCCTCAATACAATTCTTGCCAATAGAATACAACAACATATCAGAAAGAACATCCACCTAGACCAGGTAGGATTTATCCCTTGTATGTAGGGATGGTTCAACATTCAAAAATCAACCAATGTGATACACCACATTAACAGACTGCAGAAGAAAAACCCTATGATTATCTCACTAGATGCAGAGAAAGCATTTGATAAAATACAACACCCTTTCATGATGAAAACGCTAAGCAGATTGGGTATAGAAAGCACATTCCTCAACACAATCAAAGCAATTTATGAAAAAACCACAGCCAGCATCCTATTGAATGGGGAAAAGTTGCAAGCATTTCCGCTGAGTACTGGTACCAGACAGGGATTCCCACTCTCACCACTGCTATTCAACATAGTTCTGGAAGTTTTAGCCAGAGCCATCAGGCAAGAAAAAGAAATTAAAGGGATACAAATTGGGAAGGAAGTAGTCAAATTCTCCCTCTTTGCAGATGATATGATTCTTTATTTAGGGGATCCAAAGAACTCTACTAAGAGACTATTGGAACTCAGAGAAGAGTTTGGAAAAGTAGCAGGATACAAAATCAATGCACAAAAATCAACAGCCTTTGAATACACAGGCGATGCCAGGGCTGAGGAAGAACTGCTAAGATCAATCCCATTCACAATATCCACAAAAATAATCAAATACCTTGGAATAAACTTAACCAAGGATGTTAAAGATTTCTACGATGAGAATTACAAAACCTTAAAGAAAGAAATAGAAGAGGATACCAAAAAATGGAAAAATCTTCCATGCTTATGGATTGGAAGAATCAATATCATCAAAATGTCCATTCTCCCAAAAGCCATTTATAGATTCAATGCGATACCAATCAAGATACTAAAGACATTCTTCACAGAGCTGGAAAAAATGATGCTAAAATTCATAAGGAGACGCAGGAGACCTCGAATAGCTAAAGCAATCTTGTACAACAAAAACAAAGCCGGAGGCATCACAATACCAGATTTCAAGACATACTACAGGGCAGTAATTATCAAAACATCATGGTACTGGTACAGAAACAGATGGATAGACCAATGGAACAGAATAGAAACCCCGCAAATCAACCCAAACATCTACAGCCAACTTATATTTGATCAAGGATCTAAAACCATTTCCTGGAGCAAGGACAGTCTATTCAATAAATGGTGTTGGGAAAACTGGATTTCCACTTGCAGAAGCATGAAGCAAGATCCCTACCTTTCACCTTACACAAAAATCCACTCAAAATGGATTAAAGACCTAAATCTACGACCCGACACCATCGAATCATTAGAGAACATTGGAGAAACCCTGCAAGATATTGGTACCGGCGAAGACTACCTGGAAAACACCTTGGAGGCGCGGGTAGTCAAAGCCAAAATTAACTTTTGGGATTGCATCAAATAGAGACGTTTCTGTACTTCAAAAGAAACAGTCAGGAGAGTGAAGAGGCAACCGACAGAATGGGAAAAAATATTTGCAAACTATGCAACAGATAAAGGATTAATAACCAGAGTCTACAAAGATATCAAGAAACTCCACAACAACAAAACAAACAACCCACTTAAGAGATGGGCCAAGGACCTCAATAGACATTTTCCAAAAGAGGAAATCCAAATGGCCAACAGACACCTGAAAAAATGTTCAGGATCACTAGCAATCAGGGAAATGCAAATCAAAACCACAATGAGGTTTCACCTCACCCTGGTGAGAATGGCTCATATTCAGAAATCCACCAACAACAGATGCTGGTGAGGATGTGGGGAAAAAGGGACACTAATCCACTGTTGGTGGGAATGCAAACTGGTGAAGCCACTATGGAAGTCAGTCTGGAGATTCCTCAGAAACCTGAATATAGCCCTACCACATGACCCAGCCATCCCACTCCTTGGAATTTGCCCAAAGGAAATTAAATTAGAAAACAGAAAAATGGTCTGCACCTTAATTTTTTTTGCAGCTCAATTCACAATAGCTAAGACCTGGAATCAACCTAAATGCCCATCAACAGTAGACTGGATAAAGAAATTATGGGACATGTACTCTTTAGAATACTATACAGCAGTCAAAAACAATGAAATCCAGTCAATTGCAACAAGATGGAGGAATCTGGAAAACATCATGCTGAGTGAATTAAGCCAGTCCCAAATGGACAAATAGCATATATTCTCCCTGATTGGCGACAACTAACTGAGCACCAAAGGGAAACCTGTTGAAGTGAAATGGACGCTATGAGAAACAGTGACTTGATCAGCTCTTGTGCTGACTGTTGATGTACGATGTAATACTTTATCCATTTTAGTATTTTTTCTCTGTTTTGTTCTAGTACTATTGGTTGAACTCTGTAATTAACACACAATTATTATTAGGTGTTTAAATTTTAATTGAAAAGTGATCCCTATTAAATATAACAGTAGGAATAAGAGCAGGAAGAGAAGAACAACATGGGACATGCTCAATCGGAATTGCCCCAAATGGTGGAGTTAGAATCATGCCAGGGGATTCCAATACAATCCCATCAAGGTGGCATGTACTAATGCCATCTCACTAGTCCAAGTGATCAATTTCTGTTCACAATTTATCACACTGCTAGGTCTAAGAGTCAAAGGGATCACACAAAACAAGACTAGTGTCTGCTAATACTAACTGATAGAATCAAAAAGGGAGAGAACGATCCAGCATGGGAAGCAGGATACACAGCAGACTTATAGAATGGGGATGTCCTAAATAGCACTCTGGCTTCAGAATCAGCCCTTAAGGCATTCAGATCTGGCTCAAGAGCCCATGAGAGTATTTTAGGCATGGAAAGCCAAGACACTCTGGGAAAAAAAAAAAAAAAAAGACCTAAATGAAAGATCTCTGCGAGTGAGATCCCAGTGGAAAGAACAGGGCCATCAAAGAAGGAGGTAGCTTTCTCTGAAGGGAGGAGAGAACTTCCACTTTGACTATGACCCTGTCGGAATAAGATCGAAGTCAGCGAACCCTAAAGGTTTCCATAGCCTCGGAAAGTCATGACTAGAGCCTAGGGAGATTACTGATGCCATAAACAAGAGTGTCAAATTGTTAAATCAACAACAGGAGTCACTGTGTACTTGTGTCTCATGAGGGATCTTTCCTTAATGTGTTGTCCAATGTGCCAATGTGAAGTAATGCTATAACTAGTACTGAAACAGTATTTTTACACTTTGTGTTTCTGTGTGGTGCAAACTGATGAGATCTTTACTTAGTATATACTGAATCAATCTTCTGTATATAAAGATAATTGGAAATGAGAAAAAAAACTTGGTGTTAAATTGGAAATTGCATAGACAATTAATCAATTTTTTTAAAAAAAAAATCATGTAGGGTCTCTGTCCTTAATGTGCTGTACATTGTGAATTAATACTATAACTAGCACTCCAACAGTATTATCATTTTGTGTCTCTATGCGAGGGAAAACCGTTGAAATCTTTACGTAATATGTACTAAATTGATCTTCTGTGTATAAAGAGAATTGAAAATGAATCTTGATGTGAACAGAAGGGGAGAGGGAGCGGGAAAGGGGAGGGTAGGGGGAGGGAGAGAAGTTGTGTGGGGGGGAGCCATTGTGATCCATAAGCTGTTCTTTGGAAATTTATATTCTTTAAATAAAAGCTTTATATAAAAAAAAAGAAATCTTTACTTAATATATACTAAACTGATCTTTTGTGTATAAAGAGAATTGAAAATGAATCTTGTTGTGAATGGAAGGGGAGAGGGAGCAGGAAAGGGGAGGTTTTCGGGTGGGAGGGAAGTTATGGGGGGGGAAGCCGTTGTAATCCATAAGCTATACTTTGGGAATTTATATTCATTAAATAAAACCTAAAAAAAAATAAAAGTGGTCTATGTGACCTCACTTATTTACATCACTCTTTTTTTTTTCTGTAAAACATGCCAGGGGATGGATGAACACGAATTACTTAAGCACTCCCCTCTGGTGTATATTAAGATTGGTCTGCTGTGTATACAAGCAGTAAACATATTGTGTTTTATACTTATATTTATGCATGTGTGTGTATTTATGCACATATAAAAGTTTTGTGCAACTATAACACATGTGTAACATATAAAGTTAAGGGATATATTCTTTTAAAAGTTTGATCAGAATTGCAAAATGGTTCTGTGAAAAGATTGTAAAATTTAAATTCTTACGAACAGTGTATGAGTTCTATTTCTTCATTCTTTTACAGAGATTGATATTATCCAAATCTTTGTTTTGCTTTTGTTGCAATAATATAAGTGAAAAATTATATGTTCCTAGTTTTTCAGCATGTATAATAAATCACATTCCGTATAATTATTTGTAGTTATAGCTCATATCTATTAGCTTTTCTGTGATATTACTGTTCACCTGATTGTTTTCTTTAATTGTAAATACATTTCTGAAGATATTTCAAAGAAAAATTGGTTAAGATTCTGTTAAACTATCTCTTTTTGCAAATTTCATTGAGAATATGTTAAACCCAGACAGATACAAGTATTATTGAATATCTTAGACATTGGTGCTAGTTTCCAATTTTCCCATTTTACCTTGCAAAAACCTTCTTCCTTTCACTTTGTTCAGTGGTATCCCATAGACAGTCTGAGCTGAAAATGTATGCTTTCACAATTAAATAGCTCAAAGTGTACAAATATCCTTCAGGTGACAAAAAGAGAGAGTGGAACATGGATCTTGTTTCTATTGGTCCAAACCAGGGGTCACTCAGTCTCTATTGGAACCACAAAGATAATAAACCATCATGGAATAAGAAAGAATAATGGGGAATGTGAAAATTAGACTGCATTTGAGCAATTCCTTAAGTCTAAAATTCTTACAATAAAAAAATGTTGATCCATTGGTGGCAGACATTTGGCCTAGCAGGTAGGAATCTGCTTGGCGTGCCAACATCCCCTATCAAAATGCCTGGGTTCAGTTCCTTGCTGTTCTCCTGATACCAGCTTCAGGCTCATGCACACTCCCGGAAGCAGCAGTGATGATTCAGTGGTTAGATCTGTATCACACACATGGAAGACCAAGATGGGATTCTCAGCTTCCAGCTACAGCCTGACCAACCCCTGGGACCCTGGGAGTTTCTCTCTCTCTCTGTCCATCTCAAATAAATAAAGTAAAAAGCAATTATTAAAAAAGTTGCCTATAAAATATTGTTCTATATTGCTAAATTTTCCTGTTTTACAGGGAAATCTAGAAATAAAGGTTTTTAT
This sequence comes from Sylvilagus floridanus, assembly GCA_949820135.1. Taxonomy (NCBI): domain Eukaryota; kingdom Metazoa; phylum Chordata; class Mammalia; order Lagomorpha; family Leporidae; genus Sylvilagus; species Sylvilagus floridanus. The sequence goes on along the minus strand of OX463223.1, from coordinate 67,951,967 downwards.
GTAATTTCTTAATTATTCTTAATGTCTCAATTTTTGCAAAATACTACATAAATCAAATAAGCACATAAATCAAACATAGCCTTTAGGTTATAACTTGCTAGCCTCTAACATATCCTTGGTGTTTAACTCATTTTATATACAATTTAAATAATTATGTTTATTATAATAGCACTAATTTATTGTCGGTGTAGAACACATACAATTTGTCAGGCACTATGTTAAGCACTTTAAAAATGAATATTTTGTCTTGCTTAGTCCTTCTAAAAAATCTATATGATAGGTATTCTTCTTCTCATTTTATAGATAACAAGTAGCATACCTTGTTTGAAAGAGCAAAATTAGTTTTTATATCCATGACTCTCTGAAATAAAAATTTATGCTCTTAACCACTTACCGTGAATGAAATTTTACACTGTGATTTCATTTATATATCATTTGATGACTTTGCCCCCTAAACTTGCATTAAGTATCATAATGTGTAAGGACATAACAGAATTTATTTAGAAGAGGTGAAACGAAGAAACAAAATGACCCCATTTTGATATAATTTTTTTCTTTATTTTCTTAGAGTAAGTACAAAATTCATAGGACTTGTTTGAGATTGTTTAGAAATAAATATAAAGCTCCTAGCACCATGTTTGTGTCATAGCTAACTAGTCTATGACTACCATGTATCATTGTGCGTCTTTTTGAATTAGATTCATATATTTTTGCTGTATTTGTTTATTTCTGAAAAAAAGTAGCTTCACAGTTTCTTCTTTAGGGAAAGTATTTTGCTTATTAAACACAAAATAAATTCACTAAGAACCAAACAAATAAATGGTCTAAAAATCAACTAAATTTTAGCTCTTTCATTTGTTTATAACATTGGTGATGATCATTGAAAAATAAAACCCCAAACCAGGACTACAAATACTGTCAAATGTTTGTGCTACCTGAAAAGTGAGGATTATACACTTTAGCTAACACTGAACACTTTATCTTTTTTCTCTCTGTTATCCAAATTTAACAAGTTCCTTGACAATTGTTGCAAAATTTATTGGGACTTTTGACAAGGGAAGAAAAAAACCAATTGTGGATTGCATCCAAAGCTTCCTAAGATTTGCTTTCTGATAAAACATTTTCATTTTGTCCCAACTAACTGAAAAATCTTCCCGAGCTGTGCATTTACCAAGATTGACATTGGTAAGAAGAAAATCATCCTTCCCTTTGATCTCACTAACAGTTTCACAACACTTGGGACTTTGGCCTTCTGTTGTAGGTTACCTTAACTATCGATTGAGTGGCCTTTTCCATCTTCCTAAAAGTTACATTATGGGAGTGAAGATATATGTTTCTGTGAACCTGCAGAGATTCTAAATCTTCATTTCATCATATTTTTTCTGAAAAATATTGCCATGGAAGTGACTCATATTTAATAAATCTAGTTATAGACATACAATATTTTGCAACTAGATAAAAAGATAACATGTATTAATAAATATCCAATTCTAAATATTAACAGTAAACTTTCTGGAAATTGGATGATATCCAATTTTCTGTATCCAAAAATCAGAGGATAGTGTTCTGTGGTCAGAGTGAAATGCCATAATACATCATAAACCAGCAATCTACCAGGACCTCTGCTTTACATTTTTTTCTATTGTCTTATTGAACTAATAATGGAAATGTGTCAAATTCATAAGGAAAGCTGTTGTAGAATTCTTATAATCCTTAGAACTTCAAATACACTTTAAAAAATTTAAATAGGTAATATTTGTAACACTATAATATTTATGTAAGGCTACTCAAAATATGAATTTTGACCTCCCAAAAATAACTCTTAGGAAATTCAGTCATAGTTACAATTCCCATTAGTGATCAGTCATCCATTGATCTACTCATTGTTTATTACATATTAAACACTGTGTAAGTCACTAATCTACAAAGACTAATATGACACAGGTTGGCTTCCAAAAAGGTCATAGAAAAACAAAATCTAATCTCAATAAAGTTCGTCTGTACAAAGATGTTTGATGTTGAAGACATGATGAAGAAGGGATCATAAAAGGAGATCCAAAGAGATAAAGCTGAAAGATTTCATATTGATTTCAAGGGAATCATCAGGTATAAGTGCAGAGGAATGAGGAAGGGAATATGAGTTGCTCAAAAAACTGGAGAGTACTGAATGACTAGAACTTCAAGTGCAACAGGAGAATTAAGGCCAGCTCTTGGAAGATACCACGTATCATACAAAGAAGTTTAACATTTGTGTTATGACCAATGTGTAATTAGTAGATGACACATTTATCCTCTGGAAAAGAAACATTCTGATAAGGTTTGACGTCAAGACAATTAACTGTAATATGGGAAAATTATTTGATGTTTCTAGTCTCAGTTTCTTTCTGGAGTGAAATGAACATTTTAATAATAAAAGCTTACTGTTATTGTTCACTGTCTGCCAGATACCAGGAGGCTTCACATAAATATACCTACCTCATAGATTGAGTGCATTAACAACAAATATGCATGTACAGTAGTAGCATACGGATTGGCACCAAGTAGAAACCTGATGCTGGCTAGCTCCATCACTCCACCATTTAAAAGATTGCACTTACAATCTCTTAACAAACAATAAGATAGATACAACTTTAAATCTTTTCAAACTTTTTCTTCAATCTAGCTGAATAAAATTGGCAACTAGCAAACCCAATTTAATAAAAGATGCAGCTGGAAATTTGAATGTTTCCCAGAAAAAAAAATCTTAACATCTTCAGCCAAATACATGATAATGAGAAGAGCAGGAAAGTTGGGGCTTGAAAATAATCACTAGTCAAGTGTCACATCTTTGGATATAGCCACTAGCCTGGGGTCAATCAAAGTTTCTCTGCATGAGGAGAAAAGAATGCTGATTCTATTCATTTTATTGCCTGTCAACTTCTCCGTATACCTAGGGGGTCGCTGATCATTTTTTGCCACTTTGCCAAGGGGGTTCTAATACTTATAATGAGATTTGGTGTTGAATACAGCTTCTGAGTTCCTGAAAGCACATAATTTAACACTTTAGTAAAATAATCCCTGACACATATTAGATTTCATTTTCCTACCATTGCCTCCTAAGGATCATGAAAACTAGTTTCATCTGAAGAGATTTCCTGCTTCCCCTTAAAAAAGAAGCAATTAAGGTAGGCTAAGGCCACCTAATCTTCCTTCAAAAATGAGTACCTGTGTGAGGTGGAGGGGAGTCTCATTGCATTGAATATAAAGAAAGTAGGTAAAAATTCAATTCCTGCAAGACTCAACTATGTGGTCAGAAATATTCATTCCTTTTGAGTAATAAGCACAAAAATCTATCACTAACATATCCATCTCAGATAGATAACAAGGTGCCTCCTATGTCCCTTTGAATCTGAAAATAACAGAATTAATATATTTTGTATTTCTTAATCCCAGCCTCTCTTTAAGACTTCAGAAATTCATGGACAACTGGAATTAAAAGTAAAGTCTATTCTGGTGTAAAAAATTAGAAATCCACACTTTTTTATTATACAAATTTTCCATGAACACATTGATGTCCCTTCATATACTAATAAATTAATGTATAACCCTATTTTTTTTATCTTTTACTTTGACAGATTTAAAACAAATGTGTGGGGGCTGGCACCATGGTGTAGTAGGTTAATCCTCTGCCTGTGGAACTGGCATCCCATATGGGCACCAGTTCTAGTCCCGGCTGCTCCTCTTCCAATCCATCTCTCTGCTGCGGCCTGGGAAAGCAGTACAAGATGGTCCAAGTGCTTGGGCCCCTGCACCCACATGGGAGACCAGGAAGAAGCTCCTGGCTCCTGGCTTTGGATTGGCGTAGCTCTGGCCATTGCGCCCATTTGTGAAGTGAACCAACAGAAGGAAGACCGATCTCTCTCTCTCTCTCTCTTTCTCTCTCACTATCTCACTGTCTGTAAGTCTACCTCTCAAATAAATAAATAAATAAACATTTAAAAAAATAAATGTATGGAACTGATATATCTGCATCTGTCTCTTCATCACCACCACTTAGCTGGTGGAAGATATAATAAACCAATCAACTTTGATAATTTTTAGGATATTAGATTATAATTTAAGGAAGTGAAAATAGGGTAAGATACAGTAAGGATAGGTACAATTTTTAAAACGAATCTTAGGTTACTAATGCAACTTAGTGAATGTAAGCATAGTTCTTAGAAGGTTGTGTGATTGACAGAAAGATACCAACAGATACAGAACAAAAGAATAAATAAATGTGTGTGGGGGCATGTGTTTTAGCTAATGTTTCTACCCTATTGAGATTCCCATGGTTTTGTCCTTAGATACTATTTTTTAAAAATTTATTTATCTTTTTTATGTGAAAAGTAGATAGAGAAAGAGACAGAGGGACAAAAATCTTTCATCTGCCTGTTCACTCCCCTAATGCCTTCAAATATTTAGGTCTGGGCCAGGCTGAAGCCAGGAGCCCAGAACTCCATCTGAGTCCACCGTATGTGTGAGAGGGACCCAAGTCCTTGATCCAATCTGTTGCTTCTGAGGGAGCATTAGCAAGAAGCTGGATGAGAAGCAGTATGATGAGGGAAGGCATCTCAAGCTCCAATGTAACCACCATGCCAAACAACCACCCTTGTGCTATTTGTTGTTCCAGAATCCTCACAAAACTACCTGAGTCGGATACATGATTGACATTAACATTAGCATTGAAAAGTCACGTTGATAGCATATACCCTATGATGAGATGACAATGGCACTTGACTATTGTTGTTTTCCTCCTAAAACATTATGCATTGACAAGAGAAAAACAGAAAAATCCAAGCTTTGGGACAGTCTACACAACACTTAACAGCACTTTTCCAAAATGTCAAAGTCTTCATAAAACAAAATATGAGAAGCCACGATGAGGCTAAAAAACATGACAACTACACGTAACAGTATGTTTGATGGGATGTATCTTAGTTATCATCACAAGTGGTGGCTTAAACCACTGTGCCACAGCGTTGCTGCCTCTCGCTTTCTTTTGTACACACACACACACTTCATAAAAGTACAGAAATGCATCAAATAAAAATCAATTTTATAGGAAATGAGGTTACATAGTATTCTTATAAAGTGATATGAGCTTTCTTGGAATTCAAAATTTCGACAAGAAGAGTGGATTTTTTTAAAGATTTATTTATTTATGTGAAAATCAAAGTTACACAGAGAAAGAACAAGAGAAAGAGAGAGTGAGAGAGAGAGAGGTCTTCCATTTGCTGGTTCACTCCCCAGTTGGCCACAACGGCCAGAGCTGAGCCGATCTGAAGCCAGGAGCCAGGAGCTTCTTCTGGATCTTCCCATGAGGATGCAGGGGCCCAAGAACTTGGGCCATCCTCCGCTACCTTCCTAGGCAATAGCAGAGAGCTGGATCGGAAATGAAGCATCTGGGTCTCGAACTGGTGCCCATATGGGATTCCAGCACTGCAGGCAGAGGCTTTACCCTTATTTATTTGAAAGGCAGAGTTACACAAAGAAAGAAGGAGAGGCAGGGAGAGAGAGAGAGGTCTTCCATCTGCTGGTTCACTCCCCAAATGGCCGCAACAGCTGGAGCTGTGCCGATCCAAAGCCAGGAGCCAGGAGCTTCTTCTGGGTCTCCCACGTGGGCGCATGGGCCCAAGGCCTTGGGCCATCTTCTACTGGTTTCCCAGGCCATAGCAGAGAGCTGGATTGGAAGTGGAGCATCTGAGACTTGAACCAGCACGCATATGGAAGCTGGCACTGCAGGCAGCGGCTTTACCTGCTACGCAAACAGTGCCAGCCCCATAAATAATATTTTCTAAAAAGTAATAATAGTTAAATTGAGTAATGATCGTGTGTGTGTGTGTCTGTTTCTCTGTGATTTCTGATTTCACCAATGTGGCCCTGGAAATTTGCAGTTTTACAGAGATACCCTAGGTAATTTTTATTACCAAAGAAGTTTGAAAAATCCTGAGCGAAACGATTTACATAGACAAGTCTATCTGGAAGCCGAACTATATAACCTAAAATAAGTGAAAGAGACTAAGAGAAAGAAAATAATTTAGAACTTGCTAATATCACTTATCAGTTATCTCGCTATCACAGTCTTGCATCCCTCAGAGCCTGCTTTGTGATGCATGAGGTATTGAGATTTCTCCAGAAAAAGGAAGCTTCACCTTAAACCGTCTTACATGGAAGACAGATGTGGTACCAACCTGTGCGAGAGGAACATGAATGTAAGAACACAGGGAAGAATACAATCTCTTGGAGAGATTGTTAAAAATATATAGCCCTGATTCCTATCCCCAGAGATTTGGTTGAATTAGGTATGAGTTGGGGCAAAGAACTCTATTAATCAGTTGAAAGCAGAACCCAAGCTGACACTACACTGCAGTTTCTCTTGGTCTAACTTCCATTCATCTGGGGCTGACTTTCCCTCCAGCTGTGTCAATCCAGATCAACTCTTTTGCTTTGAAGTCTTCTTAAGTTAAGATTTACGGGTAAGAGCTGGCAGCTGTAATTGAAAGAAAAACGTAAATTCACAGAGCACATACTGCTTTCTTCAGTCTGTTAGAGAAAGGGAGTTGAGGCAAGCATGACAAAGGAAGGCACAATGTCAGCCAGATTCCAGACCCTTCTGAAGCATGATAATGTGTATCTAATTGGGGAAACAAGCTTAAAGGGCTCTTTACCTGGTTTGCAATTCTGATATTTGGTGACCTCTGACTATATGAACTCATTCAGAGGGAAATAATTTGTAGATACCACAAAAGACTTAAAATCTTGACTCCCCGCTGTATTAATGGCTTGGAGAGAAGCCTATTGATTATTCATTCTATGCAGTTAATGCAGCATACTAGAGTAAAACTAAAATGGAAAACAGGGATAATCACCTTCAAGTGCAAAATGTGAGCAACCAGAGGTAGAAGGAACAGCAAATTAAATAATAGATAATGTAACCTAAAGTCTTCCAAATGCCCTTAAGATCCTAAGTCACTCTATAGACATAGCTAAGACTAATGGTGTATTTAGAAATACACAGATTTAGTTAAAGTAGTTTTAGAAAGAAAATTCTAATCTCTGCTGTTTTTCCAAACTAATATAATTTAAAATATCTCTGGTTCACTAAAGACAAATTATTTCCATGGTTCAACATTTTCTTATTTCCTTTCCTCCTTCCTTTTCTCCTTCCTTCTCGTTCTTCCTACCCCCTTACTCCCTCACTGTCCTCCTCCCTTATTCCCATATATCTTATCTTCCTTCTCTATTTCTCTTTCTGTTTCCTCCCTTTGTATATAAATATTGATGGCGTATCCAATGTATAATGAGCATTGCGAGAACAATCAAAAATGTTAAATAAGGAAATGTGGGGAGGGCCGGCGCCGGCATCCCATATGGGCATCGGTTCTAGTCCCTGTTGCTCCTCTTCCAGTCCAGCTTTCTGCTGTAGCCTGGGAGTGCAGTGGAGGATGGCCCAAGTGCTTGGGCCCCTGCACCTGCATGGGAGACCAGGAGGAAGCTCCTGGCTCCTGGCTTCGGATCAGCGCACGGCCATTTGGGGGGGGTGAACCAACGGAAGGAAGACCTTTCTCTCTCTCTCTTTCTCTCTCTCTCTCTCTCACTCTGTCTGTCAAATAAAGAAAAATTAAACAAGTGAATTAAAAAATAGATCTATATAGCATAGAATTAGGTCTCATACAAAGGACAAAGATGAATTAAACAATCTTGTTGTGTAATGTGAATATAAAATAAGACATGCAGGAGTGGACATTTGCCATAGCAGTTGAGACACCTAAATCCCATGTTGGAGTGCCTGGGTTTAATACCTGGCTCCACCTTCTGATTCCAACTTCCTACCAATGCAAACCCTGAAGACAGCAGCGGTGGCTTTAGTAATTGTGCTCCTGTCACCCATGTGAGAGACTTGGATTGAGTTCTTGGTTCCCAGTTCCAATCCCAGCTCAGCTCTGGCCATTGTGAGCATTTGGAGAACGTGAGGGAGTGGATGGGAGCTCTGTCCCTGTTTCTGTCTCGGTCTCTCTCTACCACTCAAATACATAAATGCAAATTTAAAAATATGTGTAATAATAATATTAGGTCAATGAAAAAAGAGGTTTAAATGTACAGATGAAATCTCGCACAATTATATAGGTGGGAAGGATTACTTCTAGTTCCCAGCTGAAAAATCTTTGAAAAGGAGATATTATGTGGAGTGAGTCTTAAAGAAAAGAAAAACAGTGGTGCAGTGGTTTAAACTGCCACTTGGGTTGCCCACAGTCTGTATTGGCGTGCCCAGGGTAAAGTGCATCCTCTGCTTACACGATTTCCTGCTAATGCCCCTCGGAGGCAACATTAAATGGCTCAAGTACTTAAGACGGAGTTCCTGGCTCCTGGCTTCAGTCTGGCACATCCCCCTGATATTGTGGGCATTTAATGAGTAAACCAGCAGATGCAAGATCTCTCTCTCTCTCTCTCTCTCACTCTATCTCTATCTGTGTGTGTGTGTGTAACTGCTTTTCAAATAAATATTTAATTTTGAACTCAACATAGAGTTAATCATATGTGTATAAAGTTAGTTGAAAATAGGTCTTAGTAAAAAATAAGAATGGGAATAGGAGAGCGAGGAAGAAGAGGGATGGGAGCATGAATGGGAGGGTGGCCATGGTGGGAAAACTCACCATGGTCCTAGAGTTACAATTATGAAATGCATGACGTTTGTATTCCTTAAGTAAAAGGTTTATGGGAAAGAAAAAAAAAGCTACACTGTTGCTCTAAACAGAAACCTTAATAGGTAAAATATAAATAAATAAAAAGTAAAAAAGGGAAGAAAACTTTAACCGGTGGGATATGTGCAATATGGATTGCTCTGATTTTTTTTCTTGTCCCTAATTTGCATGTGTTGTATGCAGAATTAAAACAAGGATCCAATATCACAGATAAGTTTTCACTCTAACTTGGCTGTCTACTATATGAGAGAGGGAATCAGGGATACCACAGCACTTCAGCGGGCAGATGCCGTCAGTTATATCAAATGGAACTCTAAAAGCCTCCAACTCAGTACATGCCCCTCACAACTACAGAAGTGCTTTTAGCTTCAAAATTTACTTCCCCACTCCCTAAGCATTTCCTCTACTCACTGCCAATACTGTGCTTTTCCTTAACTCCTCATACTGTCAATTGCACAGGTATGAATGTGCAAATTTCTTGAATATGCATATGTAAATAAAATTTGTCTCTAAAATCTTCCTCATCCATTACAGCACATGTGTAGATGCCTAATCAGCAGACATAAAAATGTACTCAACTCTCCCATAAAAATGTACTTAGTACTGAGGCGGCAAGCTCTCAGCCTGCTACCTCTCAATTTTAACTTCTTTTCCAAAATACTCACTACCTATGATGGGAAAGCATGCATTAAGTTCTGGCAGCTTTACAGGTCTGAAATTTGCACGTGCTCAATTAGGACTTTTGCCAATTCCTTTGTCATAAGAACATGGATATTTTCTCAGTGGGTATGGCTAGCCCCCTCCATGTAATCAATGCATATATAGCTATATAATTAACAGAATTTGCTCCTCTTGTCATCTTTGTACAAATACCCTGTCCCTAATTTTTTTAAGTTTGATTTTCATTGTCCATCATGCTCCTCAACATTTTTTTCTATGTGGCTGAAGTTAATTGCAGTAAATTAATCACAGACCGCTTTCAACTACATTGTTGTGTGTTTGTTCAGACATGGTTTTTATAGATACATCAATTTAGGATTCTCACAAGTACAAAAACTCTAAGCTTCTACAACAACATCTTCATTCATTCATTCCAATTCATACAATATCATTTAGTAACCCACTAGAGTCACAAAGATAATAAAACTCTCCACCTTGATGTCAATATCCATCTATCTCTCCTAACTAGATTTTCTATTCTCATAGTCTAAAGGGATAGAAAAACCTAGATTCATTTGAGCAAAAAAAAAAATAGATGCCACAATAACAGACATTTCCAAAGATGTTTGTCAACTCCTATATTCTAAGACCTTAAATGTTTCCCTCATCATCAGTATCCTTCCCCCAACCATTACTTACTATTCACATCACTTTCCCCTAATAGGCTGTTTCTGCACCAAGTTCACCCTTCCAACCTAATTGGCTGTCCTCCTCCTGGCTACCTCCTGTAGGACTACTCAGATTTACTCCAAGATAATTTATTCCTACCTCCACGACTCAAGAAAATGCACACTTTAGTTGTGTAGTAACTTGAAGAGAAGCCCTCCAGAGTGTTTCATTATCGCTTACCAGTACAAAGGGATTATCAGGGCTTCCAGATTCCAGTGAATCTCTGCCTTGGTGCCTTGGCAGTATCTCCTACCATCACGGGAACATCAGAAAATGAACGAAGTCCTTCTATTGCTGATAACTTAAGCTACTAGGCAGCTTTGAATTATATTGAAACTCTACCGTTGATATTTTCTTGAAATCTCATTGATTATTGATTACTTTTTATTTATTTCAGAAGCTCTGTACTCCTCACAAGGATATTGTAATTAAAGAATCATAAGCTTCTTTAGCTTAAAGCCTATGTAAAGAGTATCCCAATCTTCTCATTTTTAATAAAACAGATCTAGTGCCAGAATTTTTTTCACAAAGTGCTGACTACAGAACCCAAAGCTGAGTACATTTTTCTTTTTGTTGACTGCTCAAATAGATTTTACTTTTATTTCATGAAGACTTTATATTTGAGGAGATTATTTATCTAAAATCTGTTATTTAGGTTGGGACACTGAGTGTCAATATTTATGTATGAATCGTTTGATTTCTAACCATTGTAAATGCATTGATTTAAGATGGTGTTAGCCCAGAATAGTTTGTGATTGATAAAACCCCGCAAGAGTTCATGGTAATCATCTCTGTGCCACTCTAATTGTAGAGAATGCTCTGCTGAAGAGGACTCCATAGTTGTTTGTAAGGCTCCACAACGTGATTTTGAGTGACTTAGAATCTGGACCATTACTAATTTGTAACATTGATTTTGGTGCCATGGACTCCTTTTGCAGTCTAGTGAAGGCAATGAAACTATTTAAATAATATTTCAAAGTACAAAAAATAAAACATATAGGATGACAGAATGCATCGATTATATTAAAATAGCTATAAAATATCTCTAAATGAAGAGTACAGTATACATGTTCTTATTAATATTTATCATCAAATATTATTGTAACTAGTTTTAAAATGAAGATTAACATGCTGTTTTGAGATAGCTGCATCTGTAGTATGATTTAGAACTATCTATCATTTCGACTAATCACAAAGTACAAGCACTGCTGTATCATCTTCTCTACATTTCCAACTGAGGGAAATACTAAATTAATTTAGAGAATAATGAAAATAAAGAAATAATTATTTCCCAATCCAACTACATGAAGAGTGAATTATGTCCACAGACTTATTGATCATAGTTAAGAAGCATTATTTAAACATAATAGAAATGATGATTTTGTTTAAGGAAAATGCATTTAACAAATAATTCATCATATACTTGTTATATTTTGTATTTCATTTGATTTGAAGAAGGCAAATGAATTCCTCTTATTATTCATATTATTTTAAATGTATAAATATATTTACTCAATCATACTGTAAAACTTTCTATTAAAAACTATGTTCTGCTTCAGATTGCCTCTGAATTCAAATATTATAACTATAAAAAAGTATATCTGATTCTTTGCATAAATCAAGGAGAGAAATACATTTTAGAGAATCAAAATATGTTGCATCAATATGATATCAAACTTTTTTCAATCCAATAGCTATGAATTAAATGCCATAGAGCTATTCATCAGTGTCATTAAATATTCTGATTTATGACCAGCTGATGATGAAATGACAGTTCAAAAAAACTCATGTGCTGTTAAGCTTGTTCAGAAGATTAAAGTATGCTAGCTGCACTATTTACATGCTTGAATAAATATATTTCAATAATTTATGACATGTAGAATAATTTGTATTATGTTCCAAATAATTCATTTTCTCTTTCCTAGATAATATTTAGTAAAGGTATTCCCCCAAATTTCAGAATTTAATGAGCAGTTGTGTGCTCAGTGTAAAGCTTTCACTGAAATGCCTTTTTCTGCTAGGTAGGAAAAGGAAGGAAGGAAGGAAGGAAGGAAGGAAGGAAGGAAGGAAGGAAGGAAGGAAGGAAGGAAAAAGAGAAGAGGAGAGGAGAGGAGAGGAGGCAAACAGAGGAAAAGAGGGAAAGAGGAAGAGAGGGAGAAATAAGGAAGGGAGAGTGAGAGAAAGGGAGAAGATACAAAGGTAAAGGACATTTTAACAGAGAAGGTGAAGAATTATGGATGTAAAATGTACGATAATCATGAATCTCATGCTCACATTTTCACTTTTAAAATACCTTATAGTATTCTGATAGTGATAGCTATGGTCTATATCAGTAGTCAGCAAACTATTCTCCACAGGTCAAATCCAGAATAGTTTCATAAAACTCATGAGCTAAAGAATGTTTTTCACATCCTTAAATGATTTTTAAAACTCAATGATATATGCAAATCACAGAAATTCAAATTCCAGACCACATACATGAAATTTTATTTATGCTCATTCACTTCTATATTGTTTATAGCTGGTTTTGTGTTACACAGGCAGAGTTGAACAGATGTAACAGAAACCCTACTGTTGGCAAAGCTAAAAATATTTACTATCTTGCTCTTTATAGAAAAAACTTTGGCAACTTCTGTTCTAGATGATACAAAATCCACTGGTAAAAATGTCATTTTCTATTCAGTATTTAGTATTTAAATGTAAAACATGTTTTTAGATGAAAAGTGTTAGTTTTAATGTTGAATTCCTTCCAGCTGATTTGTAGCTTTCCATATAGCCTTAGCTGAACTGTTTCATCCACATATGAAAACATGTCTTTCAAAGTCATATTGCTTTGGGGAATCAAGGAGTCATAAAAAGTTCTAACTAATATTGTCTCAGGCCCAACCTCTACATATATATTGTGAGAACTGCAGCTCCATTTTCTTCTTTCAGATAGGGAAATCTCATGTGTATCTGTGATCACAGCTGGTCTTTCACAAGCCATCTTATGTTGCTCCCAATGTTGACCACAGAGGTCTCAGGGCAACCATTCTTCCAATAGTTACTGAGTGGTGCCTGCCAACTTCTAGGCTTTCTGGCAGGCAAGGACAGAGAAGGTGAGAAAACAAGTTGTCTTAGCACCAGCTGCACTGTGGTCCTGGAGTGCCTCCTATTGCTCTTACTTTGTTTAGGATTTTTTGGTTTTCTCATCCCTTTTAATCCCGTGCATGTGTATCTCTTGGCGTTTCCTAGGTTAAAATGTAATGTCACCTCACAGACTCATTTTCCTTGGAATGAATTTATCTATCCATATTGTTCAGGTGAATATTTCTACACACAGCACCTGTTTTTGATGTATTAAAAAAAAAACCTATATTCCTCCCAACTTTTTTTTCTTCAATTTTTTCTTTTTTTTTCTTTTTTTCCTTTTTTTAAACTTTTATTTAGTAAATATAAATTTCCAAAGTACAGTTTATGGATTACAATGGCTTCCCCCCCACCATAACTCCCCTCCCACTAGCACCCCTCACATCTCCCGCTCCCTCTCCCATTCCTCCCAACTTTTAAACATGCCTATCCATTTTGGAATTCAGAGAGTGCTCAGAGTTGAAATCATGCATTACTTATACTATGCAGTACTGTATAATGGAAACATTATGTCTCATGAAGGTTTCAGAATATTATTTACACCAAGAAGGTTGTCAGTGAAATCAATAGTTTACTTTCCTGTTACACTGGCATAGAAATCCTATCTAATAAGGTATATTAAAATCACATACAAATGTTAATAACTAGCAATCAAAGCATTTTCAAATTTCTTCATTCAAAAATATAATATAATAAATAAAGCCATGCCTTCGAGTTTACCCCAAGTATCACTGACATAATCAAGGCTTAAAGGCTACAACCCAGTTACATCTTGCATAATACCATACCATATTGGGGGAATATAAATGTTTCTCATCTCCACAAATACACTCTAAACTTCAAGAACTTAGACATCATGTCTAATATTTGTCTACATTCATGGTATTATACAATACGAAGGCTAGACTTTATATAGGTAGTCAAAAATATATATTGTTTGATGCTATTGATGATGATTAAGTAATATTTTTTAATGCTTTTATTTAAAGAATATAAATTTCCAAAATACAGCTTATAGATTACAATGGCTTCCCCCCCATAACTTCCCCCCCACCCGCAACCCTCCCGTTTCCCACTCCCTCTCCCCTTCCATTCACATCAAGATTCATTTTCAATTCTGTTTATATACAGAAGATCAGTTTAGTATATATTAAGTAAAGATTTCAACAGTTTGCCCTCACATAGCAACACAAAGTGAAAAATACTGTTGGAGTACTAGTTATAGTATTAATTCAAAATGTATAGCACATTAAGAACAGAGATCCTACATGATATATATTTTTAAATTGATTAATTTTCTATGCAATTTCCAATTTAACACCAAGATTTTTTTTTCATTTTTAATTATCTATATACAGAAGGTTGATTCACTATATACTAAGTAAAGATTTCATCAGTTTGCACCCACACAGAAACACAAAGTGTAAAATACTATTTCAGTACTAATTATAGCATTACTTCACATTGGACACATATTAAGGACAGATCCCTCATGAGACGTAAGTACACAGTGAATCCTGTTGTTGACGTAACAATTTGACACTCTTGTTTATGGCGTCAGTAATCTCCCTAGGCACTAGTCATGAGTTGCCGAGGCTATGGAAGCCTTTAGGGTTCGCCGACTTCAATCTTATTCCGACAGGGTCATAGTCAAAGTGGAGGTTCTCTCCTCCCTTCAGAGAAAGGTACCTCCTTCTTTGATGGCCCCATTCGTTCCACTGGGATCTCACTCACAGAGATCTTTCATTTAGGTCTTCTTTTTTTTCCAGAGTGTCTTGGCTTTCCATGCCTAGAATATTCTCATGGGCTTTTGAGCCAGATCTGAATGCTTTAAGGGCTGATTCTGAGGCCAGAGTGCTATTTAGGACATCTGCCATTCTATGAGTCTGCTGTGTATCTCGCTTCCCATGTTGGATCATTATCTCCCTTTTTTATTCTATCAGTTAATATTAGCAGACACTAGTCGTGTTTGTGTGATCCCTTTGACTCTTAGACCTATCAGTGTGATCAATTGTGAGCTGAAATTGATCACTTGGACTAGTGAGATGGCCTTGGTACATGCCACCTTGATGGGATTGTATTGGAATCCCCTGCCAAGTTTCTAACTCCATCATTTGGGGCAGTTCCGATTGAGCATGTCCCAAATTGTACATCTCCTCCCTCTCTAATTCCCACTCTTATATTTCACAGGGATCACTTTTAAGTTAAAATTTAAACACCTAAGAATAATTGTTTGTTAATTACAGAGTTCAACCAATAGTACTAGAATAAAAAATACTAAAATGGATAAAGTATTACATTGTACAACAACAGTCAGCACAAGAGCTGATCAAGTCACTGTTTCTCATAGTGTCCATTTCACTTCAATAGGTTTCCCCTTTGGTGCTCAATTAGTTCTCACCAATCAGGGAAAACATATGATATTTGTCCCTTTGGGACTGGCTTAATTCACTCAGAATGATGCTTTCCAGATTCCTCCATCTTGTTGCAAATGACCGGATTTCATTGTTTTTGACTGCTGTATAGTATTCTATAGAGTACATGTCCCATAGTTTCTTTATCCAAATGTATGCTTTGAATTCCCTGTGATCTTTTGCTGTGAGGTTCCCTT
The DNA here is from genome assembly GCA_949820135.1 of Sylvilagus floridanus. Taxonomy (NCBI): domain Eukaryota; kingdom Metazoa; phylum Chordata; class Mammalia; order Lagomorpha; family Leporidae; genus Sylvilagus; species Sylvilagus floridanus. The sequence continues at coordinate 67,936,115 of OX463223.1, read as the reverse complement.
CGTTTACCTTCTTTCATGTTGATGGCCGTGTTTTTGTGTTTCTGTGTGTAACACATCTTTAAGCATCTTTTGCAGGGCTGGACGAGTGGCAACAAATTCTTTCAATTTCTGCTTGCAATGAAAGGTCTTTATTTCACCTTCATTCACAAATGAGAGCTTGGCAGGATATAATATTCTGGGCTGGCAGTTTTTCTCTCTTAGTACCTGGGCTATGTCTCGCCATTCCCTTCTAGCTTGTAGGGTTTCTGATGAGAAGTCTGCTGTGAGTCTAATTGGTGATCCTCTGAGTGTAATCTGACGTTTCTCTCTTGCACATTTTAGGATCTTTTCTTTCTGTTTCACTGTGGTGAGTTTAATTACAATGTGTCATGATGAGGATCTCTTTTGGTCATGTTTCCTAGGGGTTCTATGAGCTTCCTGTACTAGGATGTCTCTGTCCTTCTCCAAACCTGGGAAATTTTCTGCTATTATCTCACTAAAAAGGCCTTCTAATCCTTTCTCCCTCTCCATGCCTTCAGGAACTCCTAGAACTCGAATGTTGGGTTTTTTAATAGTATCCTGTAGATTCCCAACAATATTTTTTAGATTTCTAATTTCCTCTTCTTTTCTTTGGTTTGACTGTGCTCTGTCTTCTAAGTCCGATATTCTCTCTTCTGCCTCACCCATTCTGTTTGTAAGGCTCTCTAATGTGTTTTTCATTTGATCTATTGAATTCTTCACTTCATTATGATTTCTCGTCACTATCACAGTCTCATGTTCTACTAGTTGTTTCATTTCAGCTTGATTCCTCCTTAATATTTCATTTTCACAGGAGAGATTTTCTACCTTGTCCATTAAGGATTTCTGTAGTTCAAGAATTTGTTTTTGAGTACTTCTTAGTGTTCTTATCAATTTTTTGAGATCTGCTTCTTGCATTTCTTCTATCTCATCATCTTCGTAATCTTGAATTGGGGTGTCTTTTTCATTTGGGGGTGTCATAGTTTCTTCCTTGTTCTTGTTACCTCGGTTTTTACGTTTGTTGTTTGGCATATTGGTTTCTTCACTGTGGTGTTTTTTTCTTGTTATACTATAACTCTAGATAAGTGGACTGTCTGCTTTCAATGGAGCCTTAGAGGCTTGAGATGGGTGTGGCCTGAGAGCTCTGTTTCGTTCCTCAGGGTTGAGGGTGTGCCAAAGGTGACCCTCGCAGGTTAGGCGTGGTAAATCGCTCTCTGTTTCTTTCTTTATTTTTGATTCAAAAGGGAAGTAATTCCACACAACTGAATGGAATTGGGGGTGGTTAGCAGGAGAATGATATACCCACAGGAGCCAGAGATCAGAAGCTCTTTGCCAAGAACCACAGAGGGAATCTCTGCGGCCTTCAGTGTGGGTTCAATTTCTTCTGCAGTCTCACCACTGGGCTACCAAGGCTACCGAACTATAGCATCTCTGGAGAGTACTCAGGTGGTGAATTCCATGAGTTCTCTCCCCCACAGTCTCTTTCTTCACAGTCTCAGTTCATTAGCACCACACATTCATTAGGTTCTAATCTCCTGTTATTTCACTTTCACGCCCAGAGTCAGGTTTTTCTGCTAGGCTCAGGGCCGGTGCAGACCTGAGGTCGCCCTGCTTATGACCTATGTCCAAAATGGCACCTGCTCTTTGTCTTCCTCACCTTTGAGAGGTGGGCGGAGAGAGAGAAACTCGTGTCTGTATGGGTCACTTTTTTCTTTTTCTCTCTCTTCTAGTTAGCCTGGTGAACTTTTCCCCACAGGGTTTCAAGCCTTGTTCGCTCTAGTCTCCTCTTTCTGCTTCCCTTCTGGTGTCTCAGGCTATTGAGGTTTGGCTCACCTGGCGTTCCAGCGTTGGTGCATTGAGTCTGCCGCTGGTTTCCCAAACTGTGGGCTCCCATGCTCTCCTCGAAGGTCCACTTTGAATCACTAGTTCCGGAAGAATTTCCTCTGCTGTTTCTTCCCCTACTCTTTCTTGAACCTGCAGTATCTCCACTTTTATTATACTGTCTCTCCCTAGACTATCAGTGTGCTGCGTCCCTATTCCGCCATCTTGCCCCAATTGATTAAATAATATTTGTTTTGTTAACCTGTGACATAATATTTTTAATATGAGAGAAAGACTGATGATATTTATCTGTATTATGATTAAATATGCTTAACTGCCAACTCATAATAAGTCAACCAAAAAAAAATAGTTGAATCTACATGTTTTGTTTTATTTATTATCCTTGTATATTTTACTGTAGTGTTTTCTTTTTAAAAATATTTATTTATTTGAAAGACAGAGAGAGAGAGAGAGAGAGAGCGAGCTGGCTTTCATTCCCTGGTTCACTGCCCCACCCTAAATGCCTGTAATAGCCAGTGCTGGACCAGGCCAAAGTTTGGAGTTGAGAACTCCAATTTATTTCCTCTCATTCTGCCAGGGCAGGAACTGGCCACATTTTTAGGTAAAAACAATGCTTGCTTTTCTCTCTCTCTCTCTCTTCTCCTCCATTCACTCATTCATGAAATGTACTTTGAGGAATAGCTACATCCCAGGCAGTCCTGGTGGTCAAGAACGAATCAGATGTTTTTTTCTTTCATGGATTTTGAAGGTCAAAATCGAATGGATACCCAAAGAAAATGAAGCCATGTGTGGACACAAAACTCCTCCGTGAAACTTCATGTACAGAAGCCACCAAATGGGGGCCAGCATTGTGGCATAACTGGTTAGTGCTCCCTGCAATGCTGGCATCCAAATTGGGCATCAGTTGGAAACCTGGCTGCTCACTTCCGATCCAACTCCCTGCAAATGCACCCGAGAAAGCAGTGGAACATTAATGGCCCCTGCCATTATTAATTAATATTATTTTAATATTAATTAATACAATTAATATTAATTGTGCCCCTGCCACCCATGTGGGAGACCCAGATGAAGCTTCTGGCTTTGGCTTGACCCAGCATTTGGGTGAGTGAACTCTCCCTCTTTCTGTCTCTCTCTATAATGCTGCCTTTCAAATAAATCTTTTTTAAAAAGCCGAGAATTGAATATAACCCAAGTGCCCATCAACAGATGAATGGACAAACATGTGTGGTCCATCTCCACTTTGGAATATCATACAGCCATGAACAGGAGTGAGGCTATGGCACTCATTACAATTTTTTAGGGACCTTGAGGGCATAATGGGTCAGTGAGAGATGCCAGACACAAAAGGCCACACAGTATGTGACTCCACAGATAGGAAACATCCAGAATAGGTGAATCCAGAGACAGAAAATGTATTCAGGGTCACTAGAGACTAGGCAGGAGATGGGCAGTGATTGTTACTGGAATGAGGTTTCCTCTAGGATGATGAGAATCTTCTGAAACTAGATAGAGTTGGTTGTCCAACCTTCTGGATGTCCGAGGTGCCACTTGATTATGCACATAAACAAAAATTTCTGCTCCATTTTTTAAAGCAAGCTTCAGATAAAGTCAGGAGGTTTTAAATAGTGAAAAATCTATTCATAGAGGTGGTTTCTTTTTGGGAGCCTTGCCTTCCTGCTGTGTGCTTCTCTTGTCACAAGTCAACAAAGGTTTCCTCTGAGGAAAAAAATCAACTCACAGAAGCAGAGTCCCAGCACAGAAAACAAAAAGTTTCCCAACATGTTGCCATGAAATTACAGGCTCCCAGCAGGTGGTCAAAAACCTAGTTTTATGCCACCCACACAGCATTTACAGAGTTTGAATTTGCCATCAAATCAGGTATATGGTCTCCACTCCCAAAAACAAAAACTAAAAAGTCTATATTTCATCCTTTCTGGAACTGAGAATTTTCCTTCCAAACTGGCCCCAAGGAACTGACCCTTGCACACCCAGCTGCCAGAATTTCCTTCCTGCTCTGTCAGTCACGCTATGTTCGTGTATCCACCAGCATCCGAGTATACAGTTCCTGTTGTAGAATCATCTAGAATAAAAACTGACATTATGGGCAGGGTGCCCACCATGTGCCAGGCACCACATTGAGATGTTCATTGCGTCATATCATTTATCGCTCACAGCAACCCCGCCAGGCAGGTAGAAGCCCATTTTGTAGAGCTGGAAACTAAGGCTAGATTTGAGGCTCCTGCACAGGAGTTCCTAGGGGCAGAGCTGTGATTAGTTTCTACTTCCCTCCTGTGCACAAACTCCAAGCCCTCTCAAAGCTTGGTAAACCCAGCTACCATCCAGAATGGCATTGGAAAGTGATAAGAGGCGGTTACCGTGTTCTCCATGTGTCTCCAGCATCTCACCTGACATACAGTCGGTGCATATCCTGAATGAGGATGCTGAGCCATTGAGCTATGTAATTCTAGGCTGCTGTGAGCCCTGGCTCTTAGGAATCAGCAGAAGAGCTGCAGGTGCAGGAAGACACTGGAAGAGCTGTTAGCCTCTTATGAGCATGGCCCTGGTGGCGGGTTCCTGGAGCTGGGGGGAATAGATTCATGACTGTGGCCCCTGAAGGAGGTGCTCTTGTGGATCTGCAACCGGACTCTATTTTTCCAGAATGAAGAAGTCAGGACCCTGGGAAGTTCCTTGTCTGTCAATCCTGCTTCACATCCACGTTCTCCATGGGGAGCACAGTTTCAGTCGGTCAGCCCCACGGGAGCCAGGGAGAGGTGCCAGCTGAAGCAGGGATGAGCTTTGCTACTTTAGTTGTTTTCAGTGATAAAATGCCCTTCATCTCTAAGCGCCTATCAAACAACATATGTACTCTTTTTATCTAATCAGTGTTTATGTGGTAATAGGAATTGATTTCCCTGTGTTGACATTTAATGTAGTCTATATTATCCTAAACATTGGCACTAAACTTGAAAATCCTGCTGGAAAAAGCACATTATACGTTTATATTTTTCTTTAGGATAATTTAGCTGTACGCTTGTGGAAAGATTACTCTACATTAGTGTATACAAGGCGAGAAGTAAGTGAGGTCAAGGAAGCCTCAGCCAAAATTACATGGCCCAAAAAGAGGAGCCTCCTAACGCTTTCGCCATCCCCTGCTGTACTAATGTAGAATGAATTCCAAAAAGAATTAGCTTAATTAGTGAGAACTCTGAAGACCTCCCAAATCTTAGGTGACAGAGGCTGTTTTTCAGAAAGAGAGATTTTAAAAGCCTATTAAAAACAGTTGGACAGCAACTGCTACAGTGATAGACACCATTAGTCATAATAATTATGAAAACTTAAAATTGCTCTAGAAAGTGGTGGGTGTACTTGAAGAGAAGTTTCAATAGATTTATATCATTTTCTATCTGAAATCCCCAGGGTTTTCTCTCTAGGGACTAAGAGTTAGTGTTTCTTAAGAAGATTGTGAGTTCAGGCAGGATTCTGTAACTGCAGGTGTAAGTACACGGTAACTCTGTCTGGGGCACACTTGAATACTGGAAAGAAGTAATGAGAGCAGGCAAACAGCACTGTTATGTGAGAAATATAAACACTGAAGCAATATGGTAAAGTGCACAGTGTGCTCCAACTAGGAATCTGATTACCTGAAGTCTTTTTGTACCTCTGATTTATATGTCACCATTTCTGGCCACTGTGCACTTAGCTATACCAAGAACAATAGATAACAAGTGCCACTAAAGCAGGATGAATGAAAACGAATGCCTTCTCTTTCCAATAGACAATGGGAAATTTTTTTAAACATTGCAGTACACATGCAGTGTGGTATTTTTGTTAATGTGCTCTGTAATCAACTGCCACTGATTGTATATTACTAGGTAAGAGCCTGTGGTGGCTGGCTGCTTCAGGAATACAGTAGTGAGCCATAGTTAGTAGTGCAAATGATTGAATGGAGATTGATACCTTTAGGAAAAAGGGGAACAGATAAGGCTAGGAAATAGGAGCCATCTGAACATAAAGCAGACCTGGCAAAGTGCCTGTCCAATAAGGGAGATCCATGGCAAATGTTATAAATAAATTCTCAATTGAGAAGATAAAATGTACAACCATTTTGGTATGGGGGGTGTTCGTCATGAATATTATTTTCTTGGTTATCACTGCCTTTTTAAGTCACTGGTCAAATTGTCCAGAGTACAATGTGATCTTAGATTGAAAGTTGAGAAAAAAGAGCCAAAGGAGCTAATTAACAGCTGGAGCCATCAGTTACTACACTGTTTGCAGCTGGATAACAAGTAGTCTGATTTTAAAGATCAGATGAAGCAAATGTCTCAGACTATCATACAATGCTTGGCATAGAGAAGGCATTTGTTATGTTTTTGCTGTTAGGAGTGGTTATGAGTCAAGGTTATCCAGAGAAATAAACAATGCACATATATATGGAAGAGAAGGTGTTATTTTTTTAAAGTGGCTCACATGAGTTAATTCAAGTTCTCATTTTTCATTCTTATTTTTTAATTTATTTATTTTGAGAGGTACAGTTACAGACAGAGAAAAGGAGGGGCAGAGATAAAGGTGTTTGATCTGCTAGTTAACTCTCCAAATGGCTGCAATGTCTAGAGCTGGGCCGATCCAAAGCCAGGAACCAGGAGCTTCCTCTGGGTCTCCCATGTGAGTGCAGGGGCCCAAGGGCTTGGGCCATCTTCTACCACTTTCCCAGGCCGTGACAGAGAGCAGGAATGGAAGAAGAGTAGCCGGGAAGGCAACTGGCACCCATATGGGATGCCAGCACCTCAAGCAGAGACTAAGCCTACACCACAGCACTGGCCCCTGAAGTTCACATTTATCCAACATAAACACCAATTTAACCATAATACACAGACAGAATATTACTATGAGAACTCTAGAGACTAGTGGAGAAACTACAGGACTCAGATGAATGAAAAACAAAGAAGGCATTCTAGCAAAAAGGGTAGGAAAGTTTGTAATATTTTGTGTGCTCACTCATTATAACCTTCCAGATCCAACCTAGTACAGTGCCACTGGGAGCAAACTTCTCAGATTGTGGATCCTTCCTTGGAATGGACACAAACACATGGATCATGTATTCAATGTTGTGGCAATGGAACTGCCTGAGGAACTGGTATCTATCTTGTCTGATTTGGAGCATTTCACAGGACTAGTAGCCTTGTTTGGCAACACTAAAAACAGTTGTGCTTACTGCAGCATATTAGAACTATGTTTCTGTAGGAAGACTCTAGGGAATGCAAGAGATTACAGATCTCTGAGAAAAAGCGAATACAAAGTGCTTAGTGAATTTGAGATGACCAAAAATACAGAAGACCAGAGAAGACAACATTCTATAAAATGTTTTGAGAGAATCTAAAATCCCTAGCTTGGTTGATTGATAAAAAATTTCCCTTCTACAAGTTCAGTAGATAAAGACTGGGAGAAATGTTTCATTTCTCAAATGCCCAAATCCCAGTTTAAAAAAAAATCATAAGGAGTACAATGAAATAAGGAGACATGGCTCAACCAAAGAAAATAAGGGTCCAGCATTGTGGCCTAGTGGGTGAAGCCACTGCTTATGATGCCAGCATCCCATATTGGAGTGCTGGTTTGAGTCTTGGCTGCTCTTCTTCTGTACCAACTTCCTGCTAATGTGCTGGGAAGGCAGCAGATGATGGCCCAAGTGCTTGGGTCTTTGCCACACATATGGGAAAGTTAGAAGGAATTCCTGGCTCCTGGCTTTGCGTTGTCCCAGCCCTGACTGTTGCAGTTATTTGGGGAGTGAACTTGCAGATGGAAGATCTCTTCTTTCTTTCTCCCTCCCTGTCACTCTGCTTTTCAAACACACACACACACACACACACACACACACACACACATTTAAAAAATGAAAAGAAAAATCAGGGGCAGCATTTGGTACAGTGGTTAATCCACTGGTTGGGATGCTTGTATCCCAAATTGCAGTGCCTGACTTTGAGAGTTCCAGCTTCCTCAAAGTGGATACCCTGGGAAGCAGCAGGTGATGGCTCAAGTTCTTGGGGCCCTACCACCCACTTGGAAAACCTAGATTGAGTTCCTGACTTCGAGGTATTTGAATAGTGAACCAGAAGATGGGACACTCCTCTGTCTGTCTGTCTGTCTGTCTCTCTCTCTCTCTCTCTCTCCATTTTAGTAGAAATACCTTTCAAGTTTGGAGTTTCAATTTATATTATAATTCAGCAACCTGTATGACCTGCACTGTTTTTCAGCAATTGTAACTGTATGATAACAGGAAACAAAGATTTCTTTCATGGAACATGCAGAAATATTCAGGTTATTCATACAACATGTTAAAATGGAAACTGGAATTATTGAGATCATCCTTTTTCCCCCACTTTAGCCAGTACAATTAGGAGCATCTAGTCAATTTTATTATACTCCTTAATTTCACAAAACTGTTCTATGTTCTCAAATATATGGTGGATTAGAACATTGTCTCTAAAAAGTAAGGTCATCCCTCAGTATAGGTGAAGATTGATTCCAGGAACCCTCAGATACAGTAAAATCTGAAGATGCTCAAGTTCCTTATATAAAATGATGACATAGTATTTGCATAAAACTTTCCATATATTTTGAACCATCTCTAAATTAGTTGCAATTCCTAATAGAATACAACACTATATAGTTATTATACTGTATTGTCTAAGGAATGACAAGAAAAAACCTGTACATGTTCAGCACAGATGCAATTTTTAAAAATATGTTTTCAAGGGCCAGCACTGTGGCATAGTGGGTAAAGACACCACCTGCAGTGCTGGCATCCCATATGGGCACTGGTTTGAGTCCTGGCTGCTCCACTTCTGATCCAGCTCTCTGCTATGGCCTGGGTCCTTGGGCCCCTGTGCCTGCATGAGAGACCTGGAAGAACTTCCTGGTTCCTGGCTGTGGATTGTGTAAGCTCTGGCCATTGTGACCATTTGGGGAGCGAACCAGCGAATGCAAGACCTTTCTCTCTCTCTCTCTCTCTCTCGACCTCTCCCTCTGCCCCTGCCTCACTGTAACTCTGTCTTTCAAATAAATAAATAAGTGTTTTAAAAATATGTTTTCAGCATACCACTGGTTGAATCTATGGAAATGGCGCTCAATTGTATTTCATTACCATTGACTACCACTTCTTTATTTACTACTGTAAATAGAGTCATTAGTGCTTTTAAATCTAATCAGATTAGAAAAACAATTCCAAAAATTCTAGAGTCAATCAGAAAATTATTCTTAAGCTTCTGTTCTTCTAGAACCATACTTGGTACTGTATCTATCAATCTGTCTATCTATCTATCTATCTATCTATCATCTGTCAAAGTTATCGAGAGAGAGAGAGAGAGAGAGAGAGAGAGAGAGAGAGAGAGAGAGAGACTGATCAAAATGTATTTTAAGGAACTGGCTCCTTTGATTGTGGGGGCTGAAAAGTCCAAAATCCGCAGGGCAGGCCATCAGGCTAGACATCCTGCTATTGTTTTGAGATCAAAGGCTGGGCACTTACAGAATTTGTATATTGCAGTCTTGAGACAGAATTATTTGTGCTTCAAATGGCTTCAATCTTTTCTTTTTAGGCCTTGTAAATCTTAGATGAAGCCCACTGACATAATGGACAGTAATTTGCTTTAGAAGAAATCTACTGATTTAAATGTTTATTGTACCTACAAAATACCTTCACAGTAATGTTCAGACAAAAATTTGACCAGAAAACCGGGTGCCCTGACCTAGCCAATTAGCATGTAAAATTAGTCATCACAGTGATATTTACCTGTTATCTTGTGTGTTTTTTCTGATCATCTATGCCATTATTTTATAAGATGCTTAAGGCCTGGAAAACTAGATTAGCTTCATGGATCATGCTTGAGCTCTTCAGAGAAGACTGGATAATAATGTACTTCATATATATGTACCTGTAGCAAGTTTCTTATCTTCTCTTACCTTCCTTTTTTCTCACTTGCAAAATGGAAATGTAATTAAACTCCCAACCACATAGAATTCTTGTGATTATCAAATGAAATAAAACATGGCACATAGTAAACACTTTATGAATTTAGATATTATTCATTTTGTGGCAAATTCTAGTATTTACTCTCCAAAATTTACTCATTTTTAGAAAGCCACTGTTCTTTAAGAGGAAAACATAACTAGATTATATTTTCAACTCCCTCACAAAGTTATACCATTTGATTAATTTTCACCAATTGCATATACACAAAAGTGATATATATGCAGTCAGTATTTTAAGAATTGAATATTTGGGCTGATGTTGTGGTATAGTATATGAAACTGTCGCTTGCAACTCTGGCATCCCATATGGGTGCCAGTTTATGTCCCAGCTGCTCCACTTCTGATCCAGCTCCCTGGTAAAGGCTAGGGAAAATCAGGGTAAAATGGCCCTAGCGCTTGGGCCCATGCTACCCAGGTGGGAGATCTGGAAGAAGCTCCTGGCTTTGGTTTGGCTCAGTCTTGGCCATTGCGGCCATCTGAGGAGTGAACCAGCAGATGGAAGATCTTTCTCTCTTTGTCTCTCTCTCTAACTCTCACATTCAAATAAACAAGTCTTAAAAAAAGAATTGAATATTCATTCTGCGTGTTCTCTTGTTCCTTTTGTTAACTGATGGGGACAACAAAGATGCCTTAGAATAGGAAGAGAATTATGTTAGTCTGATATATCTGCATGTCTTATAAATGAGATGTTGACTACCTTTTGTTCTGAGCTGTCTTAACAAGAATGCTTTTACAGCTAACAACCTTGGATAAGATTCTTCCTCAGAGAAAAAAGCAGGTATGCTCATCTTTCAGTAAAACAATGAATGTCTCCCTCTTTAGTAAAATCAAGCAGATTGACAATTAAAAAATTTGAGTGCCCTATAACCCAACTCCCTTAATGTGCAGACATGGCTTGGCCCTTTTTATGTCAACCTGTGGGATTTCGGGCTCAGGGAATCAGTGTTAAAAAAAATAAACACCTGTATTTTGGCTATTGCTATGGCTTTGAGGGATTACCACTAATTTTACAAAAGGACAGGCAGTGCTTTTTACAAAGACATTATTTTATGCTATTGCTATGATTACTATGGTTAGTAACTACAAGTTTATGGTTCTTGGTAGCATATTCTCCAGTATCAGTAAACTGAAGTGGGATTCCAGAACTGCTTATTAAGTGGAGCCAGTTGTAAAGCTTTCTATCTCCCTAATCTGAAATACCTAGGAGTAAAATATAACAGTAAAATAATCAGAATTATAGAGAGAGGGGGGAGTCAAAAAGAGACAGCAGACAGACAGATCTTCCATCCACTGGTTCACTCCCCAAATGAGCACAATGGCCAGTGCTGGGCCAGGCTGAAGCCAGAAGCCAGGCTCTTCCTCCAAGCCTGCCCCATGGAAGCAGGGACCCAAGCACTTGGGCCGCCTTCCACTTCTCTTCCAGGTGCATTAGTAAGGAGCTGGATTAGAAGCAGAGCCGCTGGGGCTCGAACCAGCACCAATAGGGGATGCTGGTATTGCAGGCAGTGGCTAACCCCACAATGCTGTCCCCATAAAATAATATTATTAATAATTTAACAAATATCTTCCTAGGTATTTTTAATGCTACAGTCTTAGGTGTAAAAATCTCCATAGTTCCCAACTAGACACAAAAGTGTAACAAAGATTCTGCCCTTAAGGAACTTATATTCAGGCTGGATAGACAAGACAAATGCATCAAAGTTCAATGGTACTACAGGATATATGATTAAAAGCTAAATTGGGTGGTTGGAGATTATAAATGATATGTAAGACTGGATTAATCAAGGAAGGCTTCAGTGAAGACAAATTTGAAATGGGTCTTTCAGGATGGGGATTCTTCTGCATGGACAGAAAGGGAAAGGAGCTTCAACAGGAGGAACAATGAACAATGAGAAGAAAGTCATGAAGAGAAATATAGACTTGTAGTAATGAGAAAAAGGGACCTATGCCTGAAAGGGTCTGTTTTGCTGAAGCTGTAGGGTATAGGGCTCACCATCAACAACAAAAGAAGATAAAATCACTGTTTCCTTTCTAATTACTATCACATGTAACATTGATAGCTACTGACTCTAAACCTCACCCCATCTTTGTCTCCTTTTCCTCCCTCCTGCAATTTCATATAGTTGTCTCTATTTGACACTATTTTATAATTTTAAAAGTTTTTTTTATTGATCTCACATCTATATAGTTACTACCTTGCTTCTTTTCTCCCTTTTAAGACATAATACTAACAATAAGGAAACTGATATTCTTTCCAAATCCTCTTTCTCTGTTATATCTAAAATATCTCCATTTAGGTTTTGTCCTAACAATCTTACTCATACATCTTCTAGAAGAATCATCAATGACATCTACATTGCAAAATTCAGTGGTCAATTTTTAGTCTTCTGGGTGAATCAAGAAACAGGCAACCTGGCATATGACTTTTTCATATTGAAGCATTTTATTTGACTTGAAGGTCACTATTCCCCTACTTTTTCTCCTATTTCATTGGCAACTTCTTTTCAGTCTACTTTTTTTTTTTTCTTCATCTTACCTACTCCTGAGCACTGAAGGCCTGGAACATTTAGACTTTCTATTATAACTTTTTTACCTCTTTTCACTTCCTTGAATACTGCATCATATTTAATGGCTTTCAGTTAACATCTGCATGCTGAAAACCCCCAAATTTATATTTGTAGCCCATACTTCTCTCCCAAACTGCAGCACATTATATCCAACTACTTATCTGCCTGGGTGACTAACAATAATGTCAAACTTACCTGTCCAAAACTGATCCCTTAATCACTTTCCTTAAACCTGTTCCTAGCACAGTTTTGTATTTAATTAAATAGAAATTCCATTGTTTCAGCTATTCATTTCTAAGTTTTCCAGTCATGCCCTTCATCTAAGTATTAGAAGAATCTTTTGACATTGCCTAAAAATGCATCTTGAAACGCTACTTTTCAACAACTTCTCTGCTAACTTATTAGTCCAAGCCATCATTTCTCTCACCTATATTGTTGTAATAATCTCCACACTTCTTTTGTATTTTGACTTGCCTTCTTAAATTCTGTTTGTAATCTTGCAAGCAATGGTACTATCAAAATATTTATCAGATCGTGTCCCTCCTTTTCCCAAAGTTCTCTTTTGGTTTCACACCTCACCCAGTAATCTATAAGGCCTTACTTGATTAATTATTCTCCCTCTAATCTAGATGGTTACTTTTCCTTGTAACCCAAGTTGCTCACTCTGCCCAGTCACACTAGCCACTTTAAAAAAAAATGTTTATTTGAGAGAGAGAGAGAGAATTTTTATCATCCTATTATCTCCTGACCTCTAAGGTTTATGCTGAGAAGTCTGCCATTAGTTTAAAAGTAATTCCCTTACAACTGACTTTGTATTTTACTTTTATTTTATTTATAATTCTCTTTATCATGTACTTTTTGAAGATTTGCTTATATTATGCCTTGGAGATTATCTATTTTGGGGTGCAGTGTTTTTCAGCAATTATTTTATTGAATAGACTCTTTATGTCTTTTATCTTGTCTTCTTGAATATCCTTAATGTGAATATTTGCTGCTTAATGGTATCCCACAAGTTTTATAGAATTGCTTTATCTTTTATACATCTGACTGAGCTGTTTAGAAAGACCTTTCCTGAACCCAATACTTTTTTTCTGCTTAATTCTGATAATGAGACTCTCAACTGTATTTTTATTTCGTTTATTGAGTTCTTTAGTTCCAAATTTCTTATGTTTTCTTATTATTTATCACTTTGTTGAATTTTTCATTCGCATCCTGCATTATCTTACCAATTCCACTGAGTTGTCTGTCTAAAATATTTTGTATTTCATTAAGATTTCATGAAATTTCTCATATTTTGCATTTGCCTGCAATTCGCCTGCAATGCCAGAATTCCACATGGATGCTTGTTCTTGATCTGGTTGCTCCACTTCTGATCCAGCTCCCTGCTAATGTACCTGGGAAAGCAGTAGAAGATGGCTCAAATCCTTGGACCCCTGCACCCACATAGAAGAAGCTCTGGGCTCCTGGCTTCAGCATGGCCCAGCCCAGCCCAGTCTTCACTATTATGACTACTTGGGGAGGAGTGAACCAGTGGATGGAAGATCTCTTTCTCTCTCTCTCTCTCTCCCTCCCTCCCTCCCTCTGTCTCTTCTCTCTCAGTAGAAAAAAAAATTTTTTTCTTCAGAAATGTTCCATACTTAAAAAAATTTGTCAATTAACTCATCACTTCCTTTTCTTTGTGATCTGTTGCAAACCTAGAAGGATTTTGGCAATATGTTTGAGTGTTTCAGTATCTTAGGCTGCAGGTTTTGTGGGATTGCATCACTATCAAGGATGCAGAAATCTTAGGCAGGATGGGTTCACTGGCAGCTCTAGGAACAAAATGCCCAGCTGCAGATTTGGGGTGTCCATGGTTTCTCTGGGTTGTATGAGGGTATGGCTACCCTTACAGCCCTGAGTGGGTACAGTGTATCATGCTTAGTAATGGGATATGATACCTGTCAGTGTCTGAAGGCCACATGGGGATTGTTCCCCTACCAGGACATTTGTCCAAGTTCGAAGGCTGAAAAGATGATTTTGCAGGGCCTTCAGGGGCCAACTTTTTCAGGAAGATTTTCCAAGTTGTTTTCTGGGACCCCAAAATTGGGTAGGTAGGGCCAAGCATTTTATTTTCAGGGCCTTAGTGAACTAAGTTTCTTACAATAGGCTGTTCAACTGCTCTGGGAACACAAGATGTTGAATGAGACTTCCTAATTGCTTCCTAGGAGTCTTGATGGGCTGAGTCACTCACACAGGAAAGACTTCTCAATGACTTCTGGGGTTTGAGTTGTTGGGCTGAATCACGCACTTGCTCTCTTGGACATCTATGGGCTGAAATGCTCAGGGAAGGGTGACTAACTATATTCTAGAGCTGAGTATAGGTGTCCTGGTTAATCTGGCTCCTTTGCAATGCAGTGGGAGAGTGGGTGGGGCCATATAACTTCTTCTGGAGGTCTTCCTGGTCTATCATTAATGTCTAGTGCCCATTTGCTTCCTCAAGCCACTGGTGCTTGGGCAGGACCAAAGAGATGCTTTCATGGAAGCTGGAAGGTAGACATTACTGCCCAGCTGTTTTTGGGTCTTCTGTAGCCTGAACCTCCCAGGAAGGGCAGCCTAGATGCTTTCTTGGGGACTCAGAGAGTGAATGTGGCCTACTGGCTAGTTTGCAACTCCTGGATAGCAGAGGTGCTGGGACAACTTCCCAGGTGACTCCTAAGTGGCTGGAGTCTCAGGATGTCATTGTGCAACAAGAGCCTGTGCGGGGAAAGGCACAACATGGACTGAGTCCTTTCTCTAGGGCAATGAAACAGTATGGTAATCTGACAGCTCCCCAAACTAGGCCAAGGGCCAGTGAGAGCCAAAGGGTTCCATAGCAGTAAATATCTCAGTCATCTGGAGGCAGTCTTAACTTTTGCCCACTGAACAAAATCCTTCAGGGTTCAGGGTTGATCTTGAGAGATGGAATAGTCAATGCTGTGTGTTTGGTTCCCTTATTTAGAAGACCACTATGTCTCTCCATGCTTTACAAAGTTTCTGTCACATGTACACAGACACTGGGACACTTTGCTTCAAACGTTCCCTAGAATAGCTATTTTTTTTCTTTTGTTTTACTCCTTTGTTGTGGAGAAAAGTGCATCAGATATCTCCTGTCAGCCATCCTGATGACTTTTTTTTATCTTTAAGATACAACATGTAAGAAAAATGCTGGAAAAGTCATCACACGAATATACTTTCTGAATTACTTGTTTACTTTGTAATGTATCAAGTATGTCTTTGAAGTTTATTACTTTCTACTGTAGAAAGAACTTTACACAATGGATATTCTAGTTACTTGTCATTTAGTCCCTTCCCCTGGCCTTGCTACCTCACCTGGCTTTTCTCTGATTAATTCTTGAAACACATATAAGACAAAGCCATATTCTATTTCATAGCCTATTTGTTACAGCAGCCTATAGAATACTTTTCATTGAATATAGATATAAATTATTGCTACAAATTACTTAACACTTGCAGCAAAAACAGATTGTTCTTGCTTATGATGTCATCTTTTAAAATAATTTATTTCTGGCCGGCGCCGTGGCTCAACAGGCTAATCCTCCGCCTTGCGGCGCCGGCACACCGGGTTCTAGTCCCGGTCGGGGCACCGGATTCTGTCCCGGTTGCCCCTCTTCCAGGCCAGCCCTCTGCTGTGGCCCAGGAGTGCAGTGGAGGATGGCCCAAGTGCTTGGGCCCTGCACCCCATGGGAGACCAGGATAAAGCACCTAGCACCTGGCTCCTGCCATCGGATGAGCGCGTTGCGCCAGCCGCAGCGCGCCGGCCGCGGCAGCCATTGGAGGGTGAACCAACGGCAAAGGAAGACCTTTCTCTCTGTCTCTCTCTCTCACTGTCCACTCTGCCTGTCAAAAAAAAAAAAATAATAATTTATTTCTATTTAGACTAAGTATTATTAAAAATACTAACTTGACATGAAAGTATATTGATTTTTATTGATAATATATAAACTGTACCAATAAAAAGCCCAAGGAGTCACCTTGTTTGCTATATTCTCTTGCTTTGTTATATCCCATTGTTATTATAGACAGCAATAGGACATAGTTACACTCGATCTTAGCCAAAAGGCCAGAAGCAATGCACATAGCTAATAATGTAACTTAATGTTTAACTGAAGTGTTACTACAATGTCTTACTTTAGTTTTTCTTATTTGAAGATATGACGAATATTTTTCTTGCATGCTTTTCCTAATACATGGAGGTGACATTGGTACAAAGTGGTTGCAATTACTATGTCAAAATTATTATAAGGCCAGCGCCATGGCTCAATAGGTTAATCCTCCACCTTGCTGTGCCTGCACACCGGGTTCTAGTCCCAGTCGGGGCACCGGATTCTGTCCCATTTGCCCCTCTTCCAGGCCAGCTCTCTGCTGTGGCCAGGGAGTGCAGTGGAGGATGGCCCAAGTGCTTGGGCCCTGCACTCCATGGGAGACCAGGAGAAGCACCTGGGTCCTGCCATCAGATCAGCGCGGTGCGCCAGCCACAGCGAGCCAGCCGCAGCAGCCATTGGAGGGTGAACCAATGGCAAAAAGGAAGACCTTTATCTCTGTCTCTCTCACTGTCCACTCTGCCTGTCAAAAAAAATTATTATAAAAATATTAGTTGAACTCTTACTATTTTATGAAGAATGTGTTAAGTATTTCATAAATAATATCACAATTAACAATACATTTTACAGGTATAAAAATAAAAGATGAAGAGGTTAAATTCCCCAAAGTTGTAGCTAGCCTGATTTGACTCCAAAGATTTAAGGAATAACCACTGCACTGTACTGCTTAATAACATTAAGAATAAAACTGTCCTCTTTTATGTGTTTTTTGAGAAAGCATTATACAAAATTTTTGAATATCATTTATTTAAAGTCTGTAATTTGGCTAGTGTCAAATTCCCCTGTCCCTAATGAATAGACTTTAGTTACCAAAGGTAATTACTCTTCAATGCATCCTGGGGGTTATTTTCCCTGGGCTGTTTGTTTTAATGCACCTCATGTTGCTTTCTATTGGATGTTCATTCATTTTTCACATTAAAGTGGAAATGATTGCTATGTGAATATTCAAAAGCCCAAAATACTAATGAGTAAATCAAACAGTCTTATTAATAGCATTCTACTACAGAAAATCCCCATTATAAGGCAGCATAATTGCATTAGGAGATTGAGCTTGACTTTGAAACATCATTAGCACATATATTGGAAAGGGTCTTTTTTTTTCTGTTGCTTAAACATTATGCCTATATGATTTAATTACCCAAAAGACCAGACCTAAAATTCTATTTTAAATAGAACCAGTCTCAATAAATTGCTTCACAAATAAGGATGATCTTATATTCCTGTACCTTCCATTAAGCTATTTTAAGCAGAGGTGCTTGGGAAATAGTAGCTCATCCTAAAATCATTATTGCAAAAACTCTGTGCTTGTGTGACAGAAACCACCAATGAGTGGTAAATGAACTCTTTTTATTCTAACTTCAGGCATTTAGTTTTTAGAGTGTCATAAGTAATTTTATTGAAAAATTATTTGTGTTCACTAGAAATATTTGAAAGAATGGCAACAGAAATGCAAGCACATATTAATATTGATGTGTTTCTTAAGACTCTGTTAGTAAACTGCAAAAAATAAATTGCTCACCCCCACAAACATTTGAAAACTACCCACTCTAGAGACTAGTAGGTTTATTAATTGCATATTTTTGGAAGTGGGATGCTTCATAGCAAATAAAGAACAAAGATTTTGATCTATAAAGAATGCAGTAGACTGGCTCCAAAGTGATTTACTTAATCGATCTAAAAGAAGCTTGGTTCATGATTAGCAAGAGGACAAATAAATCTTCATTTAAAGCCGTGGGCATATGTAAACTCAATATATTGTCAAGAAAGAAATTCCTAAATGAAGAACAAAGAAAACCTCATATAGGACGTAGATAACTTTAGCACTGGAACAGTAAAATTAAAAATACATTTTAGCTTCCTTATTTTACAGTTGTGATCAGAAAAAGTGAAAAACCTATGAGAAAAGAAATAAACAAGATAAACATCTTCATTGTCAGATTATGTTCTTTTAAAATGCAAGTACACGACACTAATTAGAAGCTTGGTTGCAGAACCGAGCACACAGGCAACACAGTAATTAAATAGAATTTACCTGGTGATGTTTGTCTTCTTTTGGGTCCCAGTTAATATCTAGCTCAGGCATTTGCAAGTTTTGTTCCAACAGAGGGAGTATGGCACATTGTGCTTTGGATTAGGTCAAGATTCAGTTCAACTCAAAGCTCCAACACTTACTGACAACTTAGGAAAGTTATTTAAATTCTCTGAGCTTAGACTTGAGACCATGATGGCAACCTGTGGAGTGAAGATTTGGAGCTTCCACAGCCAGGAGGCCTCCACCAGCCCTCTTCTAATTTCTGGCAGAAAGTCGAACTCCAGCTCTGGGGAGAGGTCAGGAGAGGGAATTTCGGATTATGCCTTAGAGCTCAAGCCCCAACCTACAGTGCTGAAACCTGGCACTTGATAAAGTCCAAAGGCCTCTAGCCCCTGGCCCATGCTCAGACTGAGCCGTAGCTTTCCCTGACATGATTATAGCTTCTGTGCTTCAGAAGCTATAATCTGTGCATCAGCCTCTGATGGCCTTGGCAGATAACCACAATACTTTGTATGGCCCTGTGACGGTGAGACTCAGATGTGACCAGCCTGGGGCCAGTCTGGGTGTTCAAATGTCTGCCTTTATCAAATCTCCTTTGTCTTTTGGCAGAAAGTAAGAGACCACAAGATTGTGACTTGAGCCTCAGTGTTTGGCTAGTAAAGCCCAAACCTGGATAGATCCTAATGGTTTCATACCAAGGCAGGTGCTGGCAGACAGTCTTTGGACTTGCCCCCGTAGCAGGTGGAAATCTATGCCCTGGTGAGACAGACTTGTTTTGGTGTGTATCACCTCCAGCCTCTTGCAGGGCTCAGGAGCACCCCTGAGATTGCACACGACCTGGTGACGTGAGTCTCAAGTGTGATCCACCTAAGGCCTACCTGGGGGGCTGCTTCTGTCACTATTCCTGCAACATTTGACGGAGAGTGAGGAATCACAGAACTGTTTTGGGTCTCAGTACCAAGCTGACAAAACACAAAAGTTGAGAAGATTCGAATGTTCCCCATCCATAGGTCACTGTTTGCTGACAGAGCCTCTGGACCTGTTTTAGTGCCCAGGGGCGTTCTGTAGTCCTAGCTGAGTGATCATGTACCCCAGTCAACATCACCAGTAGATTGTAGGGGAAGCATCAGGCAGTGAGCCCACCACAGCAGTAGACTATAGCAGGTTCAGTTTTGGTCCTATGTATAGCAAGACAACCTTGGCCTTGGTGAGCTGAGATCTCTGGATGTGATCTAGTACTGCAACCTTTACAGACATAGGCCAGGGAGTCTGAGCCTACCACAGACCTAGTGAGATAATGAGATAGATGCTTGTAAGGATGGGCTCCCCTCTTTTGGCACTTCCACAATTCATACTGAATAACGCATCAAATGCTGATGTGGGATAAATTTAAGTTTGGGGTATACCTTAAAACTGAATCAGTGAAAGCATATTAACAGTGAACCTGGAGAAAATCTCTACTTAGGGTGCAATATAGTGCTGAAATAGCAGCACAGACTATACACAGGCTCAGAGAAAATAAATGGACTACTTAGAATTTCTAGAAGGATGGTAACAAATGATGTCAGATTACTGCAACTTAATCCTTTATTGTACAGATGACCTCACACCCCATCAAGCATCAAGAACTTCCAGGGAACCATGACCTCACCTAAAGAACAAAATAAAATACTAGAAACCAGCCATCTAGGAATTGTAATTTCCAAATCCTCAGGTGAATATTTCAAAATAGCTGTTTTAATAAAACTTGGTGAAATTCAAGAGAACACAGAGAAACTAATGGATATTTAAACAGAGAGAGGGTTGATAAAAAGATGATAGTAATTAAACAAAATCAAACAAAGATCCTTCAATTAAAAAGTACACTTACTGAAATTAAAAACATGATAAAATACAACAGTAGCAGAATAGATCAAACAGAAAAACGAATCAGTGAGCTCAAAGACAGCCTATTTGAAAATAAACAGCTGGAGGAGTGCAGAAAATAAGAATCAAGAGAAATGAATAGGGGCCAACACTGGTGTAGTGGGTAAAGCCATCACCTGCAGTGCCAGCATCCCATATGGGATGAATCCCAGCTGCTCCACTTCTGTTACAGCTCTCTGCTTTGGCCTGGGAAAGCAGTGGAAGATGGACCAAGTCCTTGTACTGTATATTTTTCTATCAAAAAAGAAGATATAATTTTTAGATATTTTCACTATAAAGAAATGTTAAATGCTTGAAAGGACAAATATATTTACCCTGGTTGGATATTTACAATGTATACATGTAATGAACTATCACATGGTATCCCATAAATATGCACACTTTAAACGTTTACTAGGTAAATAAATGATGTAATCAAAGAATCATATAAATCTGCCTCCTTATCTGTAAAGATAATAATGACATCTAGTATCTTGGGTTGTTACGGAATTAAGTTAGATAACATACGCACTGTACTGAACTCATAACTGAGCTCAGTAAATGTTAGTTTCTTTATTCCTTTAGTCTATGCAGAGGGTGAATAGAGCTTGGAAAACCCTGGTGAGATCTTTGGATGCAAATAGAATGTTTTATTAATGCCCCACTTTTAGTCATTACTTCCTAGTACTTTATCTCTTCATCATGAATAATCAGTTGGTTAACAGAAAATAGTAAACTAAGTCAAGCAATATTTCCTGAAATATATTACTGGATTGCTTAGTTTCAGGGAGTGGAGCTAAACCCCTTCACAGGAACAGTACTCCCTGCTCTTAAGAAGTGTTGTTCTGGAACTGAACAACAGCTGTATCTTCATTCCTGGACAAAGCCTGGCTGCAAGTAGAGGAGAATGGCTGGAACTCATTCAGTTATGAAACTCTCCCTCTTCTGTCTTCAGAGATATGTGATGCAAACGCAGACTGTAGAGGCAGACACTATCTTGAACCCCAGCTTTACCACTTACCAACTACATACCTTTGGGCTAGTCTTTCTATTTGTCTAATCCTGTTTCATCATCTGTAAAATCCAACTATTACAGATCTTGACAGAATTAAATGAGATAACACACGAAAAGGATTTTACATGTCCTGATAAATAGCAGTGGTAAACTACTTAGCCAGGACATCATTATTAGAGCAGAGGAGAGTCAGTCATGTGAGTTTTATCCATTCAATTTTCCTGGCAATGAAGGCCGGGAGAAATTTTGCGTAGAGCCTCTGCATGTCATGTATATAATGTCCTGCCCAGCTTCTCAACACTATGGAAGGCTAAGTATAAATTTAAAGACCTATTTACACAGAGAAATCCATGAACAACATACAGTGCCACATGAAGACCAGTGTGGTAAAGAAAAGATGGAAGAGAAAAATTCTTTCTCTGTCATCACAGAATACAGCATGGTATCAGTGATCCGAAGGAGCTTAAGTATATGTAACACTGGCCGTATCAGAGGCGTGGGGATGCTCCCTGGTGGCAACGTCAATAAGATACCTTCTTGGTGGATTCACGGATTTGAAGACTTGGCAGCACTGAGTCTGTAAAACATACACACCATTAGATGTTCATTTTCTTAAAGGCCATCTGCAAATGAGACACTGTTAATTGATGTCTGACTCTCAAACCCAACCTTGGTATAGATCATCAAAATAAGCAAATCAAAGCATCTGCTGCTTCAAGGAACAAAACAGCAAGATCCAGATGGCAGCTGTGAGGGCTGCTCATTAACTCATGTGGACCCTCCTCTGGGATTCCCAAAAATAGTTGTGGGGAGGAGACTTGAAGGCAAAATGAAAGGTCTGAATGAATGAGATGAGGCATAGGCATGACCAGAGCAAGTCTGGACTATTGTGATTTTAGTTAGTTTGTTTTTGGTATCTTTTAACCCCCAAACAGGAATGCAATGTCAAAGGTTGGTTGTGTTTTATAAGCCTGCTAGTGAGTTAAAAGTCATCAGCATATTATAAATCTGTAACTGTAACTCAAGCTTAATGTCCCTTGTAAATCCTAGCAGAGGCCTTCTAGTTCTAGTTTATCCATATTACTCAGGCTAGCAAAGGTGGTTGTTCATTTGGAAGCTATGTCAGTCTTTTAAACTGCCATAGTCATTCCCATCTAAAAAAAACTCAGTAAGGATCAGCATATTACTGAATGTTGACAATGAAAAATTTAAAAGATCCCAAACAAAGCAATTAAATAATTCTTATTTGTTTAATATGATCATCTTCGAACTCTATATGTGATATTTAGGGGCAGAAAGTTTTCATACTAAGAAATTAAGGTTGATATGAATACTGAACTTAGTGTATAGCTATTTATGATTAATTTTATTGACAGGAAACACATTCTCCAAAGGGAATATATTATCCAGTTCTTAAATTGTGTTATGTAATCCATTCCCAAATCTATGAAATATGAATCATAAGCAAAAAGAGAATATTTCTATTTCCAAAGCCCCCCCCCCCAATTTTAGGCAAATTGATTTTTATTGCTCTTTTGTTTTCACCTTTTTATTTAAGGACATTTTCAAATAACAATAATGCCATCTGCTGGTCAGTTCACTGGGTCCAGAAATAGAGATCTGTCTCCAAAGAATAATAGCAATAAAAAGATTTGGTAGTTGAAAACATTCTCATTTATATTTGTCACATTTTGTGTAATGTAAAATTCATAGTCACAAAGATTGTAGGCTAAAACAAAATATTTGATGTGTAATACAATTCTTAATTAGCTTTCCATAATGCCAGAGTCTTTAATGCAATGAATACTTTTGTATTTGTTCACATTCTGTGAACTCTTGAGAAGAAAAATTTATCTTCGAATAGTTCCTGTGACATTTGAGATACTTCTTACTACTGCGGTAGCTTAATGCATAGATATATTACACGGGGAAAATGTGTTAGCTTAAATCTTTTTTAAAATGATGTCAATTCAAAGGAAACTAATAGCTTTAAAAATAGAGCTATCCTAAGGGAATTCCTGTGATTACTGGAAAGGACACTTTTGTCTGTGAACCACAATCTATAACCTAGAGATTATATCCTACAATTACATTATGACATTGATTTGGTTATGCTTTTATTTCATAATTTTTAGTGCCCATTAATGTGAATAAAACAAAGACAAGTCAGAATACTTGTGAATCTTGGATATTTAAAATGGCTTTTTTTCCTGTTTTTGTTTTTCAAAATATACCTTCTGATGTATCTTGGGCATTGACTATAGAAAGCATTCATCACATTATAATATTTGTAGAGTAGCAGAACATATTCTGAAGTGAAGGTAATCTATCTTAATATTCTCATTTCTATCACACAGATCTGTATGCCGGCGGGTATGATGGGACAAATCACTATGTTCCTAAAGTTGTACTTATGAAATGAATGAAGTTTGTATTCCTTAAATAAAAGGTTTCTGGGGAAAAATAAATGGATAAATAAGTTAAAAAAAAAAAAAGAATATCCTAGGGATGGGTATATCTCTAGATGAAATTGAATTCTGGATTAATGTAATAATAAGGCAAAAAAAAAAGAGAAACTGCAAAGCCTTTATTGATCTCCCAACAAGACCATAAGGAATCTCAGAAGCAATCATAGGAGCTGGTATTATGGTTCAGTGGATTAAGCCTATACTTGCTATGCTGGCATCCCATATCGGAGTGCTGGTTTGAATTCCAGCTGCTCTGCTTCCGATGCAGCTCCCTGCTAATGTGCGTGGGAAAACAGTGGAAGATGCTCCAAGTGTGAAGTGTGTGGGCTTCTGCCATCCAGATGGTAGATTCACAGGGAGTTCTGGTCCCCTGGCTTTGGGTTGGCCCAGCCATGGCCATTGAGGCATCCAGGGAGTAAACCAGCAGATGGGAGATATTTTTATCCCTCTCTCCCTCTCTCTCTCTAACTCTCTCTCTTTTTCAAATAAATAAATATTTTTACAAAAAACAAATTATAAACTCTTGTTATTGTTTGACTCTTCAAATAAAAATAAACACAGCACAAGGCCCTAGGTAGTAATCCCCATACATCCATCACAATAAATAAAATGCAGTATAGTGCTATTTAAAGTGTATTCCATAGACCATGTAGTTTATCCACTGGTGGTATTAAGAGATGGTAGACATTTAAGATATAAGTTCAAGTGGAAGGTGCTTAAGTCATTAGTGGGGGCCCACAGAAGGGATTAATGGCAGTTTCTCAGAGTTATTAGTTTTCTGTGGCAGTGAGATGTTATATAGGAATAAACGTAGTCCTTGAATCCCTCTGTTCTTGTCTTGCAATGTGATGATTCTCACATTCACTCCTGACATTGTGATGCCATCCACCATCAGGCCCTCGCTAGAGCTGAGCAGATGTTGGCTTCATGCCCTTGAGGCTCTAAAACTGTGGGCTAAATAGACCTTTCTTTATAAAGGATCTAGCTTCAGTGTTTCATTATAGCAATGAAAAGCAAACTAATATAGATCACAAAGGTCAAAATCATCTGGGAAATGTAAAAATGTAGACCTTTGATTTCCACCCTGGACCTTTTACATTAAGTGCTAGAGATAAAGCCGTGAACAAAAAAGGAGCAAAAGAATCTTTTCCCTCAAAGAAGTAACAGAGACAATGACTCTTAATCTGTAAATTAGAAATGACCTTGGTATAAAAGAGGAAGATCACAAAGCAGTAGCTTAGATGATTCTGACAAAGAGGAAATTTGAAGAAATACTTTACCCTAGGAAAGACAGACACACACTCGAGTTGTGTAAGAAGAACCTGAGGAATAGTCTTATACTGAGGATTGCTGTCAAGGAAAGGTACAAAAGTAAAAGAGAACAGGGAAATCTGAGGAGAATGTAACTGCAAAGAATGGGAAAGCAGAATGAAGAAAAGGAAGTAAAGTAAAAAATAAATGTAAAAGAATAGATCTAGTCTCTGTGTGTGTGTGTGTGTGTGTGTGTGTGTGAAAGATACATGGAGAGAGAAAACATTTTTCCAAATGAAGAACCAAAGAACAAATTTGACTATGTTCATTAGAATTTAAAGTTGAGATGGGCACAATAAAAATGAAAAGGAGAAGAAACCAAGAAAATAGAAGTAGTAACAGAGAAAAGTTACTGTCCATGCCTGAAAGAGAAAGAAAGCAAGAGGGAATGCTAATCTTGTGATGAGCAAGACCGTGAGTAGGAAGCAGAGAAAATAGGTGGCTGAAGTACGAACTAGTTGAAAAAGTGGGAGTGTAGATGGTTGAAAAGTATCATAATCGATAAATGAAAAAATATTTATATTTTCATATTTTAAAGATGTATCCTTTTAGGCCGGTGCCGTGGCTCAATAGGCTAATCTTCTGCCTTGCGGCGCCGGCACACCGGGTTCTAGTCTACTTGTGATTGTATAAATTTGACTACTTCAGTAAGTTGAATCATAAAGTATTTGAGTCAGACTTATTTCACTTAGCATAATGTTCTCAAATGTATCAAATTTACTTTTTATAAAAGACTGGATAGTATTCCAATGTGCATATAAAATGTATGTGTGTACCACATTTTCTTTATCCACTCACTTGTCAATGGACATATAGGTTTATTTCCAAATTGTTGTTATTGTGAATAGTGCTATAATAAACATTAGGAATGAAGATGCTTCTTTATCATCCTAATTTTAATTCTTTGTATAAATACCCAGAAGTAAGACTGATTTATGACACAGTTGTTCTGTATTAAACTTTCTGAGACAACACTATAATGTTTTCCATAGTGGATGCACTACTTTGTGTTCACATCAACATATTGCAAGAATTTTCATTTCTCCACATCCTCATTGACACTTGTGCGCTCTCTCTCTCTCTCTCTCTCTCACACACACACACACACACACAAATACACACTCTGGTAGTAGCAATCCTGACAGGTATGAGATAATAGTTCATTATGGTTTTGATTTCATAATGATTTATGATGAATATTTTTTCTCATAAAAGTGACCATTTGTAGGTCTTCCAAAGAGAAATGTCTATTCAAGTCCTTAGCCTATATTTAAATTGTGTGATTACTATCAGTTTTTTAAATCATTAAACTTATATAGTTCATAAATTCACTTCTTATCAGATATGTGGTTTGTAAACCATACATCCCATATATAGCTCTTCACTCTTTTGATTGTGTCTTTTGCTATGGAGAAATTTTAGTTTGATATAATATCACTGGCTTATATTTGTTTTTATTATCTGTGCTTTTACTGTCAAGTCCAGAAAATCATTGCCAACCAATATCATGAAGCATTTGCCCAATGTTTTCCTCTATGAATTTTAGAGTTTGGGGTCATACATTTATGCCTTTAATCCATTTTGAGGTGACTGTTGTGACTCTTCTGCATGGGAATATCCATTTGGTAGAAGAGACTATCTTTTACCCTATTGTTATTCTTGGCACTTTTATTAGAGACCACTTATTTCTCGGCTCTGTATTCTGTTTTCTTGTCCAATACTATGCTTTCTGATAATTTTAGCTTTATAGTATATTTTAAAATCATGGTTTTCTTTGCTCATTTATATTTTAGATTTAACAATTTTAAATATTCTCCAAATCTGCCTCATACACAAGCATTTTATATATATATATATTATATATATATATATACACCATATATATACCATTATATATATACCATTATTTTAAAGCATTGGTGGATATGTTAATATCATATAATCTGAGATTAAGGAAAATAATAAAATACACAGCATTATAAATATCTATATACCAAACAATATGCCATCCTTACTCTTTTGACTATAAAAATAAAATTCCACTTATGGGGCCAACATTGTGGCATAGCAGATTAAAACTCCATCTATGGCCAGTATCCCATATGGCATCAGTTTGTGTACTGGCTGCTCCACATCTGATCCAGTTTCCTGCTAATGCACCTGGGAAAGCCTCAGAAGGTAGTCCAAGTACTTGGTCCCCTGCAAACACTTAGGAGACCCAGATGAAGTTCCTAGCTCCTGGTTTCTACCTGGCCTAGCCCTGGCCTTTGCAGTCATTTGGGGAGTGGACCAGCAAGTGGAAGATCTCTCTCTCTCTCTCTCTCCCTCTCTCTCTCTCTCTCTCTCTCCCTCCTTGTCTCTCTGTAACTCTGCCTTTCAAATAAATAAATTGAAAATAAACAAATTTCAATTTATGAAAGAAAATGTGGAATTTGTCTTGCTGTGCCTAGCTCGTTTCACTTACTATAATAATCTCCAATTCCATCCATTTTGTTGCAGGTATCAGAATTTCAATTTTACTGTTACATAATAGATAGTTGTGTATACATGCCACATTTTCTTTTTCTATTCATCCACTGATGGGCATCTAGTCTGATTTTATATATTTGCTTTTGTGAATACTGCTACAATAAAAATGGGAGTATAGGTATCTCTTTCATTTTATTTTCTGACTTCATTTCCTTTGACATAATCCTAGAAGTGGAATATTAGGTCAAATGATAGATTTATTTTTAGATTTCTGAGTAATCTCCACACTGTTTTTGTTTTCATAAGACTATACTAATTTACATTCCCACCAAATTAGAGTTCCCCTTTCTCAACAACTTCCTGGCATTTGTTAATTTTGACTTTTTGATAATAGCCATTCTAATTGGAGTGAGATGGTACCTCATGATTTTTACGTCCATTTCTCTTATGGCTAGTGATATCAGACAGCGTTTTTTTTTATGTGTTTCTTGATGATTAGTATTTCTTCTTTTGAAAAACATCTATTCAGATCCATGGCCCATTTCTTAAATGTTTCTTAATTATTTGTATTTGTTGTTGTTGAATCTCTTGAGCTCCTAATATATTCTGGATTTTAGTTCTTTATCAAATACATAGTTGCTAGTCTTTTTCTCATTCTATCAGTTGTCCCTCAACCTTTGTTGATTGTTTCCTTTACTGTCCAGAAACTTCTTAGTTTCATATAATCCCATTTATCTATTTTTTGCTTTTATTAACTATGCTTTTGGATTCTTCTCGAAAAACTTTTCCTAGGGCTGGCATTGTGGCATAGTAGGTTAAGCCTCCACCTGGGTGAAGCCTGGAGCTAGGGGGTTTCTTCCTGATTATATGGTGCTGTGCTGGGGAAGGAGCTCCAGCAAGAAACTCAGTGTCCTGAATCTCCCTATTGGCTTTGGCAAGTCTGATTTTGTGTTCTTTTCTGGTACAGAAGCCTTTCAACTACTTTCTGATTTCTCACAAAGAGAATTTGTATGTGACTTTTTGCTGAACCAGTGTGTTTGAGTAGGAAGGAAGATCTAGGATTTCCTATTCTACTATCTTGCTGTGTTTTCCCAATCCAAATATTCTCATATTTGCACAATTCTGCAGCACATTTTCCCCAATCAACATTAAATTTTCCAGATCTATTTATGATGGTAACTTAAATCAAATTAATGCATTTTGTTATTTGTCTGGAAAATATGTTTTGCCTTTATGATGTTGTGAAACTTTAGGTTGGCCGGAGCCATGGCTCAATAGGCTAATCCTCCGCCTGCGGCGCTGGCACCCCGGGTTCTAGTCCCAGTTGGGGTGCTGGATTCTGTCCTAGTTGCCCCTCTTCCAGTCCAGCTCTCTGCTGTGGCCCAGGAGTGCAGTGGAGGATGGCCCAAGTACTTGGGCCCTGCACCCCATGGGAGACCAGGAGGAGGCACCTGGCTCCTGGCTTTGGATCAGTGTGGTGAGCCGGCCACAGTGGCCATTGGGGGGTGAACCAAAGGTAAAGGAAGACCTGTCTCTCTCTCTCACTAACTCTGCCTGTCCAAAAAAAAAAAAAAAAAAAAAAAAAGAACAACAACAAAAAAGAAACACATGTGGTTACAATCTGTAGATACATAAAACAAGACTATCACTCAAATTCTAAAAAAAGAAAAATTTTTTAAAAAAGAAACTTTAGGTTGATTCATTACTGCCATTATAGACGATGATTACCATTTGTCTGAATGTCTTCTAGCATATATGCTTAAGATGTTTCCAGGTACGTACTTTGAAGCTGAATTGGTGTATCATAGGGAACATGCACCTTCAGCTTGACCAAACAGTTCCAACTTAATGCAAATAAAGTGTATTGATTTTCACTGTTACCAGGATTTCTTGTCTTGCATCTTTGCTAGTAGTGGACATTGTCAAATCTTTTGCCGATATAATTGTATCATATTTTTATTTAATGTTTTACTTTGTTACTATTATAACTTCTACTCCTCATACTACTGTTATTAGATTACAGCCTTGAGTCTTTACTGTCTACTAAGCACTTTGTAAAAAAGACTTATTTATTTATTTGAAAGGCAGAGTTACTGAGAGGCAGAGGCAGAGAGAGAGAGAGAGAGAGAGAGAGAGAATCTTCCATCCGTTGATTCACTTCCCAGATGGCCCTAATATCCAGAGCTGGGCTGATCTGAAGCCAGGAGCCAGGAGCTTTTTCCAGATCTCCCACATGGGTGCAGGAGCCAAAGGACTTGGGCCATCTTCCACTGCTTTTTCAGGCCGTAGCAGAGAGATGGATCATAAGTGGCACAGCTGGAACTCGAACCAATGCCCATATAGGATGCCAGCACTGCAAGTGGTGGCTTTACCTGCTACGCCATAGCGTCGGCTTCCTAAGCACTCTTCTAAGAACATTTATGTATGAACTAGTTTAGTTCTCACAATTATTGTATGAATTATTTATAGTTTCTATCTTCATTGAAGATATGGAAAAACTGAGACACATTAACATTAAATAACTTGTGAAAGGTCAGATATCTAATAAATGAGGTTAAGCATCATTGCATGTCTTTGTTAGAGGATTTTCCTCAGTTGTGTATTTATTTTTATTATATTTTTCCACTTTGTCTATCAGGTTGCTTATGTTACTCTTGTGGATTTGTGGAAGTTCTTTACATATTCTGTGCATACCATTCTGTAAGTGCGGTGGTTATACTGATCAACTGATTTCTGGGGGAAGTGTATTAAAATCTGGGGGAAGTGTATAAAATCTAAAATTGTGTATTAAAAATTACACAAAATGGAAGATTTGTACTCTTTACCTTATAATTTTATCAATATATTATCTAGTAGATTTCTAGGATAGATGTTAAAACTTACAAGGACTTTATGGTTATACCATTTCTCTTTCTTCTTCTGTTTATGATTACGCAATATCCTCATGTAGTTACATTATTTTTACCTGAAATTATGTTTGTGTGGTATCTGTATTACCGCATAGAGTGCTTACACTAGCAATTACTAAATTATTGACTATATTTAATTTTTCTTTTACATCACTGCATCTCCTATTAGACAATTATATATCCTTGTCCTGTTGACATCAGGCTTCACCTTATGACCTGCTTTGGATAAAACATGTAAAGAGAAAGGCCATGTGCCACTTTCAAGCAAAATCTTTAAGAGTCATCATATTGTTCCTCCATTTTTTCCTTTTAATATATGATACTAATATCAAATACAGAGATACACCATTGCCTGGTCCTTGGATGGAAAACAAATGGAGTAGAATTGGAGATAATCCCTGATGGACTTGCAACATGAATAAAAAATAACTCTTTGTTACTGGAAGCTGCTAAGCTCTCTGGAGTTATTTAAAAATTGCAGATTGGTACAAATGACGCATTGATAGAAAGCTTATATCTGAGCCAAAATCTTTCACAAGCTCCTCAACTCCAGATCCTATTTCCCAATATGAACTTTAGTTCTGTCTTTATTTATGCAACAAAGACGATTTTCCTTTTTTGATTTCAAGTTCAATAATTCATTCAAGCATTTTAGGAGTTATGCTTTTCTAGTATTTATATGTATTTGAAGTAGAAGTAGAGCATTCTCTCATTAGCTTAGATTATCATATTTATTTAGAAACTCTTGACAGTATTTAAAATTGTTGCTCTTTGAAGTAAACCACTATTAGTCTGTTGCTTAGAGTGTTTTTGGAAGTTTTGATTTTACGATGTTTTGATCAATAACATCATAGGACTTTTAATGCTTACATAGTGAATTTCAATAAGCATTGCATACTTTTTTATACACGTTCTCATCTGTTTAATGAAATAACAGAACTAGTAATTGACCCCACATACAAAAATGTTGTTTGCATGTTTCTTAGGTTTTAGAACTAAATACAATTTCATCTTTCTTTTTTTAATATCTTTTTTAAAAATTTATTTGACAGGTAGAGTTATAGACAGTGAGAGAGAGAGAAACAAACAGAAAGGTCTTCCATCTGCTGGTTCATTCCC
Organism: Sylvilagus floridanus; assembly: GCA_949820135.1. Lineage (NCBI taxonomy): Eukaryota > Metazoa > Chordata > Mammalia > Lagomorpha > Leporidae > Sylvilagus > Sylvilagus floridanus. The sequence continues at coordinate 67,904,320 of OX463223.1, read as the reverse complement.
CAAATGGCCACCACGGCCGGCACTGCGCCGATCTGATCCAAAGCCAGGAGCCAGGTGCTTCTTCCTGGTCTCTCATGCGGATGCAGGGGCCCAAGCACTTGGGCCATCCTCCACTGCACTCCCGGGCCACAGCAGAGAGCTGGACTGGAAGAGGAGCAACCAGGACTAGAACCTGGCACCCATATGGGATGCCGGCACCGCAGGTGGAGGATTAACCTAGTGCACCATGGCGCTGGCCACAATTTTATCTTTCAAAAGATTATCTTCTCTAAGTTTAACCAAAATGGATGACAATCATTCTAATTTTTAGTAGCTTTTTTCCCCCCAGTAATATATGGCAACGTTTCCAAAATATTCACCAATTGTAGAAAGCTATGTTCTTAATTCCTTCTTTATACTCATATGCTTGAAGAGGATTTATTAAAACATGGGTTAAGCGAAACAGAGAGCAAAATGAGAAGCAGTAATTTGTTTCTTCAGGCAGAGAGTAAAAGCTTGAACATTTATGGTATATGAAAGAGCCAATTTCAAGGAAAAGTTTTATGTTTCTGGAAAAAAATGTGTGTGAGTACGTGTACCTTTTTGTATGTATAATATTGACACACATACATTTCAGATAATGCATTTGTGGTTAGTTAATTGGTATGAGGGTATATGTATATGTAATAGATGAATTCTAGTGTTTCAATTTAAAAGCTACTAACGGGCCGGCGCTGTGGCTCAATAGGCTAATCCTCTGCCTGTGGCGCCGGCACCCCAGGTTCTAGTCCTGGTCGGGGCGCTGGATTCTGTCCCTGTTGCTGCTCTTCCTGTCCAGCTCTCTGCTGTGGCCCGGGAGTGCAATGGAGGATGGCCCAGGTGCTTGGGCCCTGCACCTGCATGGGAGACCAGGAGAAGCACCTGTCTCCTGGCTTCGGATCAGCGAGGTGGATCAGCATGCTGTGGCCATTGGAGGGTGAACCAATGGAAAAGGAAGACCTTTCTCTCTGTCTCTCTCTCTCACTGTCCACTCTGCCTGTCAAAAAAAAAAAAAGCTACTAATGGATTTTAACATTAGAAATTGTAAAAAATTGGATCAAATTCAATCACACTAATTTTCATGATTTTCACAAAATTTTAATATCCTTTGGAAATGGAGCCACTAAACAGTGCCTTGAATGAAGATGATAAATACCATCAGCCCCCAGTCTCCTAGCCGCCCTCCCATAGCCTTAAATGTCCTTGCCCTGCCTTTTGATAATAAAATTAACTCAATGGATTTAGAGTGGAACAGCTGGCCCTGCAAAGTTCTAATCACTAGACTGAGGAAGTAATTTGCTTCTCCAATAGATAACGACTTGATGGCTTCTATTGTCTCAAGGAGTTTATTTAGTAGAATTCCAGGTCAGGAGCAGAAAGTCACTATCATCTGCCTTGAGCCCCTAGACTGAGGGAAGCCCATTATGCCATCATAAAAATTCCCTGAAGAGCATGGCAAAGCTGACCCATCAATGGAAGGCCACAAGCACCACTGAGCAACCAGGAACTTGAACACCTCTTAGCCAAATCATCACTCTGTAAGAACTTTCCCTGCTTACCCCTAGGGGAGCCCAGGAATGAACCAATAGCTGCCCGCCTCCCTTGCTCTGTGCTTTGCAATTAACACCTACTTTCGCCCACCATCCCAGTATCAATGATTGGTTTTTTGTACATCTGGCAAGTGCATGCAGGTTTGGAGGGGTCTATAGCAACTCCTCGGACTAGTTTTTGGATATTTTTGCTGTAACAATCTTTAATTTGCACTAATGGTTTAATCTATATTTTCAGTGTATAAAGAAGAAAGACTGACTTCTCCTTGACAAAAATGAAAACACTAGTATTACTCCCTTTTCAGTAATGCACTTTGGGTCCTACATTACATCTAGATTGATAGATTTAATATTAGGATACCTGTAAAATGACATTTGTTAAAATACAGTGATTTTGGCTCTACAGATGAAATAATCCCAAATGGTGATTAAAAGAAGAAAAATGCCTATACTCCTTTTCAGAGAACATATAAAGATGCACTTTCTTGTTTCACATAGAAGTGTAAACACTTTAGAAATCATTTAATATTTCTCTGGCTCCTTGGAGAAACTTTGGGTGCAAATAAAAATACATCTATGCAATCTAATATTATTAAAATTTTGCTTTGAAGTTAATATCCTCTAAAAATAAGAAATTAAGTACCACAATCCATTACCAAGAAAACATCTGTCTTACCTTGCTATTTTCAGTAAGTCTGAAAACCTGTTTGTCAATGAGAAATTCTATTTTAATTGACCAAACATAAAATTAGTTGGGTGAAAAAATTGCAAATATTGTTGAAGCAACTTCAAAGATTGGTTTATTACATTTTAGGATAAGGAAAGCACACCAATTTCAAGGTTTTACACATAGTTCATAGTCCATGAAGTCCAGACTTTATGTTTGATGGTCACTGCACTTCAGGAGAAAAAGAACATAGAAGAGTAAGGACAATATACTGCTGGGATCATTTTCATTTGTATCCCCTTGGCACTAAAAGCTATAAGCAACCTAATTGAAAATATCTTAGGAAACAAAACATCCATGATGAGATATGTTAAGAAAAAATGCCATAGAAAATGGTTTAGATGTCTTCAACTAAATTTACTACTCTTTGTCATATGAGAAAATCACTTGACCATTTCTATAAAATAAGCAAGTGACGAGGAGATTGGTTTCCATTTTTCCAGGACTTCTGGTTCTGAATCATTCCTTTGAATTCTTTGGATCTCACTGACATCACATTCTAACAGTATTCCCCAAGGTGGCAGTAATTGTGAGAGTCGACATGAATCCCACAGTACACTATTCTACCAAGAAGGTCATAGCCATTGCCTAGAACATTATTTGAGTCTACTGCTGGGGTAGCAATTACTCTCATACTGTGGGAGTCAGCAGTTTTTGTTTAACTACATACATGGGGAGTTAGAGTGTGATGGGAGGTGCAGCTCATCTCTAACTTCTAAAGTTTACTCATCCTACATTTATATAAATAAAAGGAACACTCAAGTGACCCTTCCCAATGTAAAGAAAATTAACTTAAATGATTTAATTTTCCAAACCAAAATTAGAAGTGTAAACTCTCTGCTGTTCAGAAAACACGGAATCCTGTCTTCAAGACCTATTATTATGTGAAATTCACCATTTGGCTTTATCTATAGGCTTAAAATTCCTGACTGCACCTAAGATGAATTTAAAATATAAGGTCAAAGATATAGGATTGAGCATGTGGTGAGGATGGCACAAAATCTCACAGGTACACCAACAGAGATATAACTGTCAGAAACTTAATATAAAACTATCAAAATACATATAGGTGTGTGGTAGCTAGGATCTTAAGTCGTCTTCATTATCTCTGCTTACTAGTATTCATAAACTCATATAATTTACTCCACTTCAGCATGGGCATGATCTGTGACTTTTCTCCAATAAGTAGAATATAGCCAATGTGATACCATTTACTTAATTGTATGTCCATGATTATTTTATATAAAATAGCAAGCTCCATATTGTTGGAATCTCTTATCTCCTTGATGAGCTGGAAGAAGCAAGCTGCCATGTTATAGTCTATAGTGTGGAGAGATCCACATACCAAGAAACTTGGGTGACCTCTGGTTGATAGCTAGAAGCTTCATTCTGGCATCCCAAGAGGAACTGAATACAGCCAACAACTATATGAACTTAGAAGTAAATCCTTTCCCAGCGAGTCTAATATGAGAACACAGGCCTGGCCAACACTTTTTTTTTTTTAATTTCTTTGAGGACTCAGTTATTGTCATGCTAAGAATCCTGACTCACTGAAATTGTGAGATAATAAATGTATGTTGTTTTAAGAGATAATGCTGTGATAATAGAGTTATGTAGAATTGGAAAACTAACACAGGTTATGTCAATAGCAGAAACATAACATTTTAGAGCAAATTTATTCTTCATGGTCCAAAGCCAGCAAAGGATTAAGAGACTTTTATAGATGTGTATCATCTTTCTAGATGGAGAAGGAATAGTAATATAATGTTCTGAAGATAAATACAGCAATGTCTTTAAAGTGTGCACAATGCCTGATATGTAGTAACTACTAAATTAATGTTATTTGCTGGCAGTGATTGTTGAAAGTAAAATGAGTTGTGGTTGCTACTGAACATCATGACCCTTTGAAAACTTAAACTTTCTTTTTTTTCATTTTCAAATATCTTTATATACAGAAGATTAATTTAGTATATATTAATAAAGATTTCAACAGTTTCCACCCACACAGAAACACAAAGTGTAAAGTGCTGCTTGAGTATTAGTTATAGCATTAATTCACATTGTACAACACATTAAAGACAGAGATCCTACATGGTGAGTAAATGCACAGTGACTCCTGTTGTTGACTTAACAATTGACACTCTTGTTTATGGCGTCAATAATCGCCTTAGGCTCTTGTCATGAGTTGCCAAGGCTATGGAAGCCTTTTGAGTTTGCCAACTCTGATCTTATTTAGACAAGGTCATAGTCAAAGTGAAGTCCTCTCCTCCCTTCAGAGAAAGATACCTCCTTCTTTGATGGCCCCGTTCTTTCCGCTGGGATCTCACTCACAGAGATCTTTCATTTAGGTCTTTTTTTTTCCAGAGTGTCTTGGCTTTCCATGCCTGAAATACTCTCATGAGCTTTTAGCCGGATCTGAATGCATTAAGGGCTGATTCTGAGGCCAGAGTGCTGTTTAGGACATCTGCCATTTTATGAGTCTTCTGTGTATCCTGCTTCCCATGCTGGATCTTTCTCTCCTTTTTAATTCTATCAGTATTAGCAGACACTAGTCTTGTTTATGTGATCCCTTTGACTCTTAATCCTATCATTATGATCAATTGTGAACCGAAACTGCTCACTTTGACTAATGAGATGGCCTTGGTACATGCCACCTTGATGGGATTGAATTGGAATCCTCTGGCACGTTTCTAACTCTACGATTTAGGGCAAACCAGATTGAGCATGTCCCAAACTGTCCATCTCTTCCCTTTTATATTCCCTCTCTTATATTTAACAGGAATCAATTTTCAGGTAAATTTAAACACCTAAGAAGAACTGTGTGTTAATTAAAGAGTTCAACCAATGGTATTAACTAAAACAAAAAAATACTAAAAGGGATAATTATTAAATTGTACATCAACAGTCAGGACAAGTGCTGATCAAGTCACTGTTTCGCATAGTGTCCATTTCACTTCAACAGTTTTCCTTTTTGGTGTTCGGTTAGTTGCACTGAACAGGGAGAACATATGATATTTTTCTCTTTGGGAATGGCTTATTTCACTCAGCATGATGTTTTCCAGATTCCACAATTTTGTTGCAAATGACCGGATTTCATTGTTTTTTTACTGCTGTATAGTATTCTATAGAGTACATATCCCATAATTTCTTTATCCAATCTACTGTTGATGGGCATTTAGGTTGATTCCAGATCTTAGCTATTGTGAATTGAGCTGCAATAAACATTGAGGTACAGACAGCTTTTTTTTTTTTTTTTTGACAGGCAGAGTGGACAGTGAGAGAGAGTGACAGAGAGAAAGGTCTTCCTTTGCCGTTGGTTCACCCTCTAATGGCCGCCGCGGTCGGCGTGCTGCGGCTGGCGCACCACGCTGATCCGATGGCAGGAGCCAGGTACTAGGTGCTTTTTCCTGGTCTCCCATGGGGTGCAGGGCCCAAGCACCTGGGCCATCCTCCACTGCACTCCCGGGCCACAGCAGAGGGCTGGCCTGGAAGAGGGGCAACCGGGACAGAATCCGGCGCCCCGACCGGGACTAGAACCCGGTGTGCCGGTGCCGCAAGGCGGAGGATTAGCCTGTTGAGCCACGGCGCCGGCCTGGACAGCTTTTTTTTAATTTGCCAATTTAATTTCCTTTACGTAAATTCCAAGGAGTGGGATGGCTGGGTTGTATGGTAGGGTTATATTCAGGTTTCTGAGGAATCTCCAAACTGACTTCCATAGTGGTTTTACCAGTTTGACTTCCCACCAGCAGTCAGTTACTGTCCCTTTTTCCTCACAGCCTCGCCAGCATCTGTTGTTGGTAGATATCTGTATGTGAGCCATTCTAACCTGGTGAGGTGAAACTTCATTGTGGTTTTGAATTTCATTTCCCTGATTGCTAGTGATCCTTAACATTTTTTCATGTGTCTGTTGGCCATTTGGATTTCCTCTTTTGAAAAATGTCTATTGAGGTCCTTGGCCCATTTCTTAAGTGGGTTGTTTGGGTTGTTCGTTTTGTTGCTGTGGAGTTTCTTGATCTCTTTGCAGATTCTGGTTATTAATCCTTTATCTGTTGCATAGTTTGCAAATATGTTTTCCCATTCTGTTGGTTGCCTCTTCACTTTCCTGTTTCTTTTGCAGTAGAGAAACTTCTCAATTTGATGTAATCCCAATTGTTAATTTTGGCTTTGACTGCCTGTGCCTCCAGGGTCTTTTCCAAGAAGACTTTGCGGGTGCCAATATTTTGTAGGGTTTCTTCAATGTACTCTAAGAATTTGATGGTGTCGGGTTGTAGATTTAGATCTTTAATCCGTGTTGACTGGATTTTTGTGTAAGGTGTAAGGTAAGGGTCTTGCTTCATGCTTCTGCACCTGGAAATCCAATTTTCCCAGCACCATTTATTGAATAGACTGTCCTTACTCCAGGGATTGGTTTTGGATACTTGATCAAATATAAGTTGGCTGTAGATGTTTGGATTGATTTCTGGTGTTTCTATTCTGTTCCATTGGTCTATCTATCTATTTCTGTACCAGTACCATGCTATTTTGATAACAAGTGCCCTGTAGTATGTCCTGAAATCTGATATCATGATGCCTCCTGCTTTGTTTTTACTGTACAAGATTGCTTTAGCTATTCGAGGTCTCCTGTGCCTCCATGTGAATTTTAGCATCATATTTTTCCAGATCTGAGAAGAATGTCTTTGGCATTTTGATAAATTGCTTTTGGGGGAATGGACATTTTGATAATATTGATTCTTCCAATCCATGAGCATGGAAGATTTTTCCATTTTTTGGTATCCTCTTCTATTTTTTCTTTCAGATTTTGTAATTCTCATGATAGAGATCTTTAACATCCTTGGTTAAGTTTATTCCAAAGTATTTGATGGTTTTTGTAGCTATTGTGAATGAGATTAATCTTAGAAGTTCTTCCTCCGCCATGGCATGGCCTGTGTATACAAAAAGCTGTTGATTTTGTGCATTGATTTTGTATCCTGCTACTTTGCCAAACTCTTCTATGAGTTCCAATAGTCTCTTAGTAGAGTTCTTTGGATCTCCTAAATAAAGAATCATATCATCTGCAAAGAGGGAGAATTTGACTACTTCCTTCCCAATTTGTATCCCTTTAATTTCTTTTTCTTGCCTAGTAGCTCTGGCTAAAACTTCCAGAACTATATTGAATAGCAGTGGTGAGAGTGGGCATCCCTGTCTGGTACCAGTACTCAGCGGAAATGCTTCCAACTTTTCCCCATTCAATAGGATGCTATCTGTGGGTTTTCATAAATTGCTTTGATTGTGTTGAGGAATGTTCCTTCTATACCCAATTTGCTTAGAGTTTTCATCATGAAAGTGTGTTGTATTTTATCAAATGTTTTCTCTGCGTCTATTGAGATAATCATAGGGTTTTTCTTCTGCTGTTTGTTAATGTGGTGTATCACATTGATTGATTTGTGAACATTGATCCATCCCTGCATACCAGGGATAAATCCCACTTGGTCTTGTTGGATGATCTTTCTGATGTGTTGTTGGATTCTATTGGCCAGAATTTTATTGAGGATTTTTGTATCTATGTTCATCAGGGATATTGGTCTGTAATTCTCTTTCAACGCTGCATCTTTTTTCCGGCTTAGGAATTAAGGTGATGTGGCTTCATAGAAAGAATTTGAGAGGATTCCCTCTTTTTCAATTGTCCTGAATAACTTGCGAAGAATTGGAGTTAGTTCTTCTTTAAATGCCTGGTAGAATTCAGCAGTGAATCCATCTGGTCGTGGGCTTTTCTTTGTTGAGAGGGACTTTATTACTGATTCAATTTCTGTCTCAGTTATGGGTCTGTTTAGGTTTTCTATGTCTTCATGGTTCATTTTAGGTAGGTTGCATGTGACCAGGAATCTATCCATTTCTGATAGGTTTCCCTGTTTGCTGGCATACAACTCTTTGTAGTAATTTCTGATGATTCTTTTTATTTCTGTGGTGTCTGTTGTTACATTTCCTTTTTCATCTCTGATTTTATTGATTTGGGTCTTTTCTTTTTTTAGTTTGAAAACTGAAACTTTCTACTCAACTAGCCATGTTAAGCTCCTATAACATTTCTGCCCTAAAACATTGCATTTTTATTTTCCAAATGTATTTGTATACTTATTCAAACATAGTAAAAACAGAACATGAAAATACTAATACAATTCTGAAGTATAGGACAGACGTAGAAAAACTTTGCAGCTGAATATTCTATTCGTGGCAGTCAGCTCTAGAGTTTGGAATTTCTGTGTGTGTGTGTGTCTTTATCTGGAGAAAAGCCGCTTACATATATAGCCATGGTTTGTGACTTACTATCTGTGATCTCTGGGGTAATTACTTATTTCCGTAATTCCGTTTCCTTTTTTCTAAAATGGGCATGGCCGTATTACAGTTTACATAGTTGCTGTGTGAATTAAATAAGCTAATTCATCTAAAGAAAACTGAACAATGCCCAAGAGATATATACTCATCAACAAATGTTAGGTATTATAATAAAATTAATAGCTAAAATGTGGAAACAACCATCAGCAGATAAATGAGAAAGAAAATGTGATTTTTACATACATTGAAATATTATTCAGCTCTCAAAAGAAATGAAGGCCGGCGCCGCGGCCCAATAGTCTAATCCTCCGCCTTGCGGTGCTGGCACACCGGGTTCTAGTACCAGTTGCCCCTCTTCCAGGTCAGCTCTCTGCTTTGGCCAGGGGTTGCAGTGGAGGATGGCCCAAGTCTTGGGCCCTGCACCCCATGGGAGACCAGGAGAAGCACCTGGCTTCTGGCTTCGGATCAGCGCCGTGGGCAGGCCGCACGCAGCGCCGTGGGCAGGCCGCAGTGCGGCTGCCACAGCAGTCATTGGAGGGTGAACCAATGACAAAAAGGAAGACCTTTCTCTCTGTCTCTCTCTCACTGTCCACTCTGCCTGTCAAAAAAAATTAAGAAAAAAAATGAAACCTAAAACATGGATGGACTCTGAAGACAATATGTTAAGTGAAATAAGCCAGACACAGTAGGACAAACAATGCAGATTCCATTTATACGAGGATTCTAAAATAGTCATAGAAGCAGAGTAGAATATTGGTTGTCAGGGACTAGAGAAATAGAGAAGTGCATGGTAGTTGTTCAATGGGTATAGACTTTCAGTTATGCAAGATAATAAGCTCTAGAGAAGCAACATTGTGCCAATACTTAAAAAGTGCTGTATTAAAATTTTGTTGAGTGGTAGTATCTCATTCTAAGTATTCTTATCACAATTTTTTCATTAACCAATTATCTCATTTATTATTTATCTACATTTATTCATTTCATCAATATTTTACTTCAATGCTTATCAAGATACGACACTGAACAAAACAGACATAGTCCTATAAAGTGTAATTGAAGGGGGAAGGCAAAGGTTACTATTTACAATTGTCTTGTTCCCACATTGTTCTGCATTCTGAAGCATCTTCTTACAGATGAATAGTTCACCAGCACTGGCTCCTTAAGAAGGGCTCCTAGAAGAAAACATCTTTGTCTCTGCTGCTGCTTTAGGAACTTTTATAAGATTTCTTAGTGTGTATCTATGTCATTTCTAACTGTACCAATGGAGTTTTCTCTGAAGTCTAAATATGAAGCATTGGTTGCATGCGGGCAAGATGGCCTGTAGGAACACTCATTGGTAATGACAAAAAAGATACCTTGTGGCCACAGCTAATGAGAGGAAAAGAGACAGAATCAGATTTTTTCCCCTAGTAGAAAAAGAAGATGTGGTAGCATAGTTGGTTCTGGCAGCAAAAGAAAGACATGGCATAGGAATTAAGTATTATAATATCCACAATATCCACACTTATGAAAATTATAGTGTGTGAACTACATAACTTAAGTCAAAGTGAATTTTAATAGTGACTGTTTCCTTGGAATGATTTTCAGGTATTTGGGAGTGATCTTGAGCAATATTTGAGTACAACTGAATTACAGGATGCCAGAAACATTTGAACACCCCTACATGCTTCTTGAAGTTCAGAGTCACAGGATTTGACCTAAAACACTCTTTATGCAGCCAGCTCTTAATCATTTGTGAGAATACAGGCCAGGGTTGGTACACTTTTTCTGCCTATTTGGGACAATCCCAGGTGGTGTAAAGAATGAAGAGAAGCATGGCAGCAGTAACTCATTTCTGGTCCAAGTGTGCTTTTGTGACCGTGTCAGCACAGAGCTTCATGCCATCTTCTCTTTCTCCGTCCTCCTACTGATTCTATCTTACATGACAGCTGTTAAAGGTTTAGCAATCAGGGCAGCATGCACGGAGAAGTTAAAAGGCACAGGTAAATCATCATTCAAAATTATAGAATTTATTTTTTAATTTTTTATGTATTTTAAAAATTGTTTTCCAAAGAAACCTTTTATTTAATGAGTACAAATTTTATAGGTACACCTTTAGGAATACAATGATTTTTTTCCACCATGCCCACCCTCCCACCTGCACTCCCACCCCACCTCCTCCTCTCCCTCCCATTCCCTGTCCCATTCTCCATTAAGATTAATTTTCAATTAAGTTTATACACAGAAGACAAGCTCTATACTAAGTAAAGATTTCAACAATTTGCACACACACACCCACACATACACACAAAATATTTGAGAACAGGTTTTACAGTTAACTCATGATACAATTCATTTAGGACAGAAGCCCTGCATGGGAAGTAAGTGCACAGTGGCTCCTGTTGTTAATTTAACAATTAACACTCATATATGATGTAAGGCTTCCAAGACTATGGAAGCATTTTGAATCCACACTCTCTGTCAGAATTTAGACAAGGCCACAAGCAAAGTGGAAGTTCTCTCCTCCCTTCAGAGAAAAGTAGATCCTTCTTAGATGGCCACTTCTTTCCCTGGGGTCTCACTCACAGAGATCCTTCATGTAAGACATTTTTTTGCCATAGGGTCATGCCTGAAATGCTCTCATGGCCTTTTTAGCCAGACCAGAATGCCTTAAGGGCTGATTCTGAGGTCAGAGTGCTATTTAAAGCGATTATCACTCTATGAGTCTGCTGTGTGGACTGCTTCCCATGTTGGAACATTCTTTCCTTTTCAATTCTATCTATTATTATTACCAGACCCTTGATCTTATTTATATGATCCTTTTAATGCTTAATACTATCTATATGATCACTTTAACAGTTAAGATGGCATTTTTGCCACCCACCTAGATTAATGGGATTTCGGGTCCCATGACAAATTTTTAAACTTTACCTTTAGAAGTAAGTCTTTAGGAATGTATGCAGAACTATACAGCTTTGCAGCTACAAAATTCTTCCTCCATCTATTATTCACACACTTATTTTTTTTACCAAGATCTATTTTCAATTGACTTTATACACATATGTGTACACATATAACTCTATGTTAAGTAATGAGTTCAACAAATACTTTGAGGAAGAGAAAAAGTGGTTAGAGGGGTGCCCAACCTCTGTGTTTGTTCTTCTATACCTTCTGTTTTTGTGTGTGTGTGTGTGTGTGTGTGTGTGTGGAACTTCAAAAGCAGTTTGCCAAGCTGTCCCTCCCCCTGCTATTTGCAGCTCTGTGGACCCAAGATTTCCCATCTCACCTAGTCCACTGGGGGCTGGTGCCAACCTCCCTGGTCTGAGTCTCCTCCACTTCCTTTTCTTATTTGATCTTTCTGCGTGGCCCTGCCAGTCTCTGTTGCTCTTCTATGCTTCCTGTCAAGAATTTCTCATGGCTCTATCTCTGGAGTGTATCTTCTCTCCTTTTAAACTATTTATTTTACCTTGCATGATTCAGATTGTCCTATTGCTATACTGCCATCTTGGGATCTCCCTCAATTTTTAAAATGGCAAGTGTGCACATGAGTTCAAAATACAAAAGAGATCATCAGGCATTTCTTGTGACCCAGTGGATTAAGCTGCCACCTGTGACACTGTGACACTGGCATCCCATATCTGAGCTCTGGTTCCAGTCCCAACTGCTCCACTTACCATCCATCTCCCTGCTAATACACCTGGGAAAGCAGCCAAAGATGGTCCAAGTGCTTGGGTTGCTGCCACCTACATAGGAGATCTAGATGGAGTTCCAGGTTCCTAGCTTTGGTCTGGCCACTCCCTGGCCATTGCAGCCATTAGAGTAGTGAACCAGTGGATGAAAGATCTCTCTCTCTTTCCCTCTCTCTCTTTCTCCCTCTCTCCCTCTCTCCCGCTCCCTCTCCCTGTAACTGCCTTTCAAGTAAGTAAATAATTATTTAAGAAATCAAAAGAGACCAAAAAAATAACCAAACAAACAAAATGATTACTACACTCCCTTTTCCCTGCCATCCTATCTCCTTCCTCAGAGGCAACTGCTTTTATTTCTAGGAAGTTTCTTTTTTTTTGTAATCTTTATTAGCTTCCTTACCACATTTATCTCTGTGATTTTTTTTAAAAATGTTGTCCTTGCTGGACTGCACTCAAATTTAAAGCAAAGCAAAACTTCTCTCTGGTCTTTTCTATCTCTTTGCCTGTTTGCCAAACTTTCTGGATAATTTTTATCTATTTTCCAAATATTCTCTGAATTTCATGAAGTTTTATCCCTTAAACAAAATAAATAAAATAATAATAGAAAAGTTTTGTTACAAAATTATAATTTCCAACTGCTTATTATTTTTAATTTTACATATTGTTATTTTATTTATTTGAAAGACAGAAAAGGACAGAGAAAAAGAGTTCTGACATTTGCTGATTCACTCTGCAAATGCCTACCATGATCGGAACTGAGCCAGTATAAAGCCAGGAGCCAGGGACTCAGTCTAGTTCTCCCACATGGATGACAAAAACCAAATACTTGAGCCATCACTTGTTGCTTCCCAGTGTGCTCATTAGCAGGGAACTGGAAGCAACAAGGATGCAAACTCAGGCACTCTGCTATGGGATACAAGTGTCCCAAACCCTGCACCAAATGCCTGCCTCTTGCTACAATTTTTTAAATGCTCCTTTGTGTTATCCTCTAATTCTTGATGTATAGTGGCAGTATGTTTTATATGGATCGAATTATATTTATTATTTTCCCCCTAAGTTACCTTATTTCTGTATATAATGTATTTTCTCTAAGTTGCTTTTCCCCCTATGTATTTACTTTTTTGTCATATTCATCTTCATGAGAGAATACAAATACCTAGATACCACTGTTCTTGGATCTGAGTGGAGAAATGGGCTAAAGCAAGCTCTGAGAATTCTGCATGAATATTTTCACTTACTCCAGTGTTTCTCATATGGTTCCTGTCAACTAAACCAGTCATCCTTTCAATCTGAAGATCCTCTATTGTTTTCTCTCCAGAAATTAAATATTTTTATCCCTTTGGATGGAGAGAGGGGACATTCTCAATAGAGTAAAGTGCAGAAGAACTGAATTTGACCATTAAACCTCCCTCATTTCAATCTTACTTTACCTCCTCTGTCAGTTGCTAAGTTTGTTGAGGATTTTTGTGGTGTTAATCAGATTACTCTTGTTTTTACCACTGCCAGCTTGAATTTTTGCTTCCTCAGGTTTGAGATGTTTCACCCTTCTGCTTTATAGCTTCTAAAATTATACAAGCTTTGGCTTTTCTCCTGGAATTCTGATCCTTGTGAATTTATATCTTTAAAGTACCCCATTCTACAAATCTGACTTGGGCTTTCCAAGAGAGTTTAACTGATGTGTGTATTTAATTTATCATTTTGCTTGAGTTATACTCCAGACATGGAGTTGGATATAAATTTCAACCAAATTAGTCCTTGATCTCTAAGAATTTGAATCTGCTAATCATTCTCCTTGAGAAAACATTCTCTTTTCTTTCAAATTTTCCTTCATTTCCTCTAATTCCATCAATGTTCTTCTTCACTCTCATATGATGTGTTTTCTTCATCCAGTATAAATAATGGAATTACAAAGGGATAAACCCTAGATACTCTTTCTTTTCATAGTTTTCCCTCTCCATATGGTGTTTTGAAGATGAAGTCCTCTGCTGACCACCTGTATTAGAAGTACTAGTGACAATACAAATGATGGAGCTCCACTCAGAACATTTAATAAATCAGAATCTCTATAATTGGGACATTAAAATAAGCATTTTAAATAATCTCCCCCACAGTTCTTTCATATAACAAAATTTGATTTATACTTCTAGAGAAAATTATATCCGTAGCTATAACAGCTATAATTTATTGCATAACAAACTGTCCCTCAACCTCATACTGAAAACAAGAATAAATATGTAGTCTCTCAGAATTCAGGAGTGGCTTGTTGTTTGCTTGAAATTGTATTACAAAAGAGTTCACTATATGTTTCTCACAATTTCACCTATCTTAACAGTGCTTGTGTAGCCAATAGGCTTACATAGTATAGTGACTACTTTCTGAAGCAAATGGAAGTTTGCTTACTGGCCTTTCTAATAAAGATAACATATTTATCCAGAACAAAGGGAAGGTAACCTTAAGCTTGGATTTATTCAGTTGTAACGTGTATATATCATCCATCTGTGTCATATAATCTCACCCCTGTGGGATTTAGGGAGCAAGAAACCATCAGGAAGCTCATGTTTCCTGCTCTGATGTTGATAAGAGAGTTCTTTTCTCCCATCCTGTAGTGATATCTTCCACCAACATCTGTGAAATCATGGTGGACTGACTTGTTATATTACAAGTATGATAAACTCTCAGATCCTTTATAAGTTACAATGAGATACAGAGGGAGAAAGCGAGGATATACTAATCTTAAGTTTTGATTGGAGTTGAAGGATCAACTTCCTAGCCTCACTTACCTTACTGGAATGCTTGCAATGACTGTTGATGCCTCAATTTCTCTACATTGTAGACTTTCCACTCTGCTTCTGATCCAGATTCCTGCTAATACACCTAAGGAGGCAGCTCATGATAGCTCAAGAGCTGAGGCCACTGCCATCCATGTAGGAGACCTGGATGGAGTTTCCTGGATCCTGGCTTCAGCCTGGCCTTGTCCCAGCTGTTGAGGATTGAGAGCATTTGGGGAGTGAACCAGTGGATGAAAGAAATGTCTCTCTCCCTCTCTCCCTTTCTCTCTCTCTGTAATTCTGCCTTCAAATAAACTAAATAATAAATCTTAAAAAAGCAACCCTTGAACAGGACTGTGGTGGAATGAGGTGAAAAGATTATATCAAGATGGCCACTGAGGTGAAAAGTTCATGCAAAGATAGCTGCTGAAGTGAAAAGGTCATGCCAAGATGGCCACTGACAACAGAAACTGCCTGGCAACAGGCCGTGATTGGATGGATTAGGAAACCACATAACAACAGAGCCTGACATATGGCAGGCCATGATTGGATGGTTTCAGAAACTGCCTGGCAACAAGAGCCTGGCTGGCAACAGGCTGTGATTGGATGGCTTTGGAAACTGCCTGGCAACAGGATGTGATTGGTAGGGGCATAGACCGCCCTTTGACCGGATTGGCTGGTCTTGACTATATAAGCTGTTGTACTAACTGAAATAAACGAGTCTATGGGCTGCTTGCCTCAAGCCCACTTTCACCCGACTCCCAGGGTCTGTGTGGTGACTCTGAGCCTCTTGCCCCCGCCACGCTCCTCCTCTCAAAAATGAATCCACTGCAACATTGTTGAGAAATCAACTGCAACATAGGACTTTTTATTTTTATCTGTCATCACTTTCTACACTCTACTTTAATAACACTGTATAATCTATATTTATATGGGTCCATATGATTACATTATTAATGTCTGTCAACTCTATTAGAAGATAAGCACAAAATGGGAATAAACTGTGACTCCTTTGCTCACAAATGCATCCCAAGAGCCTAACATAATGTCTGACACATAGAAAATGCTTAATAAAAATACATTTAGTGAGAATGTATGCATATACACAGATATGAATGTACAAAAAGTGGAAAAACAGAATTAAAAGATAAATTTAGGTGCTGGGGTTGTGGCATAGCGGATAAGCCACCACCTGCTATGCCGGCATCCCTTATAGGCACCAGTTCAAATCTTGGCTGCTTCAGCTTCCTGCTAATGAGCCTGAGAATGCAGCACGAGATGGTCCAAGTGCTTTGAGCCCTTGCTACCCATGTAGGAGACAGGGATGAAGCTCCTGGGACCTGGCTTCAGCCTGGCCCAGCCCTTATCATCGTAGCCATTTGGGGAATGAATCAGCAGATAGAAGATCTCTCTTTTTCTCTGCCTTTCCCTCTCTCTCTGTAACTCAGCCTTTCAAAAAATACATTTATTCTAATTCAAAAATTGAAATCCATGCATAATTTTTCCATAATGTTCAATTCTATGCACCTGTATTTTTATTCCTTGTATGCATGAATTTCAAACTGCTTTTGCAACAAAATATACTTATCTTTTAATTCTACTTTCCATGAACTTTTTAAACTACCCACATATGTCTAGCTAAATGAACAATTGATAATTTTACAAATAATGCTGCCCCCAAATTCCCTGTCTTAAAAATGCTACTAGATAAACTAGCTCTGGAAAACAATAGGTTTGACAGAATAAACTGGGCACCTGAATAATGGAATAGAATAGATTCCTTGAAAGAACTCAAATCAATGATAGCTTACTGTTTGTGAATAGAAATATAACTGCTTAAAACACCTAAACTTCACCTAAAGATGAGAATAATAGAATATATATACTGATAACTGAATTTTGATAGAGACATATGCAGAGCCCATTTTAAAATATATTGACAATTTATTGGGATGATAAAATATTATCTAAAACATTCTTCTTTCCGTGTTTAATCCTATCAAATTTTTAGCAATTGCATTAAAACTGTCACTCCAAGCTTGTCAGGACTTGGACAGTAGTTTAGGTGCTATTTGTACTTTAACATTTTCATATAACTTGGCTAGAAAGTATTTGTACTAATTTGATTAAATATTTTTACATTTTCTTCTGATCATAATAAACATTTTCTCTAGTGTTGGCTATATTGTAACATCCTTGTCATTGTCTTTTCAGTCCCATTAACTTGTCACATTTCTCTTGGTTCCCAATCCCCTAAGACATTCTTACTTCTTTTTGCACAAACAGTACTCAATCATACATATAATAGCAATTAGGTATATGACCTTGAGTAAGTCATTTCACACTTTTGGACCTTATTAAGCTTCTGTGGTAAATTACAAAATTGAGCTCAATGATGTCTAAGACCCATTGAAGCTCTACCATTTTATAACTGCCCATCATCTCATTAGAAGGACATTACAGGGAACATAAAATATTTATTATCATCAAAAGAATTAGGAACAATTTTTGAAAGGGTACAATCCTTAAAGAATGAAGCTGGAAATTATAGACATAGGAAGATCCAAGAACTAGAGAGCTCCCTGCACCAAAGTAATGAGAAATGACTTTCTGGAAGAGAATGGATTTAAATTTGGCTGAGTGTTGAAGAAGCAGTATGAGTTGAATATATCAACATTAAAATTTGGATGGCACTTAAGGTAGATAAAAAAGTAAATGCAAAGTCACACAATGGAGAATGTTTGCATTCCAAATATAGTGAGATTCATAAAGAAAAAGTGAGAAACAATCTCACAGTAGAGCTAGGTTAGAGCAGACCTTGCTGATTTGGCAGGAATTTTGGACATTGTCCAGTATACACAGGAGAACAAATGAGTTTTTACTTAAGCATACAATTAATGTTATGATGAAGATTTTTCTAAAGAAAAAAAATCTGGAAATTAATTTGCAAGATAGACAGCAGATAAAAGTGTTCAGGACAGATTAAAGTGAAGGGGAACTACAGGACATAGAAACATACCTCATACATATTATAAAAATTGACTGATATTACGTACCCTTTATGTAAAAATAAACTGAATTGCAATATAAAAATATCATTTAAGACCATATTACAAATGATTTATACGAAATACAGCATGGCTGGCACCGTGGCTCAATAGGATAAACCTCCGCCTTGCGGCGCCGGCATACCGGGTTCTAGTCCCAGTCGGGGCGCCAGATTCTGTCCTGGTTGCCCCTCTTCCAGGCTAGCTCTCTGCTGTGGCCCGGGAGTGCAGTGGAGGATGGCCCAAGTGCTTGGGTCCTGCACCCCATGGGAGACCAGGAGAAGCACCTGGCTCCTGCCTTTGGATCAGCGCGGTGGGCAGGCCGCAGCACACCGGCCGCGGTGGCCATTGGAGGGTGAACCAATGAAGGGTAAAGGAAGACCTTTCTCTCTGTCTCTCTCTCACTGTCCACTCTGCCTGTCAAAAAAAATATATATATATATATATATAGCTATAAGTTGTCTGAAAGTTGCAAAAATCATAAAAAAGAGAAGCCATTTTAATGTGCATGCTGAATATTCAGATTTTGAGAAATCAGTTTGATGGATTGTAAAAAGAAGATATCAACAATGTACCTCTAATTGGGTAGGAATTTCTTTGTCCTTGTCTATGGCCAGAATCTATAGTATTAAGTGGTCAAGAGTTGCTCTATATATCTGAATATACCAATTGTACCTCAAATAGTCAGTTTTCCAATATATTTACTGTCCATTCTGTCACTTACATGATCAGTGTCAGTTTATGTGCCTTAATAAAAGCCAAATGTTGGATTACCCAAAAACATTAATGTTTATTCACTTCATTGCTACCAAACCAAAAATCTGGCAACAATACACAGAGTACAAAAGTGTCAAAACATCATATGACATTTTGTAAATATGAGCAAGTTTATTTGTCAATATGAAATATTTTAAAACCTGAACTTACAATCTAAGATTTTTTTTTTAACTACAGAATAGGCACATTGAAAAGTAACTGATCTTTTCTGTGCACATTGAATTGATTTGTTGAAACTGATAAAAAAAGAATATGAAATTATGTCTCTCAAAAATCAAAATATGTATGTAGTGATCTGGCGATTTTTAAAAATAAAGAATCTGCTTTACAAAAAAAAGACTAATAAAATTTCTAATTGGCAGAGAGAAGAATGGGAAAAACAACGGAAGCTTAAACAAGCTACATTTATTAGAGAAAAACTTAAAGCATCTATTTATTTGTTCAAAATATAATTATGAAGGACCTCTGTGGGCTAGGCACTATGCTGGTTTGAAAACAACAAACTTAACATGAGTTTCATGTTTATAGTGCTTACAGTTTAGTTGAAAAATATTTTTGTAAACAAAGTAAAAAGAAGAGCTTATGAGTTCTATAAAGAAAAATATATTGTTTGTTATATAAAGTAATGAAGAGTATTCACTGTATTAATTTTCTGTTGTCGTCAGTGGCTTACAATCTCCCCCCCCTCTTTTTTTTTGGTTACATTGATTGGCAGACACAGATCACCTGTTGGGCTCAGCTTGGCTTAGTTCCATATATCTTATTATTTTAGGACCGATTTTGAAGGAGTAGCCAACATGTGGGCTTGCTGTGTTGTTTTTTGTTTTGTTTGTCCACAGTATACATGGCATTCCCTTTGCTAAATCATGTCACATGATCATCCACAACGACCATAGGATGAGGAAGTACAAGGGTATTTTCAAAAGTTCATGGAAAATGGGATAAAAGAATAGTTATTTTTAGTGCAAAGATTTTAAACCCATGCATAATATTTTTCATAATTTTCATTTTCCACAAACCTTTTTTTTTTTTTTTTTGGACAGGCAGAGTGGACAGTGTGAGAGAGACAGGTCTTTTTTTTTTTTTTTTTTTTACAGGCAGAGTGGACAGTGAGAGAGAGACAGAGAGAAAGGTCTTCCTTTTTGCCGTTGGTTCACCCTCCAATGGCCGCCGCGGCCGGCGCGCTGCGGCCGGCGCACCGCGCTCCTCCGATGGCAGGAGCCAGGTGCCAGGTGCTTTTCCTGGTCTCCCCATGGGGTGCAGGGCCCAAGCACCCGGGCCATCCTCCACTGCACTCCTGGGCCACAGCAGAGGGCTGGCCTGGAAGAGGGGCAACCGGGACAGAATCCGGTGCCCCGACCGGGACTAGAACCCGGTGTGCCGGTGCCGCAAGGCGGAGGATTAGCCTGTTGAGCCACGGCGCCGGCCCACAAACCTTAAGAAGTACCTTCATACATCCCATCTATAGGAAATCATGGTAAGACTGGGGAGGTCATAAGAAATTATTAACAAATAATATAATTTAACACTGACCTACTTAGGATAACATGATCAGGAAAGACATCTTCTAGGTCTCCTAGGAGGAGTTTTTGATAGGACATAAGAAGCTTTCAGTCATATTTATATCAAAGATATAATAATTTCAGACAGAAGGAATAGCAAGTATAAAATTTCTGTGCTGAAAAATTACTTGGAATGTGTTAAGACATATTTGAAACCAGTATTGTTGTAGTATAGAGAGTAAGGTTTAGAGCAGAAAGACTAGAATTGAAATGAACCAAAAGTTAATTCATAGAGAGCATTGCAGGACATGTTAAAGAGGCTGATGTCTAAAATGTAAACTAGTAAATGAATAGAATTTCAAAAACAATTATAAATATCAGTAGATGCAGTAGTGTATTATATGATGGATTTGGGAGTATGACAAAATGTATGGTATAACTAGAAGATATCAATGACTTTCCCAGAAGTGGCTTAGACTAAAGGATTGTAGGAATAGTAACACAATTTATAGGTGGAATCTGATTCAATAGCAGACTCAATAGACTTTGAAAATTGACTAGATGCTTCTGTTGGGAGAAAAAATGGCCACTGTAAAAGTTTCAAGTTTGGGCATGATATGCAGAACAAAGAAAATTTGCTACCTGAAACAATAACCATTTATTTACTTCACAAATTTTGTGTTGATGACTTGAAGTGAGCTCTGCTGGGAGGCTTTTCAGGGCTCAGTTGGGCTCACATGTCTGTGATCAGTTGCTAGTCATCCACATGGATCCCATTCTTGCAATTAGCAATTTTGGCTATGGCAACAGGCACTACTGGGCTCATGTCTCTCATCATCTAGCATGCTAGATTGGATTTATTTACATGGTGCCTCATCAGAGTACAAAGATAGACAGACAAAACGTTTGCATGACTTCCTGAGATATACACTCAGAACCTATGCATTTCCATTTGCTACATTATGTTGGGCAAAGGAAATAATTTAAAAATCCCATATACAAGTCAAATAGGGGATATTCAAGTTTTTAGCTGCTCTCATCTCTGAAAACTCACATCAAAAACAAGGACATGTATACAGGGAGTAATCAATTACCACAGTATTTTTTTTAAAATCTGTAGCAGTTTAGTTACCAAAATAGGGAAAGAAGACCAGAGGTTTTACATACCCTGGCTGGATTGTATGTGTGGAGGAGGTGTGTGTGGGGGAAGCAGGTAAGTTGTGGGAGAGAGAGACAGAGAGCTTCCAACCACTGGTTCACTCCCTAAGTGCCCACAACAGCTAGGACTGGGTGGGCCAGGCCAAAGCCAGTGGTGCAAAGCTCCATCTGGGTCTCTCAGGTTACTGACAGGAGCTCAAGCACTTCAGTTCGCTGCCTCTCAGGATGCGTCATCAGGAAGCTAGGACTAGAACAGGCACTCCAGCATGGGATGTGGTTGTCCCAAGTACAACACCCACTCCCTCCCACAAACACATTTTTAGCAGGACCAATCCTTCATTAACCATGAAGTATATCCTAGACTTCATCACAATGAAGACTTTTGTTCATCACAAGACACACTAAGATATTTGTTCTAAACATACCAGTGATGAAAAATTCACCAAGTATATAAAGAATTTCTGAAAAAATAATAAATGACTTAGTTTCTTTTAAAATATTTTTAAAGCTTTTATTTAAAGAATATAAATTTCCAAAATACAGCTTATGGATTACAACGGCTTCCCCCCTCCATAAATTCCCTCCCACCCACAACCCTCCCCTTCCCCGCTCCCTCTCCCTTTCCATTCACATCAAGATTCATTTTCAATTCTCTTTATATACAGAAGATCAGTTTAGTATATATTACGTAAAGATTTCAACAGTTTGCCCCCACATAGCAACACAAAGTGAAAAATACTGCTGAAGTACTAGTTATAGTATTAATTCACAATGTACAGCACATTAGGGACAGAGATCTTACATGATTTTTTTTAAATTCATTAATTTTCTATGCAATTTCCAATTTAACACCAAGGTTTTTTTTTTTTCATTTTCAATTATCTTTATATACAGAAGATCAATTCAGTATATACTAAGTAAAGATTTCATCAGTTTGCACACACACAGAGACACACAGTGTAAAAATACTGTTTCAGTACTAGTTATAACATTACTTCACATTGGACAACACATTAAGGACAGATCCCTCATGAGACGTAAGTACACAGTGACTCCTGAAGTTGATTTAACTATTTGACACTCTTGTTTATGGCATCAGTAATCTCCCTAGGCTCTAGTCATGAGTTGCAGAGGCTATGGAAGGCTTTAGGGTTCGCCGACTTCGATCTTATTCCGACAGGGTCATAGTCAAAGTGGAAGTTCTCTCCTCCCTTCAGAGAAAGATACCTCCTTCTTTGATGGCCCCGTTCTTTCCACTGTTTCCACTGGGATCTCACTCACAGAGATCTTTCATTTAGGTCTTCTTTTTTTTCCAGAGTGTCTTGTCTTTCCATGCCTAAAATACTCTCATGGGCTCTTGAGCCAGATCCAAATGCCTTAAGGGCTGATTCTGAGGCCAGAGTGCTATTTAGGACATCCGCCATTCTATGAGTCTGCTGTGTATCTCGCTTCCCATGTTGGATCGTTCTCTCTCTTTTTGATTCTATCAGTTAGTATTAGCAGACACTAGTCTTGTTTGTGTGATCCCTTTGACTCTTAGACCTATCAGTGTGATCAATTGTGAACTGAAATTGATCACTTGGACTAGTGAGATAGCATTGGTACATGCCACCTTGATGGGATTATATTGGGATCCCCTGGCACTTTTCTAACTCCATCATTTGGGGCAAGTCTGATTGAGCATGTCCCAAATTGTACATCTCTTCCCTCTCTTATTCCCACTCTTATATTTCACAGGGATCACTTTTCAGTTAAAATTTAAACACCTAAGAATAATTGTGTGTTAATTACAGAGTTCAACCACTAGTACTAGAATAAAAAAATACTAAAATGGATAAAGTATTACATTGTATAACAACAGTCAGCACAAGAGCTGATCAAGTCACTGTTTTTAAAAATATTTAAATGCCCCATATTTACCTAAGAAAAAGTGCTCAATCTCATTCCTCATCATGAAAATTCTATTTAGAACCACATTGAGATAATACTACACTCTCTTATATATACGCATTCACTGTTGATAGTATGTACAATTTGTATAACTAGTTTGGAAAATTGCTTTACAGTGTCTACTAAAGCTTAACATTTGCGTTTCACTCCTAGTGATGCTCCTAGGTATAAACTCAAACAAAATGACATCCATATGTTCACCAAAGACAAGTGCATGAATGCTTTTGATAGCACGATTCATATAAGCTTAAAATGGAAAACAATACAAAGGAAGAGATAAATATAATAAAACAGAATAGCTAAGTGTATTATAGTATATATGATTGAGCAGAATAATACAGATAAACTACTAGCCCTGTGGGGAAAAACAAGTATAGCCTCCCAAAATATAATATTGAACAAGGGATTCCAGACACGAAAGAATACATACTGTGGGCTTCCAACAATATGGCACACTTAATCTATTTATTCATAATATCTACTAGTATCTACTCATAATAGTAGTTAATTTTAGAATGGAAGATGGAAAGAACATAGTGTTGGAAACATCAGTGTATGTTTTATCAAACTCTTGGAATTTAGATGATTTCCTATATATGATTTTATTTTATGAGACTGATGCACTACCTACTGCACTAATGAGTTTCCTATGATTTTATTTTGATGAAAATGCTTATTCAAAAAAATAAAACAATGGTTTATAGTGGATTAAGGAGTAAACTTAGGGTATAAAGGAGAGGTATGAATAAATATAACCTTTTAAGAAGTTTGTGAGGCTAAATGTAGAGAGGAATGTGAAGTCTAGGGAAATTAGGATAGTACAGATTAGTGGATGTTTGTGAACTGAACATAGAATTAGGAGAAATTTAAAATGTGTTTTATAATATGAAGTTCTGTAGTTAACTACATTATTTGAATTTATTTTTCACAGATTTTACTTTGTGGTCAAATTATATCACTCATCAGATTAAGATGAATTTACCAAATTTTCTAAAAGAGTACTAGTCTTTAAAATTTTGCTTGTGTAATCCCAAAAATAAGTTTTGGGGAAAAATTTTAAAGACTTACTTTATGTAGTTGAAAGACAGAGTTACAGAGAGGGAAGGAGAGAGAGAGGGATCTTCCATCCATTGGTTCACTCCCCAAATGGCAGCAATGGCCGGAGCTGGGCTGATCTGAAACCAGCATCCAGGAGCCTCTTTCAGTTCTCTCACATGGGTGCAGGGGCCCAAGGACTTGGACCATCTTCTACTGCTTTCCCAGGCGCATTAACAAGGAGCTGGATCAGAAGTGGACTTGAACCAGCGCCCATATTGGAAGCAGGCTGCAGATTTTTACCCACCATGCCACAGCACTGCTTCCCACCCCACCCTCTGCATTGTACATTTAAAGTTGACATCCAAAGACTGTTTTATCCTAAGTCTAAATAAATGCAAAATACTCCCAGGACATTTCATGTTATATATGTACTAGTATATTTTCTTGTAAAAGGTTAGATTTGAAGTTTTAGCACCTTTATTTTATGGTAATGTTTGCCATATATTTAATTGAGAAATACAGTTCTTCTTATTAAAACATATATATTTCGATTTCAAAAAGTGTTTGCACCAAAATAAATTTACTTTTAAATTTAATTTTCCCACAAACTTTTTGAAGTATTCTTGTATCCTTCCACCCCAAATTTGGCTTAAGAGTTGTTTTTTTCTTTGCAGCTAGCCCTTTGCTTTTTGCCTAGATTTTTTCCACCCTGTAAATTTCTCTAGCAAGCTTTAGAATCTGTAAGAAGTTCGGTTTTCCTTCATAAACTAGGAGGACTGCAAAGAAATGAGAGCTTATAAGAAAAAGATCTGTTGTTCGGTACCTTCTTAAGCGCATCCATTTTAGAGAAGAGTGCATGTGCAGTCGAGGATCTGGAAAGCCTTTAACATAACATGTTTCTGAGTGTATCACACCCTACACTGCTTCCCTTTCTTCTTTATCCATTACAGACTACACAGGGCACCACAATATCCACTTCTTTGCCAGAATCATCCATGCTCTCAGCTCTTCATCCTTTTATAAACAATAACACAAATTGAATCAATCTCAATAATCACTTCATCCATTGATCCACTGTGTGTTTGAGAAAGAAATCACAGAATTGTGGCTTGAAGTAGTCAGACATTCGGAGTCTCACCTCACATTGTAGCAGACATTCCAAAGTTTTACTTTTCACACCCACCTCTTAATTGTTTATCATACTTCTATCCCAGTAAATTCTGCTGCTTTCTAATATACGGGTAAAACTGAGTCCATACAGTGTGAACAACCTAGATCTTTTTGTGTTTACACCAACAATATTTCCAAATCTTCACCATCAATTTAGGAAGGAGAAATGGTCTTTTTCATTTCAAAAATAAATTATTCCCTCTCTGTTCTTAACATCTCTTCTATTCTCATTCCATTCCCCATAAGGCGTCAGTTTCTATTTCTTTCTTTGGCATGTTCAATTATCCCCTCTTCACTGGTTTATTCCTGAGATCAATAAATATATTGCTCTAAAAATATTCATCTGAAGTGTAGTCAATAGTCTCTTCATCTGCCAGCTACTCTATAACACTGCAGTCAGGATTCTGCCACTACTCTGAAAATCCAAAGGTCGATGTTAACAATGTGCTCCCAATAGACTCTTATTAGTCCTCATCTTGTTTGCTGTAGCTATTTAGATTTAAGAACTCCTCTTCCATTGATTTCTTTAACACAATTCCATTTTGCTCTTCATCTCAATTTTCTGACCATTTCCCCCCTTACTCTTCTTTTATATTTCATCTCCCCCTAGAGACCACAAAATATTAATGTCATGCAGACTGCCCATGTCTTCAACTCCCATAGGTACACAAATAATATCCCAGCTATGCTGAGGCCCCAACATTTCTTAAAACTTCTTGCTGGATATTTCCATCTCCATGTCTTATCAGCACCTTCTTTGTGCCTATATCCAACAAATCAGGAAGTCTTCTATTTTACATTGTAAAAGTTTCTAGGGGCTGATGCTGTGACAATAGCAGTAAAGCTACTTCCTGCAGTGCTGGGGCATCCATATGGGCACAGGTTAGAGTCTCAGCTACTCCACTTCCAATCCAGCTCGCTGCTAATGTGCCAGGGAAAGCAGTGGAAGATGGCCCAAATACTTGGGCCCTGCACCCGCATGAGAGACCCAGAAGAAGCTCCTGGCTACTGGCTTTGTATTGGCCCAGATCTGTCCATTGCAACCATTTGAGGAGTGAACAAGCAGATGGAAGATCTCTGTCTCTGTCTGTCTCTCTCTAACTCTGCCTTTCTAATAAATGAATAAATCATTAAAAAAAGATTTCTCAAACATTTTACCTTTCAATTTCTTCTGTGATTGCCTGAGATCAGATGCTCATTACATTTCGCTAGAACTTTTGAAACAGCCCCTTAACTGGTCTCTGAATCTAGTCTTGGACAGTATAATCTATTATTATTATCATCAGAAGATGCAAATCTGATCATTACTGCCTTTCTTAAAACATTTTCACTGACTGACATCGTTTTTAGAAGAAATTTAAATTCCTTGGGAAGCTCATTGCAACAAAGTTTACTTTTTGCTTGTGTATTATGACATTGTCAAGTTGGTCAGGGACTCTGATTCATGTCTCTTCACTCTGGAGCCACCATCTGGAGAACTGTTGGTCATCAATGCAGAGATAAAAACAACATGACAAATAAAACACTGGCTCTTAAGGTTTCTACTTGGCAGTGGCAAATATCACTTCATGTTCAGGAGATATTATTCAAAGAAAATTTCACTTCCACCTGTAATATCAAGAGAAGCAAGGAAGTACACTTTTTCCATGTGTCCCTAAGGAGGAATCATGAAATATAGTAGGGCAATTTTAAAGGAAATCACACTCACACACTGACTAGTCACTATGAAGCGTTCTTTATCTTTTGTATAAGGTGCAGACATTCGATCATCTTTGAAGAATCAACTCATGAGCACCTATCTCTAAAGTTTATTCTTCTCAGTTTCTTCTCAGGGCTCTCAGCAGGTGCTGCTCAGATGCATACACCAACATCCAAAGTAATTCAAGGCCTTCACATCTCCTCCCGCAGAACTGTGGAGTATACATTATTTTTTTGTCTGTAGCACTAAGTGGCATAATTTACACATATCAGATACCCACTAAATTGTTTGATAAATGAATACTGTATGGTAACTTAATATTTTGAAGTATTGATCGGTGTTTTCTCCTTCACTGCATAAATACAGATATTTTGCTCTTGAAATCCAAACATCACAGGGAATCAAAAAGGAAAATTTGACTGCATCGTTTCAAAAGCAGTTTTCTAATCCTCAAAAGAGTGAAAAGGTACCAGGAGCAAGGAAAAAAGGAAGTGGAGAAAGTGCCACGTGGAAAGGAGAGGGAAAACTCAGAAACTATTCGCTTCCACAGATTCAAGCATCTGTGCCTCACAGCAAGAAGTGTTGTTAAAACTAGTGCCCAGTAGGCTGTTTCTTTGCCATCTGGTGAAAACCATAATTCTCTGCCAAACAAAATGTCATCCATCAATCATTAGGCTGAGATGACACTTAATAAGTACTTTATTCAACTCCTCCTTCAAAAGCCCACAACTGGAGCGATGATAAGGCATGAGAGAAGATGCCTGTACCTTTCCAAATTTGAGCTAAAATTATCTAGAGATTCTGCGAAACAGACATTTATTTAATCCACTCCTACCCCGTGTCCTTGAATTTCATAACAATAGTGTATGGTAAATAATTAACATTTATTCACTGTACATTAATATCCTATATAATTTTTAAAGTTGCTTAATTATTGAACAAAATATTATCTATAAAATTAATTCTCATATTATAGAACCCCTCTGAAGCATATTTCTCATCAGATGGAGCAAATGAAAAGGAATCAGTGGTAACAAATAATAACCACAGTATTTTCAAAAATGATGTTTGCTTCTTCCCACAAGGTATTCCACGACTCTGTCTATCCTCATTTTTCAGAGTCATTAGCTAATAGTTCTTTACAGGTCTGGAATATTCTGGCATATAGCATTGAGGGCATTTTGTCATGTGTTTGCTCTTTGGATAGAAGAAAAATATTTTTTGAGTCATAGCATCATTGGATCTTTTATTAATATTCCCACAATTCACACAAGTGTATTTTCTTTGTGATTTTTTTTGCTATGACCACAGACAAGATTGAGAACTGTGGTTATTTTTTTCTTTGGTTGCTCATTCTCTATTCAGGGAATGAAGAAATAAAACTTTTATTAAAGAATATGTGGAATGAATCTGAATCTTTTTGTCTCTAAAATACATTGAGATCTGCCTGTGCTATTATATTTACCTTATTAATTTCATATTTTTGTTAATTCTGGACTCCTATATGTTCTCCCTAAGGAGACTAGTGACTGTATAGTCTTTAATACATTCAGGTAATAAAATAATTGAAATGAATAGTTTAATTGATATTATTTAAATATAATGATGCCATCCAAAGCTTCATTATACATATTAGTGATTTGCAGCTGAGCATTTTGTTAAGTTTGTATACAGAAACATTTCAGATTCATCACTTAAAAATGACTCTATGCAATGTGTATATGCACTGTGTGCTTCTAGTTCTTAGAGAAACTGCAAGTGTATGAATTAGAAAAGGATGAGTGTTTTACAATTATGGTTTATAAAATGTAGACTGCTTATGGGAGTGTTGCTAACCATTGCTGAATACATTCACTAGTGTAGACCACACACACGCACACACACACACACACACACGCTTACACACAATCTTTAATTAAAAGTTGGAGAACTTGACCTCTTAAGGTTAAGAATACTGACCCGTGTTTTTAGCAGTAAGTCAACTGAATTAAGATTTCAGTACTAGAGGAAAATCCTAAAACAAGAAGGAGTCAGAGATGGTATTGTCTGCAGTTATAACCATGGGGACTCTATTGCCTAATCTTTTTGGTTTTCTGGAAATCATAAGAAACTATCTTCTGCATAAGAGATTTTATCCCAGAATCCTATGAGGGATTCTAGAAGCTGTGATTCTCTGAAATTTGTTTGTGCTTTTTTTTCCCCCCAGGGGATGTGTCTGATGTTTGACTGAGGAAGGAACAATTGACTTTATCACATATTCAAGGGAATATGTGACTTACAAATAGTAAAGAACCACTGTATTAGGAGAAGAAACAACTATTGCGATATGACCAGCGCCGCGGCTCACTAGGCTAATCCTCCGCCTGTGGTGCTGGCACCCCGGGTTCTAGTCTCTGTCGGGGCACCGGATTCTGTCCCAGTTGCTCCTCTTCCAGTCCAGCTCTCTGCTGTGGCCCAGGAAGGCAGTGGAGGATGGCCCAAATACTTGGGCCCTGCACCCGCATGGGAGACCAGGAGGAAGCACCTGGCTCCTGGCTTCGGATCAGCACAATGCAGCGGCTGTAGTGGCCATTTGGGGGGTGAACCAACAGAAGGAAGACCTTTCTCTCTGTCTCTCCCTCTCACTGTCTAACTCTGCCTGTCAAAAAAAAAAAAAAAAACTATTGAGCTAAAACAATATTTGACATACAAAGAAATAAATGTGGTGTGTGCATGTATTTGCATGTAATTTCAAAAGGAAGGGGATACTAGGGAAACAAATATGCAGGGTGTGGAGAAGTTTGGGTATTTGCTTAAAGAATCTATTTATTTCTTTACTTTTGTGACCCCTAGCTTGACCTGAATAATGTTATGTTACCCCAGAATCTATTATGTACATTTATGTATATTTATATACATATTACATGTATATTTATGTACATAAAATATCCTTGACTTCATTCTCATTCTATAGCTGACACTTAATGGTCAGTTGGACTCATGTTGAGGACCAATTTCTTCAAAAATCCATTTATACTACTAATATACGTTGTATAACTTCGACCTCTCAATTTAAGAGACAGGTATATTAGTGCAGTAGCTAATAAAGATTGACAAAATGGCAAAGGTAATGTATTTAAATTTAATTCAGCTTATTTGAAAATATATTTTCCCTTTCTTTACATGACTCTAGTATGAGATGTGGTGACAACTATTAGTTTGTAATTGTATCAATCATCTTCTTCAATCTCAACTACTTTGCAGTGCAAAGTGTCCATTAATCAAAATCTTAACTACATATCACAAATTTATTTTGGCTATGTGTCCAGGGAGTAATTTCTTCCAAATGTTAATACTTTGATGAAATATGATTTAAAAAATCTGACTCATGACAAATCTACTTTTCTATCTCCTATAAATCAAATAACAATGCCCTTTGGGGAATGTGTGTGTATGTACATATACATGAACTTTATTTTCTCTCCAAGAATGGTATGAAATGGTATTAAAAGTACACTGACAGAAAAAGTAATCTAGTTTTAAATTCTTTCATAACAACTCAGAGTTAAAGAAACAGTTATTTTTGACGATGGTTTCTAAATTTTGAAAGTGAGCTATGGCTTGCAATGATTCTTATATGGTGTATTGAAATATAATAATCAAGTTGTGTCTCTTGTCACTGCTCCACTCTAATAAATGACAGATTTTTATGACACCAAACCTTCCAAGAACTGATTTTCTATAAGACTTGTCAGAAATGTGCTGACATTAGATATGTTCTTAACCATAGCTCAGATATGGAATCCCAGCTTTGTGTCATACATGCATGAACATTTCTTTTAGGCTATTTTCACTCTCAAGAGCTTTTCAAAGGTCAGATGTAGTCAGATAACCTGGCAGGTCATCATCTGTCATAATAATTGTCTTCAATCTTCATATATAGGAACTCATGCTCAATATTAATACTGACAATTGAACCAGGAGTGGTTGACCCTGAATACTGATGCTTATCACTTGCTAAGCCACATGAAATCTTGAAATGTCTCTGAGTAACTTTTTCTATCTGAATATTGGGATAAATCAATTATCTTTACCCACTAGATATGATGTAGTTCACTGTATTTGAATATATTACCCATATAAATTGGCCTCATAAGTTGACCATTTATTATTCTACTGTAATCCCAAACTACTCTTGTTATTTTATATTTTCTTACCTTAATTGTAGAATACTTGAGAAGTAAATATATATATATATATAAACAAAAAGTAAACATACTGACTTAATTGGAAAGAAACCATTAGCATAATTAACATTCTGTTTATAA
The DNA here is from genome assembly GCA_949820135.1 of Sylvilagus floridanus. NCBI lineage: Eukaryota > Metazoa > Chordata > Mammalia > Lagomorpha > Leporidae > Sylvilagus > Sylvilagus floridanus. The sequence goes on along the minus strand of OX463223.1, from coordinate 67,872,635 downwards.
GTCTACTATAATTTTAGATGAGTCTTTGATGTAAACTGTGACCTAAATCTCAACTGTGTGAATATAACTTTGGGAAATGGAAAAATTGAAACCACTTGACTTACTTGAAGGCATTAGTCATTTTAGTAATTCCAAATTCTCCCACTTAACATTATAACTTGTAATTATTCTACAACTGAGACTAATTCTTTTCTGGCTGGTTGAATCATCATTGAATGGTATCTAGTTTTCCACTTTTTACACATTAATATATGTGTTTATGTTCAGTGATAGAAAATTAATTACTAGAAAACAAATATGATATTTATTCACACATAGAAAATGATGTCAAGAAAAGCCACTCATTTCTGATGAAGGTGAAGACAGCATGTTCAAAATAGGTAAACTCAAATTTGATACAAGTAGATGCTGTGTCTTGCTCATACCACATTGACATGAGGCTGATAAACATAATACCGTTCTACTTCATGTCGACATCTTATTGTTACCATATAAACAATTTTGCATTACTTGGGTGTCCATGAAAAGAAAGACTAAGTCATTTAATAATGTGGTGACATATTAAATGGTAGATGAGCTGGAAAGGAGTCCCACAGTATATCTGATGTGAGAGGCAGTATGAACGTTTCAAAGAGTGAAAATCATGGAATCAAACTGCCTAGTTCACATTTCTGCTAAACCTCACAGTTGTGTAATTCTGGGAAACTGACGTTGCCTCCTTGTGCTTCAGTTTTCTCACTGTTAAAATGAGGACAATTATAATGTTTACCCTAAGAGGTTGTTATAAGGTTTAAATTAGATAATTCATGTCTAGCATTTAGCATAGTTCCTGGTATTTACCAGATATGAATTAAATATTAATTGTTATTATTAATGTTATTAAACTTTGCATTGGAGTATATTTGCACATCCACTATTATAAGCATTGTTAGTGAATTAAAATTTGAATTACTAAAAGAGATTTGACACTTTGCAATAAAACAGATATTATCAGAATTAAAATTATTAAAATTTTTAAAAGTAGAACAGGGAGAGAATGCTTAAACACAAAGCTGTGTTACAAAGGCCACTTCAGTCTATTTATATAGTAATAACAATAATAGTTGTTATAATTTTAAGAGGAAATGATAATTTTTCATTTTAGTTATTTATAATGCTTATTTACATGTTAAAACATTTGAAGACTCATGTCTACTTAAAAAAATTTTACCTGGCTGTTCTCAACTTGTTGAACTATTCATAATCAAACATCTGTTGGTGACTACTAAACAGTAGCTACCAAAAACTATCATATAAGAGTTTCATATATATTGCTTTAAACTTTAAAGTTTAAACTTTAAACTTAACTTTTAATCTAACTTAGCTAGAATGACCAACAAAGATAATTAAATAAAACTTCCACCCTTTTCAATTTTGTTACAATATTTTTATATCATAAAGGAATGGAGGGGAGGGAAGACTTTATAAGTTAGACAGAAATAAAAATTACCATTATAAAAAACTGTATGTACCATATTTTTGCTATTTGCTAAAGACAAGCCAGACTTTTCCTCAAACACAGTTCTTTGGTCTATAACAATGTATAACATCTGAACGATTGAAATGACCTCAAGCCTGAGGAAATGGTTTGTGGTGCCAGGTGAAGAATATAAAATTGAACTTCAAGTTCAACAAGGAAATGAAAAGTGGCTATTTTGGGAGGGTTTTTTTTCTTTCTCTGTGCTTATGGCTTTGCCAGCCAGATGTCCTTTCAGCATTAAGAAGACATATTATCTTTTCATAACTTTACTCTTACATGCTCTAGTCCAAAGTTCACTACTGTCAGTATTTTTGATGCCATAGTTTTGTTATCTTTCTTACAATAGTTTTATTTTATTTCTTCCTTTAGAAACTCAAAGTTGAATATAAGTTTCTATTTGTTCAAGTTCACTGCAAGCCACTGCAAAGTAGAAATTGTTTTTATAAGTAACACAAGGATTAAACTAAAACACTGTGGCCCTGAGCCACAGGGTGTGAATAACCTGATTTTCCAGATTTTTCTTTCTGGAAAAGATACTAGAAACTCTCGAATTCTCAGGGGGCTAGGAACGGTCTTAGAATCAATATTCACCCTCCAGGAGTCTGTGGACTATGAACAGATGTGGTGCAGATACTTGTGCCTTTATTCTTCGGTGAGAAGGTCCTCAATCACTATTGAGACCGTGTAGAAATGCATATAATTTGCCTAGCCAAAAGGAGCAAGGCATTTAAAGTTTGAGGAAATTTGAGACTATTAGAGAGGAAGAGAGGAGTTTTAAAAGTGAGAATGCTTTTGTATTTAATACATAAGCTTATTGCTCGCCAAGGCCAAGCCTGAAATCAAAATGTGTGACACAAGTCAGGTGGACAGTATTTATTCTTTCAGGCGAACACCACTAATCCAACTCTTACCCTCAGAAAATGTCAATCCTCTATTATTGATCTACTACATTTTCAAAACCGTAGCAAATCAGATTTCTTTTGTTTTTATGTCTGAACACAGAAACTCATTTACCATTCATTGGACTGTTGGAATGCTGAGGGAAAAAATAGATCTGAGACTATTCAACATACTAGAGAGTTCTTTTCTCTCTTCATGTCATCATTGCCAAGGCCAATGCGATAGGTTCCTAAGCAGAAAACTTATCTAAATGCTGAGCTTGGTGTCAGGCAGAGAGTTAGACATTAGTGACTGGGAGAAGTGCCATAAGACCCTCCTCCAGGGGAAGAATAAGGGACACTGCTCCCCACCCAAGCCTGCTCAAGACCTCCCACTCTTCCACGATTAAACTGCAGTTAAATAAACCTGATAAATGGGAGTTTAGCCAAACCAGAAAAGTCCAGTTTGTAGCACATGTACAATGAGACCCAGTTTGATAGCAGAGTGAGACCACCTCATTATACGATCATTATAATAAACATTGTGTTTTTGCCCCACCCCATAGGCATACATGATGCACACTGGGAAGCTGCATGCACAGAGTCCAAACGTATGTAACTTCCAGCTGTCAATCACAAATACCAATCACCAGCTTCACAGCCGTACCAGCTTTATGGATAAAAGTCCCAAGCCAGGGAAAACGAAACCATACACAGTGGACTCTTCTCTATTTAGCTCCAAAATGACTGTAGCCTGTATCACAACCAGGAAAACTCACAAGTTAACAATTGTAGAATAACTAAATATGAGGAAGTATGATTGTTTTCTCTGGTTCATTTCATATTATTTATCTCAGGATGTTTTGTGAAAATGATTTGTAAACCAATATTCTTTCACATAGCCAATTTTTTAAATTTATTTTTAAATATTTTGATTGACATGTAATAATTATACACCTCTATGGGGACACAATGCAATATTTCAAATCACACATAAGCTGATCTAATAAGACAATCGAATTTCCATTTCCTTTTCTTTATATTTGGATCCTACCAGTTCCTCTAGTTCTTCTTTTTAAAAATGATTGATTGATTGATTTAAAAGGCAATATGATGAGAGAGAGAGAGAGAGAGAGAGAGAGAATCATCCATCTGCTGGTTCACTCCCCAAATGGCTAACAATATCCAGGGCTGGGACAGGCAGAAGCCAGGAGTCAGGAACTGCATCTGGGTCTTCCAAGTGCAGAAACTCAAGTACTTATGCATCATCCACTGCTTCACAGGTGCATTAGCAGAGATCTGTATCTGAAAGAGTAAACCAGGAATGGACCTTGCTCTCCTATACAGGATGTGGGAATCACAAGCAGTGGCTTAATCTACTGAGCCACAATGCCTTCCCTCACCGCTCCCCACCCAGTTCTATACTCAGGATTGAACACATTATTGTGAACTTTCTATTCAGCCTCCTACTATTTATCCCCTACTCCTCACCATTCTCAGCCTCTAGTAATCACTATGCTAAATTCATAGCTAACTTATGATTTCAACATTCCTGCTGATACCTCAATATGTAGTTCAGAAATTTTACCTCTCTAGGAACTTTTCCTAATTCCACCTGTGTTCACCAGTCCATTTTTCAGTTCTATTTTTAAAAATTAGTATTTTTAACGCATTTAAATAATTATTGTATTCAGTGGTCCTCTACATATGTGGGTTCTGCATACACAGATTCAATGAACCACAGATAAAATTTTTTTAAAGAACAAATCTGAAGGTGGGCATTTGGAATAGCACTTATGTTGATGCTTGTGATGCCTACATCTCATATCAGTGTTTGGGTTTGAGTCCTAGCTCCACTTCCAAATCCAACTTCCTGCTACTGTACATCTTCTGAGGCAGCAGGCAATGACTCAAACACTTGGATCCCTGCCACTCTGTGGGAGATCTAGATTGAGTTCCAGGCTCCTGTTTTGTCCTGGCTCAGCCTTGGCTCTTGTGGGCATTTGGAAGTGAACCAGTGGTTGGAAGATCTCTTTCAGTATGTCTGCCTCTGTCTCTGTCTCTGACTCAATACATTTCAAATAAAGTAAAAAAAGAAACGTTTTTTAAGAAATTTTGTCTGTGCTGAACACATAGAGTTGTTTCTTATCATTGTACCTTAAGCATTACAGTGTAACAACTATTTAAACAATGTATACATTATATTAAGTATTGTAAGTCATCTATAAATGACTTAAATATTTACATATTTACATATGCTCATATGTAAATAATACATCATTTATACAAAGAACTTGAATATCTCTGGATTTTGGTATCCACAGAGTACCCTGAAGCCAATTCCCCATGGATACTGAAAGTCAGCTTTATGATGAATTAGATTTATCAGAAATCAACCTTTATTCTAGAATGCAAAAATCCCCCACTCTTCAAATAGAAGAGTTCACCCATCAGAATTTTTTTATATTCATTAACTGGTTGTAATATAACACCATGCTACATAATATAATTTTGAAACAAGGCTAAGGTAAAGCAAAGGATTATGATGCACCTAAGAAAAATAATATTACAGTAATAATCAGTAATTTAACAAATACTAAATTAAAAATAATATTTTATATATTTACATACTAATGCATAATAAAATTGCAATGTCATTTTTTTGCTAATTTTGGTTACTCTTGGTTTTGTACTTTGTTTAATGTTCACTGAATGCTTAATATGGGAACCAGTCATTAAGTATTGGAAAAGGCATGATTCAGAAAACCTAGAAATCATTTAAAGGCATTTCTCAATAGAACTACATCTACTCAAAACATCAGTAATGAAGTTTTATTGCTTTTCTTTTCACACAAAGTGTGTGGAAGTGCCAAATTCAGTTGATAACCAATAATTTCTTTTGGAGAAAAACAAAATTTTAACTCAGAGAAAGTCCAAGTGAACCAAATAAAAAAGGGTGTCATGAAAGGAGAATGAAACTACTATAAATGAACAGCTAAATTCAATTCAATGTGCATGTAATACATCAACAAGAGAAAAATCACCTGCTGTTTAAAATGTAATGTGACTCAAAGGAAATGTACTTGGCTTGCTACTTGCTCTCCCTCTGTCCATTCTCTGAGAGATTATTGACAGTCATCAAAGATATTTTTTCAAAAGGCTTAGGAGCTGACAATATCAGAAACTGTATTGTAGAAATATATTAGTATATACTAGAATAACACTGCCACATCAGAATTACCTGAAGTGCTTGTTAAAAATGTCATGCCTGTATCTCACTCACAGGACTTAGACTCAATAGAGTTAGGCACCCTGAATTGTATATGGATTACATGTATCAGTGATCACCTGGATGCTCTGATTCTTGTGATACAGGGAAGAGTGTAATGGAGTGTTACTCAAGAAATGTCTCAAATATACCCTCAAGTTTTCCTGGCTCTAGTTTCTCCCTATTCCAATCAAAGATGCATTGTGTTTTCCAGGAAATTTCACCATGGTAACTACTTACAATGACAAGAACTCTTACACGGTATATTGTACCATGTCAAAAGTGACCAAAATCCTTAAAACTGGAATCCTTTCTACTTAGGTTTAGCCTTTAACTTTTTTACAGTACACATTTATCTATTTCAGCAGGATAGGCTGCTCACATATGATATCCTGGTGTCTGATTTTGTCTTTCCTCATCAGGCTATTACTGCATCCACTTATTTTCCCTTTATTTTGTTTCCTAGTATATTCATTTTTTGCCAGTACATGCAGTACAGCACTTTCTTAATAATTTCATGTCTACCTAACTAGGATATAGACCTACAAATTCTTTGAGGGCAGTGTCATTGTATAGTTCTTTTTCCCACAGAATGGAAAACATATCTATCATAAAGCATTATTGTTAATTCATGGAAAGATATGTTTTGCAGGTTTGCTGAAATGAGTACAAGTGAGCTATCATCATCATAATTTCTATTTGTCTTTCTCCATATCATATTTGTGGAACAAAAATATAGCATGACTCAAATTCAAACTGTCTTAAGTTTTATTTCAATCCTGCCATTTGCTAGGTAAATGACTGACTGTGTTATTCAGCTTTATATCTGAAAAACCTGATAAACTTTAGAACATACATAAAGTGTTATTATGAGAGTTTGAAGATACAATAAAAAGTGCTTAGAAGAATGTTTGGCACATAATAAATGTTAAATCAACGTAAACCATGTTACCACTACTATTATTACCACAAGTAGTAGTAATAATGCTTTATGATCATAATGATAACAACTCTGGGGGAAGACTAGTGATCCAAAACTAAGCACTAACTGGGTTGATCTCCTCGACAAATGTTTTTACTCCTGTGTCTATGTTTTCTCTACCTAGAATTATTTTTTTCTTCAGGGTTCTCCCTACCATGTCCCTTGTCTAACAGTGTATTCCTAATAATATATCAAGTCTCAGTTCATATGTAAACTTCTCTGTGGAACAGAAACAGTTTGGTGGTCCTTCCATAGTGTTTCTGTAGCACTGTATATGTTCATCTGCCATAACTATAGTCTATAGTCTATAGTTACTTGTTTGAATTCTTGTTTTCATGTTCCTATCTCCTGCTGTCATGTGTAGTCTTTGATGGGAGGAACTAGTTTTATTTATCTTCTGTATAAGATAGCCTAATGTAATATCTGACACAAACTCAAACATTTACTGAGTAAATGAATTTGACAAGTGTTTAAACTCAGGTATTAATGTTGAAATACATAGTTTCTTCAGCACTTGAACTTTTTAAATCTACTTTTTCTTGGAAATTTAGAGTACTGGTGACCAGGTTAAATCACACCCAAAATAAAGTCCCAAAATTATTGGTAAATGACAGTGTACAAGGAAAATTAAAGAATTATGAAGCTATTTCAAATGTAAAAAATAATTTAAGAAAATGAAAGAGAAATCTATAATACTCTGAACACAAAAAATATGTCCTCCATTGTATTAAAATCTACTGATGAGCTCATTATATTTTTACAAACATCGAGGATGACTATTCAGAGTTACAAATGAATTCTACACTGAGTACAGATAACAAAATGAAAGTTTCCCTTTTAAAGGGTGTATTGACATTTTTTTACAAAAATTTGAGTATATGAATTTCCTCTAGTTCCTTCCATTTCTGTACCAAACTATAGAAACAACACTACTCAAATGGTCAAGTATATTAGACCTGCTATTTCTAGCTTTTGATACATTTATTTAAAAATAAAAGGCAATGATTGTGGCTCATCTGAAAAAGGGAAATGTGACCTTGGTAAAAGAGACATGGGGTTGTAGGAAATTGACACGTTTTGGTAGTTTGGGACGATTTGAGGAAAATGATTGCATGGATTTCCAGAGAAGTTAAAAGTCATTTCACATCTATTCTTTGTGAATTTCTACCATTTAATGTTCATTTAAAAGTTCAAATTCAAAGGAAATACAATTCCATCCAAATAAATTCCTGAATGGTTTCCATTCCCCAAAATCACCTGGTCTGAATTTATTTAAAACTTCTCACAATTTCTTTAAAAACACATCAGTGAGGCCAGCGCCGCGGCTCACTAGGCTAATCCTCCACCTTGCAGCGCCGGCACACCAGGTTCTAGTCCCGGTCGGGGCACTGATTCTGTCCCTGTTGCCCCTCTTCCAGGCCAGCTCTCTGCTGTGGCCAGGGAGTGCGGTGGAGGATGGCCCAAGTGCTTGGGCCCTGCACCCCATGGGAGACCAGGAGAAGCACCTGGCTCCTGCCATCGGATCAGCGTGGTGCGCCAGCTGCAGCGTGCCAGCCGCGGCGGCCATTGGAGGGTGAACCAATGGCAAAAAGGAGGACCTTTCTCTCTGTCTCTCTCTCTCACTGTCCACTCTGCCTGTAAAAAAAAAAAAAAAAAAAAAAAAACACTTCAGTGAAGAAACTTTTGTAGCAAATTCACTTTTTTTTTCCCACCCTTACTTTAGTGTGAGTTTCAAATTAATGGTCTGGGAAATGTCACTGGATTTGCATTCTAAAATTTATCCCCAGGAGATCAATAACAATGACAGCCCAGGAGTTGTTGTTTCTTATATCTAGAGAAAATAATTCACTCTATGAGAAAATTGACAATCTAAAAATTCATGACTTTTAATCCCTCATCCATAAATCCTCCAAATCAGCCCACAGTAATGACTCTGAAGGAAGTAAATGGGAAATTGGTCACAAAGTAGGAATGCAAAGCACACCACCCATAAATTTTAATTTTGGTTTCAAGACTACCTGATTATTTTTCTAAGGATTTTCAGAGAAAAATGTAAGATATATGGCCTATGCTCCATGAAATGTGTTACCAAAACACAGCAGGTAATCTCACCTACTTTCAAAGCTTTATCTATAGAACTCTTGACAGATAATTTACAAATCTTTATTTTCTACCCAGCTCTCTGTTAGCTTCAGTTTTCATTTATTCAGCTGCATAGTAATCTTCTCTACTTGAATGTTGCAAAGACTTTTAAGAATTGACATGGTTATCTCAATTCAGTATTACCCCAAACCAAAATGGCATCTCCTAGATTCTCTTTCTCACTTTTTCAGTCACTGACACAATCGTCTATTTAAACCAGAAACCTTGCAGTTATATATATATATATATATATTAAGATTAATTTATTTGAGGGGCCAGCACTGTGGCTCAGCATGTTAACGCCCTGGCCTGGCCTGAAGTGTCAGCACCCCATATGGGCGCCAGTTGGATACCCGGATGCTCCACTTCCAATCCAGCTCTCTGCTATGGCCTGGGATAGCAGTAGAGGATGGCCCAAGTCCTTGGGCCCCTGCACCCACGTGGGAGACCCAGAAGAAGCTCCTGGATCCTGGCTTCAGATTGGCACAGCTCCAGCCACTGCGGTCAATTGGGGATTGAACCAGTGGATGGAAGACCTCTCTCTCTCTCTCTCTCTCTCTCTCTCTCTCTCTGCCTCTTCTTCTCTCTCTGTGTAACTCTGACTTTTTTAAAGTCTTTTTTTAAAGATTAATTTATTTGAAAGTCAGACTTACAGAGAGGGAGACACACACACACACATGCAGAGAGAGAGAGAGAGAGAGAGAGAGAGAGAGAGAGAAAGCGAGATCTTGCATCTGCTGGTTCACTTCCCAAAAGGTTGCAACAGCCTAGGCTGGAGCAGTCTGAAGCCAGGAGCCAGGAGCTTCATCTGGGTCTCCTTTGTGGGTGCAGGGGACCAAATATTTGGGCTTTTACTGCTTTTCTCAGGCCATGATCAGGGAGCTAAACTGGAAATGGAGCAGGAAGAACATGAACCAGTGACTATATAGGGTGTCCGCATCATGGGCAGCAACTTTACATTCTACACTAAAATGCCAGCCCCATCTTGCAGTTATTTTTATTCCATATATTTACATCTACCTACCCCACAACATTTCCCATCTAATTGACATTATACATTTCTACTCTGCATTTCTTTTTACCTGGTGCTTTCTTCCTTAACCCACTGTCATGGACTGTTCACAAAACTCCATCAACAGACTTTAAATTATTTTAAGATAACATAACATTAAATTTAAATGAGAGTTGTAAGGATTAGACAAAATCTCTGTATTAGTTTTAAAAATATTTACTTATATTATGTATTTGAAACAGGGAAAGAGAGAGAGAGTTCGATATTGCATTCATTTGTTCATTTTGAAATGCCCACAATAGCTGGGACTGTGCAAGACCAAAGTCAGGAGCCAGGAACTCAACCTGGATTTCCCATGTGGGTGGGAGGGTCGCAACCACTTGAAGCATCATTTGCTACCTCCAAGAGTGTGTATTAATGAGAAGCTGGAATCAAGAGTGGAGTCAGGGGAGCAGCGTTGTGGCGTAGAGGGTAAAGCTGCTGCATGCGAATCAGGCATCCCTTACGGGCACCGGTTCAGGTCCTGGCTGCTCCACTTCCTATCCAGATCCCTGCTAATGCACTTGAGAAAGCAGCAGAGGGTGACCCAAGTACTCGAGCCCCTGCATCGACGTGGGAGACCTGGATGAAGCTCCTGGATCCTGGCTTCAGACTGGCCTAGCTCTGGCTGTTGTGGCCATTTGCATTGTGAACTAGTGCATGAAAGATCTCTATGTCTCTCCTTCTCTCTCTCTAACTCTGCCTTTCAAATAAATAAATAAATCTTAACAAAAAATGAAGCCAGGACTCCAATCCAGACACTCCAACACTGGATGCAGGAGTCCTAAGTGGTGTCTTAACCCCTAGGCCAAGTTCTTTCCCCTTTGTTTAAATTTATTTACATTTTAAAACATAAAAACATTTTTGATTAACAATTATTGCACATATTTATGGAGTGAAGTAGCATATTTCAGTGCATGTATACAATATAAGTTCATCAAATCAAGGTAATAAAGATTTCCTCCTCTTTTCATTACTTTGTAGTTAGAGCCTTGGAGTGCCTGTTTTCTCTTTGCTCATAAAATAGCTCATAGATGATTGTGAACTACAGCACTCCGCTATGCTGGATAACACTCAAAACTTACCCTTTTACCCAACTTTTGATTTGATATTGTTTTCAAACTTCTATTTATACCCCTCTACTCCTCCCAGCTTCAGACATACCCTTCACCCAGCTTCTGCTAATATCACCTTGCTTAACCATGGTGCATTTCTCAAAACTAAGAAATTAATATTTTGCAATACTATTAACTAAACTACAGATAAATGTAATTCCATCAGATTTTTCAATCATGTCCTTTCTTTTCCATGATTCAATCTAGTAACCACATTGCATTTAGTCATTGTATGTCTTTAGATAACTCTTGACTGTGATAGTTTTGCAGTATTTTCTTGTTTTCCATGTCCTTACCATTTTTGTAAACTGCTGCTCAGTTATTCCTTTAATTGGGGTTCATCTGACATTGTTGCATGATTAAACTAATGTTATAGATTGTAGGAAGAAAACAATATAAGTGATGCGCACTTCTCAGTGTTTGTTTCAGGAGGAAAATTACAGTGACATAACTATAACTTGTGACATTAAGCAACATCCTTGTTTAAAATGATGTTAACCAATTTTCCCCCATTTAAAGGCTCTACTTTTCAGTTTTTTATCTGTTCATTCGAAGGGAGTCACTCAGACCCCGTCACCTTCAAGGGAAAATGTGTTATGCTCCATCGACTGCACGGAGGAATAGAAAAAGCTTCATGGATTTATGTTAAAACTACGCAGTAACTTTTTGTAATACGTTGGTGAAAATCCTTTGAAGCTATGCAAATGTCTTGTTTTGCTCTCACTAACTTTATTATTTATTCATGGATCTTACCTGCAGCAGTTAATATTGCAGTGTGTTAATGGTGATTTTCTATTTCCCTCCCTATTCATTCTGCATTTATTATTTAGAATTCTTTATTTCCCCCTAATTCTCATGTATTTATTTATTCATGTCGGTATGGACTATGTACAGTAAGCTACATATGCATACATATCTATATATGTTTATTTCTATATATTTATAGATATATTAAACATGAATTTACACTGATATCTCTGATGCTAATCTGTACCTCTGGGTTTGTTTTAACCATTTCTCCTTGCTTATTTTCACTTTCATTCTCTGAGAGAGAGAAAACTGGATCCCATTAGCTACAATTTATTTTTTCAGCATCAGTATAGATGCAAGGTAGTGTCAGAATTGCTAACCCATACCTTCATGAGACACAAATTTACCACTAGAATACCATGTTTATGTACCATTCTTTCTGTGTCAGCTTTAGAGTGTCCAGTGGAAAGAGTTTTCTAAAGTTACTTGAATCAGTTCGTTTTTTGCCCACTTTTTTCCATGAGATTATTCTGAACACTGTAATACAGGCAGATTCATTTGTCACAGCCTATAGTTTAGCTTGAAATTTCTCAACACCCTGTTCGATTCCCTGTTAAAATTTGTGCCCAGTAAAAATCACTGTTTGTAGTGTGTAGTTCTATGCTGTTTTGACAAATACCCTGAGTCATATATATATCACCAGATTTACCACCTAGTCAATCACTTTAAAAATCCCTTGTCCATCCCTTTGTAGTCAGCCTTTTCTATCTCTCTCAAGCCTTGGAAATCACAGCCTTGTTTTTTTTCCTTATAATTTTGCCTTTTTCACAACAGCATGTACATGGAATCAATACGGTATATAGCCTGTTATGTCTAGCGTTTTTACTTAGCCAAATGTATCTCTTATCTCCATTACTGGGTGAATCAACTTGTTGTTTCTTTTTTATTGTTGAATGGTATCCCACAGTTTGATTGTACCACAATTTATTTATCCATTTTCTTGTTGAAGGACATATTGATTGTTTCAAGTTGGGGAAAATGTGACTAAAGACACTATAAATATTCAGGTACAGGCTTCTGTGTGGATAAAATTTTCAACTCACTTGTAGATGCCCAGGAGTGATATTGCTAAGTCGCATGGCAAATGTATGTTTAACTTCAAAGAAACTGTCAAACTGTTTTCCACAGTGACTGTATCATTTTGAATGAGAGTTCCTGCTCTGCATACTCTGCAGCATTTATCAACCATTGGTTCCTTTGTTAGTTTGTCATTTTAATAGGTGTGTAGTGGCTATTGCTATTATAATCATCTTAACTGAGGATATTTGTACAAAATATAATGAACCCTTATGCACACAAGTAACCATGAGCCTAACCAAAAAACTCAGCTTCTTTAATGTCCCTTCTAAGTTAAATCCCATTAATTCTGTCCTGGGAAACATTTATTTGATTCATATCACAATAAGTTAATTTTACATACATTAGAATGAAATGAAATCATGTAGTAAATAATATTTTTACCTCCTTTCATATAAATGGATGTTCTGAGGTTCACCCAGTTGTTTTATATATCAATATTTTCTTCATTTTATTACTTACATAATATTTCATTGTATGACTATAACACAAATTGGTAACCCATTCAACATTTTTAAAAAGATTTATTTATTTGAAAGACAGAGTTACAGAGAGGCAGAGGCAGAGAGAGAGAGAGGTCTTCCATTCCCTGGTTCACTACCCAAATGACTGCAATGGCTGGAGCTGGGCCCATCCAAAGCCAGGAGCCTGGAGCTTCTTCTGGGTCTCTCACGTGGATTCAGGGGCCCAAGGACTTGGGCCATCTTCCACTGCTTTCCCAGGCCATAGCAGAGAGCTGAATCAGAAGTGGAGCAGCCAGACTCAAACCGATGCCCATATGAGACACCGGTACTGCAGGTGGCAGCTTGACCCACTACGTCAGAATGCCCAGACCCTTCCTTCAACTTTTAATGAACATTTGTGTTTGTTTCACCATATTATTATGAATAAAGTTACCATAAGCATTTGTATACAAGTCTATTTGTTTTCATTTCAATTGCTAAATTATATAGGACAATTGTTGATTGTAAGAGATGTGGCTAACGTTTACAGTGTTTTCCATAGTGATTATGCCATTTTACTCTCCCATCAACCACATATGGGAGTGCATTTCATCCTACATCCTTACCAGTATTCACATCATTAGTCTTTTCCATTTTAACTATTCAAGTGGCCATTTAGTGGTATGCCATGGTAGTTTTGGGGACATTCTTTCATATGCTTATTGACAGTTCATATATTTCTCTTTGTGAAATATCTATTCAAATCTATGAGTCTTTTTTATTAGATAACTTTCATTATTATCATTTCATTAGTGTAGTTAATGAGTTCTTTGTGCATACTAGATTATAATATATGTGTGTGCTTAGTGAATATTTCCTTTCAGCCTTTTAACAGTGTCATTACAATGTTTCCCTTCTTCTCATGAGATGTCCATCAATCATATTTTTATTCTCCTCAGTGCAATGTCTGATATTTCACCTTTGATGGCTTACAAAATTATTACTTTATCTTTGGTTTTTGGAATTTTGTCTGATGCTTCCAGATGTAGTTATCTTTATATTTATTCTAAGCAAATACAAAACTTTTATAAACTTCTTGGACAGGTAAGTTGATATTTTCCACTAAATTTGGGAAATTTTCAGCCAATCTTACTTCAAGCATTCTTTTTCTCTTATTCCAACTTGCTTCTTCTGAGACTCCAGTAGTGCATGCTAGATTGTCTCTTATCACTTCAAAGATCGATGAGCTTTGTTTAATTTCCTTCAGTACACTTTCCTGTGTGTTCTTCAGTTTGCAAAATTTCTAGTGATTTGACTTAAACTTATTTTGTTTTTTGCCATTTCCAATCTAATGTTGAGCTCTCCCAGCCATTTAAAAATTTTAATTTATTGTTTGGTTTGTCTAAAGTATTTCCATTATATTCTTATTCATACTCTGCTTTCTTTCCACACACATCCGTTTATTAGTACCACTTATATCTTTAATTCTTTTACATATTTTCCTCTAATCTTTGAACATATTTAGCATACTTGCTTTAAGTGTTTATCTGCTTAGTCCAATATCTGGGCCATGTTGTGAGCAGTTTACATTGGTTATTCTTTTTCTTGAAAAGTTTCTAGTTCCATGTTCTATATTCATTTCTAGTATCTTGGTAGCACTAATGTTTTAATTATATATTACATATTGTACATAATACATTGTAGAAACTCTATTTTAGTTTTATTCCCTGAAGTGCGATGTTTTTTATTCTGGCAAACAATTCACTCATTAATCAACTTTAACTCATGTCAGCTTGATTTTGCATTTCTGTAAAAACAAAAAGTGAATCTATTTCCAAATATCCCCTTATTTGGGAGGACCTAGCGTACATTTATCTTTATCCCTTCCAGCCCACCATGAATCTTACCAGAGCTTAATTTTAGGCTTTATTCTGATAAGTTTAGTATAGGCCTTATTTTATGATATGGCCTTTCCACCTAAAGTGGGACTATGTATATCAACAAGGTCTTTATACACGGATAAGACTATAAATCTAGTTCCACCAAAGTGACTAGATCTCTAATTTTTCCTTCCCAGTCTCAATTCTGCAGCAGTCATTTCCTACGAAGTCTCAAGTAATCTCACCCAAAGCATGTAAAAGCCTGTGCATGAGTCATGGACTGGAGGGGTCAACTTCACAGATTGTTGTTCACCTTGACCCCATGAAATAGTTCCCTCCTCTCTTCTAACTTCCCTCATAGAGTCTAGCTCCTTTGCTTCCAAATCAATTCCATCCTGTCTCATCTCAGAAGGACCACAGTGTTTTATTGGATTGTCGCTTGCGTTATCACAACCAGAAAGCTGTCCCTTGGCAGACACTTGATAGGAATGTATGTTGGATTTCACAAACTGCTTCTTGCAGTGACTACAATATTGCTCTGTTGTTCAAAACCTGAAAACAGTTAGCTTATATTATGATCAATTTTCTATTGTTTGTGATAGTAGGGGTGCTAGTTTCATACTAGTTATTCTGTCATAGCCAGAAATGGATTTCCTCACCTTCGCTTTCTATAAAAATTTCTTGTAATCTACAAAGTCTTTCTTTTCTCTTAGTGTCTATTGCCTCTAACACTTCATAGTATGCCTCTAGCAAATTCCTTCTATACGTCAAGAAATCATTTCCTTTCTATGGCCTTCCTCTACTGAGCACAACTTTCTCCTCTAAGATACTATTTTACCTTGTGCATATATTCTCTCATCTTTTATCCCATAATTTCATAAAACTTTCCTATCTTTTTACATATCTGTTACAGTTTGCATAGATTTAATATATAGTTAAATGAATATATGGATAAATGTTCAAACTGATATGAAGAACGTAGTTTACTGAAATGAGAAAATATTCATTTCAAATCTATGCTTAATAAATTATATTTTAATTTCTCTTCTGAGTAATGATGAATATTTTCATCTGATCCAAAGTTGTGAGTAAAAAATGAACACATCCAAGAACCAAGAGTCTGTATATGGAGTGTTAACTTAAATTGGTTATAGTGTGGAAGATTTTTAATAAATAAAATAAGCAGTTTTCAGCTTCCTTAGGAGATTTGCAGAAGGCAATACATGAACACAGAATGATAACTAACTCTCAATAAAAATAATATATTTTCTATTTATTTTATTTTTTACTCTGGGACCTACTGTCATCTTTCTTTTTTTTATTTTTTGGACAGGCAGAGTAGCCAGTGAGAGAGAGAGACAGAGAGAAAAGTCATCCTTTTCCGTTGGTTCACTCCCCAATTGCCTGCTGCGGCTGGTGTGCTGCGGCTGGTGCACCGTGCTGATCCAAAGCCAGGAGCCAGGTGCTTCTCCTGGTCTCCCATGTGGGTGCAGGGCCCAAGCACTTGGGCCATTCTCCCCTGCACTCCCGGGCCACAGCAGAAAGCTGGACTGGAAGAGGGGCAACCGGAACAGAATCTGGCGCCATGACCGGGACTAGAACCTGGGGTGCAGACGCCACAGGCGGATGTCATCTTTCTAATTTCACCTTCTGAAAATCCCAGGACTACATCTTCTCTCATACTTCATAGGGAATTTTATAGTAGAATAACACCTGTCCATGTTGAGTCTATAGTGAAATTAAAAGTCACTATTTTTGAAATTAATGAAACTAATACTTGTGAAATGGATTAAATACTCCTTTTCTGGCTTTTGTTTCTAAATAATAAGAAAGTTCAACTATATGAACTTTGGCATCTGTTATAGTTCTAAAGTTCCTTTCATACCCCTGCGTTATGTACTCAATATGAAAAGAACAGACTTTCAAGTCAAACCAACTTTGGTCAAATCTCACAATACCACTTAGTAGTTGCATGACATTGGATCAGCTACTTGGCTTCTTTGAATCTTGATTCCATCATCTATATGATGCAAATAATCTTATCTACATTAAAGGTCTGATAGCAAGATCAAAACATCAAACATATAAATCATACATTGTATTTTTAATAAACAGCAGTAACTCATAGCAAATTACTTTTTTGTTACTATTCCTTCAAAAGTGAACTCTTGTGCCTTTATGAAAACATAAAATAAAATGGAATTTTTTTAAGATTTATTTATTTATTTGAAAAGCAGGATTAAAGAGAAAGAGGGAGAGGTAGAGAGACAAAGAGATTCTCCATCTGTTGGTTCACTCCCCAAATGGCCACAACAGCCAGTACTGGGCCAGGCCGAAGCCAGGAGCCTGGAATTCCATCTGGGTCTCCCATAGAGGTAGCAAAGATCCAAGTACTTGGGCCATCTTCTACTGCTCTTCCGAGCATATAGCAGGGAGCTGGATCAGAAGTGGAGCAGTCAGGACTAGAACAGGCACCCATATGGGATGCTGGTGTTGTTGGTAGCAGTTTAACCCACTGTACCACGATGCAGGCCCCCAGTGGAAATTCTAAGAATTTAGATTGCTGAACTCATCATACGTTTTTATGCCTTGATTAGTGACTAATGATGTAAAGAAATCTACAAAAGTTCTTTTCACTTGAGAAATCCCTTTTCCTTTATTGCTTGACAAAAAAAATAATAACTAAATGAGGGCCAGCATTTTAGCAGAGTGGGTTAAGCCAAGACCTGTGATGCATCCAACATGAACACCGGTTTGTGTCCCTGCTGCTCTGCTTTTGAGACAGCTCCCCGTTAATATGCTTGGAAAAGCAGTGGAAGATGGCCCATATATTTGGACCCTTGTATCCATGTGGGAAACTCGGATGGAGTTCCTGATTCCTGGCTCAGACTCACTCAGCCCCAACCATTGTGAACATTTGGAGGTGAACCAGCAGATGGAAAATCTCTTTCTCTCCGTCTCTGCCTCCTCCATCACTGCACCTTTCAAATAAATAAAATAAGATCTTTAAAAAAAAAACTAAATGAGCTTGTATGTCTTTGGAAAAGTAATAAAAATTCAAGGTAAAAATTTCTAGAAATTCACAAAGTCACATAAAGTTCTATTTATGCCATTTACTTGGTGGTGTTCAGTGCTTACAGATCTTTATTTCTCCTAACTCACTTGCTCAGTTCTTGTAAAGATCCTAGTTTTTAATAAAGAATTTTATTTCCTTGCCATTTTTTATTTATTACAGGGTATATAGGAATAAATGTTATGAAATAGCTATGGTGGTCAATTTGGGGTTATTTATAATGACTATGAATATCCAGCTACATGGCATCCACTTTATTTTTTTTATTTTACCATCTGCTGTAATTCATATATGTATATATTATTTGGTTTGTCCAATAAATATAATCAAAGTCGTATGTTACATACAGGCAAAAGGTTATATGCCACTAGGTGCTCTGTCATATGGATTGGCAATGTTCCAGATAGTATTTCCTCTAATAGTCTGGATCCTAAAGTAGATAATGACAATGTTGAGCAGATATTACAACTATTTCATAATAAATTTGTGATATTTTCAAAATATAAAAATGCTTTTTTAAAAAAATATTTCTTTATTTGAAAGTCAGAGTTACACATAGAGAGGAGAGGCAGAGAGAGAGAGAGAGAGAGAGAAAGAGGTCTTCCATCCGCTGGTTCACTCCCCAAGTGGCCACAATGGCCAGAGCTGTGCTGATCTGAAACCAGGAGCCAGGAGTTTCTTCCAGGTCTCCCACGCGGGTATAGGGGTCCAAGGCCTTGGGCCATCTTCTAGTGATTTCCCAGGCCATAGCAGAAAGCTGGATAGGAAGTGGAGCATCCAGGTCTTGAACCAGTGTCCATATGGAATGTGGGCACTGCAGGTGGTGGCTTTACCCACTACACCACAGCGCTGGCCCCAAAAATGTGCTATTTTAAGACATTGATCTTTTGGTTGCATTTGTCAATGCAGTAGAATTTAGCTTAGCTTGATGAATATATGTAAATGTAAATAAATGGTGAAAAGCATTAGTAATTATGGATTCATTTAATATTTTTCTAATGTTTCTCAAATTTCTTGGTGAGTAGTTAGTCTGGTAATGATAATGGTGTTTTTCTATTTAAGAGTCGGAGAAGCTGGG
Source organism: Sylvilagus floridanus (assembly GCA_949820135.1). Classification (NCBI taxonomy): domain Eukaryota; kingdom Metazoa; phylum Chordata; class Mammalia; order Lagomorpha; family Leporidae; genus Sylvilagus; species Sylvilagus floridanus. The sequence continues at coordinate 67,853,319 of OX463223.1, read as the reverse complement.
AAGGAGCTGCTGCCTCATTCCCCAAAATGGTAAAATATCCAGAATCAGGGGTGGGCCAGGATAGATACAGGAGCCTGGAGCTCCATGCAGGTCTCCTATATGAGTGGTAGGGACCCAACTACTTGGACCATTAACTGTTGCCTCCCAGTGCCTGCCTTGGCAGGAGGCTGGAATTTGGAGTGGCACTGGGACTTGAACACCCTCACTCCAGGAATTTCAGGAAGCTCAACTGGTATTTTAACTACTTGGCAAAACATTTCTTTCTATAGTGATGTTTTGATGCAAATGGGTGTTCTCTGTTGGAGTCACAAGATTTCTCCAGGCATTTTTCTCTGTGTTTTCCTTCTTTATTTTTCCTTAATTTTCTTGTTTATCAACGAGCATTATTTTGTCCCTTTTCACTCTGCTCATATTTTATTTTTCTTTTCTTTTATAATAATTGCTCACAAATAACTTCTAAGAATTCTTTATATTAGAAAGTAAATTGCACATAGAGAAAACACATCAAGCAAATGTAGAGCTTAACAAATTATTATAATACAAACAATGCCGTAACCTCAACTCAGTTCAAATAATAGAAAATTGCTAGTCAGCTCAGACAGATAATCCTTTGATTTTTCTTCTTTGTTTATTTTTCAATTTTTATGATTTATTTATTTGTATTTGAGTTTTTACAAAATATTTATCTATTTATTCATTTATTTGGAAGGCAGTTACAGAGAGACAGAGAGAGGAGAGGAGTGAGCAGAAGATATCAGGATCTTCCGTCCTCTGCTTACCTTCCCAAATGGCTGCAATGGCCAAGGCTATGAAGTGGGCAGGCATACAGGTTAAAATTGCTCAGATATGTGAACTGGAAGACCACGCCCCTGTGTGGCCTCATTCCCCTACCTGATGCCTTTGCCACGCCCCTGTGTGGCCTCATTCCCCTATCTGGCCACTCCGGGGTGCCCACCAGCCAATCAGGTTAATTAACCACTCCCCTTTGGAGTGGGTTAAAAGTCTAGGGCACAGTGTGCTCTGGCTGCTTTTTTCTGGCCCTGCGCTTCTTCCCTGGCCTCTAGCCAGGACAGGGCTTGCTGTAGCCCTGCCCCTCCAGGGTGCATGTCCTTCGGGCCATGTGCTCTAGGCTTCCTGGCCTAGATGCTCATCCACGTGGCTGGTTCCTGGTGCTCGGTATGAACCCCCATTCACTTCTCTCTCCTAAATACTCTCTTATGCACCTTTCTTACTAAATAAAAGCTTAAAACGTACCATGCTGCCTCGTTTACCTGTGCCGGTATTTAGAATTCTTCTCTAAATATTAGGCAAGAACCCTCTCGGGCTTATTGATATTGAGGATTTAGTAATAAGCCCGTGGTGAAATCGTAAGGCACCCCAAATTTCGGTAGCGCATGTGGCACCCAGGATAGCATGTCTAGGGAACTCTAAGGGGCCACATTTTAGAGTAAATTTTAGGGGGTCTTTTCCGATTTCAGCTAGGCCAGGCAGAAACCAGGAGCTGGGAACTCCATTCGTGTTTCCCACTCAGGTGACAGAGTCCTAAGTACTTGGCCCATCCTCCACTGTCTTCCCAGGCGCATTAGTAGCAAGTAGCTGGATCTGAAGTGGCGCAGCCAGGAACCAGCTAATATTCATATGGCTTGCTAGCATCACAGGGGGCAGCTCAGCCAGTGGTGCCAGAATGCTAGCCAAAACATTTTTACTTTTTAAAACCACTTTGAGATGTGATTAATATACAAAAGAACTGCTTATTTAATATATACAACTTTGTGAATTTGGAAATAAATATACATCCTGAAACCACCACTACAATCTAAAATATAAACATATCTATCATCTGTAAAAGTTTCCTCCTGTCCTCTTCGTATATCACCAGTTTTATGATGAAAATACAATGTAAAATAATTTTTTAAGATTTATTTATTTATTTATTATTTGAAACAGAGTACTGAGAGGCAGAGGCAGAAGTTGAGAGAGAGAGAGAGAGAGAGAGAGGTCTTCCATCCCTGTTTCACTCCCCAAATCGCCACAACAGCCAGAGCTGAACTAATCTGAAGCCAAGAGCCTGGAGCTTCTTCCGGGTCTCCCACACGGATGCAGGGGCCCAAAGACTTGGGCCATCTTCCTCTCCTCTCTCAGGCACATTAACAGGAGCAGCCAGGACTGAAACTGGCACCCATATGGGGTACTGGCACTGCAGGCAGCTACTTTACATGCTATACCACAGTGCCAGCCCCTAAAATCTAATTTTAATCCCACCCCTCAAAGTAATCACTATATTACCATCTATTCTTTACACTGTAATTCATCACTCAAGTGTGCCAACCTAGAGATAATAATCCAGTCTTGAAAGCTTAAAAAGCATTTTACATGTCTTCTAACATTCTTTTAACTTAGATGTTCTCTCTTTATCTTTTTATTTTCTTTATAATTTATTTGGTGACTAATTTGGAGTATTGAACCTATGACTTTTCCATAGCCTGGATCTTGCACTTTATACATGTATGATGTATATTAACACGTTTGTCTTATATATTTCCTGTGAATCGGTGGTTTGATACAAAATCTTGATTAGGTTCAATTTCAATTCAAGACTCACTGTCATTACTAAAGTGATATTGAGATTTTTAATGAAAAGGTAAATAAATTCTGGTATCTCTCAAAACCTTTGGTTGATGTTAGTCGTTTTTTAATGCTCAATTCCTAAATTTATTAATTCAAAGGAGGAGCCAAAACTTTGATATTTTAATTTCATCACTTTTGCCACTTATTTCAATATGTGAATTTAAATGATTTTGTGAGTTGCAATCAATTGCAATTAAACTTTTGAAGTGAAAAACATGCAGTTCAAAGTTTAAATTCTCCATCTTTGACCAGAAAACTTCTTTACTAGTTTCTTTCTGAGTCCATTTGACATACTTCAGTAGTCACTGATAGCTTCCATGTTTTCTTTTCGACAAGCCTTCTCATGATCATACTGGTATATTTCTTGTCCAAAACCTAGAGCCACTGATTCAAGTAAAATTCATTTCTATTAGAGGAAGATGGTATTTCTAGGTTATAATATGAGCGCCAGATACAATCATTGCTAGTTTGTTAGCTTTTGCTTATTTTTTCAAACATACACACACACACACACACACACACACATATACACACAAGGCACACATACAATACAAAATGTGCCTCATGAATATACATTTTATGTCCAATTTAAATTAAGATCAAGGGGCCGGCGCTGTGACAGAGTGGGTTAACGCCCTGGCCTTGGCATCCCATATGAACGCTGGTACGAGACCAGCCTGCTCCGAGACCAGGCTGCTCCACTTCCAATTCAGGTCTCTGCTATGGCCTGGGAAAGCAGTAGAAGATGGCCCAAGTCCTTGGGCCCCTGCACCTGCGTGGGAGACCCGGAAGAAGTTCTTGGCTCCTGGCTTCAAATCAGCGCAGCTCTGGCTGTTGCGGCCAACTGTGGAGTGAACCATCGGATGGAAGACCTTTCTCTCTCTCTCTCTCTCTCTAACTTAGCCATTAAAATAAATAAATCTTTTAAAAATGAAAATAATGTCTGAGGATTTTTTATTTAAGTTTTCCTGTATTGTATCTATATCATCTTACATTCACATAGATAATCCTGGTTTTGTAGCAAATGGGAATTTATAGATTTGGAATATCATATTTTTATTAATTTAATTTTACACATTATAAACAAGATAAGGTTATCAATTACAACGTTATAATTATTGAGAACAATCAAAGATGCAAAAAAAAGAAAGAATGGAAAAGAATGAAAATTAACTATGGAAACGTGGATCTCCATGTAGAGATCAATTTTTTAATAGGAATTATAGAAGAAAGAGAAACTGAGTATATTTTAATAACAAAAGCTGGGAGAAGGCATTTAACTTAGCAGTTAAGATGCCCACCTTCCATATCTGAGTTCCTGAATTTCATTCTTAGCTCTGATCACTGAGTTCAGATTCTCACTAATACAGACCATGAGATGGAGTGGTGATAGTTCAAAGTCATTTATTTGCTACCACCCCAGTGGGATACCTGGATTGCATTTCCAGGATCTGACTTTGACCCTGGCCCAGCCACAGCCATTAGAGTCATTTAGGGAGTAAAAGAGTGCATGGAACTGCATTCTCCCTCTCTCTATAAAAAATAAATTTTAAAAATACTCGAAATTGTCCCTCAGTTGGTGACAAATGCCAATATCCAAATATAGGAGCAGTCATCAAATTCCATACAAAGAAATATTTAGCAAATTATCTAATAAACTATCAAAAATCAAAACAAAGGAAAAAGTCTGAAAGCTAAAAGATAAAAATCACACTCAAAGGAGTGTCACTACAATTAACAATGAATTTCTCAACAGAAACCCAGCAGGCCAAAAGAAGGTGGCTTGATATATTCAAAGTACTAAAAGAAAAAAAAAAGTCTCAGCCAAGAATACCTTACTCAGCAAATCAAAATTTCAGAACCAGAAGAGAAATCAAATCTTTTCTAGACAAAGAAAATTATAGTTCATCAACACTATGCTGGCTTTAGCAAAATTGCTAAAGAAAATTGCTATAGCTGGAACAAAAGGCTACTAATTAATAATATGGAACATACAAAGACTTCAACTCTGGGAATATATCCAAAGGAAGTGAAATTATCATAGGAAAGAGATTTCCTGCTTTCTAATGTCTATAGCAGCCCAATTCACAATAGCAAATATATGTAATAAATCAAGATGTCATCAACTCAAGATTGGATAGAGGAAAGGTGGTATATATACACAATGGAATATTACTGAACCATAAAAAAGAATGAAACCATGGCATTTTAAAACTGGAGACCATTGTGCTAAGTGAAATAAGCCACACTCAGAAAGACAAATGTCATGTTTTCTCTTATTTTGTAGAAGTTAATATATAGAGAGGGGATTTTTTTTTTAAAAAAAGAAATATACAAATGCAAAAGTCTCAATGATATAAGTAAAATAAAGTCAAATTCACAAATTCACAATTCTCTGGGATTTTCATAATGTAGTGTTAAGCCATTGTATTCCTAGTATGAGAATAAAAGGCAAAATGATTACTTACAATCATAACTAAAGTAAATTGCCAGAGGATATGAATTACAAAATACATAAATCCTGACACTAAACATATAAAACATGGAGGAGAGTAAAACTGTAAAATTGTATGCAAAGTTGCTTTTAGTTTGAAATAGGCTTTTATAAATATTTAATATTCCATGTATGTTTCATGGTAATCATAAAGTAAAAATATTTAATACAGGAGTTGGTCCTGTGGTGCAGCAGGTTAAAGCCCCTGCCTTCAGTACAGGCATCCCATATGGTGCTGGTTCAAGACCCAGCTGCTCCAATTCTGATCCAGCTCTCTGTTATGGCCTAGGAAAGCAGGAGAAGAAGGTCCAAGTCCTTGGGCCTGTGCACCCACATGAGAGACCCAGAAGAAGCTCCTGGCTCCTGGCTCCTGGCTCCTGGCTTCTGGTTCCTGGCTTCAGATAGGCACAGCTCTGGCCATTGCAGCCAATTGGGGAGTGAACCAGCCGATGGAAGACCTCTCTCTCTCTCTGTCTCTCTCTCTCTGGCTCTCTGGCTCTACCTCTTTCTGTAACTCTGTCTTTCAAATAAATAAAATAAATCTTTAAAAAATATTTAATGAAAACACAAAACCAAAATATCAAGATATGAAGCAAATTTCTACAGAAAACCATCAAACAATAAAAAGACAGGAAGAAAGAAGCAAATTGCTTAATTTGCTTACAAAACAAAACAACCAGAAAAAAATTAAGAAAAATGAAAGTAGTAAGTCCTTATCTATCAACAATTAGGTTTAATATAAATATAGTGAATTTTCTTACAAAAAGTCTATAGTGATTAAATATATTTAATAATAGGAGTTCCTAGTATATCGTGCCTACAAGAGACTCACTTCACTTTTTAGATTGCAGGTAGCCTCAGAGTAAAGGCATAGATAAAATTATCCCAATAAATTGCAAATTTAAAGAAAGCAGCTATCTATACATATATCAGACTATGGTTTCAGTCAAAACTGTAAAAAGAAATAAAAAGGTCATACAACAATTTTAAATATATATGCACACAACATCAAAGCATCTAAATGAATAAAACAAATTTTAAAGAATCCGAGGGTAGGTATAGATTATAATACAATAATAGTGGGGGTATAATGTCCTACTTTTTTTAAGATTGATTTTTACTGGGGCTGATGCTGTGGTGTAGCGGGTAAAGCCATTGCCTGCAGTGCAGGCATCCCATATGGGCACCGGTTTGAGTCCCGGCTGCTCCAATTCCTATCTAGCTTTCTGCTAAAGGTCTGGGAAAGCAGTAGAAGATAGCTTAAGTCCTTGGGCCTCTGCACCCACGTGGGAGACCCAGAAGAAGCTCCTGGCTCCTGGCTTCAGATAGGTGTAGCTCTGGCCATTGCGACCAATTAGAGAGTGAACCAGCAGATGGAAGACCTCTTTCTCTCTCTGCCTCTCCTTCTCTCTCTGTGTAACTCTGACTTTCAAGTGAATAAATAAATCTTTTTTAAAAAGATTTGACTTTTATTTATTTGAAAGACAGAGTTACAGAGAGAGGTAGAGACAGAGAGAGAGAGAGAGAAGTCTTCCATCCACTGGTTCACTCCCCAGTGGCCACAATGGCTGGAGCTGAGCCGATCTGAAGTCAGGAGCCAGGAGCTTCTTCCAGGTCTCCTATGCAGGTGCAAGGGTCCAAGGACTTGGGCCATCCTATACTGTTTCCCAGGCCATACCAGAGAGTTGGGTTGGAAGAGGAGCAGCCGGGACTTGAACTGGCGCCCATATGGGATGGTCAGCACTTCAGGACGGGGATTTAACCTACACTGAACCACAGCACCGGCCCTGTAATATCCTACTTTTAACAATCAAAATAATCCAGACAGAAAATCAAGAAAGAAATATTAGACATGAACAAAACTTTAAATCAAATAGATCTAGCAGATGTAAATGGAATACTACATCCAATAGCAACTGAATACATACTTTTCTTAAGTACATATGCAGCATTTTTTAGTGATAAATCAAATGTGAGGTTACAAAACAAACCTCATCAAATTTTATAAGATCAAAATTGTATGAAGCTTTTTTAATGAAAAATGATTTAAAATAAGATATCAAAAGCAGGAAGAATTTTGGAAATTCCACAAACACGGCAATTAAATAACATGCTCTTGGATACTCAATGGGCCAAGGAAGAAATTAAAAGGGAATTATTTAAAAATCATAATTCAATTCCAAATTAAAATGGAAACATGGCATACCAAAACATAGAAAACAGCAAAAGCAGTCCTAAGAGAAAAGTTTAGAATAGCAAACACATCAAAGAAGAAGAAGGATCCTGAGCAAATTTACTCATCAAAAACTGGGGAAATAACAACATAAACCTAAAGTTAACAGAAGGAAGGAACTAATGAATATCAGAATAGAAATAAATGAAATAAAGATTACAATATAATGGCAGGAGTGGGTGTTTGGTACAAGGGTTAATGTGCCTCTTGGAATGTCCACAGTCCTTATTAAAGTGCCTGCCTGAAATTGAGTGCTGATTCCACACTGGATTCCAGCCTCTTGCTAAAGCACACCCTGGTAAGCGGTGGGTAATGGCTCAAGTAATTGAGTCCCTCCTAGTTCCTGGCTTCAGAGTGTCCCAGTCCTAGCCACAAGGGCACTTGAGGAGTAAACTGGCAGATGACACACACACACTTTCTCTCTCTCTCTCCCACTATCTCTCTCCCACCTTCCTCCCTGTCTCTGCATTTCAAATAGAAATAAAGACATAAAAATTTAAAAATACAATGGCAAAAATCAATAAAATTAGATTTTTTTAAAGATAAAGCTGAAAAAAATCCTTAGCAGGACTAAAGAAATAAAAGAGAAAAGACTTTCAGAAATAAAAAGTATATACTTCAAGTAATACCAAACAAACAAGCCAAAAAATCAAAGGCAGAAACTGTGGCACCGTCGGTTAAGCTGTCATTGGGGAATACACATCCCATGTCAGAGAGCTTGGGTTGAGTCCTGGCTCCTCCACTTCAGATACAATTTACTTATAATGTGTCTGGTAGACAGAAGATGATGGCTGAGTACCTTCTACCCACATGGCAGATCTGGATAGAGTTCCTGTCCCAGGCCTGTCCCAGTCCCTGATGTTGTAGGCATTTGAGGGATGAACCAAGGGATGAAAGATCCTTCTGTCTCTGTCTTTCCCACTCTCTCTCCCTCAGTTTGCCCTTCAAATAAGTACTTTAACCTTTTTTTAGAAAAGAAAAATCATAAATGGCTATGATGAACAATTATGTGTGAAAATTTGTACAAGCTAGAAGAAATGGATAAATAAACACATACAACATACGAAGACTAAATCCTGAGGAAACAGAAAATCTGAACTGATAACAGTGAGCAAGGAGACCGAATCGGTAATAATAATAAAAGAGTTTTCTAACAAACAGAAGTTAAGGGCCTGATGGCTTCATTGCTTTATTCTGCCTAACACCTAAAGAAAAACTAATACTAGTCTTCCTCAAACCCTTCCAGAAAGTTGAAGATGAAGAAGTACTTTCAAAGTCTTTATGATTCCAGGATTGCCTTTCTACAAAAGCCAAACAAGGACATTATAGTAATGAACACTAAAAGCCAATATCCTTGATGAACACCGATGTAAAATCCTCAAAGAAATACTAACAAACTGAATTCAATAACACGCTGTGATCAAGTGAGATTTATCCTGAAAAGTAAGGATGATTCAGCGTACACAAATCAATCAATGTGAGCCATAACATCAACAGAATGAGGGTACACAAATCAATCAATGTGAGCCATAACATCAACAGAATGAGGGATAAAAAACATGATCATCTTATTAGAAGTTGAAGTAGTTGACAAAATTCAACTTCTTTTCATGATTAAAAAAAAACCCTCTTCTTAGTAAATTACGTATAGAAAGAATGTCTATTGAGTCGGCCATTTTCTGTTACTGTAATGGTATATCTGAGCTTGTGTAACTTTATGAAGAAAAAGAGCTTTATTTAACTCACATTTCAGGAGCTTCAATAGCATGGTGTGGGGATTGCATTAGCTCTGACCAGGTCCTCAGAGTGGAATACCTGTGAGGGGGAGAGATCACATTGCCAGACAGAAAGCCAGAGTCTGGGGTTTAGCCATGCTTGTTCTATAACAACCCTCTTGTGAGAACTAACTCAGGAGTCCCATGAGTACTATTTTAATCCCATCCAAAGATGTGCTCCCAGTGATTGAATGACCTGCCACTAAGCTCCACCTCTTAAAGTTTCCATACCATTTCATTGCTTCTGCTTTAAGAATCAAATTGCATCGAAGCCACAGTGTAGCTCAACACTGTAAAGGTAATAAAATATATGAGAAGCCCACGGTTAACATCACACTCAACATTGAAAGACTGAAAGCATTTCTTCTGAGATCTGGAAAAAATAAGGATGCACAATCTTGCTGCTTGTGCTCAACACAATATTAGAAATCCTTGGCAGAGCAATTAAACAAGAAAAAAAAATAAATACCATCCAAATAAGAAAGAATTTGTCAGTTTGCCGATGAGATAATCTTCTGTATAGAAAACCTCAAAGACTTCATCAAAAATGGTTACAACTAATGAATACAGTAGCAACGCAGGATACAAAATCAATTTACAAATACCAGTAGCATTTCAATACAATATTAGTAAACTCTTCAAAAAAGAAATCAAGAGAACAATCTCATTTATAAAAGTTACAAACTAAATATAAAATTCTTAGGAATAATTCAACCAAGGAGGTGAAAGATCTACACACCAAAACTTTAAAATATTGTGAGATAAATTGAAGAAGACACAAATAAATAGACAGGTATCACTAAAGGGACTTGGGGTAGAGCTGGAAAGGGGATAGATGTGGGGAGCCTGGGTGTGGGTTTTCAGGAACCTCATCTAGCTGGGACATCAGTCTAGGAACTCCCCAACGATTTCATCTTGTCCCATTTCACCCTTCATTCCCCAGCCCTAGACTCCTGGCTCTGTCCTGGGGGCCCTGCCCTTGGATGTCTGACCACCCAGAGCCCGTTTGTACTGTGGCATGCCCCAGGACCCAGGAACTTGTGGATCTGTGGCACAGGGGGTTAAAGCTCTGACCTGAGGCACTGGCATCCCATATGGGCGCTGGATCTAGTCCCGGCTGCTCCTCTTCTGATCCAGTTCTCTGCTACGGCCTGGGAAAGCAGTAGAAGATGGCCCAAGTCCTTGGGCACCTACACCCAGGTAGGAGACCTGGAAGCAACTCCTGGCTCCTAGCTTCGGATCTGCACAGCTGTGGCCATTGTGGCCATCTGGGGAGTGAACCAGTGGATGGAAGACCTCTCTCTGTAACTCTGTCTTTCAAATAAATAAAAATCAATCTTTTTTTTAAAAAAGAGTGGAATACTACTCTCCTTAAAAAAGGAAAAAAAAGGGCCGGTGCCGTGGCTCAACAGGCTAATCCTCCGCCTTGCGGCACCAGCACACCAGGTTCTAGTCCCGGTCGGGGTACCGATTCTGTCCCAGTTGCCCCTCTTCCAGGCCAGCTCTCTGCTGTGGCCCGGGAGTGCAGTGGAGGATGGCCGAAGTGCTTGGGCCCTGCACCCCATGGGAGACCAGGAGAAGCACCTGGCTCCTGCCTTCGGATCAGCACGGTGTGCCGGCTGCAGCGCGCCAGTCGCGGCAGCCATTGGAGGGTGAACCAACGGCAAAAGGACGACCTTTCTCTCTGTCTCTCTCTCTCTCACTGTCCACTCTGCCTGTCCAAAAAAAAAAGAATCTACCATTTGCAAAAACATGGATGGAATCAGAGGACATTATGTGCGAATGGAAATAAGCCAGGTATAGTAAGGTAAACACTTCATGTACTAACTTATATAATATAAATGTAAATGTGAAAAATTGAATTCATATAAGCAGAAAGTAGAGTGATGGTTTTAGAGTCTGACAGGTGGAGAGATGCCAAAGCATGCAAAACATTAGACAACATGTGTAAGAGTTCTTTTAAGAATCCTTTTGCACAATGTGATGAATGCAGATAATAGCCTATTGCACATTTCAAAATTGCTATAATTCTCAAATTTAATCACTGCAAAAATTATTATTTGAGGTAATAGATATGTTAGAGGGCTTCATTTAATTACTTCATATAGCATTTTTGTACTGATAAATATATCAATTATAGTTTATAAATTTATAATAAAAATTTTATAAAATTTTAAAATGAACCTTCATTTGGCTATATTCACTTTCTGTATCTGTCAATATTTTCTCTTTGATGAGACACTCTTCATAACTTTATTTACTTCTTCAAGTAAATTTTCCTTTATCAAACATATAATTTAATTTTTTAAATTGATGCAAAAAATGCATAGTTATGGGACATCATGTGATATTTTGATATATATTTATGTTATGTAATTTTAAAATCACAGTAATCATATCTACCTCCTCAAGTGTTTACCATTTCTTTTTGGAGACAAAATTTAAAATGCTTCCTTCCAGATTTTTCTTTTATTTTTTTATAACGCTTTTATTTAAAGAATATAAATTTCCACAATACAGCTTATAGATTACAATGGCTTCCCCCCCATAACTTCCCTCCCACTCGCAACCCTCCCCTTTCCCACTCCCTCTCCCCTTGCTTCACATCAAGATTCATTTTCAATTCTCTTTATATACAGAAGATCAGTTTACTATATATTAAGTAAAGATTTCAACAGTTTGCCCTAAAATAGCAGCACAAAGTGAAAAATACTGTTGGAGTACTAGTTATAGTATTAATTCACAATGTATAGCACATTAAGGACAGAGATCCTACATTATATATATATTTTTAAATTGATTAATTTTCTATGCAATTTCCAATTTAACATCAAGATTTTTTTTTCATTTTTAATTATCTATATGCAGAAGATTGATTCAGTATATACTAAGTAAAGATTTCGTCAGTTTGCACCCACACAGAAACACAAAGTGTAAAATACTGTTTCAGTACAGGTTATAGCATTACTTCACATTGGACAACACATTAAGGACAGATCCCACATGAGACGTAAGTACACAGTGACTCCTGAAGTTGATTTAACAATTTGACACTCTTGTTTATGGCGTCAGTAATCTCCCTAGGCTCTAGTCATGAGTTGCAGAGGCTATGGAAGGCTTTAGGGTTCGCCGACTTCAATCTTGTTCCGACAGGGTCATAGTCAAAGTGGAGGTTCTCTCCTCCCTTCAGAGAAGGTACCTCCTTCTTTGATGGCCCCATTCGTTCCACTGGGATCTCACTCACAGAGATCTTTCATTTAGGTCTTCTTTTATTTCCAGAATGTCTTGGCTTTCCATGCCTAGAATATTCTCATGGGCTCTTGAGCCAGATCTGAATGCCTTAAGGGCTGATTCTGAGGCCAGAGTGCTATTTAGGACATCTGCCATTCTATGAGTCTGCTGTGTATCTCGCTTCCCATGTTGGATCATTCTCTCCCTTTTTGATTCTATCAGTTAGCATTAGCAGACACTAGTCTTGTTAAAAAGGTACAGTATATTTTTGAAAACAACAGCCACCCTGCTGTGCAAGAGAACAGCAAAACTTATTTCTCTTATTTAACAATATTTTAGTATCCAGCAACTAACGTTTTCTGATTATTTTTTCCTCCCTAACCCCCAACCTCTGATAAACACTTTTATATTCTCAGCATCAGTATGACTAACTTTTTGAGTGAGATCACATGGTATTTGTCTTTCTGTGTCTTTCACGTGTGTTTGTCTTTCTGGTTTATTTCACTTAGCATAGTTATTTCCAGTCCAATTCACGCTGTTGCGAAAGGCAGAATTTCACCATCTTTTATAGCTAAACAGTATTCCATAGTGTGTATATACCAAACATTTGCTTTACTTACTTACCAGGTGGTGGACACTAAGGCTGCTTCCTGAATTTTGTCTATTGAGAATAGTGCTATATTAAACATGAGAGTGAAGATACATTTTCACAGATGTATTGCATTTCCTTTGGATATATACCCATTAGTGAGACAGCTAGTTGTTATCTTATACCAGCTTTTTAAAATATTTTGAAGACCCTCCATATTGTTTCTCATAATGATTGTACTAATTAACATTACTATCAGCAGAATGCAAAGGTTCCCTTCGCTTTGTGGAAAGAAGAGCACTTGTCATATTTTGCCTCTCTTCTTTTTTTTTTCTTTTTTTAACTTTTATTTAATGAATATAAATTTTCAAAGTACAGGTATGGACTGTAATGCCCCCCCCATAACTTCCCTCCCACCCGCAACCCTCCCCTTTCCTGCTCCCTCTCCACTTCCATTCACATCAAGATTCATTTTCAATTCTCTTTATATACAGAAGATAAGTTCAGAATATATTAAGTAAAGATTGCAACAGTTTGCCCTCACATAGCCACTCAAAGTGAAAAATACTGTTTGAATACTAGTTAGAGCATTAATTCACATTGGAAAACACATTAAGGACAAAGATCCTACATGAGGAGTAAGTGCACAGTGACTCCTGATGTTGACTTAACAAATTGACACTCATGTTTATGACATCAGTAATCTCCCTAGGCTCTTGTTATGAGTTGCCAAGGCTATGGAAGCCTTTTGAGTTCGCCAATTCCAATCTTATTTAGACAAGGTCATAGTCAAAGTGGAAGTTCTCTCCTCCCTTCAGAGAAAGGTACCTCCTTCTTTGATGGCCCATTCTTTCCACTGGGATCTCACTCACAGAGATCTTTCATTTAGGTCATTTTTTTTTTTGCCAGAGTGTCTTAGCTTTCCATGCCTGAAATACTCTCATGGGCTTTTCAGCTGGATCCGAATGCCTTAAGGGCTGATTCTGAGGCCAGAGTGCTATTTAGGACATCTGCCATTCTATGAGTCTGCTGTGTATCCCACTTCCCATGTTGGATCGTTCTCTCCCTTTTTTGTTCTATCGGTTAGTATTTTCAGACACTAGTCTTGTTCATGTGATCCCTTGACTCTTAGTCCTATCATTATGATCAATAGTGAACAGAAATTGATCACTTGGACTAGTGAGATGGCATTGGTACATGCCACCTTGATGGGATTGAATTGGAATCCCCTGGTATGTTTCTAACTCCACCATTTGGGGCAAGTCAGCTTGAGCATGTCCCAAATTGTACATCTCTTCCGTCTCTTATTCCCACTCTTATATTTAACAGGGATCACTTTTCAGTTAAGTTTCAACACTTAAGAATAACTAGGTATTAATTACAGAATTCAACCAATAGTATCAAGTAGAACAAACAACAAAAATACTAGGAGGGATAAGGTATTAAGTTGTTCATCAACAGTCAGGGCAAGGGCTGATCAAGTCACCGTTTCTCATAGAAATCTAGCAACAACAGATGCTGACAAGGATGTGGGGGAAAAGGGACACTAATCAACTGTTGGTGGGAATGCAAACTGGTGAAGCCACTATGGAAGTCAGATTGGAGATTCCTCAGAAAACAGAATATAACCCTACCATTCAACCCAGCTATCCCACTCCTTGGAATTTACCCAAAGAAAATTAAATTGGCAACCAAAAAAGCGGTCTGCACCTTAATGTTTATTGCAGCTCAATTCACAATAGCTAAGACCTGGAATCAACCTAAAAGTCCATCAACAGTAGACTGGAAAAAGAAATTATGGGATATGTACTCTATGGAATACTATACAGCAAAAAAAGATTCAAATTTGGTCATTTGCAACAAAATGGAGGAATCTGGAAAGCATCATGCTGAGTGAAATAAGCCAGTCCCAAAGGGACAAATATCATATGTTCTCCCTGATCAGTGACAACTAACAGCACCAAAAAGGAAACCTGTTAAAGTGAAATATTTTGCCTTTTTAAAAATTTTTTTAATAAATATAAATTTCCAAAGTACAACTTTTGAAATATAGCTGCTTTTCACCCCCATAACCTCCCTCCCACCCACAACCATCCCATCTCCCATTCCCTCTCCCATTCCATTCTTCATCACAATTCATTTTCAATTATCTTTATATACAGAAGATCAACTTAGTATATACTAAGTGAAGATTTCAACACACTGCACCCACAAAGACATGCAAAGTATAGAGTATTGTTTGGGTAGTAGTTTTACTGTTAATTCACATAGTAAAACACATTAAGGACAGAGGTCCTACATGGGGAACATGTGCACAGTGATTCCCATTGTTGATTTAACAAATGACACACTTATTTATGACGTCAGTAATCACTCGAGGCTCTTGTCATGAGCTGCCAAGGATATGGAAGCCTCTTGAGTTAACCAAATCCAATATTGTTTATACAAGGCCATATTCAAAGTGGAAGTTCTCTCCTCCCTTCAGAGAAAGGTACTGCCTTCTTTGATGTCCCATTCTTCCCACTGGGATCTCACTCACAGAGATCTTTCATTTACATCATTTTTTTTTGCCACAGTGTCTTGACTTTCCATGCTTTAAATATTCTCATGGGCCTTTTAGCCAGATCCGAATGCCTGAAAGGCTGATTCTGAGGCCAGAGTGCTGTTTAGTGCATTTTCCATTCTATGAGTCTGCTCCATATTCTGCTTCCCATGAAGGATCATTCTCTCCTTTTTAATTCTATCAATTATTATTTCCAGACACTGGTCATATTTATGTATTCTCTTTGATGCTTAATCCTATCTTTTTTATCAATTATAAACTTAAACTGACCACTTTAAAAAGTAAGATGGGTTGGTACATGCCACCTTGATGGGATTAAATTGGAATCCCCTGGCACATTCCTAGCTCTGCCATTATGGATAAGTCCGAGTGAGCATGTGCGGAACTGTAGATCTCTTCCCTTTCTTATTCCCACTCTTATATTTAATAGGGATCAATTTTAAGTTAAATTTAAATGACTAAGAATAATTGTGTGTTAATTAAAGAGTTCAACCAATGGTATTAACTAGAACAAAAAATATAAAAGGAATAAAAGAGCAAGTTATTCCTCGACAGTCAGGACAAGAGCTGATTAAGACATTGTTTCTCATAGTGTCCATTTCACTTTAACAGGTTTCCTTCTAGGAAATCAGTCACACATCAGGGAGAACATATGATATTTGTCCCTCTGGGACTGGCTTATTAAACTCAGCATGATGCTTTCCAGATTCCTCCATTTTGTTGCAAATGACCGGATTTCATTCTTTATTGCTGTATAGTATTGCATAGAGTATATTTCCCATAATTTCTTTATCCAGTCTACTATGGATGGGCATTTAGGTTGATTCCAGGCCTTAGCTATTGTGCATTGAGCTGCAATAAGCATTGAGATGCAGACAGCTCTTTTATTTGCTAATATAATTTCCTTTGGGTAAATTCCGAGGAGTGGGATAGATGGGTGTATTGTAGGTCTATATTCAGGTTTCTGAGGAATCTCCAAACTGACTTCCATAGTGGCTTCACCAGTTTGCATTCCCACCAACAGTTGGTTAGTGTCCCTTTTTCCCCACATTCTCATCAGCATCTGTGTTAGTTAATTTCTGTATGTAAGCCATTCTAACTAGGGTGAGGTGAAACCTCATTGTGGTTTTGATTTGCATTTCCCTGATGGATAGTGATCCCAAACATTTTTTCATGTGCCTGTTGGCCACTTGGATTTCCTCTTTTGAAAAATGTCTGTTGAGGTCCTTGGCCCATCTCTAAAGTGGATTGTTTGTTATGTTGTTGTGGAGTTTCTTCATCTCTTTGTAGATTCTGGTTATTAATCCTTTATCTGTTGCATAGTTTGCAAATATGTTTTCCCATTCTGTTGGTTGCCTCTTCACTTTCCTGACTGTTTATTTTGAAGTACAGAAACTTCACAATTTGATGTAATCCCAATTGTTAATTTTGGCTTTGACTGCCTGTGCCTCCAGGGTCTTTTCCAAGAAGTCTTTGCCTGTGCCTATATCTTGCAGGGTCTCTCCAATGTTCTTTAATAATTTGATGGTGTTGGGTCATAGATTTGATCTTTACTCTATGTTGAGTGGATTTTCGTGTAAGATGTAAGGTTGGAGTCTTGCTTCATGCTTCTTCCAATCCACGAGCATGGAAGATTTTTCCAATTTTTGGTATCCTCTTCTATCTCTTTCTTTAAGGTTTTGTAATTCTCATCGTAGAGAACTTTGAAGTCCTTGGTTAAGTTTATTCCAAGGTATTTGATTGTTTTTGTAGCTATTGTGAATGGGATTGATCTTAGAAGTTCTTCCTCAGCCATGGCATTGCCTGTGTATACAAAGGCTGTTGATTTTTGTGCATTGATTTATATCCTGCTATCCAAACTCTTCTATGAGTTCCCATAGTCTCTTAGTAGAGTTCTTTGAATCGCCTAAATAAAGAATCATGTCCTCTGCAAAGAGGGATAGTTTGACTTCTTTCTTCCCAATTTGTGTCCCTTTAATTTCTTTTTCTTGCCTAATAGCTCTGGCTAAGACTTCCAGAACTATATTGAATAGCAGTGGTGAGAGTGGGCATCCCTGTCTGGTACCAGATCTCAGTGGAAATGCTTCCAACTTTTCCTCATTCAATAGGATGTTGGCCGTGGGTTTTTCATAAATTGCTTTGATTGTGTTGAGGAATATTCCTTCTATACCCAATTTGCTTAGAGTTTTCATCATAAAAGGATGTTGTATTTTATCGAATGCTTTCTCTGCATCTAATGAGATAACATGGTTTTTATTCTGCAGTTTATTAATGTGGTGTATCACATTGATTGACTTGAGAATGTTGAATCATCCCTGCATACCAAGGATAAATCCCACTTGGTCTGGGTCGATGATCTTTCTGATGTGTTGTTGCATTCTATTGGCCAGAAATTTATTGAGGATTTTTGTGTCTATGTTCATCAGGAAATTTGTCTGTAATTCTCTTTCTCTGCTGCATTTTTTCAGGTTTAGGAATTAAGGTGATGGTGGCTTTCAATAGAAGGAATTTGGGAGGATTCCCTCTTTTTCTAATCCTTTCTCTGTTTCCATGCCTTCAGGAACTCTTAGAACCCAATTGTTGAGTTTTTTTTTTTAATAGTATCCTGTATATTCCCCACAATATTTTTTAGATTTCTAAGTTCCTCTTCTTTTCTTTGGTTTGACTGTATATTTTCCTGTGCTCTGTCTTCTAAGTCCGATATTCTCTTTTCTGCCTCACTGATTCTGTTTTTAAGGCTCTCAAATGTGTTTTTTATTTGTTCTATTGAATTATTCATTTCATTTTGATTTCTCTTCAATATATAAATTTCATGTTCTACTAAATTCCTCATTTCATTTTGATTCCTCCTTAAGATTTCATTTTCATGAGAGAGATTTTTCTGTCCTGTCCTGTATGTATTTCTGTAGATCATGCATTTGTTTTTGATAATTTCTAAGTGTTCTTATCACAAATTTTTTGAGATCTGCTTCTTGCATTTCTTCTATCTCCTCATCTTCATAATCTTGTATTGGAGTGTCATGTTCATTTGGGAGTGTCATGATGACTTCCTTGTTCTTGTTTCCTTGGTTTCTGCATTTGTTGTGTGGCATTGTGGAGATATTCTTTGGTTTCTTCTTTTTTTCCTTGCTGTGGTGGCTTTTCTCATTATACTATGACTCTAGATTAAGTGGACTGTCTGCTCTTGGTGAATCTCTAGAGGTTTATGGTGGGTGTGGCCAGAGAGGTCTGTTCAGTTCTTCAGGGTTAAGGGTGTGCCAAAGGTGACACACCCAGTTTTGGCATGGTAAATATTCTCTCTCTCTCTCTATTTTTTTATTCAGAAGGGAAGTAATTCCACTCAGATGAGCTCTTCTCCTCAATGGCAATCAGTGCCTGCGTGCTAACCCCAGTGGGTATAATATTCATCTGCTCTGTCCCAAAGACCACACAACAGATCTGTGCAGTCCTCAGTGTAAGCTCAGATTCCCTTGCAATGTCTCTCACCAGGTAGCCAAGGCTGCTCGAGTGTGTGGCGTCTCCCACTGAGACTACTCACGTCTCGGCTATACAGTGAGTTCTCCCACACACCCTCAGTTTTTTGTTTTTTTTTTCACAGTCCCAGTTCATAAGCTCCACAGGTCACTAGGTCTTAGTCTCCTGTTATTACTTCCTACCAGAGTCAGGTTTTTCTGCTTGGCTGAGGGTGGGAGCAGCCCCAATCTGGTGCAGCTGTTTTGTGTGTCCAAAATGGTGCCCGCTCTATTGTCTCGCTTGCCTTTGTAAGGTGAGTGGAGAGAGATAGTAGTGTCCATACTGGTCCCTTTTTTTCTCTCCTGCCACTTTTTCGCCAGTGTTTCGGGCCACTTCGATTTTGTCTCACCTCCCTTTCTTGCACTGGTGCAGAGCCTCTCAGCAGCTGAGGTCCCAAGCCATGGTCACCTGTGCCCTCCACGTAGGTCCACCAAGTCCCACTAATTACAAAAGAGTTTCCTCCACCATTTTTTCCATAATTCTTCCATATTTTGCTTTTTGATAATAGCCATTCTACCTGGAGTGTGATGATACCTTTTTGTGATTTTGATTTGCATTTCCCTGATGATCACCAACATTGAGCAATTTTTTTCTTTACAAGATTACTTCAAAAAGTTCACAGAAAAATGAAATTAAAGTATAAATTTATTGAAATATATTCAAAATATTTTGAAAAACACTTTCCAGTGATCTTCATATTCTATGAATTTTTGAAGACTCCTTATATCTGTTGTTCATTTGTAGGTCTTCTTTTGAAAATAATCTATTTAGATCCATTGCCCATTTTTATTGAATTTTTTCTACTGAATTTTTAAAGTTCCTTCTATGAGTATTTTCTTAATATTAGCCAATTTCTAGATGTATAATTTAAAAATATTTTCTCCCGTTCTGTAATTTGTTTCTTCACTCTGTGGGTTGTTTCCTTTGCTGTGCAGAAGCCTATTGGTTTAATAAAATCTCATAAGTGTATTTTGCTTTTGTGTCCTGTGCTTTGGGGATCTGATCACAAAAACCTTTGCCCATTCCAATGTCCTGAAGTGTGTCTACTCTATTTTCTTCTGGTAATCGTGGTTTTAGGTCCTGTGTTTAGCTTTTTGTTCCATTTTGAGTTGATTTTTATTTATGGTAAAAAATAGCATCTAGTTTAATCCCTCTGCATGTGGATATCTCAGTATTTGTTAATTCTCTTCCGTTAAATGTGTTCTTAGCTTATTTGGTGATAATCAGTTGGATGCAAATATATAAGTTTACTTCTAGGTTCTCTATTCTGTTCCATTAGTCTAAATGTCTGTTTTTATACCAATATCATGCTATTTTGATTACCTTAACCTTGTAAATAGATTTTGAAGTCAGGTAGTGTAATGATGCCTCTTGATTTTTTTCTTTTTGATCAATAATGTTTGTTCTATTTGAGCTTTACTATTGTTCCATGTGGAATTTAAGATGTTTTTCTAGTTCTGTGAAAAATATTGTTAGTATTTTCGTAAAAACTGCATTGACTTTTCAGATCACATTGGAAAACATGGCCATTTTAACAACTTTAATGATTGTAGTCCATGAACACATGATGTCTTTCCATATTTTTGTGTCAGTTTCAAGTATTTTAATCAATGTTTTATAGCTTTCCATGTTGACTTTTTTCATTTATTTGTTAAATTTGTCCTTAAGTATTTTATTCTTTGTAGCTTCTTAAAATAGTTTTATTTCTTTCTTTTTCAGATAATACTCTATTGGCATATAGAAACACTACTGTTTTTGTGATCATTTTATTTAATTTTGCAAAATTCATTCGCTCATTCTAAGAGTACTTTGGTAGAATCTTAGATCTACACCATAGAAAGTCATGCCACTTGCAAGCAGATAATTTGACTTCTTTTCCAGCTCAGATATCTTTTGTTTATTTCTCTTATTTGATTTCTCTGGCTAGAACTTTCAATGATGTGCTGCATATGAGTTAAAAGTGAGAATCTGGAGCTGGCACTGTGGCATAACGGGTAAAGCAGCCGCCTGCAGTACCGGCATCCCATATGGACCTTGGTTTGTGTCCCCGCTGCTCCACTTCTGATCAAGATCTCAGATATGGCCCGGGAAAGCAGTAGAAGATGGTCCAAGTCCTTGGGTCCATGCATCTGCGTGGGAGACCTGGAAGAAGATCCTGGTTTCTGGCTTCAGGTAGACCCAGATCTGGCTGTTGTGGTCATTTGGAGAGTGAAGAAGTGGATAGAAGACCTCTCTCTCTGCCTCTGCCTCTCTGTATCTCTGCCTTTCAAATAAGTAAATAAATCTTTTTAAAAAAAGTGGAAATCTTTGTCTTCTTCCACATCCTAGAAAGAAAGCTTACACATTTTCCCACTCAGTTTGATGTTAGCCACAAAACTGTTATGTATGTATGTATGTATATATATATATATATATATATACACAAACACACATATATGCACACTATATATACATACATATACATAGTATGTATGTATATCCTTTATTTTGTTAAGGTATATTTATTCTATACACAATTTGCCCAATTTCTTTTTATTACAAAAGATGTTGTTTTATCAAATGATTTTTATGTTGAGATCATCATTTTTCATAATTTTATTCATATAGTATATCATGTTTATTGATTTGCATACTTGTATCCTTGGGGAAAATCCTACTTGATCATAGTGACTAATCCCTTTAGAACTTTTAAAAAAGTTTATTTATTCATTTGAAAGGCAGAGTGTGAGAAAGAGAGAGAGACAGAGAGAGAGAAACTGAGAAAGATATTTCATCTGCTGGTGCTTTCCAAAATTGCGGAAACAGTCAGATCTGGGCCAAGTTGAAGACAGGAGCCAGTATGGTTCACTCCTTAAAAGGCTGTAATAGCCAATGCTGGGCTAGGCTTAAACCAGGATACAAGAACTCTATGTCTCCCACATAGGAAGCAGGGACCCAAATACTGGGGGTGTCTTCTTCTACCTTTCAAGCTATATTATCAAGAAGCTGGATTGGAGAGTAGCCAGGACTCAAACTGGCACTCTGATATGGGAATGCTGGCATTGCAAGTGTGTGATTTAATCTGCTGTACCACAACACTGGTCATTGAATAATCTCTTTAATGTGCCACTGTATTCAGGTTGCTAGTGTTTTCTTGAGGATTACTGCATCTTTATTCATCAGGGATAGTGGCCTGTAGCTTTCCTATTTATTGTCGTTGTGTCCTTGCCAGATTTGGTATGAGGAAAATTTTGGTCTTGTAGAGGGCTTTGGAAGAATTTCCTCCAATTCAATGTATTTGGAATAGTTTTAGAAAAATTGGTATTAGTTCTTCCTTCAATCTTTGTAAGAAGACATCAGTAAACTTGTATGATAGTTGAAATTCCTTTGATGGGAGCCTTTATAATAGTGATTTAATCTTGTAATTCATTATTAGCCTATTCAAGTTTTGTATTTCTTCTTGTGTCAGTCTTGGTAAGGTACATGTACTTCTCCATCTGTTCACTTTCAGTCTATGTGTGTCCTTGGAGGCAAGGTGAGATTCTTATAAGCAACTTATAGTTGGGAATTAATTATCAATCCGGACACTATTTCTCAGCTGTATCATTTAATCCACTTACATATTAGTAGATGTGATCTGGGAAAAGTGTGTTTTAATTTTCATCCAGTTCCATTCCTTTTACTAAAAAAGCATTTTAAGTACAGGCACATACATGGTGCACAAAGAAATAAAGTTAACTTAAAAGGTAAGAAAGCATACATACATACACACACACAAACACACACACATAGTTGAAGAGTGGAATGGAGTGGGCCAGAGAAGGGGTGGGGAAAGCAAAGGAGAGAGGGGGGCACCCTCAGCACCTTCTCTTGTCCTTGTCTCCAATGTAGGAGAGAACAAGCACCCCGTTTTATGAGATAGTGTGGTCACCTGGGAAGTTTATGACACCTCTGTAAAATTCCATCTGGAACTTAATATACATATATACATGGCAACCCTTCCCTACGTCCTGGATAAAAATAAGCTATCCTGGTAAAGGGGGTGTTCAGAGAAACAAATAGGATAGAATTCCATGGGGCGTGGCCTTGTGATTTGTGACCTCCAGCTCAGCTAGCCACCTATGCCATATCAGATGAAACCTTACCACCGACACTTCGTTACTTGTTTTCTAATGTTTTTATAGCTCCTTTCTTTCTTTTTCTATTTCTTATAGCTTTCCTCTGTGATTGATTTTCTCTGGTATTTGTATTTTGATTCATTGCCTATTATTTTTTGGTTGACTTTTACACCTTTTTGTTTTGTGGTTAACATGAGACTTGGAAAATATCTTTCACTTACGGCAGATAATTTTGAAATGCTAGCAACTTAACGACCAGTGAGGAAGGAAACAAAAGATATAAAAATACTAATGAAAGACTACATATGATCTGCAATCCTCATCACATTTTCAATTTTTTGATGTGCCATTTTATATTACCTATCTCTTAGCTTATTGATTTAGCTTTATTTGTAATTGATGTTAGTCTTCCTTCTAAAGATATGTGGTTTATGCATCATGTTCACGTTATTAGAAATTGTGAATTTGTATAATTATTCTTATCAGTAAGTTTTATACCTTCCAATTTTTCCTTCTTACTCACTGATGGTTTTTCAATTTAAAGAATTTTTAACATTTCTTATAAGGAAGGTTTTGTGGTGATAAATACACCCAGCTTTAATCTGTCAAGATCTTTATCTTTCATTCATTTGTAAAGATTAGCTTTGCTAGGAACAGTATACTTTGTTGGTAGTTTCTTTCCTACAGCACCTTGCATATCCCATCTTACTCTCTTCTGCTCTGTAAGATTTCTGCTGAGAATTCTAATGTCACATGTTTGAATATACCAATATTTCATTTGTTTCTTTTTTCTTGCTGTTTTGAGAACTTTGTTTTGAATCTTTGAGAGCTTAATTATAATGTCTTTGATCATTCTTGAGATGATATATCCTTTGAAAACAGCATTTACTAGACTTCCTGGTATGACTGTAATTTTTTTTTTATATATATTTTAAGCCTGGCATTTTCTTGTTAACCCTGAGTTGCAGTAACTTTTCGTCCAATTAGTGTTTGGTCAGCTTGTGTTTGAGCTCTTCCTATGTGTAAAGTCTCCCACCCTGTTTTGGTGGGTCTCTATGTAAATTGAGAAATGATTTATTTTGCCTCATATCCTGCTCTGATTTATTCCTAGTAGATGAAGCTATATGCATGCAAAATGCTAGACCTCATTGTTGACTGTGAACCCAAAGGTTCTGTTCTTGTGTGTCTCTTTGGTTTATTCTCTCTAAAAAACTGAAGTTTCTGCCATTTTGCTTCTCATTACTTGCTTCATGGATATGAGTGTTTTATTAATGTATCTTCTTCAAAATCTCCCTTGTCATCAATAATACCCTTAAACATGTAATTCTCCAAACTCTGTCCTAAATAAAGTCAGTTCTCTTAAGCAGAGCCATGGACCTCTTCATCCTTGAGGCCTGCACCTCATGTCTGTGTCTGCCAATGGACCCTGAACAACAGCCAGAGGTAGATATGGTGGCCTAGTTCTGTGAGTGGATATGAGGGACAGTTAGATGTGAGAATTCCTGATCTTCTTTCTCTTTCACCCTGCCTTGAGTACAATCTCTACTCAATGAACCAGTTTGGACAGGACAATTGCAGTTATAGAATGCTCACCATGCTGCATTGGAGGAAGTTCTTTTATGTTACAAGTGGCATTTAATGACAGATGAGACCAGGGCTTTCATGTCATATCTGCCTGAAATAAAATTTCTGAAATACAAGACTGGTTGAGGGAGAAAAACAGATAGCCACTCTCAATCCATTCTGATATGGACTAGGCAGAAATTAATGAGGAATAAATGAGTTGAGAGATTTCCAGCAATCTCTGCTGATAGCCCTGGACTCAAAATTACACCCACTTGCATGCCAACTCAGTACACCCACTGTCCCATGATACACCTGTGCCTTTTCCATGATGAAGAAGATGCCATGATGAATATGTGTTCATTGAGTTCCCCATGGAGATGCCATGAAAACGTTCCCAGAGAATCCCACACAAACTCTACCCCATTTGTATATTCAATTAGAGTACCACTCCTTATCCAATAAAGGGGTGACAGTACTGGAGTGAGGCACAGTTTCTATCCTTATGGCATGTGTTTCACCTTGGGGATACACACATTCACTTCTTTATGTGTACTCTCTATAACTTTTTAAATAAATCCTGTTCCCATTCTTGCGGTTTATCTATGTTTCTGCTTTGAATTCTTTTCTCACACAGAGGCAAGACCCTTCACTACAATGGGCCTGTCTTCTGGGCAGAACTTCTACAACAGAGAGCTTGATAGGAAGAGATAATAGTATTGGAGCAGCTTATGGGTGAACTTTATAGAATCTCATTGTTCTTACTTGAAATGAACAGATTTTCTTGCATAATTGTTTCCTTATTTACTGCATAGCTTTAGAAAAATTTATCAAAATTTTGAATGGTGGCTTAGGGAGCAACATGCTTCACTGGGCTAAGGATAAGCACTGAAGAGAAAACTATAGGAATTATACTCTCACAGGAAAATTGTAGGGAAAAACCACATGGGAAGCCCAATGGGTGGAGGTTAAATAGTGTGAATATGTGTGGACAGTGCTGACACATAGCATGAGCATGAGTGGAGCTGCAGCTACAGAAAGCCGGAGCAGGTGACAGTTTGTAGATGGAAGTGAGGCCAGACTGTAGCCACCTGTGGTGATAGAGCTGGAGGGAGAGCATGGTGTGGGTCTGGACTGCAGCCCTAGGGGCTGGTGGCTGCTGGCAGTTACCCGCGGACCCAGTGGAATTGGAGGGGTCATTTGAGTCCTCTCGATATCCCCAGAACATCACCCACTGTCCAGCTGAGAGAGGGTAAGCACCACTTTAGATTAGGGCAGCAGCAGCTATGAAAGCTTTTGGGTGTGCACATAGCACCTGGCTGAGACAGGACACCTGACTGACAGTGCTGGTGGCAGTGGCAAACAGGCAGCAGTGTTTTACCAGTGGCTCTAGTGTGTGTGTGTGATCCAGAGATTCTTTCAGAGAGAATAGGTCTGCAGTCCTCACTGACATTCAGCCTGGCTGGAAGGTGGCTGGGCAGCTACATGAGATGGTGGGGTGTCCACAGCTGCAGCTTTCCAGGTTCAAAATGCCTAGGCAGAGCTGTCTTGGGAACATCTGCCTCTCTGTTGATGGAAAAACTAGCAGAGCAGAGAGAAGCCTCTGGACCCAACGACTGTGGGAGCCTTGTGTGCTCCCTGGGGGACTTGGTGGTTACATGAGAAGGTGTAGGGTGCAAATGAGTATTGAGTTCTACCATACCCAACTTGGGTGTTACCCTGGAAACTAAACTCACCCTAGAAAACAGACCAGAGCTCCCTAACCACACCTACAACACACCTCTTGGTATTCACTGAAAGTGCAGACATTCCACTAAGCCACAGAAGAATAGTCCAAAGATAAAAGCCATAAGAAGAAAAAACAAAAACAAAAGCAAAAACAATCCCACAGATGCCTAAAAATAAGTGCAGAAACTCAAGAGACAAGAGTAAGGAAGACACCATAACCCCCAAAAAGAATGTTATAATGTGAAGATGAAGAGATTGAGGAAATTATAGAATGGAATTCAAAAAGTTAGTAATAAGATTACTCAAAAGCAATCAGAAGAAAATCCACAAACTAAAGAAATCCATACACGACATGACTGAAAAAATTTTTCCATGAAATTGAGATTTTTAAAGAGAAATCAGAATGAAATATTAGAAATGAAGAATTCAATAGACCAAATGAAAAACACAGTGGAAAGCCTTAACAGTAGACTTGGTGATGCAGAGAAAGAATATGTGAACTAGAATACAAATCTCTGGAAATCTTATAGTCAGAACAAAAAAAAAAAATTAAAAAAAAAAAAAACAGTGATGATAATCTGTAGGAAACTATCAAAAAACCCAACATACGGGTCTTAGGAGTTCCTAAAGGTGTGGAAAGAGAGAGAATGGACTAAAAAACCTATTTAATGAAATAATTACAGAAAATTTCCCCTGAACTTCCAAGTAGAGGAAGCACATAAAACTCCTTACAGATGTGACCTGCAAAGATCTTCAGCACATCACATTGTAGCAAACTCTCCACAGTAAAACCTAAAGAAAATATTCTAAAATGTGCACAACCGAAACACCAGATTACTTTCAGAGGAATGCCAATTAGATTTACAGCTGACTTCTTAACAGAAATCCCACAAGCTAGAAGGGAGCAGTGAGACATAGTACAACCCTTAAGAGAAAAAAAACTGTCAACCCTGCAAAGCTCTCATTTATGAATGAAGGTGAAATAAAGATCTTCCATAACAAACAGAAATTGAAAGAATTTGTAGCCACTCATACAACCTTACAAAGATACTTAAGGATGTACTACACACAGAAAAACAGAAAGATAACCATCATTATGAAAGAATGAGATGGCAGAAAACCTGCTAGTAGAAGTACAAAAGAAATCTAAAGTAAACAATAAGAATATTTATGGAAAAATGGCATTGCCAAGTCATTACTTATCAATAGTCATATTGAATATAAATGGCCTCAATCCTCCTGTTGAAAGATACAGACCAGCAGAGGGATGAAAAAACAAGACCCAACTATTTGCTGCTTACAAGAAACACATCTCCCCAACAAAGGTACATGCAGACTGAAAGTGAAAGGATGGAAAAGATAGTCCATGCTAACAGAAACAAACAAACAAACAAACAAACAAACAAAAAACAGCTGGTGTTGTCATCCTAATAGCAGACAAAATAGACTTTAACATAAAAACTGTTCAACAGACAAAGGAGGGCTCTATGTAATGATTAAGGGATCATTTCAAGAGGAAGATATTATTATAATAAATGTATGCACATCCAATTACAGGGTGCCTGGCTATTTAAAAGAAATTGTTAATGGACTTAAACGGAGACATAGACTCTAATACAATAGTAATTAGGGAATTTATTACCCCACTCTAAGCAATGGGTAGTTCAACAAGACTGAAAATCAGCAAGGAAACAACAGAGTTGATCGACATTATAAACCAAATGGACCTAACAGATATCTACAGAATGATTCACCCCACCCCAGAATGGTAGAATACACATTCTTCTTATCAGTGCATGGAACTTTCTCTAGAAGAGACCACTTGCTATGTCACAAAGAAAGTCTCAGCGAATTCAAAAATATTGATATCATTCTATTCATCTTCTCTGACCACAATGGGATAAAGCTGGAAATCAAAAACACAAGAATCTCTAGATCATATGTGTTTACATGGAGACTGAACAATATGCCCCTGAATAAACAATGGGTCATAGAAGAAATCAAAAGAGAAATAAAAAATTCTGGAAACAAATGAAGATGACAATACATCATGTCAAAACTTATGGGATACAGCAAAAGCAGTGTTAAGAAGGAAGTTTATAGCAATTAGTGCCTACATGAAGAAATTGGAAAGGTACCAAATAAATGAGCTATAAGTGTGACTCAAGGACCTAGAGAAACAACAGCAAACCAAACCCAAACTTGTAGGATGAAATAAATAACTAAAATTAAAGAAGAAATAAACAAAATTGAAACAAAAATCAGTGAAATGAAGAGCTGATTTTTGAAAAACTAAACAAAATTGATACATCATTGGTGCAAGTAACCAATAAAAAAGGAAAAGACTCAAATCAATAAAATCAGAGATGTAAAAGGAAATAAAAAGATTCATCAGAAATTCCTACAAAGAGCTGTATGCCAACAAATTAGGAAACCTAGAAGAAATGGATAGATTCCTAGAAACATACAACCTACCAAAATTGAGTCATGATGATAGAGAAAACCTAAACAGATCAATAACCAAGACAGAGATGGAATCAGGAATAAAAACCCTCCCAACAAAAAAGGCCAGGACTGGATGGATTCACTGCTGCATTCTACCAGATATTTTTAAAAGAATTGATTACAAATCTTTTCAAGCTATTAAAAGCAATTGAAATGGAACTTCCCAAAGTCCTTCTATGAAAGCTGCATCACCATAACACCTAAACCTGAAAAAGATACAACAGAGAAAGAGAACTGTAGACCAATATCCCCGATGAACATAGATGTAAAAATCCTCAAGAAAATATTAGATAATTGAATCCAACAAACATCAGAAAAATCGTTCACCTGGACCAAGTGGGATTTATCCCTGGTATGCATGGATGGTTCAGCATTCACAAATCAGTCATTGCGGTATATCATATTAACAAACTGAAGAACAAAAACCATATAATTATCTCAATAGATGCAGAGAAAGCATTTGATAAAGTACAACATTTTTTCACGATGAAAATCTGAAGCAAAATGGGTATAGAAGGAACATTCCTCAACACAATCAAGGCAATTTATTCACAAACCTACAGACAGCATTCTACTGAATGGAGAAAAGCTGGAAACATTTCCCCTAAGATCCAAAACCAGACAAGAATACCCACTCTCACCACTGCTATTTAATATATTCCTGGAACTTTTAGCCAGAGTGGTTAGGCAAGAAAAAGAAATCAAAGGGAAACAAATTGGGAAGGAGGAAATCAAACTATCCCTATTTGCAGATGACATGATCCTATACATAGTTAATCCAAAAGACTCCACTGAGAGAATACTGGAACTTAAAAAAGAATTTGGTAAAATGGCTGAACATAAAATCAACATGGAAAAATCAATAGCTTTTATATAAACAAACAATGTCTTGGCTGAGAGTTTTTTTTTTTAACTTTTATTTAACAAACATAAATTACCAAAGTACAGCTTATGGATTACAATGGCTTCCCCCCAAAACTTCCCTCCCATCCGCAACACTCCCATCTCCTGCTCCTTCTCCCATATCATTTGCATCAAGATTCATTTTCAAATATTTTTATATACAGAAGATCAATTTAGAATATATGAAGTAAAGATTTCAACAGTTTGCACACACACAGAAACAAAGTATAAAATACTGTTTGAGTACTAGTTATTGCATTAATTCACATTGAACAACAAATTAAGGGCAGAGATCCTACATGAGGAGTAAGTGCACAGTGACTCCTGTTGTTGATTTAACAAATTGACACTCTTGTTTATGGCATCAGTAATCTCCCTAGGCTCTTGTTATGAGTTGCCAAAGCTCTGGAAGCCTTTTGAATTCGCCAATCCCAAACTTATTTAGACAAGGTCATAGTCAAAGTGGAAGTTCTCTCTTCCCTTCAGATAAAGGTACCTCCTTCTTTGATGGCCCATTCTTTCCACTGGGATCTCACTTGCAAAGATTTTTCATTTAGGTTTTTTTTTTTGCCAGAGTGTCTTAGCTTTCCATGCCTGAAATACTCTCATGGGTTTTTCAGCTGGATCCGAATGCCTTAAGGGCTGATTCTGAGGCCAGGGTGCTATTTAGGACATCTGCCTTTCTATGAGTCTGCTGTGTATCCTGCTCCCCATGTTGGATCGTTCTCTCCTTTTTAATTCTATCAGTTAGTATGAGCAGACATTAGTCTTGTTTACGTGATCCCTTTGACTCTTAGACCTATCGGTGTGATCAATTGTGAACTGAAAT
Source organism: Sylvilagus floridanus (assembly GCA_949820135.1). NCBI lineage: Eukaryota > Metazoa > Chordata > Mammalia > Lagomorpha > Leporidae > Sylvilagus > Sylvilagus floridanus. The sequence goes on along the minus strand of OX463223.1, from coordinate 67,822,668 downwards.
TGATCACTTGGACTAGTGAGATGGCATTGGTACATGCCACCTTGATGGGATTGAATTGGAATCCCTTGGCATGTTTCTAACTCTACTATTTGGGGCAAGTCCGAATGACCACGTCCCAAATTGTACATCTCCTCCCTCTCATTCCCACTCATATTTTTTTGACAGACAGAGTGGAAAGTGAGAGAGAGAGAGAGAGAGAGAGAGAAAGGTCTTCCTTTTTGCCATTGGTTCACCCTCCAATGGCTGCCGCGGCCGGCGCACTGCGGCCTGCCCACTGTGCTGCGGCCTGCCCACCGCGCTGATTTGAAACCAGGAGCCAGGTGCTTCCCCTGATCTCCAATGTGGGTGCAGGGCCCAAGGACTTGGGCCATCCTCCACTACATTCCCGGGCCACAGCAGAAAGCTGTACTGGAGGAGAAGCCACCAGGACAGAATCTGGCATCCCGACTAGGACTAGAACCCGGGTGCCAGCACCACAGGCGAGGATTAGACTACTGAGCCGTGGCACACTCATATTTAACAGAGATCATTTTTCAGTTAAATTTAAACACCTAAGAATAGTTGTGTATTAATTACAGAGTTCAACCAATATTATTAAGTAAAACAAAAAAATACTACAAGAGATAAAGTATTTAGTTGTACATCAACAATCAGGGCAAGGGCTGATTAAGTCACTGTTTCTCATAGTGTCCGTTTCACTTCAACAGGTTTCCTTTTTTGTGTTCTGTTAGTTGTCACCGATCAGGGAGAACATATGCTATTTGTCCCTTTGGGACTGGCTTATTTCACTCAGCCTTATGTTTTCCAGATTCTTCCAGATAAAGAGTTTTTTAAGATCAGTCCCATTCACAATAGCTCCAAAAATCAAATACCTTGGAATAAATTTAACCAAGGATGCCAAAGATCTCTACAATGAAAATTACAAAACACTAAAGAAGACATTAAATATGGTAAAATATACTTTGCTTATGGATTGGAAGATTCAACATCGTCAAAATGTCCATACTACCAAAAGCAATTTACAGATTCCATGTGATCCTGATCAAAATACCAATGGCATTCTTCACAGATCTAGAAAAATGTATGATCAAATTCATATGAAAACACAAGAGACCCTGAAGAGCTAAAGCAATCTTATACAACAAAAACAAAATTGGAGGCATCACAACACCTGATTTCAAAACATACTGCAGGGTAATTATAATCAAAACAGTCTGGTAGTGGCACAAAAGACCTGTAGACCAATGGAACAGAATAGAAACTCCAGAAATCAATTCTTGCATCTACAGCCATCTTATCTTTGATAAAAGAGTCTCTTTAACAAATGGTTTTTGGGAAAACTGGATCTCCACGTGCAGAAGTATGAAACTAGACCCCTACCTTATACCTTACACAAAAATCCACTCAATATGGATCAAAGACCTAAATATATGTCCCAGTATCACCAAATCCTTAGAAAACATGGGGGAAACTCTACAAGACATTGGCATAGGCAAAGACTTATTGGATAAAACCCCAAAAGCACAGGCAATCAAAGCCAAAATTGACAAATGGGATTACACCAAGCTGAGATTCTTCAGTACTGCAAAAGAATCACTCAGCAAAGTGAAGAGACAACTGACAGAATGGGGGGAAATAATTGCAAACTGCACAGCTGATAAACAGTTAACATCTATAATATATATAAAGCTCAGGAAATTCAAAAACAAAACAAACAACCCAGTGAAGAAATGGGCAAACAACCTAAACAGGTATTTTTCAAGAGATGAAATTCAAATGTCAACAGACACTTGTGAAAATGCTCAGGATCACTAGCCATCAGGAAAATGCAAATCAAAACCACAATGATGTTTTACCTTATTTCAGTTAGAATGGCTAGAAATTAACAGATGACAAAATGGTGCAAGGATGGGGGTAAAAATGTACTTTGGTCCTCTGTTGATGTGAATGTAAACTGTTGCAGCCACTGTGGAAGACAGTATGGAGATATCTCAGAAATCCCTATAGACATACCATACAACCCAGCCATCCCACTCCTGCAAATTTACCCAAACCAAAATAAATCAGTATATGAATAAGTTATCTGTGCTCCCATGTTCATTTTAACACAATTCACAATAGCTAAGGTATGGAATCAACCCAGATATCCATCAACTGTTGATTGGATGTAGAAATTATGCTATGTATACACTATGGAGTACTTCTGAGTTGTTAAAAAAAATGAAATCCTATCTCTTGCAACAAGATGGTTGTAGCTGGAAATTATTATTCTTAGAGAAATAAGCCAGTCCCTAAAAGGCAGATATCATATGTTTTCCCTGATCTGATGTAACTAATAGAATACCTGAAATGTAATGTATTAGAATGTAATAGATATTTTGAGAATAGTTGACTGTTTATAGCCCTTGTCTCCTCCATTGAGAAACAGTGTTTTGTTTTCTTTCTCTTCATACTATTTGTTGAACTCCTTTATTTAGAGTAGGGTTGACTATATTATCATTAAGTACACTGAAGATAGATCATTGTAAACATGAAGAATGGGAATCCAAGATGGAGAGAGAGGAAGGGTTGAAGCGTGAGCAGGAGAGAAGGTAGGGGGGATATCCCACTATGTTCCTAAATCTGCATATATGAAATATATGAAATTTATATAACTTAAATAAAATTAAGAAAAGAAAAATCAAACACACAAAAAATGTCAGTTTTAAGTAATTTGATCCAGTTAAAATATTTCTTGTTCAGAAGAGAGTTTGTTATAATTCTTACTCCTTCTCTACAGAAGTCATTCTGCTATTTTTAGGTTTTTTTCTTGATATGCCTGTTTCATGTAGGAATTAATCTGTGTTTCATGTAAGGATTTGGAGAGGTGGATGAAATATGTAACTTTACTATCATTATCCTCCTAGAATGTCTCCACACCTCACCTTTTTCCAACTTTTCTTTCTTGCTTTTTTTTTTAATTTGAAACACACACACACACACACACACACACACACAGAGAGAGAGAGAGAGAGAGAGAGAGAGAGAGATCTACCATTTGCTAGTCTACTCCCCAAATGCCCACAATAGCTAAAGCTAAGCCAGGCCAAAGTCAGGAGTAACTAGAACTTAGTCAGGGCCTTCCATATGGGTTCAAAGAAGCAAGTTCGTCCATCATCAACCACTGCCTTTTATATGTGCACTAACAGGAAGCTAATAAGAACTGGGAGCAGAGCCTGGACTCAATACAAGGCACTCTGATATGGGATACACAAATGACTTTAAAAAAAAAAGATTATTTATTTGAAAGACAGAATTACAAAGAGGCAGAGAAAGAGAGAGAGAGAGAGAGATCTTTCATCTGCTGGTTCACTCCCCAAATGGCTACAATGACCAGGGCTGAGCCAGGCTGAAGCCAGGAGCCAGGAGCTTCTTATGGGTCTCCCACATGAGTGCAGGTGCGCAAGCACTTGCGCCATCCTCTGTTGCTATCTGAGGCACATTAACAGAGAACTGGATCAGAAGTGAAGCAATTGGGACTTGAATCGGTGCTCATATGGGATGCAGGCACCAGCCTGTTAATCCACAGCACTGGCCCCACAGACGATATCTTAAGCATTGAATCAAAAACATCTACTCCAACACATCCCACTTTTTTATAATAACACTTTTATTTAAAGAATATAAATTTCCAAAATACAGCTCATAGATTACAATGGCTTCCCCCCCATAACTTCCCTCCCACCCGCAACCCTCCCCTTTCCCACTCCCTCTCCCCTTACATTCACATGAAGATTCATTTTCAATTCTCTTTATATACAGAAGATCAGTTTACTATATATTAAGTAAAGATTTCAACAGTTTGCCCTCACATAGCAACACAAAGTAAAAAATATTGTTGGAGTACTAGTTATAGTATTAATTCACAATGTATAGCACATTAAGGACAGAGATCCTACATGATATATTTTTTTTAAAACTGATTAATTTTCTATGCAATTTCCAATTTAACACCAAGATTTTTTTTTCATTTTTAATTATCTTTATATACAGAAGATTGATTCAGTATATACTAAGTAAAGATTTCATCAGTTTGCAACCACACAGAAACACAAAGTGTAAAAATACTGTTTCAGTACTAGTTATAGCATTACTTCACATTGGACAACACATTAAGGACAGATCCCACATGAGACGTAAGTACACAGTGACTCCTGAAGTTGATTTAACAATTTGACACTCTTGTTTATGGCGTCAGTAATCTCCCTAGGCTCTAGTCATGAGTTGCAGAGGCTATGGAAGCCTTTAGGGTTCGCCGACTTCAATCTTATTCCGACAGGGTCATAGTCAAAGTGGAGGTTCTCTCCTCCCTTCAGAGAAAGGTACCTCCTTCTTTGATGGCCCCATTCGTTCCACTGGGATCTCACTCACAGAGATATTTCATTTAGGTCTTCTTTTTTTTTTTCAGAGTGTCTTGGCTTTCCATGCCTAGAATATTCTCATGGGCTCTTGAGCCAGATCTGAATGCCTTAAGGGCTGATTCTGAGGCCAGAGTGGTATTTAGGACATCTGCCATTCTATGAGTCTGCTGTGTATCTCGCTTCCCATGTTGAATCATTCTCTCCCTTTTTGATTCTATCAGTTAGTATGAGCTGGCACTAGTCTTGTTTGTGTGATCCCTTTGACTCTTAGACCTATCAGTGTGATCAATTGTGAACTGAAATTGATCACTTGGACTAGTGAGATGGCCTTGGTACATGCCACCTTGATGGGTTTGTATTGGAATTCCCTGACACGTTTCTAACTCCATCATTTGGGGCACGACTGATTGAGCATGCCCCAAATTGTACATCTCCTCCCTCTCTTATTCCCACTTTTATATTTCACAGGGATCACTTTTCAGTTAAAATTTAAACACCTAAGAATAATTGTTTGTTAATTACAGAGTTCAACCAATAGTACTAGGATAAAAAAAATACTAAAATGGATAAAGCATTACATTGTACAACAACAGTCAGCACAAGAGCTGATCAAGTTACTGTTTCTCATAGTGTCCATTTCACTTCAACAGGTTTCCCCTTTGGTGCTCAGTTAGTTGTCACCGATCAGGTAGAACATATGATATTTGTCCCTTTGGGACTGGCTTAATTCACTCAGAATGATGTTTTCCAGATTCCTCCATCTTGTTGCAAATGACCGGATTTCATTGTTTTTGACTGCTGTATAATATTCTATAGAGTACATGTCCCATAATTTCTTTATCCAAATGTATGCTTTGAATTACCTGAGAACTTTTGCTGTGAGCTTCCCTTCGTTTACCTTCTTTCATGTTGATGGCCGTGTTTCTGTGTTTCTGTGTGTAACACATCTTTAAGTATCTTTTGCAGGGCTGGACGAGTGGCAACAAATTCTTTCAATTTCTGTTTGTAATGAAAGGTCTTTATTTCACCTTCATTCGCAAATGAGAGCTTGGCAGGATATAATATTCTGGGCCGGCAGTTTTTCTCTCTTAGTACCTGGGCTATGTCTTGCCATTCCCTTCTAGCTTGTAGGGTTTCTGATGAGAAGTCTGCTGTGAGTCTAATTGGAGATCCTCTGAGTGTAATTTGACGTTTCTCTCTTGCACATTTTAGGATCTTTTCTTTCTGTTTCACTGTGGTGAGTTTAATTACAATGTGTCGTGATGAGGATCTCTTTTGGTCATGTTTACTAGGGGTTCTATGAGCTTCCTGTACTAGGATGTCTCTCTCCTTCTCCAAAACTAGGAAATTTTCTCCTATTATCTCACTAAAAAGGCCTTCTAATCCTTTCTCCCTCTCCATGCCTTCAGGAACTCCTAGAACTCGAATGTTGGGCTTTTTAATAGTATCCTGTAGATTCCCAACAATATTTTTTAGATTTCTAATTTCCTCTTCTTTTCTTTGGTTTGACTGTATATTTTCCTGTGCTCTGTCTTCTAAGTCTGATATTCTCTCTTCTGCCACACCCATTCTGTTTGTAAGGCTCTCTAATGTGTTTTTCATTTGATCTATTGAATTCTTCACTTCATTATGATTTCTCGTCACTATTACAGTTTCATGTTCTACTAGTTGTTTCATTTCAGATTGATTCCTCCTTAATATTTCATTTTCACGAGAGAGATTTTCTACCTTGTCCATTAAGGATTTCTGTAGTTCAAGAATTTGTTTTTGAGTACTTCTTAGTGTTCTTATAAATTTTTTGAGATCTGCTTCTTGCATTTCTTCTATCTCATCATCTTTGTAATCTTGAATTGGGGTGTCTTTTTCATTTAGGGTTGTCATAGTGTCTTCCTTGTTCTTGTTACCTCGGTTTTTGCGTTTGTTGTTTGGCATATTGGTTTCTTCACTGTGGTGTTTTTTCTTGTTATACTATGACTCTAGATAAGTGGACTGTCTGCTTTCAATGGAGCCTTAGAGGCTTGAGATGGGTGTGGCCTGAGAGCTCTGTTTGGTTCCTCAGGGTTGAGGGTGTGCCAAAGGTGACACTCCCAGGTTAGGCCACATCCCACTTTTTAAAAGGGAAACAAAATGGTTAAAATAAAAGGGAAACAGATTTTGTCTTAGTGAAGAGTCCAAATCAAATTGTCAAATAACTAAATGTAGAAAGATTACATAGGTTGAAAATATAAAACTACAGGTACTTCTGAATCCCTTCAGTTTTTCAGGGAAGCAAATGTTTTATGAATGACATTCTGCGGATGTTCCAGGTGTGTTTGTGTGTGTGTGTGTGTGTGTGTGTGTGTGTGTATAAATACAATATGTATAGGAGAATACCACAAAGATATAGCTCTTGTGTATTAAAACCTGAAAGTGGTAGTGTTAAGGAAAAAAAATATTATTTTAAAAGGACTGATTTTTTAATGTGAGGATTTCTCTACAGTAAATTTATACAATTCACACCAAAATGTCATGCTGTGTTGTGCTTTATAATCTGTCAATATTACTCTGATAGTACTTTATGTTTTTCTACTATTTTAGCTAATTCAATGTGTTATTTTTAAGTTTTACCAAACTGGTAGCATTCTAGCATTCAATATAACAATGAAGTTTCAATTTGGTTCACACTCGTCTTACATTTATGTTTTTCATAACAATATTGTCCCACATTCTATCATGCAAAAAGCGTCATCTGGTTTAATATTTGCCAGCATTTTATCTTCTAGAATACTACAAATAGCGTGTAAGAACTGGAAACTCAATATAAGATTTATACTGAAGTACTAAAAACCCACCAGAATAAAATGTATCAGATTATTTTGGCAAATTAATTCCCAAATTCAGAATACAAAAAGCTGTGAGTCTCAGAATACTTAATTTATCTAAGCAATAAATTATGAAACTAGTATCAATTCCATCTGATTTTCTTATATTTAATATACAGCAATGATTCCTGATATTTATTGAAAATGCTCATTGATATAAAAAAACTTACGTAGTTATAGTAAACAGTTGTTCTAAGTTTGGTAAAAGTTTTAAAACATTTACGTATAACTTGCACTATATCAGACTGTTATTACCCTCAAGATAAGTCTATTTGCATTTTTAACATTTACCAAATAGTTCTTAGAGTAATTTGCATATAAAATTCAGGGTTTTTTGCTGTTTTTTTTATTTTTTTAAGGTGAACAAAGTTCTTGTATTTCATATATACAGATTTAGGAGCATTGCGATACTTCCCACCCTCCCTCCCTCCTGCTTTTTTTCTTATTCTTCCTTACAATTTTTACAATGATCTACATTCAGTTTATTTTATACTCATAAGATTGACCCTACACTAAGTAAAGAATTCAACAAATAGCATGAAGAAAAAAAACACTCTTTCTGCAAATCATAGAATCTCTAAATGTCAATTTCACTTCTATATATTACTTTTTTTCATTTTCTATTTTTTATCCCAGATCAGGGAAAACATATGGTATTTGTCTTTTTGGGATTGGCTTATTTCATTAAGTATAATGGTTTCCAGTTAAAATTCAGTTTTGAATAAGGTCTCAGCTTATTCTCCATTGCCCTATTGTGCAGTTTACAGGGAAATTAGAGTGTAACAGAACAAAAATATTGACATTTTCAGAAAAATGTGTGTTTTATCTAATTTATTTTCATCTAATATACATTAAAAGGTAAAATTGAATCTCCGGATAGACATAAGTGAGCTTTTTCTATTAACAATTCAGCACTTTGAACACTGATTTTGTCATATCTCCAAATTTCAAAGTTTTGCAACACATTAATGAATTTCATAGTGTGAAATTTGCTTGTGAATAAACCTTATTCCAAACTAACCTCAGTTAAGAAATTTGTTTTGGAGATATCCATTCCAAGGATTTCATATGAGGTGTTTTGTTGTATGTATATTTGGATCTATACAGTTGATAAATCATGTTTCAATAATAGCAATAATAGTACAGTAGTATATTTGGTAGTTTTGCACTATTATTTAGTCACAATAAATAAAAAGAAAGAATTGTCTTCAATTCTACATATAGAGAGGAAAAGAAGTCAGTATATTGTTCCTCATAACTGGTAATACATCCATTTTTTGTAGTTTCTCAAATCTTCTGTTCTATGAAATCCAAACTGGGATGACATTGTGACTTAGTGGGTTCATCTGCTACTTGCAATGCCAGCGTCTCACGTTTGAGTGTCAGTTCTAGTCTCAATTACTCTGCTTCCAATCTAGATCACTGCTAATACATGAATACATGTGGGAAAGCAGCAGCAGATTGCCCAAGTATTTGGGCCCATGCTACCCACATGGGAGCTCTAGATGAAATTCCTGGCTACTGGCTTCAGCCTGGCACAGCCCTGCCTATGGTGGCCATTTAAGGAATAAACAAGCAGATGCAAGATATCTCTCTCCACTCCCCCCCTTTTCTCTGTCATTCTGGCTTTCATATAAATAAATCATTTAAAAACTTAAAAAGTAAAGTCCATACTATCTATAACACATTATCCTTGCCCTTATTGCAGCTTTGTGAAATTCTCCAATATTTTCTAACCCACTATTATTAATTTCATTGTCTATTTATATTATTTTTATCATCATGCCCATCATCATACAAACAATGACATTTTCTAGTACCTGACACACATATTTCAGCCCTGATCTCACATGATATCTATATTCATTCTGACCCATGTATCCATAGGCATTGCAAAATTTTTAAATCTAATTAATCACATGAGCATGATGCTCCTCCAAGACAGTTAATATGCACTGAATTGCTTTACTTAATCCCTCTGTAGGTACATTCCCTATTCTAACTCAGAATACTGAATTATGGTTGGCAGAGTATAGTTTTGTCTTTTGGCTTTAGTTTTGGTCATGTGACATATTTAGGCCTATGGGATTAAAATGAATACAGTGCAACAGATGTTTGAAAAAGTGCTTAATAGTTGGGCTTGATCTCTTGAAGTTTTGTCATCACCAAGGAAGGAACAGATTTGGGGCAAACATTGGCTCCTTTATTGAGACATGTGGAGAATAACTGAACTGGAAATGACATTCAGGGTCCCAAACATCCAACCTGCACAAACATGAACTAGAAAACGAAACATCTGTTTTTACAAGCCATAAAGATTGTGAGATCATTTGTTATACAGTATTATAATAGCAATATCTAACTAATATACTCCACTCACTTACATCATTTTTATTCAAAACAGTAGTGGATGTCTTAGCCAGGGCAATTAGGCAAGAGAAAGAAGTAAAGGGCATCCTAGTGAAAAGGAAGAAGTCAAATTTTCCATGTTGGCATGACATGAGCTTATATATAGAAAACTCCGAAGACATCACCAAAACATTATTAAAACTAATAGGTCCAGGAGGAAAATGGCGTCGGCGGCAGCTTGGTCCAGGGTTTCTCGGCTTCTAGGTCGGTCCCGCCTCCAGGTGGGGCGGCCTATGTCGAGCGGCGCGCATGGCGAGGAGGGCTCAGCTCGCATGTGGAAGGCCCTCACCTACTTCGTCGCGCTCCCCGGCGTGGGCGTGAGCATGCTGAACGTCTACCTGAAGTCGCACCACGAAGAGCACGAGAGACCCGAGTTCATCGCCTACCCCCACCTCCGCATCAGGTCCAAGCCCTTTCCCTGGGGAGATGGGAACCACACTCTGTTCCATAACCCTCATGTGAATCCACTTCCAACTGGCTACGAAGATGAATAAGGAGAACCTGGACCCTCACAGGCACCGGGACCACCACTCTGCATGCGGACCACAGAAGTCTATGGGACCTTAAGCTCACCTTCCTTACTTGTATCAAATGATGACCATTATACTGATCTTCCATCTCTTTGCTTACGGCAGGAGATGGCTTAAATAAATAACTTAAACATAAAAAAAAAAAGAAAAACTAATAAATGAATGCAGCAATGTTTCGGGATTCAAAGTCAGCAGTAAAATATCAGTGGTGGTGTTACACACCAATAATGAATTATGTGATAATAAATTAAATAAAGAAATACTATTTCTAATAGCTACAAAAACTACCTATGTATAAGCTTAATCAAAATGTGAAAGATCTCTGTAATCAAACTATAAATATTGATGAAAAAACTGAGAAGGAATACAAATGGAAAGACATGTATGTTCATGTATTGGAAGAGTCAATATCATTAAGATGACCATACTACCCAAAGTGCTGTGCAGATTCAATGCAGTCCCTATCAAAATACAAATAATCTTTGAGATAACTAAAAACATTCTACTAAAATGTGCATGAACCTTCCAAAAAATTATCCCAAATAGCCAAAGCAGTATTAGGCAAAAAGAACAAAGCAGGAGACATTATGCTGTCTGACTTTAAAATCTGTTACAAAGTTAAGGTTATCAAAACAGACACATATACTAATGTGACAGATATAAACCAATGCATCTACAGCCAAATGATATCTGATAAAAGTACTAATGGCAAGCTTTGTAGAAAAAGCAGTCTTTTCAAAACCGGTGCAAAAAAAAATTGGATATCCACGTGGAGAAGCATGAAACTAGTGCCCTATCTCTCTCCAAGTACAAGTACAAAAATAATCTCAAAAATAGATTAAAAACCTGAAGGTATATCTTGGTACTTTGAAGCTACTAGAAGAAAAGAGTGGAAATTCTTCATGGCATTGAAATTGGCAAGGACTTTTTTGAATCAGACCCTGAAAGCACAGGAAACCAAAGCAAAAACATAAACTAAAGGTCTCTGCACTACAAATAAAACATCCAGTAGAGTTAAAAGACAAGTTACACAATGGGAGAAAAAAAACTGCAAGTGGGGTAATAACAAGAATACATGAGAAACTAAACTCAGTAGTAAAAAAAAAAAAAAGAAACAAAGATTCCAAATAATCCATTCAAACATGAGCCAATGATATGAATAGATCCTTTTCAAAAGAAGAAATTCAGATGTCCAACAAATTCATGAAAAAAAAAAGTGTTTACTATCATTAGCCATGAGGGAAAAGAAAGTAAAAACCACAATGAAATATCACTCTAGTTAATTTGGCTATTACCAAAAAGACAAAAGATAAGTGCTGTAAAGGATACGAGAGAAGGGAATTCTTGTGCACTATTGATGGGAATGTACACTAGTAAGTCCCTGCAGAAGACAGTATGGAGGTTCCTTAATAATTTAAAGATAGAACTACCATAGGACATACCGACCCCATTACTGGGTATATAACCAAAGAAAATAAAATAAGTCTATTGAAGAAACAACTATATGACTGTTTATTGCAATTCTATTCATCATAGCCAATAATTGGAAACAAGCTTGTGTCCTTCAACTGATGAATGAACAGAAAATGGGTTACATATGACAAACAGAATATTATTCAGCCACAAAAAGTCATTAAATCCTTTCATTTGTAACATCATGGATGGAACTAGAGGTCATTGTGTTAAGTAAAATAAGACAAGTACAGAAAGTCAAGTACTATATGATCTCATTCATAAGTAGAATCTAAAAGAGTTGACTCTAAAACAATTGAAAATAAAATGGTGGTTACCAGATGCTTGGGAAAGTAGGGGGAAGGAGATATGGGGAAAGGTTATTTGATGGGTACTAAGTTACAGCTAGATAAGAGTAAGAAGCTTTGGTGTTCTATTGCACGGCAGAATGAGTATTAATGATAATGTACTGTATTTTTTAAAAGCAAGAGTAGCAGATTTTTACTATTTTCACCACGTGAAAATGACAATTGGTTAAGGAGATAGCTATGATGTGAAAATTACACAATGTATACATTTGTCAAAACATCAATGGTTCTCCATAGATATGTCAATTTTTATGTAACAGTTAAAAATTGAACAAAAAATGTTTAAGTGCACCCATTCTGTAACCTCCACCCATTTTCTCCAATCTAGTCAATCTGCTCTTCATAGACATGATCATTCCTATTCCTCACTCCCATTCCTCACTGACAATAGTCAGTTTATTTCTGGCCCAGTACCAAATCTAAACTTCACAGTTAATCATTAAATATAATCTTTACTAGAATTATTTATTTTCTTGTTTCTATCACCTTATGTTATGCCTTGCCAATTACCAAAGATATGTGATTTACTACCAGGTTTTATGTAACATACAGTGTTTTTACCTCATTCTCTATGTAAAAATTAAAATAAAATTTAATTCTAAACCACATCTCTTCCCAAGGATTTTTAGAAAAGTGATTACAGGTTTGTGTTTGTGCACACCTGTGTGTGTTAAACTGTATATAAAAAAGCAAATGAAAAATACACAGAAAATTATAATGCTTTTTATTTTTGGGAAGAATAACCTAGATGTTTGTGGAATAACAGCATTGAATGTATTAACTGTTCAACTAAAATAAACACTTTAAGCATTTTCTTTATCCATTCCTTCACTAATGGACACTCAGAATAAAAAAAATACCTATATGCAATGGTATACTATGCAATATTCAAAAAGGAAGGAAATTCTGCCATTTGTAACTAGAAGAATAGATCCATAGGACGTGGCAAGTGAAATAAATCAGGCACAGAAAGATAAATAGTATTTTACTTATATGTGGAACCTTTAAAAAAATCAATCTCATAGAAATAGCAAGTAGAAAGGTACTTGCCAAAGCCTGGGTAAGAGGAGAGAGGATGGGGGAAGGAAGATGCTGACCCAGAGGAACAAGTTTCATTTAGACTGGAAGAATAAATTTTAGAGATTTTAATGTTCTCACCACACAAAATAGTTGATGACTTGTTCCATGTTAAGGTGTTTGATTAAATTTTTGCATAATATATACATAGATCTAAATATAACATTGTTCCCCACAAATAAACACAATTACTATTTTTAGTGAAAAAATTAAGATTTATTCAGTTATTTGAAGGGCAGAGTTACAGAGAGAGAGAGAGATCTTCCATCCACTAGATCACTCCCCAAATTCCCACAACAGCCAGGCGGAGCTGGGCTGATCCGAAGCCAAAAGCCTAGAGTTTCTTCCAGGTCTCCCACATGGGCTCAGGGGCCCAATTACTTGGGTCATCTTCCAGTGTTTTGCCAGGCACACTGGCTAGGAGATAAATCAGAAGTGGAGCAGCCGGGAGTTGACCCACCTGCTCCCATATGAGATGCCAGCACTGCAAGCAGTAGTTTTACCCACTGTGCCACAGTGTCAACCTCAAAAAACAAATTTAAAACAATGAAAAATGTCAAAAACACACTTTAAAAATGTTCTATCATAATTCTGAAGCAGAAAGCAATGTGTGGGTTTAAGAACAAAGTTAAATGAATTAATCATAGCAAAATAACAAGGGGAAAGGATTCTTCTTTCTCTGAAATAAGAAGAAAGGAGGTGCAATTCAGGCCATTTCTCTATATGCACCCTTAATCCATTTCTACCTTTTGCTGTGTTCTGTATGCTGGGAAGTTCCCCTTCACACGTTCTCCCTTACTGGTTGACTTCTTTGTTGGGTCTGACCACTTAGAAGCACTAGATATTAGGAGTACAGAGAAAGGCAGAAATTCTGCCTCCTTCCTTCTCTACTTCAGTGCCATATTTGCTAGCACAGACTCCAGCCCTTCAGGACTGAAGCTCCCTCGGAAGCAGGTTCTTCTTCACAGCTCCAATTCTCAAAGAGTTCTGGTAACAGTATTTTTTTTCCCTTTGCAACATCAATCCTAGGCATGATGACAAATTCTGAAGACCCAGTTAACAGCTAGATGGGGGAATTGTGTTTTTGCAATTCTCCAGTTTTCTTACCCAAAATGTGAAGCATGGCCATGTAAATGAACTGAGGTAAAGGTAACAAGACTGCATATATTAGTCACTCGTGGCTACTGAATTGATCATTTTAATCCACAGCATTTAAAAAACCAAGCAGTTTATGACACACACACACACACACACACACACATTTATACCCTACATGACCTGGTTTCAACTTACATTTCAACCATTCTCTATCCTGCTCTTCTATATTACTCAATATTCTCGATTTTTGTTGGTTGGTTGGTTAGTTTTATATTTTACTTGTTTGAAAGGCAATTATAGCAAGATAAGCACACAGACTGATAGTGATCTTCCATCTGCTGCTACTTGGGCTGTCATCTGCTGCTTTTCCATGTGCATTAGCAGGAAGCTGGGTAGGAAACAGAGCAGCCGGGAGACAGTGGTGGCTTAATCTGCAGCTCCACAATGCCAACCCCAAGAGTGGTATTATAAATATGTAGAGTTGTTTGTTAAATTGTCATAACTTTAGTAATGATTCAGGAAGTCTGATGAGTAGGAATTCAATTTTAATTTTCTATGACTGACTTTGTATTGTCAATATCAGGATATATTGAAATTATCAAGAATGTATCTTTTCCAATTTACACAGTTTCTTAAGGGATTAGTGAACCTAAAACCCAATATTTTAACAAAAATACAAAGCAGTTTTGGAGTTACAGAAATTAACAAGTGAGTCCTGTATACATCCTAATATTGCTGAGTATGTGAGCAAATACTGGGTGGTATTTAGGTCTACATGGCTTTATGAAATAGCATCTTCATTTACCAAAGTGCTAAAAGCAAAGCTTAGATAGACTTATCATCAGTGATGCTAACTTTGGATTTAAATTAAGAGGTAGCCAGTGATGGTTAATTTTATGCATCAATTTGACTAGGTCAATGGATACCTAATTGTGAGGATGTCTCTGGAAGAAATTGGCATTTGAACCAGTAGACTGGATAAAGAAATCTGTCTTCAGCAATGTGGTTGGGTATATCCAATCCACTTAAGGCCCAAATAGAACAAAATGGTAATGAAAGAGTTAATTCATCCACGCTTCTGGACTTAAGGTGCCCATCTTCTCCAGTCCCCAGGCATCACATACTCAGGTTCTTGAGCTTTCAGACTCCAACTCTCCCTCCCCTACTCCAGAATTCAGTCCTTAGGCCTCTGACTGAGACGTCTTTGGAATTCCCTGGTTCTTTGGCCTTCAGAAACAAGTTATACTGCTGGATTCCCTGGTTCTTCAGCCAGCAAATGGCATGTCATGTGACTCTTCGGCCATAAGAATTGTGTCAGTCAATTCCCACTATAAATCATCCTCTAAGGGCTGGCTTTGTGGGGAAGCAGGTCAATACCAGCGTCCCATATGAGCACCAGTTTGAGTCCCAGTTGCTCTACTTGCAAATGCAGCTCCTTACTAATGCACACAGGAAAACAGCAAAAGATGGTCCAATGCTTGGGCCCCTGCCACTCATGTGGGAGACAGGGATGGAGTTTGGGGCTCCGAGCTTCGACCTGGATCAGCTCTGGCTCTTGCAGCCGTTTGGGGGAGTGAACCAGCAGATGGAAAATCTCTTTCTCTCTCTCTCTCTCTCTCTCTCTCTCTCCATTATTTCTCTAACTCTGCCTTTAAATAAATGAATGAATGAATAAATAAATAAATAAATCTTTAAAAAATGACCTCTATATCTATCTATTTATCTATTATAATGATTCTGTTTTTCTGTAGAACACTAGTTAATACAGTAGCATACCCTTACTCATGATTTCACTTTCTACAGGTTCAGTTACCTATAGCCAATGAGATTCTGAAAATACTAAAAGGAAAATTCTGGAAATAAACCATTGATAAATTTAAAACTACATGACACTCTGAGTGGCATGATGAAGTGTGCCATCTCAGGAGGCAAACTCATCTCGTGATGAGTTCCATCTCATCGAAGATGTGAATGAATCATCCCTTTGCCCAATATATTCATTGTATATGTGCTTACCCTCCTATTAGTCACTTAGTAGCCATCTCAATTATAAGATTGTCATAATGTCATGGTGCATATAGCCCAGTAATTTTTAATAAATACTTAATAATGCTTTATTAATTGATTTACTCTAATATTACTTTAGTAATTGCAATGCTCCAAAGCACAAGGGTATTGACACTGGCAACTCAGATATGCCAAAGAGAAGTTGTAAAGTGTTTCCTTTAAGAACTGAAAGTTCTTGACTTAATAAGGAATGAAAAAAATCATACACAGAGTTTGCTATTATCTACAGAAAGAATGAATCTTCTATCTGTGAAATTTGGAAGGAGAAAAAAGACATGCATGCTAGTTTTGTTGCCATACCTCAAATTGCAAAAGTTACAAATACAATGCATTATAAGTATTTAGTTAATATGGGAAAGATAATATATTTGAATATGTATGATTAGAATAAACATAGTGTATATGAAGTTTCAAACTCTCCACAGTTTTTGGTATCCACTGGAGTGCCTGGACCATATAACCTATAGATAAGAAGGGACACTGTACATAGCCTTACTGAACAGAACTCATTGCACATGATAATAGTTCACAAGTACATATTTCAGTATTCTCATTGACTTGATCCAAATTGATCAGTTGCAGCAACATGAAACTTTATGCAAATAATCTATTTAATTTTAAGACTTCTATCACATTTCTACTAAAATCTATAATTTTACAAGACAACAAGAGATATCTAACTATTGTTATCAGTAGAAAAATTCATATGCCTACTCACACAAAGGCTTCTAATCTGCTGGCTAACTACTGAAAATTTTTGATACCTCTGCCTTGAATCTTCTAACTTTTAAAAAATTATTTTTTCTATATCCTTCAGATGAGTGAGAATAGACACTTCTAGTCTTGTTTAACAGCAGAAAATTCAATTTATATGCTACCTTATCTTAGAAAAACATCACTAGCAGTGCACTTGTGTCTTCAGCATGCTGCTGAATACAATTTGAAAATTGTGTCTATTAGTTTCTGCTGTGGGCATTACAAAAAGTGCCTAAAATGGTGAGCTTATATGGGTCATCCAAATTATTTGAGGCCCAAGTGAAAGGGATTTTTAAAGCTTTTATTATGGAAAATTTCTAACATATAAAAAATAAAAAGAATAATATAATTAACCTTTATGTACACATCAATAAGCTTTAAAATTTATAAACAAGTAACTAATATTATCTAAGAAACTACCACCAAAGTGTTCTAATTTGAAGCCAATTCCAGGCATATTTCATCTATATATACTTGTCTCTCTCTCTCCATCTCTCTCTCTCTCTCTTTATATATATATATATATATAAATACATTTTTATCTCACTAGAAATAGTTTCCTTTTTATAAACAGACTCAAAATATTGCTATCATTCCTAACAAATTAGCAATAATTATTTAATATCTTGTAATATCCTGTTAAAATTCAAATTTCCCAATTTCTTCATAACTGATTTCTTTATAAGTTGTTTGTCTTAATCTAGATCTAAACAAGGGCCATACATTGAATATGGTTAATAAAATAATGAGTCTGTTTTTTCTTCCTAACAATTTATTTTGAAAAATTACAACCCAACAGAAAAACATTAAAGTAATACACAATAAACATCTGTATATCCTAGATATATTTAATAATTGCAAACATGTTACACAATTTTCTTATCTCTCTTTCCTTCTTTATCCTTATGTACATTCTTTTTTATTTTTGCTAAATCATTAGAAACTGGGTTTCAAATGTGGCGATGCCTCATATCTAAATTTCTTAACGTATTTCTGCTAAGAATGAAGACATTATCCTACACAACCATAATAGCATTAGGAGAAGGGATTGTTCAGTTTATTTTGCTTTAAAACACATATACAGTTGAGGAATTTTAAAAGGAGAAAATAATAAATGAAATATAAAATTTTGAACGTAATGAGGAGAGTGTTTCATGCTACACATCTCAATTCTCTATATCATACATAGGCTTGTCATTCCAGGAAGATGCAATGCATACATGATTTCCATCTTTTATGACATAATGGGAATATTTAGTTCCCATTCACACACATCAATATAAAGAGCCCAGTCATTATTAAGTTTATAATATAGCAATATTTTAAATGCCAATAAAGTTTCATGATAATATATATTACATATAATTTTTTCTTTCCATTCAAAGCAAAGGAATTTATAGTCTATAAACAAACTAACTCCATGGGTAAGGTTAATCTTTGAAATACTTATATAACATTTGTGGGTGCTCTCTCATAGTTCTAGATCACCAAATTACTTAGCTTGGTCAAAATTGTTAGAGACCTCAATCAAGCTACAGTTATTATGGGGGAGGTAATTTAATTAATTCCTAAACACTTGAATTGTAATTGTTTATTCAGTTAGCTAACTGAGAGCAGAGCCCTGAGGGAATGGCCTGATTTTGAGAAAGAATAGAAGATGTAAATTTTAAAGTATTAATCCCAAAGATTAAGCCCTGAAGTACATGAGCAAATGAAAGGTAAAAACTGAGGCCCAGTGCTGTGGTGCAGCAGGTTAAAGCCCTGGCCTGCAGCATCGACATTTCATATGGACGCTGGTTCAAGTCCCGTCTGCTACACTTCTGATCCAGCTCTCCACTATGGCCTTGGAAAGCAGTAGAAGATGGCCCAAGTCTTTGGGCCCCTGTACCCATATGGGAGACCCAGAAGAAGCTCCTGGCTCTCCTGGCTCCTGGCTTGGGATCAGCTCAGCTCTGGCTGTTGTGGTCATTTGGGGTGGAAGACCTCTCTTTCTCTGACTCTACTCTCTGTAGCTCTGCCTTTCAAATAAATAAAATAAATCTTTTTTAAAAAAGATGGGACTAAGGTGTATGGAATTTCAGATATTCTTGTCAACGTGTTTCTCAATCATATCACGAGAAATGTTGTCATTTCAACATTATTGTAAAAGCAGAAACATAAGTAAAAGGTAAGAATTAGTGTGCTATTACTTCAGAATTGAGATAGTTATTCAAAAAGAAAATATACCTTATTAATGTGAAAACATCTCCATCCTACCCTAAGCTGCCGTATCTCCGCCTCCAAAAGATCCTTTTGAATTTGTTTTTCAATACTAATCAAGGGTACATTTATTTGGATAAGCTTGATAGATTTTCCTCCCAATTTGAAGGTGTTTTAAGTGTCCTAAAAGTAGAAAAAATGGAAACTGACTAATCAGCTCAATCCTCCCAAGCTGGAGTTTTCCTGAATAGCATGCGGCAATCAGATCACTTTCAGATCCAAGGAAGCACATGGTGAGCGGTAATAACATTTGCTTTAATGTTCCAGAACTTCAGATCCAAGCAACTGATATGCTTCTGACCACCCTTCATATGAGTGAAGAGTCCTAAACAGCTCTAGCATTTGGATAACCTTAACCATAACACTAGTTACAGGATACCATGCAACCAGAGAGTTCACAGTGGGGAGGGGGATGAAATGAAATAAATGGAAGTCAGTTTGCATATTAAAATTGTATCAGCAATGTATAATGTGGCAAAGTGGACTTGTAGTTTTGACAGTATTTCACAAGAAAGAACACTTCGGATCAGTATTGATTCCGTAAGTTCTTCTGACAACAGCTAAATATAAACTATTTTCAGCAGTCTGATGGAAAATTGGCTCTATTCTTCAGGACTCACTGAGTTTGGAAACACAGATGGAGAATAATCAGGAAGAATATAAGAGCCAGAACTGTTACTGATTGGTCAATACACTTGTCATTAAAATTTTGTATTATCATCTCTACAACAAAGTAAAAGACTGAACATTGATAAAGGAATATGTAGACATATATAAAACAGAGAAAGTGCTGAGCTAATTAGGGTCAGTTTAAAAGCATTTTTTAAAAGATTTATTTATTTATTTAAAAGTCAGAGCTACACAGAGAGAGAAGGAGAAGCAGAGGCAGAGAGAGAGAGAGAAAGATAGAAAGAGAGGTCTTCCATCTGCCGGCCCACCCCCTCCAATTGGCCACAACGTCTGGAGTTGGGTCAATCTGAAGCCAGGAGCCAGGAGTGTCTTCCTGGTCTCCCATGTGGCTGCAGGGGCCCAAGGACTCGGGCCATCCTCTACTGCTCTCCCAAGCCATAGCAGAGAGCTGGATAAGAAGTGGAGCAGCTGGGAAGTGGAGCAGCACATAGGGATGCTGGCACTGTAGGTGGTGGCCCCACCCACTACACCACAGCACCGGCCCCTAAAAGCATTTTTGAAAAAGGATTTAAAATGATAAATTTTGAGAAGAGTTCTGACAAAATTCAGAATAGGGATCAATAGAAGAGCAGAAATTTCAGGAAGTTTTTGCTTACATGGCACCGCAACAGGGACAGCTTTGAGTAATGCATATATGAGGTAAGACAAGTAAGTTAGTTTGCCTGAGATGCAGGAAGTGACTATGGAATATGATTTATATGTATGCTTAAATCTCAGACATCATGCAAGTTATTTACCATCTCAGACTCAGTTTTCTCATCTGTAAAAGTAGGGGCAATAACACGTCTTTCAGAAAGATTATGGTGAGGATTAAATTTAATCATGTAGGTAATAGCATCTAGCACATGGCCAGGCATTTGGAAGACTCTTACCACATGTTGATTTTCATCTTCCCTGCTTGTCTCCCTTGGAAGTAAGCACTGCCAGATGGGGGGAGTTAATTGGAAAATAACCTTAAAAGGCAGACTGGAAAGTTTGAATTTACTATGAAAAGTAATTGAAAAACACTGTTGCTCTTTTAGGAAGCAAGTGACCTATTAGTTCAGTACCAATGAAATATGGTAAAGGAAATGAAATATGGTATAGGAAAGATCAGTAAACAAATAATCTCACATTTAAATCTGGAGCATAGATAGTGATGAATGAGATTTTTAAATAGCAGGGCCTTGTAAAAGAAAATAGCAGAGCTACTAAAATTGAGATTGGAAGGTACAGATAGTCTTTCTGAGGATGTGACAGTCAAAGTGCAATATAAAGGTAAATAGGAGCTAGGAGCTAGCAAGGCAAAGAACGTAGACAAAATATTGTCTAGGCAAAAGGAAGACCATGAGTAACGGCCCCAGTGTGGGACAATGTTTGGTACATTTAGAGATTTGAAAGAAAGACTGTGTTACTCAAAGGCAAACAATGAGGAGAATAGAAAAAGATGTGCCTGGAAAAGCATATTCATTATTATAATGTTACTGAAGGGTTCTGAACAGAATGTTGACATAGTCCAATTTGCCTTAAAAATATCACTCTTCCTGCAGTGTAACAATGGGTTTCAGGACAGTCAAGAGTGAAAATGAGATCAAATAGGTTATTCTATTGGAGTATGTAGTGATGATGGTGGATTGGACTACATGAAGAACAGTTGGGGGTTTATTTTAAAGATGATATCTATGTATCTTGATGATAAATACTGTTGGTAAAAAAGTATGATTTATGGATGATGTATAGAATTTGAACTGAGCAACTAGATGGGATGTGAGAAACTTAGGAATAATGAAGAATTAAGAATTTTATCCCTACTGGGCTGTTATTATGAGATAGATGAGATAACCAAGTGAAGTTACCAGGTCAACAGTTGCATGGAAGCCAACAAGAGATAATGAGGATTATGCTGATTATGATGATGATAATAAAGATATAATGAAGTCTATGAGTTCACAGTTTATGGTCCCTAAAAACTACCATGACTTTTGTGATTTGCAAAATTAGTAATCTTATTTGGCTCCAGTAAACTTTTTTTTAAAGATTTATTTATTTATTTGAAAGTCAGAGTTACACAGAGAGAGAAGGAGAGGCAGAGAGAGAGAGAGGTCTTTCATCCGCTGATGCTCTCTCCAATTGGCCACAATGGCCAGAGCTGTGCTGATTTAAAGCCAGGAGCCAGGAACTTCTTCAGGGTCTCCCACACGGGTACAGGGGCCCAAGGACGTGGGCCATCTTCTACTGCTTTCCCAGGATACAGCAGAGAGCTGGATTGGAGCAACTGGGACTTGAACCCGTGCCCAAATGGGATACCGGCACTGCAGGAGGCGGCTTTACGTGTTACACCACAGCACAGGCCCCTCCAAAAAACTTAAAACTTAGCCATATCACTTAAAAAAAGATTTATTTATCTGAAAGGCTGAGTTATAGAGAGAAAGAGACAGAGAGAGAGAGATCTTCCATTGACTGGTTCACTCCCCAAAGATCTGCAACAGCCAAGTATGGGCCAAGCTGAAGTCAGAGGGCTGGAACTCCATATAAGCCTCCCATGTGGGTGGCAGGGACCCAAGCCCTCAGGCCATCTTCTGCTGCTTTCCCAGATACATTAGCAGGGAGATGGATCAGAAGCAAAGCAGCCAGGATGTGGGCATCACAGGAGGGCTGCTTATTCTGTTGCACCACAATGCTGACTGCTAGCCATGTCATTTTGAAACAATATTATAATTGGCTTCCTTTCAAGAAGCATCTAAATGAGTATTTTATCTTTTAATTTTGCAAATACTAAGAGCATTGAACAGATTTTCTTTAAATATTTATTTGAGACAAACTTTAAGAAAATTGACAATTTTTATACTGATGGAATTTCAGTTGGATACTGATTTCATTTTTATAGTATATCAAGTATGTTAATGTCCTATTATCATTTATTCTCCTTATCAGAAGATAATTACCTACTTACAAGTTCAGAGAAGGCATGCATCTGATCCTTTGGCCCTGCTTCATTATTTCCTGTGTAGGATATACCAAAAATAATATTTAAATGGGCAGGAGTCAAAGGCACAATCCTTGGGCCATAATCTACATTAAGTAAGTGAAAAAATGGTTCTTTATGCTCCCATCACACACATAGGAAATACTCTAAGGGTTGTCACTTTTTATGTATGGGGAAATGTGGGCCCAGTGCTTCTTATGTGTCTTGGGAAAAGAAGAGAGAAATTCATGATCTTTGCTAGTCCCGAAAGAAACTCACTGAACCAAAAATGAATTACCCAGTTCACTGGCACATGGCCTGGCAAATGGTGTTCAGGTTAAATTCTGTTCCCCAATTGCCCTGTTTCTATATAAATCTAAACAACTCTATGCAGTAACACTACTTATAAACCACTTAGGAATACAAAGGCAAGGTAGTACAATGGGAAGAGTATTGACCAGAGAAACAGGAGAGTAGTGAGTTATGTCAATATACATAAATCATCTATGCTTTCTGTGCCTCTGTTTCATTAATTATAAAAAGTTTTAATAATGATCTAAAAAATCTATTCCAAAGTTAGCATTTTCTAACCCCCCATCAGTCTGATAGTTCCTATCATTCAGAAGTGTATCCTGATATTCAATTAGCATGATTGAAAAAAACCTATATATTTCAGAGACATTTTTATGTCCAAAATTTTTCCATGCATTTGCATATAATATTTTCTGAAGTGAACAATTTGCTTGTTCTAGACAATTGAAAGCTTGATTTTACAGGACACTAATTTTATGAAATTTCTTTTATGAAAAAAGAGTCTGACCATTTTAATGACCTGAAAAGGATGTTAATCAAATGGTTTTTGATGATTCAGTAATAATTCTTAAGATAATGAACGTGTTGGTTGCACCAGAGACAGTGATGCACATCTAATTCAGTGGGTGCTTCTAGAGCAATAACAATGCCACTTGTTTCAGAAAATTAGAAAATGGTTTGTTAGGGTCCACCTTGATTTTACTACAGTTTTATCAGGTCTATAATCATGTTCATCAAGAAGCTATTTAATCTCCCAGGAGGCAATATTATAGTTAACAGAAGCTTAAGAGTTTTGTTGGCTTG
Organism: Sylvilagus floridanus; assembly: GCA_949820135.1. NCBI lineage: Eukaryota > Metazoa > Chordata > Mammalia > Lagomorpha > Leporidae > Sylvilagus > Sylvilagus floridanus. The sequence goes on along the minus strand of OX463223.1, from coordinate 67,798,641 downwards.
TTTTTTTGCTCTTGATGTTGTAAAACATCTAAAATATTCCGTGTTTTATAACTCATTAAATTAGAAGCATACCATACTTCTTGGGAGCATTTTAGGCAGTACTAAATCTTCTGAAAGAATGAGGAAATAATTAAGTATTCATAATGATATGAAAGGTTCATCCTTTTTAATTAAAGTGGAGTAACTCCTAACAGAACTTCAGCTTCTATCTTCCTTTTTAAAAGATCTATTAATTTTGAAATGTAGAGCAGAGAGAGAGAGAGAGAGAGAGAGAGAGAGAGACAAGTTCTTTCATCTACTGGTTCACTCCCCAAATGGCCACAAAGCCAAAGTCAGGAGCCCACAACTCCATCCTGGTTCCCTCGTGGATGTCAGGGACAGAAGTACTTGAGCCACCATCTGATGCTTTCCTGGGCACACTAACAAGAAGCTGATCCAAAGCAGATCAGATGTGACTTGAACGCATACTTTGTGCAACAACACCAGCCCTAAATCCTGTTTCTGATATTTAATTATGAAATTTCAAAAGCAAAAGCTAAAGAAACAGTAAAACACTAGCCATGGTAGAAACTGGACAACACAGGACATTTAAAAGGCAAAATATTAAGCCAAGGTACTCTATACATAAATGATTGTGTATTGGTTTAAAGAAAATAAAAATGAATATTTATTGTGTGCTTACTAAATATTTTACATTCCATATATTATTTAACCTTTAGAAAAATTTCATAAAATCCAGAAAGATTAGCAAAAGTACATTGTCAGCAACCTGCTACCAAGTGTCTAGTACTAGCCTAGATCCTAGCTGCTGAGTGAAAAACAGTGATAACCAAAACAGTCCTGTTCCCTTGGAACATATAGTCTAGTGGAATTCACAGACAATACATAATTACAATTGGAATAATTGTTGCAAAACAAATGAACCCATTTCTGATGAAATACCTAGATTTTCTTCATCCAGACAGGAATGGCCTCCCTGAGACAGTGAGTCTTAAGCTGAAACCTGAAGAATGAGGGCTGAGAAAGGCAGAGCTATGCCTAGAGCCTTAGAGGCAGAGGACTGAGCATGCTTCTAAGCTTTGAGGATAAAGGAATTCCAACAACAATATTGTTAGAGCATAGTGTGGAAAAGAAAGAAGAGGACAGAATTGAAAAAGCTAATGGCCATACCATTAGGACATGGGTGTGTTATTGATCATTGGGAAACTAACGATAACTTTTAGATAGATAGATAGATACATACATACATACATTGATATTTATTACTCACATATATAAAATGGATCATTTTGAGGCTGGGACACAAAGAAAAGAACACAACAGGAAGTTATTAAGAAGGTTGAGTAGAAAATGTAGATTGTTTGGACCAAGATAATAATGGAAATATGTATGTATGTATGATTGGTGGGGGACAGTTTGCCTTGGTTCCTTTTTGGCAAGGCAGTAATGAATTATAGGTCAGAGAGATGAAAGTAAGGATAGCAAAGCAAATGTTTATTGAAATGCATTCCAAGGGAGAAAAAGGACAATGGAAATCTCATGTGGCACTCAGTAGCAATAGTAAAGAAAAATGTATTATAGTAAGTCCCAATGGAGGAATTGTTGTGGGCTAGGTTGGGCCAAAATGAATATCTCAGGCTCTTGCCATTTGCTTAGAGAAGAATTCTAAGCACAGGCACAAACACAGCATGAAACATGGTAAGGTTTATTTAGAACATGAGAAGAACAAGAGGGCTTCGTTTAGGGAGAGTGGGCCAGGAAAGGTAAAAGGGGAATTCCATACTCTGCTCTACTTGTCCTGGGTCCATGAGGTGAGGAGAGAGACAAGGCAGCACCCTCTCCTTCCACAGGCTTCTCATTAGCTTTGAAAAGGGCAATAGTTACATAGTACTGTCCCCAGGTCCCAGGTAAGGGGAGGTGCATCTTGGGGAGGGGTCATCTGATTCGTGATAGGATGACATGGGGGTGGGGAGGGTGTGACCTCCAGCTCATGAGCTTAATCTATCTCCCTGACTGTTCCCACATCAGAATGGGCCAATCAAGGAAGCACACGGCCCCCTGTAGGGATGGTAAAGCAAAGTAAATCCCAAAGGGAAAATGGGCTAGCGGAAAGAGCACATGCAACCTATAGTGACAGTAAATTCCAGGAGAGGAACTGGCCAGATAAAAGGAAACATGGCAGTCTTTCTCTGTGGTTTGCGACTTTTATCCCTAAAATATGAATTGTGTTGATTAGCGATGTGGCTGGGATGCTCAGGATTGATGTTTATGTGACATCAAGAAATTGCATACCTTTGGGATCTCTGCACAAACTCGACTTTTCTAGTGTCTTGGAGACTGAACGCCACACAAAGACAGAAACACAGCCTGCCCAACAGGGCAGGCCAGGTAGCATTCTGGGGCCTGTAGCATTTGCTTAGTGAGTGAGACCTTCAGGCGGTTAGGCCCAGGGCTGGCAGGCCCAGGCACACCCTGGAGGCTCCAGCGGAAGTCCCAGTGGGAGTTGCCAACACCTGGACTCAGCTCACATACTTTAACAAGGGAAACAGCAAAGTGGGTGATCCTGGGTGGGTCCTGGGAGAGAGTAGCATAGTTGGGTTCACCTTTGGAGGAGGGTCTTGTGGCACATGTCTGACTATCTACCTGACAAATGTATTTATGAGGCAGAGACAGAGTGACAGATACACAAAGGCAGAGTGAGCTTCCTTCTGCTAGCTTCACTCTGCAAATGCCTGCAATTGGGAACAGGATTCTGGACTCTGACATGGATGTCAGGAACCTGCCCAATTGCTTTAGCTATCATCACTGCCTCCCATGATCTACCTTACAGGAAGCTGAAATCCAGAGCAGAGCTGGGACAGGAACTCAAGCAATCGGAAATGGAACGTCAGCACCCAAGGTGGTGTCTTAATTGCTAGGCCAAGGGGGAATAGCATTTAGAACATATTAGTGCAATAAAACTCAAAGTAATGAACAATGGATAGTATGTAGCTTTGTAAGGAAAATTTAGATGACAATATGACTTACAAAGAATATGAAATCGGAGATGACCCCCTAAAATTTACATCAAAAATGTGGCCCCTTAAAGGTCCCCAGAAGTGCTATCTAGGGTGCCACATGTGCTACCGGAATTTGGGGTGCCATACGATTTCACCATATGCTTATTAATAAATCCCCAATATTAATAAGCCCAAGAGGGTTCTTGCCCAATATTTAGAGAAGAATTCTAAATACCAGCACAGATAAAGGAGGCAGCATGGTACGTTTTAAGCTTTCATTTAGTGTGAAAGATGCACAGGAGAGTGAGAGCTTTATTAAGAGAGAGAGGGGTAAATCTGGGTTCATACCGAGCTCCAGGAACCAGCCACATGGAGGAGCATCTAGGCCAGGAAGCCTAGGGCGGGTGGCCCCAAAGGCTGCATGCCCTGGGGGCGCAGGGCTACAGCAAGCCCTCTCCGGGCAAGAGGCCAGGGAAGAAGAGAAGGGCGGATACACCGTGTCCCAGGCTTTTAACCCAGTTCCAAGGGGGAGTGATTAATTAACCTGATTGGCTGGTGGGCACCCAGGTGTGGCCAGGTAGGGGGATGAGGTCACACAGGGGCGTGGTGAAGGTGTGGTCTTCCAGCTTACAAACCTAATTGATTTTAACCTGTGTGCCTGCCTACTTCATTACCCCCTCAGAGACTCCATCCCCTTAATCCTAAAGGGATTTGATGGGCGTTGAATCATCTCTTCTGTAACTGCTTCCTGCTTATGAGGGGCATAGTGCAGGCCCTGCCTCTCTAGGGTCTGGAGGTCTCTGCCTATCCTATCTCGCAAATTTGCTTTGTGAGCTGGGGCAGTCTCAGTCATTGCCAACGTCTGTGACCCCTGCATGGTCAGTTACTCCCAGAAGGCGAGTTCTGAAACATATAAGTTGTTAATTAGCAAAGGCAAAACTGGAGCAAAACCAATTGTAGGTGAGGTGCCCCTTTAGATGAAAGAACATATCTTACAGATTCCCAGATAGTGGGTAGTGATAGGCTACCCTTATGTAGATTATAAACCCATTTAGTTTGAGTATAGAGAATTATAATACAAGAGCTCATCAGGTAGCTTTATTATCAGTAACAGTTCCCAGAGATAATTAAGAAAGGCAGGTACAGCGTGTTTGCCTTAAGGAGACAAAGACAAAAGTTTTACTTATCCTTTGTGCTTTGAAGTACTTAAGGTTTCTGATTGGCTTACAGGAACAGTCAGGCATGTCTTTAGCATTCACCTGTGAAGACTTAAGAGGTAGAAGGTCAATCCTAATTTCCCGGAGGTAGTCATGCTCAATAGCACCTGGTAAGGTCCCTTTAATTTACGCTGAAGCTGATCTGAAGAGGATCTTCTTTGAATCACTTGCTCAGGAATTTCTAATGTTGGAGTTTTTGTTAAAAACTCCTTGATTCCTTGGAACACCTTTGCAGCACCCGTGTCCAGCACAGTGTCTGTTTCAGAGGCTTTTAAGCAAACACAAGGCTTAGAATCCAAATCCTGGAATCCGTAACAACTTTTGCAGCTATCCTTTTCAGTATGGAGACAGCACCAGGGCATCTTTAAAGCTATACACAAAAGTTTGGAATCCAAATCTTGGAACCCAAAGTCCACAGTATTTTGCCATTCTCAAAAATCTCTTCGGGTGCCTTTAAATATCTGACCCTATGTTAAAACATATGAGATAGGAATTTCAGAGAGAGACATGTACTTAAGATTTTATGTTTGAGGGACTTACTAAACCTTAAATAAATACCTAAAATCACAGGCAATGGAGTCTAACACTTAGACATAACTAGAACATATGACGCATAATATCACACAATAGAACAAGGCAAATCTTTGGGATTAAGTTTTGCCGTTAAAGTTAATACTGTAGCTCTTTTGAGAATAGAGGTCCTACATGGGAAATTAGTACACAGTGACTCCTGTTGTTAATTTAACAATTAACACTCTTACGTGTGACGTCAGTGATCACCCGAGGCTCTTGACATGAGTTGCCTAGGCCATGGAGGCCTTTTGAGTTTTGCAAACTCCATTAGTATTCAGACAGGGTCATGAGCAAAGTGGAAGTTCTCTGCTCCCTCTGGAGAAAAGTACATCCTTTTTTGATGGCCACTCTTTTCCACTGGGGTCTCACCCAGGGAGATTCTCCACGTAGGGACACTTTCTCAAGGGTGTCCTGGCTTTGCACACCTGAAATGTTCTTGTGGGATTTCCAGCCAGACCAGAATGCCTTTAGGGCTGATTTTGAGGTCACCGAGTGCTCCTTAAAGTGATTGTCACTCTATGAGTCTGCTGTACAGACTCCTTCCCATGTTGGAGCATTTACTCCTCTTTAACTTTATTATTAGTAGTAGTAAACGCTTAATTGCTTAATCCTATTGACATGATCACTTTAACATTTAATCCCGTCTATAAGATCACTTTAAAACTTAAGATGTTACCATTACCATCCAGCCCAAGGGGATTTGTGATCCCATAGCATATTTTAAACTCTACCCTTAGAAGTAAGTCCATAATAATGCATGTAGATCTACACAGCTTTACAGTCTCTCTGCAGGACCTGAGAAAATAAAAAACAGACACAGTTCTTCATGAGCTTAATTATCCTTGAGCATTTTACATGGATACATTGTATTAGCTGTAATTCCTTAATCCCATCTAGTTGAAGGGTCTCCCAGTTATTAAGTGTAGATCTTTCAGGGAGTCTCCAATGGAGCAGATGTAGAACTACCTATAGTTAAATTACTTTGTAACCTGGAGAGACAGGAGGTAAATAGGGCTAAGTTTTCAGCCCAGCTATATCTCTGATCATCTGCCTTAACCAATAATCTGACATCTCAGTGCTACTATGCCTATTATAGAGCTTAATGCATATATATCATACCAAGGGAATATAAACCACCCAGTCTGAGAAATGCCATTTTAGACTGTTAGAATCCCACACTGGAGGTGAAAACAACAAAGTGAAATGAGCGGTATCCACTCTAGAGAGGAAAATAATAAAAAAAAAATATGATTTAATGCAGTTTCAGAGGCAAAAAAAAAAAAAAAACAAATCGGAATGAGGGGCATCTGCTCTGGAAACGAAAATAAAAAAATATGGTTTAATGCTGTTCCAGAGATGAAAAAAACAAATGAATGAGGGGTATCTGCTTCTGGAAATGAAAATAAAAAAATATGGTTTAATGCTGCTCCAGAGATGAAAAAAACAAAAGAGTAACTGGGATCTGCTCCAAAGGAAAAAATAATAAATTAAAACACAACATGATTTAATATACATTGCTCTATTAATCAGGCATTTAGCATGTGGTGGGCCATGGGAGCTGCCATCTTGGGACAGAAGTCCCACCCTCCACGACAGGAAGTAGAATGTCCTCCATGTTTGAAGCTCCTCCTCCCTGATGCTAACATGTTTCTAAGCAACCAGACCAGTTCTCCAACTTGAAATTAGCAATTGAAAGCTTGTATGATAAGGCCCAGGAACAAGGAGAAATGTTTTAGAACCTTTTTAGCTGCTGATACTAGTTAAAATCTTAACCTTAGAAAAGCACGTAAATTGTCTTTGAAAAACACTACAACCAATTTAGACTCCTTAGGAGTTTTTCCTCCATGTAAATCTATTTTATCTCTCTCATTACATTGCACAAGTAACAACACCAAAGTCCTTAAAGCCAGAAACTGCGGAAAACAAACAAACAAACAAACAAAAAACCCATGCCTTCCTTTTTGAAAGCTACCAGCAAAAGAAAAGAGAAAGAAGGAAAAAATATCTCACTTGTCTAAGTCCCTTCATGGTTGCCATTTGAAATTGGAGATAACCCGCTAAAATCTATATGAAAATGTGGCCCCTTAAAGTTCCCCAGAAAGGCTACCTGGGGTGCCACATGTGCTACCAGAATTTGGGGTGCCATATGATTTCACCATATGCTTACCAATAAATCCCCAATATTAATAAGCCCAAGAGGGTTCTTGCCCAATATTTAGAGAATTCTAAATACCAGCACAGACAAATGAGGCAGCATGGTACACTTAAAGCTTTATTTAGTGTGAAAGATACATAGGAGAGTGAGAGCTTTATTAAGGGAGAGAGGTAAATCTGGGTTCATACTGAGCACCAGGAACCAGCCACGTGGAGGAGCATCTAGGCCAGGAAGCCTAGGGCACATAGCCTGAAGGCCACGCCTCCTGCAGGCACAGGGCAACAGCAAGCCTCCTTCTGGCAAGAGGCCAGGGAAGAGAGAAGGGTGGGACACACCATGTCCTGGCTTTTAACCCAGTTCCAAAGGGGAGTGGTTAATTAACCTGATTGGCTGGTGGGCACCAGGTAGGGGCATGAGGTCACACAGGGGTGTGGTGAAGGTATCAGGTAGGGTGTGAGGTCACACAGGGGCATGGTGAAGGCATGGTCTTCCAGCTCACAAACCTAATGGATTTTAACCTGTGTGCCTGCCTACTTCAATATGAGCACATTGCCGAATAAGAATGTCTTTTACTAAGATCAAAAAGCAGTGAGATAAGATGAGGGTTGGGATCACAAGTGCAGTTTTGAAAATGTAGTAAAAAATTCCAGTAAGATGTTGAATCGGAAATGGTAATTAAGCAGTAATGGGTCTCGAATCCACAGAAACACTATGAATTAGAGATTGTATTTTAGGAGTTGTAACTAGAACTCTTAAAATTCATGAAGATATAATTGCCAGAGAAGTGTTTGGAACTTTAAGGCTGTAAGGCATAGGAGGAAAAACAAGCAAAAGTAATTGAATAACAGCAGAAAGGAAGAAGGTAATCAAGAGCTTACATTGTCATGGAAACCAGGGGAAGAGGGAGGGTTATCAAGGAAGGGTCATCTATTTTAAATGCTACTGACAGGGTCAAAAAAGATGAGGAACACTAGTAAGTGACTGAGACCGGTTGGCTTAAATGAGGTTTTAAGGATGAAAGATTTTCCTTAAACAACATAATAATGTGATGCCACTAATGAAGTCTCAGTTTGACTTCGACATTAAAATAAAAAAGAATCAGAGATAAAGGAGATAAAGTTTAAGGAACTTGAACATTGAATATGAATAAAAAGAGACATAAAAATTTTAGGTATACTGACTCTTATAGAACTAAAACCAGAAATCTTTTATCATAGGATCTAATTAGGTTAAAATGCTTATAGAAAATATTGTATTTAAACTTCTGTGAGCATTATTTTCTCAGAAGAGAATTATGAGCATATATAAGTGTTTTAATGTGAATGTAATGCAATATTGCCATCTAGTGAAATGTCAGCAACTATGATCAAATTAAGGGAGCTTAAGAACAAAAAGAAAATTATGACTTTGTCTTTCTCAGTGGGATATACATAGTATTATGTATAATGTATTAATATGTACTGCCTTAGTTTGTCACTCTTCTATTTACTTAAGTAAAAAAATTACTTTGCTCAATTGAGAACACAACACATATTAAAAATTTAATGTGGCTATACAAACAATTTTAATATTATAAAATGAAGTACAATAATAAAAGATTGATGCTCTTGTAAACAGGCATCCTGGAGTTCAGAGTGTCTAATCACATCAACATTATAATAGTTAAAGCATCTTTTAAGCTCCATTAGCTGAAGGCCAACAGCTCAGACCATTTTATATTTATAGGCTAATTATTTAAATCATAAGCTTGCACCCTGAGTTTATCAAAAACAGAATGAGCATATAGATGTGCATGGTTTACCCCTAAACACTTAATTTTAGAATTATGATTGAAAAAAGAGTACCAAACCAATCCCAAATTATCTTTCTCTATTCAGTATATAGTAAGAAGTATCAGTAGTACACTAAAATGCTTAAGACACCAAATAAAGGCACAGTGGCCTGTAGGCCAGAAGAACACCCAGAGAATTCCAGGGCTGTCCCTTAGTAGCCATGTTGTTATAGAATGCTCAGGTGTTCATCTCCATTTGAATTTATTCTTGTCTCACAGTGAAAGATGAATTCATACTGGGGACAAAGATAAAGTGTAAGGTGTATTTAAACAGATTAAAGAGAGAGTACATATTTAGAGGTAAATGTGGACAGCCTCCTTTCTTGAGGAGAGCAGGGAATCTGTTGGCACTGCTTTTGCCCCTTCTGCTGTGTTCACCCACATTTAGGTTGCCTCCTGTGCAGTGTAGGAGTCATTGGCCTAACTGAATATACAAATAGGGTGGGGTTTGGGTGGGGTTCAGTGCGTGTGATGATCTCTGGAAAGGCTTCATGGTGCCTGCATAGGGAGTGCTCATGTGCATGATAGACAGAGTCCCAGGTGCCTGATGGGAAAGTGCGTGTGCGGAATCCACATGGAAGGGAAGTGGGGTTTTACATGTGTGTGGCTCTAGCAAAGGGACTGCTGGAATCCTCTCAGCTCCTTTGTTCACTAACTAGCTCCCTGCCTAGCCCATATCAATGTGATATTGGGTGAGCTCCTATTTCTGAGTTTCCACTTCTGCTCTTTTTCCTGCCATAAAAATATGAAAATTATATTTCTTGTCTGCTGAAAGTTTCAAGTTAATTGGCCTAAAAGACAGCCTGGGCACTATTTGTTTGTAAAAGCTCTCCAGAGCATTTAGGTACAAAGCAGAGACTCACTAGTTCAGAAATATCATAGCAGTGATCTGCAGAAGCCCTTCTATATTATTGACCTAGAAATCTACGTGATTTTTCAAAACCATCCCATACAACTAGATGGTAAAGATAGATACCTGTCTCAGCATTGGTGCTAGGCCAACATGTTCTTACAAAAGCTCCCAACCATTAGCTAATGCTCCTGTGAATTTGAAATCCGAATTCACTCTAATTGTTCATTTCTCCAAGAAACATTCATACCAAAAAGTTAGTCTAAATAGGTCTAACTACATACATACATACACACACAGACACACACAGACACATATATATAAAACGACCATTTGGATTAAGTAAATTTCATTTCTCCCTGTAGAACACTGACGTGCAGGCCTCAATATGTCCCCACTTAAATAAAAAGTAAAATCAGAAACAGTAAAAAAAAAATTAAAGTACATGATGAAATAAAAGATTAAGAAGAATCAGGAGGAATAACAGATCACAGATTAAGATGATCAAAGACTACAGATGTAAGAATTAAAAAATACACAATAGGTTCACTCCTGAATGGCATATATACATATATGCATACAGAAATGCATACATATAAGTATATATATTTAATATCAAATAACATTTATACTATCTTCTCTGCATTATATATTTGAAATAAAATTAGGTTCAAATCATTTTGTGTCCTTTCTTCAGGTAAATGCAAGAAATGAATAATACACTGTACACATCAAAGACTTACCAAACATGCCTTGTCGGGAAAAATCGAGGTGGATCAATTTTGACAATTAACATCAAGTGCAGACTTTCATTTGATAAAGATGAACAGGCAAAGTTTTTAGAGAATCAGGTCATATTTTAAAAAGTAACTAAGATACTCCTACAAAACAATAACTAAAAAGCCCAATAAGGAAAAGGAAAAGAAGAATTTACATACAAATAGAAGAAGCCACTAAGAATGACCAGCCTCATTCACAATTAAAGAAAAGCAAATTAATACAGCAATGTGATATATTTTCCATTTTCCATAAGGAAAAAAAATTAAGTTGTTTCAAAGTATCCAATATCAGAAATTCTGGGGGAAAAATGTTCTTATATATCATTGATAAGTGTTTAAACTGGTGCTACCATTCTGTAGGAAAACTATTCAATAACTACCAAAATGTCAAAGTCATTGTGTACCATTTGTCTGAGTAATTTACTTTTTCTGGGAAATTATTCTGTAGGTATACAAACATAATGCCCACAAGGATTTATGCATAAATGATATTTACTACAATTTTAAAATAGGAAAACAAAATGGAAACAAATTAAATTCTAATCAATAAAGTACTGGCTATAAGCTTTTTAAAAAATATTTACTTATTTGTTTGAAAGTTAGTGTTACACTCAGAGAGAAGGAGAGGCAGAAAGAGAGAGAGAGAGATCTTCCATCCATTGGTTCACTCCTCAATTGGCCTCAATGGTCGGAGCTAGGCCAATCCAAAGCCAGGAGCCAGGAGCTTCCTCCTGATCTCCCACGTGAGTGCAGGGGCCCAAGGACTTGAGCCATCCTCCACTGCCTTCTCAGGCCACAGCAGAGAGCTGGATGGGAAGTGGAGCATCCAGTACTCGAACCGGCACCCATATGAAATGCCGGCACTGCAGGTGGTGGCTTTACTCGCAAAGCCACTGTGCCAGCCCCACACAATAAGCTTTTGACACTTTTATACATTGGAATACTATATAGTATGACATAGACAGACATATATGGGCTGATACTGAAATATCTCTCCTAGTCACAGCAAGTCATTAGGTAACATAAAAACAGCCTTCTATGTGCACATGCACACATACAAACACTACATGTATACCTGCTGGCATTTTCATGAACTTAGTCTAATTTTACACCTCTGTTCTATATCAATTTTTAAATATGCATGTTTTGGTTTCCTAGTAATAACAGAAAATGACCTAATTGTTTTATAATACCACTGATATGAAACCTCTGTTTCTATTATAATGCTTACAAGGATCTTTTAAAAAATCCTTATACATAGTAAATTTAGAAACCAATTACTTTCTACTTTGATTTCTGAGAGATTAAACATTTGAAAGAATTTCCAAGATATGAATCATTTCTACAGGTTTTAAATATATTAAATTATGTGATTTTTTTTTTTTTTAGATTACAAGACTCCCAAACCACTTATTGCCATATCTTCCAACCCTGGGTAAAATTTCAAAATTGTTCTTTCAGTTATAATTTAACAAATATATAAAATTTACTATGTAAAGAGAAAAACAAATAAGAATAAAATAATTAAAAATATTGAAGACTGAAATTGCAACAGTACATTGTAATTGCTGTATCATCTAATACATATGATTTTTCTTCAGATGACATAAAAATAACCTCTTTCATACTATAGAAGATTTCATATATTAGTAGTGATTTTCTTATGAGCTCAAAAATACTAGCATTTTTTTAGATAACATATTTATTTATAAATTCAAGTTTTATCAGATACTGACCTTTATTGCAATAGACATTTTTCCATTAAGAAAATCACTTATATAGTTAGCAATCTGTCATTCAGTAAAACCCAATTTTTAAATTAAGCAGATGGTGATAACAAAGAAATTAATGAACACACACTTGTTTGCTTTTTGAGCTAATTCACATTTCTAAATTATTCAGGTTATGCAGCAATTAAGCATTAATTTCTTTTAGACACGTGCATATCTCAAATGATGAATTACGATGGGAATGTCTAAGAAGCATCATGATTCTCATAGTTATTCAGCAATTGCACCAATCTACCAAGATGTTTTCAAGTGTACAAATGAAGGTGTAAACAATTGCAGTGCTGAGTTGCTGCATTCTACATTGCAGTTTGTTGCACTATACAAAGAAAATCATGGCATCTTTTTTATAGTTTAATGTATTTTAATAGCAAACTTACAGGAACAGCACAGAAGACAGACAACATTAAAAACATGTACTTGCATGTAGGACAACTCAGAAATGTATAGTGAATGGATGGAATCTACTGTATGATAAAAATGCTACAAACACCATTTAATTGCCGTCAATAAGAAATTTACTTGTTTTAAAAAAAATCCAAATGCTGGCATTGCCCAGAAAAATTTAACAGATTTATTTATTTATAATTGTTATAAAGTTGAACTGCTGAAACTTGTTCACTGAAACATTTTGACTTGCATTAATGCTTTACGTCTCTGCCATTTATATTAAAATTCCACACACAAATGAAAAATGGAAAAACTGCCAATACCTGATTTCTGTCCCCTATTTTTCCACTCGCAGTCATATACTTAGGTACCTTTTTACCCTTTGGAAAAAAAAATATCTAACGTTCAGAACTACCAATAACAGGAAGAAGAGAAAAAATTTTTTTGAGAATGAACTGCTTCCCGTCATAGTGGATTCTTAAGCACATTCTCCACGTATGCGGCGTGCTAGCTGGATGTCTTTTGGTGTAATTGTTAGACGTTTGGCATGGAGAGCACACAGGTTGGTGTCTTCAAAAAGGCCAGCCAGGTAGGGCTCACTTGCCTCCTGCGAAGCACCAGTAGCTGCGCTCTGGAAACGCAGATCTGTTTTGACGTCCTGAGCATTTCTTGCACCAGAGGCTGGAAGGGGAGTTTGTGAATCAGAAGCTCCGTGGACTTCTGATAAGGTCTAATTTCATGAAGTGCCACAGTACCAGGCCTGTAACAATGAGGTTTCTTCACCCCTCCAGTAGAGGGCACACTCTTGTGAGCGGCTCTTGTAGCCAGTTGCTTCCTGGGTGCTTTACCACCAGTCGATTTGCAGGCAGTCTGCTTTGTACGAGCCATGGTATAAAGACCTCCTTACTTATCCCTCTTCTTTGGCTGGAACTCAGGGAGCGAGAGGCAGCGCTGGTGTTAGGGAGCAGCGGCAGCACAGTGGCGGCTGCGAACACAATTCAAATCATGGCATCTTCACAAACATAAATATTTTACCAACAAGCCAAAATTGACAGTCATATTATGACCTGGATATCTTTTATATATATACAACTCATAATACAGTGATTGTCAAAAATAATTGTGATTATTAGTAATTTACAATTTACTGTAACCAATGAACCTGCCATTGTATCATAATGATTTGGTGGGATAAGACGTGGTAGGACAGTCAGAAATAGGGATATGGGAGGGTTTGCTATAATCAAAGGAAAACAATAGTAATAAGGTGTAAGTTCAGAAAATATTTACCTAAACAGAAATTCAAGGATGAATTTGAGAGTGGAACACAGTAGTAGTTATTTGGTTGAAAGAAGCTTAGTAGTTTGAGGGAAGGATCTCATAATATGGCTCCAAGGTGAAAATATATTTTTGGTTGGCTAACAAGACAAGAGACGTGGGAAATAGTGTTTCTTAATGTACATGGAGCAGAGGCAGGATATAGAACTAAATATGAATTTCAAACATTCCAACACTTTTTGGTTGCACATTCTGCTAAAAGCATAATATTTAGTGAATATTTTGTATGGATGTATAATTTAAATACAGTGATATTCAAACATCCTAAGAGTACATATGATGATTTTTGACAGATATATGCATACATTGCACCAATATCTAAGTCAAGATATAAAAATCCAAATCATTTCAGAAAGTTTGATTCAGTCAATTCTCACTCCCATTGACAATTGTTCTGATTTCCATAACCACATATTAGTTTAGCCTGTTCTAGAACTTCATATAAATGGAATTTTCTTCTGAGTCTGGCTTTTTACAGAGCATATGTCTTTTTTTAAAGATTGATTTATTTATTTGAAAGGTAGAGTTACAGAGAGGCAGAGGCAGAAAGTGAGAGAGAGAGAGAAAGATCTGGGTTCACGCCCCAGATGACTGCAACCTTCAGAGCTGCGCAAATCCAAAGTCAGGAACTAGGAGCTACTTCCGGGTCTCCCATGCGGGTGCAGGGAGGACTTGAGCCATCTTCTACTGCTTTCCCAGGCCATAGCAGAGAACTGGATCAGAAGTGAAGCAGCTGGGACTTGAACCTGTGCCCATATGGGATGCTGGCACTGCAGGCAGCAGAGGCCTTACCCACTACGCCACAGCTCCAGCCCCAGTTGTACACATCTTAAAATATTTCAGCAAGTCCAGGGATCGGAAGTCGAGCAGCAGGGATTTGAACTGACTCCCATATGGGATACCTGCACTGCAGGCAATGGCTTTACTGGCTGTACCACAGCACTGGCCCCGATTCCCACCAATTATGGCTGTCTTCATCTATAGACATGGCCTACAGCAATTACTACTGTGGCATCTAATGGTGCTTTTTTCTCTTATTCTTTTTACATTTATTAGTCAGAAGTCAGAATTCAGAATTAGCCTACAAAGAACATTGTCCATTCTTTCCCATTTATTTATTAAAATAGTTACTTATTTAAGCATGGACTCATGAATATTTATTATTTGGATTAAAATGAAATAATATTGTTAAATATTATATTCTTCAGATTGTTCCAGCCTTGATAATTGCAATCTCTTTCAAGTTGACTCTTTGTCATATTGGCATGCCTACATCTTTTTAAAAATGTTTATGTATTTGAGAGGCAGAGAAAAAAGGAGAGAGAGAGAAACAGGCAGAAAGAGGGAGAGACAGTTCCCATCCACTGTTTCATTTCCTAAATGCCTCCAAAAGCCAGGACTACACTGAGGTTGAATTCGTCGCTGAAGCAAGAGTTGACAGCTCAACCCAGGTCTCCAACGTGGAAGGCAGGGATCCAACTACTTGAACCATGTACTGTTGCTTCACAGGGTATATTTTAGCAGTCAGCTGTAATCAGTGCTGAAAGGTGGACATCAAACTCAGACACTCCCATAAGGCGTGCAGAGTCTGAACTGCCATGAAAGACACCGCCCCATGTCCCATTTTAATCTTCTAGTCTCTCCTTATTTCTGGCAAATAAAACGTTCCAAGTTGATATTGCATTTTTCCTACTATAGTCTTGGACAGTGATTTCTGCAAGGAGTCCTGGCTTCTATTGAGAAATGTTACTGGAGACAAAAATCTGAACAATGAGAGTTCTGCTGGTTGTTGGGATGTCACTGTTCCTAGGACTTTAAAATATATGTTTTCTATATTACTCTTACTCTATGTATGCAAATGCATCTATATGCAATTTTGCATCTAGCTATCTATGTAACCATATATATGTATTTATATGTATGTGTATATCATCATGAATTTGCAACCTAACCAAAGGCTGACGACTGCATTAACAACAGAAAAAAGATTTTAGTTACAATGTTGGCTTTAAATTTTATTTACTCATTGACTGTCAAAGTTTTGTGAAATCAGTGATCTTTGGCAGTACGATCCCCTCTCTGAATACATAAACCTACAATATCTTTTCCAATCACTACTTTTCCACAGAAAAGTCAAGGAAATCTGTGAAACTGAAGATTCTTTAGCCTCAACCATAAGGATTCTGAGACAGCAGATTTGATAGGAAGTAAAGCAATCTGCATTTTATTTTTTTAAAAAGATTATTTATTTATTTATTTATTTGAGAGGCAGAGCTACAGAGAGAGAGAGAGAGAGAGAGAGAGAGAGATCTTCCATCTACCGGTTCACTCCCCAAATGGCCACAAAGGCCAGAACTGGGCCAATCCAAAGCCAGGAGCCAGGAGCTAATTCAGGTTGTCCCATGTGGGTACAGGGGCCCAAGCATCCAGGCCATCTTCAACTGTTTTCCCAGGCAATAAGCAGAGAGCTTGATCAGAAGAGGAACAGCTGGGACATGAACCAGTGCCCATACAGGATGATGGAGCCGCAGGTGGAGGCTTATCCTACTATGTCACGGTGCCCGCCCAAGAATCTGCATTGTAAATAAGCGTTGCTGGCGACTCTAAGCAATATATGCAAAGGTCATGCTTTGGGTAACAACGAGAAAATGTTTACAGTACTTCAAGCACTATACTGGTTCCCAGGACATTCTTCATGCCTTCACTCCTATTGGTTCTTATTTTGGATTTACCTATTACCTCCATCTCTGATTTTGGGAATTCTGACTGGCTTCCATGAGCTAGTTTGAAATTCAATGCTACTTCTTTAAAAGAATTAATTTATTTATCTGAAAGGCAGAGTTACAGAGAGGCAGAGGCAGAGGCAGAAGCAGAGGGAGAGGCAGAGGCAGAGGGAGAGGCAGAGGCAGAAGCAGAGACAGAGGCAGAGAGAGAGAGGTCTTCCATCTGCTCGTTCGCTGCCCAAATGGCCACAATGGCCAGAGCTGGGCTGATCCAAAGCCAGGCACCAGGGGCTTCTTCTGGATCTCCCCTTCAGATGCAAGGGCCCAAGCACTTGGGCCATCTTGTACTGCTGTCTCAGGCCATAGCAGAGAGCTGGATCAGAAGTGGAGCAGCTAGGACTTGAGCTGACACCCATATGGGATGCAGGTGGCTGCTTTATTCACTATGCCACAGTGCCAGCCCCAACTCAGTACTATTTTAGTTCTACTGATAAGGGTAGAACCAAGGTTATTGACAAAATACGGAGCACATTGACTCTGGTAGATCAGAACAGAGACTCAGTCTGATGGTAATGAAAACCAGGGAAAACGACCAGAGGCTATGTTGTTTCAGAAAGCTGAGGACGAAAAGTATGGGGCGAGAGAAGTGACAAATGGGTTGCTACTTGAATAACTGTCCTACACACATTCAGAAGACACAGGGTAGGGGCTTGTGATAGAAACACAGCACTGAGAGACCTTTCCTTGGTAAGGAGAAAAGGCAAGTGTCTACCTGAAGGTAGTTGCATGAAAAAAAAGTAGGAGATGAGAGCTCACAGCAAGGAGGAGCATGATGCCCAGGCGAGGTGCACACCATGGGCACACTTAGGAAGTGAGAGAGGCGACGCTTGGCGAAGATTCATCCAAAGGCACTTCTCATGCTGTATGCTCTAGCCAGCAGCCAGCCATCCTCACATGGGAATGTACCACACATCTGCTTGTTAAAATGCACATCTCCGGGCTCACACTACGGGGATTCACTGCCTCTGAGAGAAACCCATGGTTTTGCATGTTTAAAAGCATCTGCTTTACTTTGACTTACAGAGGTAGTCTAAAGTCCACATTTTGGGAATCATGCCTTCAATTTCTGTCATTCCAGAAGATGCAGCTCAAAGTAACTCCTAATGAGCTGATATTTTTAATTTGAGCATTGTGTAGTCTGATTTTGGAAACCAAATCAACATGCTAAGTAGAAATCTGACCACTCTACTGATTTGCACAGTACTTTCAAAGTAGATGTCCATTTAATTGTTAATTATACTTTTAGCCTCCATGAACAGACGTGAAGCCTCATATCTTTTTTGAGTTTTTTTTTTAAGATTAATTTTATTTATTTGAAAGACATTACAGAGAGATATAGAGACAGAGAGAGAGAGGTCTTCCATCTGATGGTTCACTCCCCAGATGGCTACAATGACTGGAGCTGGGCTAATCTAAAGCCAGGAGCCAGGAGCTTCGTCTGGGACTCCCATGTGGATACAGAGCCCCAGGCATTTGGGCCATCTTCCACTGTTTTCCCAGGCAGTTTGCAGAGAGATGGATGAGAAGAAAAGCAGCCAGGGAACGAACCAGAGCCCAGACGAAATGCTTGCACCACAGGTAGAGTCTTAACCTACTACACTACAACGCCAACCTCAGAAGCCTCAGATCTTATGGTTTCTTTAATGAGTGGGCTAAGAGAAGAATAAAAATCATATTTTTTTTAAAAAAGAGGTTTATATATGTATTTATTTATTCATCAGAGAGAGAAAAAGAGACAGACAGTTACAAATGGGTCTTTCATCCCCATGTTCACTAACCAAAGGGCTACAGCAACCAGGGCTGGGATAGGCCGAAGCCAGGAATCTGAAATGCCATCTGAGTCTTCTATCTGAGTGGCAGGGGCCCAAGTACTTAGGCCATCTTTTACTGCCTTCCCAGATACATGAGCAGGGAGCTGGATCAGAAGTGAAGCACCCAGGTCTTGAACTAGCATTCTAACATGATTTACTGGTGTCACAGGTGGCAGCTTAACCCACTGTGCCATAAGGCCAGCCCCAAACCATATTTTTCACCAATTTTTCTTCATTGTCTTTTACATGATGTTGTAAGCAATGACCTTAGGTAGAGGCTAACATGAACATTTTCATAAGCAGTGTACAAATGTCAAACACATTTTTAATGAAGGACGGGAGAATACATCCTAGCAGCAGATTTGTGACCAAATGAAGCAAAATGTCTGTCAGTTCAACAACTCAGCCCTGCAGTACAGATGATTGGAGAGTATACCAAGGGACTTTCATTTTTCCGTATCCCTAGGTTAACAGACAGCTACTTGTCTGAGCTTTTTTTTTTTTCAGTAAGTATGCATTATATAACCAGTAGGAAATTATTTTAAAAGATCACTGTGAACAGCAATATTGGCAATGACATATGAGAGATAGAGGCCTTGGAAACAAGTCAGTACTAACATTATAATTCAAGTCCAAATTCATCTTACTTTAATATCTATACTGTTAACTAAATTAATTGTTCTCAAACTTTACTGGGTATAAGAACTAAAGAATTTGTTCAACATAAAAATGCTTAGGTACTCTCCCCATAGTATGATTTTGTAGGTCTCAGTTGACACTCAAAAGCCTGTATGTTATAATAACTTTCCAAGAGGTTTTTATTATTATTATAATTGGAGTCTTATGGACGGTAACTTAAGAAACTCTGAACTAAAGACAATGCATGACATTATATGAAAATGGGAGTATGGGATACAATCTACTGTCTCTGGTAATATTATTCTCTGTACTGACTTTATCATAACAGCTCTTTTCCAAATACATTTGTCAGAGCACCTCTAGAACTGCAGAATTAGAGTCTCTTTGTGTCTTTATTATTTACAAATCTGTCTACATTATTCTGACTAGAAACCAAGATTGAAAGAACACACTTAAAAAGGCAAAGAAATTCAGAGTGACACAAAATTACAATTTTGCCTATTTTTAGGGAAAATAGAAGCAGATATAACAGCAACTTTGACCTGAGTGTTACTGCTTAAGCATTCAAAATATCTTCCCCTTCATTGTGATCAAATCCCTTAAAAGCAAACTAATTAAAATTGTAGATAGATGTGTTTTTCATATTCTAAACTTAATTATTTCTACAATCCTTACTTAGAAAAATGATGTCTTCCTTATAGAACTGATTGGAGCATTCATGAATTAAAATATATAAAGCATCTACTATAGGATTTATACTAGCTACTACATAAAAAGTGTGCATTGATGGTGATCCCTATTACTTTTAGAATATATTCATTTAATCGTGCTAATTAAATGCCAATTTTAATGGCAAATTAAAAACATTGATGGAAAACAATTTGTGGTATATGCTTGTGGTTACTTTAATATTGTGCAAATTCTACCTTATCAAGTATTTAGACAGAAACATAATTTCTCCTTCACTCAAGACTCTTAGAAATTTTAACTTCCCCAAGAAGACCACATATGCAAAAATCTCAGCATATTCTTGCAAAAAATAAATCGAAATAAAATCTTACTAGGTATTGTTCAAAAAGAAACAATATACATTATAAACTAGCTCCTCTTTTTTGTTTTGAAGCTTAGTAGTTTCTGACTAGAAGTTTCATTAAGCCCGATGTACATTGAGTTTGGTTTGGTTGTTCTTTTATTCTTCTCATTTCTTCTGAACTGTCAGTATTTTCATGAGACTTCTGAAGAAGCCTGCAATGGGATTCTATACTGTTGAGTGCCTGCGGTAAAATAGAATATAACAAGCAGGCAGAGCTGAGAAATGTGGGGAAACAGCAGTTCTTAGTTTGTGAGGTGGTATTGTCATCTTAAAGGTGAAATAGGACAGGAGAAGCTTAGTAATATGGCGTCCTAAGAGAAAATTAGGAGGCTAAAACAAGTTTGGCAACAACTGATTCAATATCAAAATTAGTTCATACCCCAAACTGGACTTTCAGATGTTTTGGGCAATAATCTATTACAAGTTTCTCTTGCAAATGCACTTGAGAATTAGAGCATAATAATAAAGCTATTAAAGAATTCAGGCCACAAACCCTCCAAAATAAATACCATCATAGACACTTTCTTCATAACCTTCAGGAAGAGTCTATTTGCAGCAAAAGTGGAAAGAAATGAATGATCATTTAGTTACAGCAGATGAGGGTTGTTATACTGTGGCTAATAATGCAGAAAATGCAATTTGAGTTAATTCAAGTTATTAGTGAATATATTCTCATATGGAGATGATTGAAAACCTTTGAATCCTTTGAGACTCATAAAATTAGAAACACAAACCTTCCCCCAATGAAAGAAATGGGTTTCATATTGGAATTTCATAATTGCTCCTAAGTAAATATGATTCTGGCTTATTATTTCATGAGAGTATATTTCTTTATGATAATAGTTTCATAAGAAGACAGAAATATTATATTATTTTCATTTTGCTTCTGAATTCTTACAGAAGGAAAAAATACAACTTTGGTAAAATGGCTCTCCTTCTCCCAGAATTTCCACTGAAGGTGTACATTATCTTTGATTAGTTTACTCTTTCTAGTTGATTAAGAGACATAGACTTTGGCCCCCTGTTTTGAGACATGACATGGCAAATAGCATTGTTTTGGAGAAAGGATAACACAGTGCGACCTCTGGGAAATAGAAAACACAATCTCACCTCCTTGTATGATAAAGGAGACTGAGGCTCCCAGGGCATGGGTGGCTTTCAAATAGCCCTCCTCTTTCACAGCTCCATTATCCTTAAGTTCTTGATTAGGAGTTCAAATTATCCTTTTCTGCCTTTAAGCAAGTAACTGCGATAAGTAACTACACCACTCAATTGGTTGCAGTCACATTTATTTTAAAGAAACTGCATTTTATAAAGGGAAACCATTCTTTTTAGAAATATCACAACTCTATACACATCCCTGGCCTTACTGGATACAGTGAGGTAATATGCAGATGCATAGGAGCAGAATGTGATTACATCATTACATCAATATATAGTTTTATAAAAAATATGCTTTTATCTGTTCTTGTACTGCTTTATTAAAAGTACACTAATGGGCCAGCACCATGGCTCATTAGGCTAATCCTCTGCCTGCGGCACTGGCACCCCAGGTTCTAGTCCTGGTTGGAGCACCAGATTCTGTCCTGGTTGCTCCTCTTCCTGTCCAGCTCTCTGCTGTGGCCCGGGAGTGCAGTGGAGGATGGCCCAAGTGCTTGGTCCCTGCACCCGCATGGGAGACCAGGAGAAGCACCTGGCTCCTGGCTTCAGATCGGCACAGCACCAACTGTAGTGGCCATTTGGGGAGTGAACCAACAGAAAAGGAAGACCTTTTTCTGTCTCTTACACTGTCCACTCTGCCTGTCAAAAAAAATGTCAAAAAAAATCCACTAATGAGGTTGGACATTTGGTGCAGTGGTTTCACATCCCATATTGGAGTGTCAAAGTTCAAGTCGCAGCTCTGCTTCCAGTACCAGCTTTCTGCTAATACACACCCTGGGAAGCAGCAAGTGATGGCTCAGTGCTTGGGTTCCTTCCACTCAAAGTGGGAGACCTGGATCGAGTTCTGGGTTCCTGACTTTGGGCTTACCCAATCCTCGCTGTTGTGGGCATTTGGGGAGAGAAGCAGATGACATCAGATCTCTCTCTTTTTTCCCTCAGCTTTTCAATAGATAAATAAACAAATAAATAAAAAACAAACAGATAAATGTAAGTAAAAATGTAAAAATATGCTGGTGAAAACTTTTTTGTATTTATTATGCAATGAGTCTATAGTGTCTTTTTGTTTTCTGGTACGTGGCTGAATAATAGTAAGGGAGCTTTTTTAAACCATGTTACACAAATAGACATATTCCCTATAACCAATTTGGAGGTGTAAAGATATTGCAAGACAAGAATATTGATTGACTTTTCACATTTCATTACCATGCCAAATTGAAACACAGATTCATGTAGCTATTCCTTGTATAGATCAATCCTAAGTATAATTAATCATAGGAAGTAGAATCAGCAAAAACCTAATAAGTTATTCAATTCACTGAAAAGCTCTTTCTGCTGCCTTTCCAGTATTTCTGTTTCCTCCAGGTTAGCTGTCCTTTCTTCGTTCTTAGGTTCTAAATTGCGCTTTTAAGCTTTCATGACCTGGTACTTCACTGATTCTATTTAAATTATCTGTACTAGAATCTGCATTGTTGCACCTTATGTTTTTTCTTAACACAGCAGAGATCATATAGAAAGGCGTACCATTATAACAAGTTGCAAAACCGAAGGGTTAGATCTTAGGGACTTTATTTTTTTAAAAGATTTATTTAATTATTTGAAAGTCAGAGTTACAGGGAGAGAGTGAGACAGAGAGAAAGAGAAAGAGAGAGAGAGAGCACTTCCATCCACAGGTTCATGCCCCAGATGGCTGCAATAGCCAGCACTGGGGCCAGGCTGAATCCAGGAGCCAGGAGTCTCATCTGGGTCACCCACATGGGTGGCATGGGGTCCAGGATCTTGGGTCACCTTCCACTGCTTTCCTGGGAGCATTAGCAGGGAACCGTATAGGAAATGGAGCAGCAGGGACATGAACAGGCAGCCATAGGGGATGTCGGCATCACAAGCAGTGGCCCTAGATCTTAGGGACTTGAAATATTAATCACAGCACTGACCTCACCAGGGATGTTCATGCTATCGACCTGATCAAGACTTCAATATATTTACTTACAAAACAAGATGAATTTTTAGAGTACATCACAATCTGAAGCTTTTGAGTCTATTTCCATAATGAACCAGGAAAGATTTTATAAGATAAAATGCAATATAATATACAAACTAGAATACCCATGTTAGTGGCATTTTCACATGCAGAGACCAAGGAAAAGACCCAAAAGGTGGGGCCGGCACTGTGGAGTAGCAGTTAAAGCTGCCGCCAGCAGCACCAGCATCCCATATGGGCACTGGTTCGTGTCAAGGCTGCTCCACTTCCTACACAGCTCCCTGCTAATGTGCCAGGGAAAGCAGAGGAAGATGGCCCACATCCTTGGGCCCCTGAACCCATGTGGGAGACCCGGCCCAAGTCCTTGGGCCCCTGCACCCACGTGGGAGACCCGGAAGAAGCTCAGGCTCCTGGCTTCGGATGGCCCTAGTTCCAGCCATTGTGGCCACTTGGGGAGTGAACCAGCAGATGGAAGACCTCTCTCTCTCTCTCTCTCTCTCTCTCTCTCTGCCTCTCTGTAATTCTGCCTTTGAAACAAACAAATCTTTAAAAAAATTAAAAATAAAAAAAAGACCCAAAAGGTGATCATTTGGTACTTAACTGGAAGGAGACATTAATGTATATTTCTTTTGTTAGCATCCAATGAATTAACAAGGTTTATTTGAGCATTAAACATGTGTCACATTATGAAGGGAAATATTAAGTAAAATATACTCTTAACAGAGTTATTATGTGTGAATTATAATGCCCAGTGATGTTCTACAAGTCATTGTTTTACTTAGAAAAATAATTGACAGTGAAACTGACAATCTATTTAATAACCTATATGTAGATTCATAAAATTGAAATGCTTTACAATATGACCTTGGGTGCATATCATTCTATTATTAAAATTTTGTGTCATTTAAAAAAATTTTGTCCTAGAAACTCAAACTGATCAAGGGAAAAAAATTTCTGACAAAAACGCATAATTCAATTTAATCTGAAATGTATTATTGGTTTTAAGTAATGTAAAAGTAAAGCTTATCATTCACACTTTGTTGACAGTAATTTCTAACAATTATTCTATCACAAGAGATGCACTGTGGGAATATTATGAATCTTTGGTTATGTTATTAATGATGTGTGGGAGATAAACTGTCAACTCATCAAAATGACAATTGTCAAATAATCAGACATTCAGATTAATATGCACTTAATTTCAAAGTACTATCACATGAAATACAGAGCATTATGAACAGCAACTTAGAAGTAGTATGAAAAACCAAGAAAATTGTCCCAAATATCAAAATGTATTAAACCATATAGTCCAAACTTAATTACAGGAAGCATGTATTGAGGCATGACTAATTGGCAAACTTTCAAACAATTTGTAAACCAAAAGATAAATATTACCTCAAAGAGACATAGCACAGCTTCCCTTTCTAAGAAAGATTGTGTGACACTGCCTGCTTTGGTCTCTGACTTTTTAAGATGCATGGCTAAGCACATAGTTCTTTCAACTGAGAAAACATGGCAAAAGTGAGCTATTTCCTGCTTCTAGATCCCACATGGTATTACATTTTAACATGTTATCTGAAGGCATTCAGTTTCATCTTTTAGGGCCTAATACTTATCTCCAGAGTTTTGTTTTAGCTTTAAATCAGGGTATTTATTTATTTATTTTTTTTTTATTGTTTAATAAACAGCAACGTCCAGTTCAAGTGCAACAGAGATGGTTACAGGTGTTGTAAGAAGTTATCATGGAACACATTCATTCTTTTTTTTTTTTTTTTGGCCAGGCAGAGTCAGTCAGTGAGAGAGAGAGAAAGGTCTTCCCTCCGTTGGTTCACTCCCCAAATGGCCGCCATGGCCAGCGCACCGTGCTGATCCGAAGGTAGGAGCCAGGTGCTTCCTCCAGGTCTCCCATGCGGGTGCAGGGACCAAGCACTTGGGTCTTCCTGCACTGCACTCCCGGGCCACAGCAGAGAGCTGGCCTGGAAGAGGGGCAACCGGGACAGAATCCGATGCCCCAACAGGGACTAGAACTCGTGGTGTTAGTGCCGCAGGCAGAGGATTAGCCTAGTGAGCTGCAGCGCTGGCCCACATTCATTCTTTTATCTCACTCAATTGACTTTGGAAAATGACTTTCATTGAAATCACAGCAGCACTGCCAGGAAACAGAGAAGGCTATCATTAAGTTCTATCACTATATTATTGGTCAGGTAAAATTTTAAGTTGCTTTCAAATAATAAGTTCTCTGGAGAAAAATGAAGCGATGCAATGTGTTGGAAAGTACAGGAAGTAAATTTTGCTTTATGTAGCTTGGTGAGGTTTGGTTTACTTGATGAGGTGCCATGGAGATAAACTAATAATTACAAGAAAGCATTCTGGCAGTTGTACGGAGGAATAATATTCTTAAGAGGAAAAAATAAATAATTCTGGAGTGGTTTTATTCTAACTTTACATTTTTTTGTAATATTTATACCAAATACTACATAAAACAAGTGCATGTTAATTAATATAAATATAATTGACATAAAAAGAATATAGCACCCTTAAATTTAAATTCAAGTAAATAATCCTCACTATTAAAAGTATGCATGAAATATTGCCTCAGATATATTAGAAATATTCTTTACCTAAAATTCTCATTTATCTTGCTGTCTTGCGTGTGCATGTATATGTGTATGTGTATGCGTACTTGTTGCTATATCTTCTAATCCTACATCTAAGATATACTCTCATAACTTCCAAGGTGTGGATATAAAACTTTATTAGCCATTTGTGGTGGGTTGAATAATGCCCTCCTCAGAACCCATGAAGTTGTTAGGTTACATGGAAAGGGGAACTTTGGGATGTGATTATATTAAGGATCTTGGGGTGGTATCCAGAATAGTCCAGGTGTGTGCAGTGTAGTTACAGGGTCCTTATAAGACAGGAGCATGATGTCCAAGAGAAGAAAGGATGCTGCACTGCTGGTCGTGAAGCTAGAGGAAGGGGCCTTGAGCCAAGAAACATAATGGAGCACCAAAAATCTGGAATGAGAAGGAAAAGATCCTTCCCTACCACCTCCGAAGTAAGTATAGCTTTGCCAGTCCCTTGATTTTAGCCCCGTAAGATGCCCTTCGGAAATCCAGCCTCCCAAAATGTGAAACATATTTATTTTATTTTATTGTTTTTAAAGATTCATTTTTTTTAGAAATATTAACTTGTTTATTTGAAAGGCAAATGGTCAGAGAGAGGGAGAGAGAGCTGTCAGCCACTGATTCCTTATCCAAATTCCTACAACAGCCAGAGCTGGTCCAGGATGGAGCCAGGAGCTAGGAGCTCCTCCTGGTCTCCCACATGGGTAGCAGGGGCCGAAGTTCTTGGACCATCTTCTACTTCCTACCCAGGCACTTTAGCAGGGAGCCGCATCTGAAACCAGCTAGCTGGAAGTTGAAATGGTATTTCAATATGGGATACTAGGGTCTTAAGCTGTAGCCTGACTTGCTGTGCCACGATACAAGTCCTAGTTATCTATTTGAATGGCATAGTAACAGACACAGAAAGAGAGGGAGAGAGAGAGAGAGAGAGGGAGAGAGAGAGATCAATCTTCCATTGCTGGTTCACTCCTCAAATGGCTCCAACAGCCAGGGCTGGGCCAGGCCAAAACCAGGATCTTGAAACTCCACCCTGGTCTCCCATGTGGATAGCACAGCCCAAAAAGTACTTGGGCCATTTTCTGCTGCCTTCCCAGGTGAATTAGCAAGGAGTTAGATGGGCAACAGAGCAGTGAGGAGTCAAACCACTGTATTTGCAGTGATTTGTAAAAGCCCTCTATGGTATCTACTCACTTAGGGGTAACTACTATCCTTCACAATTACAATCATTACTTCTTTACTTATCTTTATAGACTTGTGTTTATCCCTAAACCCTATGTCGTCCTTTGACTTACATTAATAATTCTTTTAAGTTTCTTTCAGTCTGTGGATTTCAATTTAATTCTCTTTTTCTTTCTTGCAATTCAGATACTAGACTTTTTTTCTGAAGTGTCCTGCAGCATGGATTTTACATATTGCATTTCCATGACATAACCTAACATATTTCTCTGTTCTCTGCATTTCCTATAAATTGATAATAAGGTTATATCATATAATGAGGCATTTCATAAGTAATACAACGTCTTTGTTTGATACCAGCTTTGTAAATTTTCAGGTCCAAAGTAACATAGGGCTGTAAATGCATTGCAGGAGATGGGGAAATTAATTTAGGTCTCAAAACTCTTAACTAAATGCAGCACAAGCTGAATTGTATGCTAGTCAAATGTTAATTTGTTTCCATGAAAAGCTTTTTATGAACTTTTTGGATACAGGAGCTATCAACTGTCCGCATGTGCCTGGCCTCCAAGCTGTCCAGAGAGACAAGGTAGTGCAAATGACAGAAGCAGATGGTATTACTAAGTATTACTCTTCTTTCCATAACTGAATCTTACAAGGGAAATCAATTGGAAAACAAAATTTTTTTCTACCTTAATATTGTCCTTATTTTATTGTTTGAGGGAATTTGAGTTCACCTGTGTGTATGTGTGTGTGTGTAATGTGTGTTGGCTGCTGTTTGTTTTGTTGGTTGTCTAAGTTATACAATCAATTTTTGAGCCCCTTTATAATAGATTTCACTCTGGCCTCCCCAGATCCCTAACTCAGCAAATTGATTAAGAACCTTAGTATCAGGTCAGCTACACAGAGTTTCCACCTCCAGGAATTGCCTTTAGTCAAGTCACTTAACCTTTACTGGATCCAGTTTTCTGCCTGTAATATGAAGATAAAATGCATAGCAGAATCATAATATGACTGTAATAACAACAATTCATGGCAATAGTCATAGCACAACAGAAGCTCAAATGACCATTTTGTTTAACAAAAGCGACCTGCTGACTTTGCAACTAATCAGACTCTGGTTTAACTTAACAGTAAAATAATGCTAGCTTGGGAATTCCAGAAAATGGCCTTGAGAAAGCTGGCTGAAGTTGCAAACTAATCTGGCCAGTCCCAGACAGAAAGACCAGAAGATTGATCATGAAAGTAACCACTGTGACTCTCACCAATCCTTTATCATCTGGCCAGAGACCAACTTGCAGCTGGCCCTATCCTGTGTTCCCTTCGTTTCTCACCCTCCCTTAACTCCCTCTCCTGCTTTCTTCAAAAGATCTATTAACATAAAAATTTTTGCTCTAGTGCTAAGACAAGGAGAAATTACCAGATGAGAGAAACAGTGGTGAGAAATAGCAACATTCAGGCGCCAAAAACATGCAGAAATTAAGATCTAACATAGCTCAGAAAAAGCAAACAGGATGACAAATGTAAATAGGGGAACTATTAAAGCAAGAGAAGAGAAATAAAATCTAAAGGAAAAGAACTTTATGCTTATGAGATACTTACATGAGATAAAGTTGCAACAGTGGAAAAAAACAGAAAATTTACAAATGAGTGAAGGAACAAAAGGTTCTGGCATGGCAAGTTTATTAGAACTTCTTGACATTTTATTTGCTACAGCCACACTGAAAATTAATTTGAGTAAGCTGGTAAAAAGATTATCTAAAAGTGTTAGAACCCCTCAAAATAAAGCAGTCATTCAGTGAAGAGAAAAGATTTGAGGAAAATCCTCCATGTCACTCAATTGTGTTGAAGTTGTTTTACAAATGAAAACGTAATTAACAAGTGAAAACATTGAAAGCTTTGTTCCTGATCATGTACTAATAATAACAAAGAGCCACAAGTTGTGTTCAGAATTTAAAGCCTGTTTTTTAATTATTTGTATTTTGTATAATATAACAATGCTTTATGTGTTAACAATTTATTTAGAACCAATTATTATCTTTATTGCAATGGTTAAATGATTGCAATTGTTAACTGAATAGCTATCTCTTAAATGACCATCTGAAAATGGATACTCAGATGAAAGAAAAATGGCAGACTCTGAAGTTCCAGGCCCTAATTACTGCATAGAAACATTTTAATAAACTATAAAGTGATTGAAATGACATTATAGGAACTTTGGAAACCACTCAGAGCACTATAGCAGCCATGTGAACACATAATCAAGAGAAAGTCACCTTTAAAATGGATGTTTTGGTACTTTTACTGTCACTTGCCTACATGTTTCTTGGCATGGTAAGGAATAAGCATTCCATCTCTCAATTTTCTCACTTGAGATAGAAGGAGAAGAGTAGAACACACTTTCAATCTTTTATATAGGATGTCTGAAGAACTTTCTGCTTTGACCAACTCAGAGCTTACGTGGGAAATGGTGACATAGTTTGGATCTCAAGCTGGCAGAAGCTATGGAAGGCAATCTATAGAAGTGAAATTGACACTTTAAGAAGCAATGATTTGAACAGCCCTTGTCTTGACTGTTGAAGAACAGTTTTTTTAATAGTATTTGTTGAGCTCTTTACTTAACATAGAATTAAATTTGTGTATAAAGTCAATTGAAAATAGATCTCAATAAAAAATAAGAGTGGGAATAAGGGAGGAGGAAGAGAGGTGGGAATATGGGTGGGAGGGCAAGCACAGTGGGAAGAATCACCATGTTCTTAAAGTTCTAATATTGAAGTGGATGAAGTTTGTAACTGTAAAATTATATAGTTCTGCATACATACCTATGGATTTACTTACAAGAGTACAATTTAAAAAGTTGCCATGGGACCCCAAATCCCCTTAGGCTGGGTGGTAAAAATACCATCTTAAGTGTTAAAGTGATCATATGGATAAGATTGAGTGTCTGGTAATAATAATAGATAGAATTAAAAAGGAGGGAATGCTCCAACATGGGAAACATTCCACACAGCAGACTCATAGAATGACAATCACTTCAAATAGCACTCTGACCTCAGAATCAGCCCTTAAGGCATTCTGGTCTAGTTGAAAAGCCTTTGAGAGCATTTCAGGCATGGAATGCCAAGAAACTGTGGCAAAAAGTGTCCTACATGACCAATCTTCTTGGTGGGTGAGACCTCAGTGGAAAGTAGTGGTTATCAAAGAAGGAGGTACTTCTCTGAAGGGAAGAGAGAACTTCTACTTTGCTTATGGTCTTGTCTAAGTATTGACAGAGTTTCTGGATTCAAAAGGCTTCCATAGCCTAGACAGCTCATGTCAAGTGCCTCCGGTGATCACTAATGTCATACATAAAAGTGTTAATTGCTAAATTAGCATCAAGAGTCACTGTGCACTAACTTCCCATGCAGGGCCTATGTTTTCAAAGAGTTTTATTACAGTTATGCCTAAGATGTATCATTCTTTGCTGCATATTTAAAGTTAATTAAGTTTCTAAAAAAAGTGGTATTAACTTCAAGAAAGAATGACTTTAAACAGCTCTTATCTTGACTGTTGAAGACCAAGGGTTTTTTTGTTTTGTTTTTTCTTTTTTTGTTTTGTTTTTTAGTTTTTGCTCATTTCATGCAAATTGATGAACTCTTTACTTAGTATAGAGCTGGACTTCTGTGTATAAAGTTAATTGAAAATGGATCTTAGTGGAGAATGGGCCTGGGGATGGGGAAGGAAGGAGGAGGAAGGGTACTAAACCAAACCAAACCAAAAGCTATCAACCAAGAGTCCTAGATCTTATAAAACTGTACTTCAAAAATAAGGATAAGCATGAGCATTTAGTGTGTGGTTAAGCTGCCAGTTGGGACACCTGCATCCCTTATCAAAGCACTTGGTTTCAAGTCCCAGCTCTGTTCTTGACTGCAGCTTCCTACTAGTGTTCTGGAAGGCAGCAGGGGTGACTCAAGTACTTGTGTCCCTGCCATTCATGGGAGAGCTAGACTGAGCTCACAGCTCGTGACTTTGTCCTGGCCCAGCCCTAACATTTGAAGAGTGAACCATGGAATAGAATATTTCTGTATCTTTTTGTTTGCTGTTTAAATAAATAAGTTTAATACATTTTAAATATGAAAATAAGAATGAAATTAAGATATTTCCAGATATATATAGAAGCTGAATGACTTATATCCTATACGAATGTGCTAAAAGGAGTCTCTGGATTTGAAATAAATGTATGGTGAATAGTGTCTTGAATTCATATAACAATATAAAGTTATCCAGTAAAGGCAAATGAGAGAACAAATATTTTTTCCAAGAGGGTGATCAGGATTTTTATTATAATTGACATGGCCAATCAATTTCAAACACAAGCTCATGAACACAATCCCTAAAAATAACAATGAAGTTACCAAACTCATTATTTATCAGCAAAAAGGAAAACAATAAAAATAAATAAAATAATTAAATAGCAAATGATAATGTGGATCTAAGAACTTGAAAGAACCCACAAAACATTTTATAAATTCATTTCAGTATGATGATTTTTCCAATTGCTTTTAAGAAGTTTTGAAAAAATTGTATGTCAAAATCTCATTGAACTATATACACTTATCAGGATGAATTTTATGGTATGTCAATTACACCTTAGTAAAGTTGTTAGAAAAGTTATATACCTAAACTTCTCTCCCTAATCCACTTCCTCTCCATGTCTTCCAATTTAACCAGTCTACATCATAGTCTCTTCCCATGTTCACTGCATACTGTCTTTTCAACCTTTTCCAGAATCCAACTTTCATCATCTGTTTAATTAAATTTCTTCTAAGACTTTATGCTTTATTTGACATTTACACTGTTGAGGAAACCTTTCTTTTTTTTTAATTTTGTAATTAGTTATTTTACTTATTTGAGAAAAAGAGACAAAAGGAAAAATAACCATGTTATTTATTTATTTATTTATTTTTGGACAATCTGCTCATTGATTATGGCTTGTTGGTTCTCTTTTGCAATACTTGATTCCAAGATACAAACATCTTTTTTTTTTTTTATTTGACAGGTAGAGTTATAGACAGTGAGAGAGAGACAGAGAGAAAGGTCTTTCTTCCGTTGATTCACTCCCCAGATGGCCACAAATGCTGGAGCTGTGACTATCCAAAGTAGGAGCCAGGTGCTTCCTGCCCATCTCCCATGCATGTGCAGGGGCCCAAGCACCAGGGCCATCCTCCAATGCTTTCCTGGGCCACAGCAGAGAGCTGGACTGGAAGAGGAACAACCGGGACTAGAACCAGCGCCCACATGGGATGCCAGTGCTGCCATCAGAGGATTAACCAAGTGAGCCATGGCGCCGGCCCTGATACAAGCATCTTAAGGAAAAACAGACTAAATAAGAGTCCTCTGACATTGACAACACTGATAGAAAAACAAGCAAGAGGGTTGTTTGATTACATATTCAATGCAAGAATTAAATTCTCATTAAAAATAGATAGGTAATAAATGTGGTGGTGTCAGAATGAAGTGTAATAAAGTGGAACAAATTGGCAAAGTTTAATGCTAGAAAATAAAATAGAGAGTAGAGCCAATGTGCCTCAACCAGAGGTATTGAGTGACTATAACACTTTCAATGGTAGTGTGGATAAATATGATTGGCTAGTTTCCAAATATTCCACTTCTATTAGAGGTGAAACAATGGTGTTGTCTTTATTCACTGAAATAATGATATATGTATTCATAAATGCACGGGTTATTCACAAATTTGTGAACCAAGACAATAAACTGGTTTGCAGATTTGTGAACAAAGACAAGAAATAATGGTCTACAAGAGAGTACTATGAACAATGTATGCTAACAAATTGGACAACCTACTTGTGATGTAAATATTCTAAGAAACTGATCACCCAAAATAAAGTTATAGAACATCAAAAATTTCTATAACTATTAAAGAAATTAAATCAATAATCAAAACTTCCCAACAAAGAAAAGTTCTGGATCAGATGATTTCACTGGTGAAGTCTATCAAATATTTAAGGAAAATTAATATCAATGTTTCTCAAAATTTTATAGAAAATTGAAGACAAGGAAATACTTCCTAAGTCAGAATTACCCTGATACCAAAGACAGGCCAATGTCCTTTATGAATATCAATATAAACGTCATCAACAGAACACCAATCATATATGAGCAAGTAGAATTTATTCCTGGAATGTAGGCATGGCTCAGTATATGAACACTAACTGCTGGAATGCACTACATAAACAGAATGAAGTGAAAAGAACATATTTTCCCAATTTTTGCAGAAACATCATTCAACAAAATTTAACACTGTTCCATAATTAAAAACTCAGTAAATTTGGTATAGAAGGAATGTACCATAACCAAAATAAAGGTCATGTATGACAACCCCACAGCTAAGGCATTCTCAATGGTGAAAAGTTGAAAGCTTTTCCCCTAAGATCAGGAACAAGACAAGGATGCTCATTCTCCCTACATCTTTTCAACATAGTACTAAAGTCCTATCCAGAGCCACTAAGTAGTCAAGAGAAAAAAGTCACTGAAATTTGAAAGAATGAAGTTAAAATGATTGATTTTCCTTCAATATAATCTTATATATACAAGAAATCCTGAAGACTCCACATATACACAAATGCATTCCTCTTCGAATTAATCAATGAATACAACAAAATTGTGTGCAACAAGTCAATACAGAGGTGCAGGTATTTGGTCTAGCAATTGAAGTGCTACTTTTAATGCTTATGTCTCTTAGAGTGCCTGGGTTCAAGTCCCAACTCTGTTCCTGATCCCAACTTCCTGCTAACGTATATACTGGGAGGCAGCAGGAGATGACTCAAGTACTTTCTCCCTGCCACCATGTGCGAGACCTGGACTGAGTTCTGGTCTCCTGGCTTTGGCCTTGTCCAGCCCCAGCTCTTGATGGCATTTTGGGTGTCATCCAGCATAAGGGAAATTTCTGTCTGTCCGTTTGTCTGTTCCTGCCTCTCAAATAACAAAAAATGTAATAAAAATAAATCTAAAAGGGAAAATGGGAAACAATTTCATTTAGAATAACATCAAAACAATAAAGTATTTTGGAGTAATCTTAACCAAGGAGCCAAAGGACTTATACACTAAAAACTATAAAATGTCACTGAAAGAAACTAAAGAAGACAAAATAAAATGAAAAAAACATCCACATTCCTGGTTTTGAAGACAATATTCTTAAGATGTCAATATTATCCTTAAATTATCATGAGATTCAAGGTAATTACTATCAAAATGCCCAAAATATGTTGGTAGCAAGATAAATATTAACCATAAATTAATATGTAACCTCAAAGACTTCAGAATTACCAAAACAACTTTGAAAAAGAATACATTTGGAGGTATCACAAAACCTCTTTCAAAACTTACTAGGAAACTATGTAATCAAAATGGTATAGTACTGACTTAAAGAAAGATATAAAAAATGGACTAGAATAGAGTCCATTTAAGTGTATATGCTTGGTTAAATGAATTTTTTTAATTTTTATTTAATAAATATAAATTTACAAAATACAGCTTTTGGATTATAGTGGCTTCCCCCCCCATAACTTCCCTCCCACTCACAACCCTCCCATTTCCTGCTCCCTCTCCCCTCCCATTCACATCAAGATTCATTTTCTTTTCTTTTTTTTTTTTTTGACAGGCAGAGTAAGAGAAAGAGAGAGAGAGAGAGAGAGAGGTCTTCCTTAGAGAGAGAGAAAGGTTTTCCTTTTTCTGTTGGTTCACCCCACAAATGGCTGCTACGGCCGGTGCGCTGTGACGATCTGAAGCCAGAAGCCAGGTGCTTCTGCTGGTCTCCCATGGGGTGCAGGGCCCAAGCACTTGGGCCATCCTCCACTGCCTTCCCGGGCCACAGCAGAGAGCTGGACAGGAAGAGGAGCAACCGGGACAGAATCCGGTGCCCCGACTGGGACTAGAACCCAGGATGCTGGTGCCGCAGGTGGAAGATTACCCAAGTGAGCCGCGGCGCTGGCCACAATTTTCAATTATCTTTATATACAGAAGATCAATTTAGTATATATTAAGTAAAGATTTCAACAGTTTGCACCCACACAGAAACACAAAATGTAAAGTACTGTTTTAGTACTAGCTATACCATTGATTCACATAGTACAACACATTAAGGACAGAGATCCTACATGGGGAGTAAGTGCACAGTGACTCCTGTTGTTGACTTAACAATTGACACTCTTGTTTATGGCATCAGTAATCAGCCTAGGCTCTTGTCATGAGTTGCCAAGGCTATGGAAGCATTTTGAGTTTGCCAACTCCGATCTTATTTAGACAAGGTCATAGTCAAAGTGGAAGTTCTCTCCTCCCTTCAGAGAAAGGTACCTCCTTTGATGGCCCATTCTTTCCGCTTCCTCTGGAATCTCACTCACAGAGATCTTTCATTTAGTTTTTTTTTTTCTCATTTAGTTTTTTTTTTTCCCCATATGTGCGCCAGTTCAAGTCCCAGCTGCTCTGCTTCCAATGCAGCTCTCTGCTAAGGCCTGGGAAGGCAGTGAAAGATGGCCCAATTCATTTGGCCTCTGCACCCATGTGGGAGACCTGGAGGAAGCTCCTGGCTCCTGGCTTTGGATCAGCTCAGTGGTTGTGGTCATTTGGGGAGTGAATCAATGGATGGAAGACCTCTCTCTCTCTCTCTGGCTCTACCTCTCTCTGTAACTCTGACTTTCAAATAAATAGAGAATAAATATTTAAAGAAAAATTTTCAAACAAATGTTGTGTACAGAAAATTGTATACTAATATAAGAATAAAGTTGAATGCTTTACTTACATCACATATAAAAATAACTAGACAGATAAATAACTAAAGTGGATAAAAGTATAAAAGTTTTAGACTAGAATTTAATGGAAAGCTTCATGATATTGGACTTAGCCAAGATTCGCTAAAAATGATTCCAATGGCACAGACAACAATAAAATAGTAGAAAAATTGGATAATCAGAATTAAGGGTAAACCTTCTTATATCAAAGGGCACTGTCCATAGACTGAAAAGGCAACTATGCAAAATATGAGAAATTATTTTCAAATCATATATCTGATAATAGGTTATATTCAGAATATATGGAGAACTTCTAGAAGTCAACAAACAACAAAAGGCCCAGGAACTGGATTTTAAAATGAGCAAATTTTTTGAATAGGCAATTCCTCTAAAAAAGACACAAAGATGGTGAATATGTACCTGGAAAGAGTCTCAAAATCATTAATCATTAGGGAAATGAAAACCAAGATCATAATAAAATGCTCCTTTACACCGATTAGATTAGCTATTATATAATTTTTTAAAAGAATGAAGAGAAAATAGGTATTGAGAAAGATGTGGACAATTGTATATTTCAGGTAAGGATGTAAAATGGTGCAATTGGGGCTGGCATCATGGCATAGTAGGCTAAGCCTTTATTGAATGCAAATGGGATTCTTTTTGTGCAAAAAGTTAAACTATATTTAGAAATGTGAGCATATGCACCAAAGTTTCATATGTGTTTCCTTATGTGGGACTTCAGTAGCAGCAAATAAAACCAGAAGGCCGCACGTCCCTGACAATACATTCCCAACATGCTGAAGCCTCTGTTGCCTTGGTATCCTGATTGGCTAGGGAGCAGAGCTCATCTACACGGCAGATATGGCATTTTGGGAGCTCTAAAGTACTGTTGTCGAGCCACTGAGATTTGTTGGTGTTGTTAAAATAGCAGAACCAAACCTACCATGATGAATACAACCAGTTTTATTTAAAATCACAGTGTTTAGAGAAGTTCCAAAATCGATTTTTTAAGTATTGCATTGTGCAGGAATGATACAAGAGAGATAGTGTCTCAAAATAAGAGAATGTGCCATCTTTCGAATATTCCTTCAAAAACTTCTTTGTGTACCCTGCATAACACGTACTCTACTGTCACTTGATAGATTCATTTGTGAATCGGATCCACAAAATTATCTTCCTGTGGAGTTTATAATAAAGTGCATAATAACTAGCACTTATTAAGTGCTTATTATACGTTAGGTCATATGCTTAGCTTTTTATACACATTCGCTCATTTCCACCCTGTAGTGTTGCAATCATAATCCTTGCTTTTTGATGATTAGATTAAGACTCAATTTTTTTTTTTGTTTTTGTATATCTTTTTTAAAAACTTTTATTTAATGAGTATAAATTTCCAAAGTACAACTTATGGATTACAATGGCTCCCACCCCCACAACTTTCCTCCCACCCGCAACACTCCCCTTTCCCGCTCCCTCTCCCCTTCTGTTCACATCAAGATACATTTTCAATTCTCTTTATATACGGAAGATCAGTTTAGTATATATTAAGTAAAGATTTCAACAGTTTACACCCACATAGAAACACAAAGTGAAAAATACTGTTGGAGTACTAGTTACAGCATTAAATGACAATGTACAGCACATTAAGGACAGAGATCCTACATGAGGAGTAAGTGCACAGTGACTCCTGTTGTTGACTTAACAAATTGACACTCTTGTTTATGGCATCAGTAATCAGCCTAGGCTCTTGTCATGAGTTGCCATAGATATGGAAGCCTTTTGAGTTCATCGACTCTTATATGTAGACAAGGTCATAGTCAAAGTGAAAGTTCTCTCCTTCCATCAGAGAAAGGCACCTCCTTCTTTCATGACCTGTTCTTTCCACTGGGATCTCACTAGCAGAGATCTTTCATTTAGGTCATTTTTTTTACAGACTGTCTTGGCTTTCCATGCCTGAAATACTCTCCTGGGCTTTTTAGCCAGATTGGAATGCCTTAAGGGCTGATTCTGAGGCCAGAGTGTATTTAGGATATCACCATTCTATGAGTTGGCTGTGTATCCCGCTTCCCATGTTGGATCATTCTCTCCCTTTTTTGTTATATCGGTTAGTATTTTCAGACTCTAGTCTTGTTTATGTGATCTCTTGACTCTTAGTCCTATCATTATGATCAATTGTGAACAGAAATTGATCAAATGGACTAGTGAGATGGCCTTGGTACATGCCACCTTGATGGGATTGAACTGGAATCCCCTGCTATGTTTCTAACTCTACCGTTTCAGTCAAGTCAGCTTGAGCATGTCCCAAATTGTACATCTCCTCCCTCTCTTATTCCCACTCTTATATTTCACAGGGATCACTTTTCAGTGAAGTTTCAGCATTTAAGAATAACTGTTGATTAATTACAGAATTAAACCAATAGTATTAAGTAGAACAGACAAAAACATACTAAGATGGATAATGTATTAGGTTGTTCATCAACAGTCAGGGTAAGGGCTGATCAAGTCACCATTTCTCATAGTGTCCATTTCACTTTAACAGGTTTCCTTTTTGGTGCTCAGTTAGTTGTCACTGATCAGGGAGAACATAAGATATTTTTCCCTTTGGGACTGGCTTATTTCACTCAGCATAATGTTTTCCAGATTCCTCAATTTTGTCACAAATGACTAGCTTTCATTGTTTTTTCCTGCTGTAGAGTATTCTATAGAGTACATATCTCATAATTTCTTTATCCAGTCTACTGTTGATGGGCATTTAGGTTGATTCCAGGTCTTAGCTATTGTGAATTGAGCTGCAATAAACATTAAGGTGCAGACAGCTTTTTTATTTGCCAATTTAATTTCCTTTGGGTAAATTCCAAGGAGTGGGATGGCTGGGTTGAATGATAGGGTTTATATTCAGGTTTCTGAGGAATCTCCAAACTGACTTCCATAGTGGCTTCACCAGTTTGAATTCCCACCAACAGTGGGTTAGTGTCCCTTTTCCCCACATCCACTCCAGCATCTATTGTTGGTAGATTTCTGCATGTGAGCCATTCTAACCGGGGTGAGGTGAAACCTCATTGTGTTTTTGATTTGCATTTCGCTGATTGCTAGTGATCTTGAACATTTTTTCATGTATCTGTTGGCCATTTGGATTTCCTCTTTTCAAAAATGTCTAATGAGGTCCTTGGCCCATCTCTTAAGTGAGTTGTTTGTTTTGTTGTTTTGGAGTTTCTTGATGTCATTGTAGATTCTGGTTATTAACCCTTTATCTTTAGCATAGTTTGCAAATATTTTTTCCCATTCTGTCTGTTGCCTCTTCACTCTCATGACTGTTTCTTTTGCAGTAGAGAAACTTCTCAATTTGATGCAATCCCAATTGTTAATTTTGGCTTTGATGCCTGCGCCTCCAGGGTGTTTTCCAGGAAGACTTTGCCAGTGCTAATATATTGCAGGGTTTCTCCAATGTTCTCTAATAATTTGATGGTGTCAGATCATAGATTTAGGTCTTTATTCTATGTTGAGTGAATTTTTGCATAAGGTGAAAGGTAGGGGTCTTGCTTCATGCTTCTGTATGTGGAAATCCAGTTTTCCCAGCACAATTTATTGAATGGACTGTCCTTACTCCAGGGACTAGTTTTGGATCCTTGATCAAATATAAGTTGGCTTTAGATGTTTCAGTTGATTTCTGGTGTTTCTATTCTGTTCCATTGGTCTATCCATCTGTTTCAATACCAGTACTATGCTATTTTGATAACTACTGCCCTGTAGTATGCCCTGAAAGCTGGTATTGTGATGCTTCCGGCTTTGTTTTTGTTGTACAAAATTCCTTTAACTATTTGAAGTCTCCTGCGTCTCCATAAGAATTTCAGCATCATTTTTCCAGATCTGAGAAGAAGGTCTTTGGTATTTTGATTGGTATCGCATTGAACATATAAATTGATTTTAAGAGAATGGACATTTTGATGATGTTGATTCTTCCAATCCATGAGCATCGAAGATTTTAAAATTTTTTGGTATCCTCTTCTATTTCTTTCTGTAAGGTTTTGTAATTCTCATCGTAGAGATCTTTAATGTCCTTGGTTAAGTTTATTCCAAGGTATTTGTTTTGGTGGCTATTGTGAATGGGGTTGATCTTAGAAGTTCTTTCTCAGCCTTGGCATTGCCTGTTGATTTTTGTGCATTAATTTTATATCCTGCTACTTTGCCACACTCTTCTATGAGTTCCAATAGTCTCTTAGTAGAATTCTTTGGATCCCCTAAATAAAGAATCATATCCTCTGCAAAAAGGGATAGTTTGAGTTCTTCCTTCCCAATTTGTATCCCTTTAATTTCTTTTTCTTGCCTGATGGCTCTGGCTAAAACTTCGAGAACTATGTTGAATAGCAGTGGTGAGAGTGGGCATCCCTGTCTGGTACCAGATCTCAGTGGAAATGCTTCCAACTTTTCCCCATTCAAAAGGATACTGGCCGTGGGTTTTTCATAAATTGCTTTGATTATATTGAGGAATATTCCTTCTATACCCAATTTGCTTAGAGTTTATTCATGAAAGGATG
This sequence comes from Sylvilagus floridanus, assembly GCA_949820135.1. NCBI lineage: Eukaryota > Metazoa > Chordata > Mammalia > Lagomorpha > Leporidae > Sylvilagus > Sylvilagus floridanus. The sequence continues at coordinate 67,758,136 of OX463223.1, read as the reverse complement.
TTCTATTTTATGGAATGCTTTCTCTGCATCTATTGAGATAATCATATGTTTTTTCTTCTGCAGTCTGTTAATGTGGTGTATCACATTGATTGACTTGCCAAGGCTGAACCATCCCTGCATACCAGGGATAAATCCCACTTGGTCTGGGTGAATGATCTTTCTGATGTGTTGTTGCATTCTATTGGCCTGAATTTTACTGAGGATTTTTGCATCTATGTTCATCAGGGATATTGGTCTGTAATTCTCTTTCAATGCTGAATATTTTTTCCGGCTAAGGAATTAAGGTGTTGCTGGATTCATAGAAAGAATTTGGGAGAATTCCCTCTTTTTCGATTGTTCTGAATAGTTTGAGAAGAATTGGAGTTAGTTCTTCTTTAAATGTTTGGTAGAATTGAGCCATGAATCCATCTGGTCCTGGGCTTTTCTTTATTGGGAGGGCCTTTATTACTGTTTCAATTTCTGTCTCAATTATGGGTCTGTTTAGGTTTTCTATGTCTTCCTGGCTCAATTTAGGTAGATTGCATGTGTCCAGGAATCTAACCATTTCTGATAGCTTTCCCTGTTTGCTGGCATACAGCTCTTTGTAGTAATTTCTAATGATTCTTTTTATTTCTGTGGTGTCTGTTGTTACATTTCCTTTTTCATCTCTGAGTTTATTGATTTGAGTCTTTTCTCTTCTTTTTTTAGTTAGTTGGGCCAATGGGGTGTCAATTTTGTTTATGTTTTCAAGAAACCAGCTCCTCGTTTGGCTGATTTTTTGTAATGTTTTTTTTCAATTCAATCCTGTTGATTTCTTCTCTGATTTTAATTATTTCTCTTCTCCTGCTAGATTTGGGTCTGGTTTGCTGTAGTTTTTCTAGATCCTTGAGATGCACTGAAAGCTCATTCATTTGGTGCCTTTCCAATTTCTTGATGTAGGCACCTATTGATATAAACATTCCTCTTAACACTACTTTTGCTGTCTCATAAGATTTGGTATGTTGTGCTGTTAACCTCATTTAATTCCAAAAAGTTTTTGATTTCTCTTTTGATTTCTTCTGTGACCCAGTGTTCATTCAGGAGCATGTTGTTCAGTCTCCATGTTTTTGCATACGCTCTAGGGATTCCTGAGTTATAAATTTCCATCTTCATTCTGCTGTGGTCTGAGAAGCTGCATCGTATAATTCTAATTATTTTGAATTAGCTGAGACTTGCTTTATGGCCTAGTATGTGGTCTATCCTACAGAAGGTTCCTTGTACTGCTGAGAAGAATATAAATGCTTTATCTGTAGGATGAAAAGTTCTATAGATATCTGTTAGATCCATTTGGGCTATAGTGTTGTTTAAATCTACTGTCTCCTTGTTGATCTTCTGTCCTGTTGCTCTGTCTATCTCTGAGAGTTAAGTATTGAAGTCCCCCAGTATTATTGTATTGGAATCTAAGTCTCCCTTTAAGTCCTTTAACAATCTTTTAAATAAACCGGTACCCTGTAATTAGGTGCATATACATTTATAATAGTTACATCTTCCCGTTGAATTGAACCCTTAATATTATATAGTGTCCCTCTTTGTCTCTCTTAACAGTTTTTGTGTTAAAGTTTATTTTGTCTGATATTAATATGGCTACACTTGCTTTTTTTGGTTTCTGTTGGCATGGAATATTTTTTTCAACCTTTCACTTCCAGTCTGCATGCATCTTTGTTGGAAAGATGTGTTTCTTGTAAGCAGCAATTAGATGGGTTTTGTTCCTTAATCCATTCAGGCAGTCTGTGCCTTTTAACTGGAGAGGTAAGTCCATGAACATTCAATGTGAGTATTGATAGGTAGTGACTTTGCCCTGCCATCTTCCCAAAGATATTTTCTAGTATATGCTTTTAGCTTCCTATGATCTTTTACTGGTAGGATTTCTTCCTTTACCTTCTTTCATATTGATGGCCGTGTTTCTGTGTTTCTGTGTGTAGCACATCTTTGAGCATTTTTTGTAGGGCTGGACGAGTGGTGACAAATTCTTTCAATTTCTGTTTTCTATGAAAGGTCTTTTTTTCACCTTCATTCACAAATGAGAGCTTGGCAGGATATAATATTCTTGGCTGGCAGTTTTTCTCTCTTAGTACCTGGGCTATATCTCGCCATTCCCTCCTCGCCTGTAGGGTTTCTGATGAGAAGTCTGCTGTGAGTCTAATTGGAGATCCTCTCTCTTGTACATTTTAGGATCTTTTCATTCTGTTTCACTGTGGTGAGTTTAATTACAATGTGTCATGATGAGGATCTCTTTTGGTCATGTTTCCTAGGGGTTCTATGAGCTTCCTGTACTAGGATGTCTCTGTCCTTCTCCAAACCTGGGAAATTGTCTGCTAGTATCTCACTAAAAAGGCCTTCTAATCCTTTCTGCCTCTCCATGCTTTCAGGAACTCCTAGAACCAAAATTGGGTTTTTAATAGTATCCTGTAGATTCCCAACAATATTTTTTAGATTTCTAATTTCCTCTTCTTTTCTTTGGTTTGACTGTATACTTTCCTGTTCTCTGTCTTCTAAGTCTGATATTCTCTCTTCTGCTTCATCCATTCTGTTTGTAAGGCTCTCTAATGTATTTTTCATTTGATCTATTGAATTCTTCATTTCATTATGGTTTCTAGTCACTATCACAGTTTCATGTTCTACTAGTTGTTTCATTTCATTTTGATTCCTCTTTAATATTTCATTTTCGAGTGCGAGATTTTCTATCCTGTCCAGTAAGGATTTCTGTAGTTCAAGAATTTGTTTTTGAGAACTTCTTAATGTTCTTATCAACTTTTTGAGATCTGCTTCTTGCATTTCTTCTATCTCATCATCTTCATAATCTTGAATTGGGATGTCTTTTTCATTTGGGGGCATCATAGTGTCTTTCTTGTTCTTGTTACCTCGGTTTCTGCATTTTTTGTTTGGCATGTGGAGATATTCTTTGGTTTCTTCGCTGTGGTGTTTTTCCTCATTATACTATGACTCTAGATTAAGTGGACTGTCTGCTTTTGATGGATCCTTACAGGCTGTGATGGGTGTGGCCAGAGAGCTCTCTTTGGTTCTTCAGGGTTAAGGGTGTGCCAAAGGTGACTCACCCATGTTGTTCTCCCACTCACTCTCTGTCTCTCTCTCTCTCTTTTTTTTTTGGCTCAGAAGGGAAGTAATTCCACATAGCTGAGTGGAATTGAGGGTATTTGATGTATGAAATCTGGCCCCTGTGGGTATTTATCTTCTCTATCCCAGGGACCACAGAAAGGGTTTTATGCAGCCCTCAGTGTGGTCTCAAATTTCTCCGTAGTATCTTACCTGGTTGCCAAGGTTACCAAGTTTGTGTACTCAGTGAATTCTCTCGCCCATCCTCAGGTTTTCACAATCTCAGTTCGTTAGCTCCACACTTTCACTAGGTCATAATCTCCTGTTATTTCTCCCCACCAGAGTCAGGTTTTTCTGCTTGGTTGATGGCGGGCACTGCTTTACATATGTCTAAAATGGCGCCTGCTCTTTGTCTTGCTCGGCTTTGTAAGGTGAGTGGAGAGAGAGGATAGTGTCTGTGTCTGTTCCCCTTATTTATTCATTTTTTTTTCTCTCCTGCAGTCAGCCTGGTGAACTTTCCCCAGCGGGGCTTCAAGCCTCATTCCCTCTAGGCTCTTTCTGCCTTTCCCTGCCAATGTCTCAGGTTACTGAGGTTTTTGTCTCACCTCCCCTTCTAGCGCTGGCGCGCAGACTCTGTGGCTGGTCTTGCATGCCGTAGGTGTCCTTGTTCTCCCCGAAGGTCCTCCGTGTCACATCCACTAGATCCGGAAGAGTTTCCCTGCAATTTTTTCCCAAGCCTTTTCCTGAGACTACAGTATCTCCACTTTTATTAAACTATCTTTTCCCTCACTATCAGTGCGTGCCCTCACTATTCCACCATCTAGGACTCAGAATGTTTTAAGTGATGTTTGAAAGCTCACATAGCCAGTGTAAGGCAAGGAAGCTTTGAAGCCAGACAGTCCAATACTTGAACTCAGGCTTTTAACCACTATATTATACTCAAAACACAGCAGCATTCTTCAAACTCTAAAGTGCAAGAGTAAATTGTGGGTGTGGCCTGGAATTAACATTTTCATCAAACCTGCAAGGTGATTTTCATATACTTAAAATAAGAAAAAAAAACTGACAGCAGAATTTGAGAAATGTTAAATTATATTATATATGAAAGGAATTCTACCCATTCCCTATCAAGAAGGAAAAAAATCTCTGAGTTAGCAATCATAAGGGGAATAAACTTGTACTGAGTAATGCATCATTTTTTTCTTCTGAGCTACTTCCCAAAGCCACAGACCTCAAACTGAGGAGGGATGAATGAGGAAGATGGGAAACTTTGAGCTGTAACTCATTGATTTAACCCTTTATAGATAGCCTGAAATGAATATAAGCAAGAATCAAATGATGGCAAAATGGACTAGCAACCTACTAAGCTTCAAAGGAAAGTCAATCAAAATGATACTAATTAGGTGATCAGTATTTCCCCAAACTTAGACTTCAAGGTTATCTTCCATCTATTAACAATTTAATTGTGCAAGTAAAAAACTCTGTTTTCACTCTAATTAAATAATCAGAAATGCTATTGAATTAAATGTATATGTGGATATTGAGTAAAACACTGGTTTCAGGTAGATTTATTATACTTTTCAAATGAGAATCACTGAATTAATGATTGATGAATAAATGTAAAAATAAATGATAAGGCTCAATTTTCCATTATTTTGAATTAATCTGTTTCATAAATCTTATGGGAATGATAAGTGATCCACCTAGATAAATTTAAAAATAGAACAATAATGAATTGCTGAGATTAAAATATTCATTATACTCAAGTGCATGTTGCCTTTAATATGAGTACATGAACTTGAATGTTATTAAAGCTTAAACAAATTTAAATGTTACAAGCACAAGATTAAACGTGGCACATAATCAGTTTAAACAGTTAATTTGACTTTTCTTGGTCCACTTTATATCTAACTAATATGGAATAGCAGTAATAACAATTAGATAAACCATATTACTAAACAAAAAAGGTAGTGTTCTTAAATCTATCTATATCCCTTTATATTTTCCCCAATACCTATTTGAAAAGTGGTAATATATCTTATGGGTAAGTCTATTGTAAGGTGAAAAATTTTGTAATAAAGTCCATTTCTGTACTCCCTATTTTACAATGTTGTAAATAGCATATACATGTGGGGCCAGCTCCCTGGTGCAGTAGGTTAATCCTCCATCTGCACACCAGTATCCCATGTGGGTGCCAGTTCTAGTTCCGGCTGCCCCTCTTCCAATCCAGCTCTCTGCTATGGCCTGGGGAAGCAGTAGAAGATGGCCTGGGTGCTTGGACCCCTGCACCTGCATGGGAAACTGGCAGGAAGCACCTGGTTCCTGGCTTCAGATCGGTGCAGCTCCGGCCATTGTGGCCATCTGGGGAGTGAATCAATGGAAGGAAGACCTTACTCTCTGTCTCTCCTTCTCACTGTCTGTAAGTACCTCTCAAATAAATACATAAAATCTTTAAAAATAGCACATATCTGGTTTTTTACTATACAAATTATATATATCTCATATATACTACATTGCAGATATAACACACAATACTGCACATAAATTATATTTTATATATCACAGATGTTTTATTTTATCTGAATTTAAATGTGAGTCAGGAATTTTAGGCTAGGTGCTATGAGTACAATCTTAAATGCAATATGGTCCATGTATACTAGAAGGTGTGGTAATAAAATATGAACTATTAGAAAAATTGCTGTGCATACTTGTGCTTTAATTCTTTTTCACCATGTCAAGATCAGATGGCTAGATATTCTTGTATCAAGGGAAAAATATGCATAAATTTTGGAAAGAGATATACATTTATTTAAACCATTTAAATAATTGGAGTAAACAAATCCTTTGTATGTAGGCTATAATAAATTACCAGAAAACTTAAGTGAAGATTAAAGCAATACTCAAGAAACGTAAACATAAACTAAATGATAAATTTTCTCTGACTGTGAACAGTTTATTTTTTTAATTGTCGATTATTTATTTTCATTTTATTTGAAAGTCAAAGAGGCAGAGAGAGAAATCTTCTATGTGCTAAGTCAGTCCTCAAAGCCCACAGCAGCCAGGATTAGACCAAGCCAAAACCAGGACCCTGCGATTTAATCTGTGTCTCCCATGTAAGTAGCAGGGACTCAAGTACTTGAACCATGACTTAATGTCTCCCAAGGAGTTAATTGACAGGAAATTGGAATGGAAGCAGAGCTGGAGCTTGAATCAGGTACTCCAGGTTTGGGATATGAGCATCCCAAGTGGCAACTTAATCTGCCACATGCCTGCCCCATAGACAGTCTAATCTTAACTTTTCCTTTTTAGCTGAATGAAATTCAGCTAGCTAGTATATGGCTAAATCAAACACTGATATCTAAGTCTAAGAAGCTCTCAGCTGCTTTGCTTAGTGGAATTCAATGTCCAGTATAGGTCTGTTAGACAGGACTCCCGCAGTGTATTCTTTTCTCACTATAATAGGGCCCTCTTAAACTAGAAGTCACTCCCTTGACCTGCTATTATGATTCCAAGGATGTTGTCATGGTTTCAAGGGATATTGTGCTGTGTTTGTTAAGAATATACTTCTTCTCATACAAGACCCATTTTAAATGTACTACAAAATAAAAGTTCAGATTGCAATTTAAGGTTTTTAGTTGATAAATATCATACAAGATAAGCATTACTCTTTGTGTAAGGAAGTATGCAATGCTATTATGTTGCGTCATTTACTATGGTAGTTTTTCTGAAGTGTTGAAGTAGTTGCAGTTATGATCAATGACATATGTTTGCAAACCAAGTCCACTAGTGTCAGGGGTACAACCTTTGACTCTTACTCAAAGATTTGTTTTTCAAATCTTTGTAGAGGAATTAAAATATGCAACCTTTGTCTCATTAGTTTCATGTTATAATGAACTCAATATAATGTTCAGCATGTTTGAGTTTTTTAGTTTTTCTGTGCTGTTTCATTTAAATTGATTCATTTTTTAAACAATCTTGTTCACTTGACTACAATATGTTCTTTTTTCTTCATAGCCTCATTATTTCTCTCAGTCAAGACATTAAAATATTTCAGAAATTCCTTCAAAGAGTAACAGTATATTCATGATTGATGGACTTGTGATATCATGTTTTAATGAGTATATTAATTAGGAAAGTCTTAATATGTTGAATTAGTCATAAAATATGTAAAAGAAAAAAGGCATTATTTGCATAGAGGCAGTGATCACAAGAAGCTAAACTAAGTAGAGAAGTTCATGAATCTTGAGAATTTCTTTCTTCTAATGATGCCTCATTAACCTTCATTGGATTAGAAGCTGTATTTCATGTTAGTTTTAGAAATATATAACTTCTGAGTTTCAGTGCCTAGGGGGAGGTAATACTATTCTTTGCTCAATTATAATGTCAATAGTAGTTGCTTTCTCTAATCACCTAATGGCAAAACTCCAATGACTGTCCTTTATCCTATTCCTAAATGACTGCAATGATGATTATTTGCCATTTGTCTATTTGTTTGTTGTTTTTTTTTAAAGATTTCTTTATTTATTTGAAAGGCAGAGTTACAGAGAGGCAGAGGCAGAGACACAGAGAGAGACAGAGAGAGAAAGAGGTCTTCCTTCCACTGGTTCACTCCCCAAATGGCTACAATGGCTGGAGCTGGGCCAATCTGAAGCCAGGAGCCAGGAGCTTCTGAGTCTCTCACATGGGTGCAGGGGCTCAAGGATTTGAGCCATCTTCCAGCGCTTTCTCAGGCCATAGCTGAGAGCTGGATTAGAAGTGGAGCAGCAAAGACTTGAACTGGCACCCATATGGGATGCCAGCACTGCAGATGGTGGCTTTACCCACTACGCCAAAGTGCCGACCCCGCCAATTGTCTATTTGTAACTAAAGATTTGATCCTCAGAGGTGCTATTCTTGCCATCTATCTCCTCACTTTTGATAGAACTTTGCCAAAATGAAATATGGCTCAAGATATTGACAATCTCAGGTAAGAACAGCCTAAGAGATGCATAGATTTTCCTGTTATTCCATAGTGAAAAACAATTCTAACATTGTGAAATCTCCTTCCAAATTCCAGGCCTGGATTGTATCATTACAGCCATGGTAGGTTTCTCTGATACAAAGTTTACATAACATGTAAACAAGGAATATACTCAGTGTATTGCACAATGCTGTTGTCTAGGAATCAATTTATATACTTTTTACCTTCTTACATTAACATTTGTTTGTGTCAATTATTTGCAATGGTTCCTAAATCCTTATAGTTATGTATGTGCATAAACATACGTAATGCATCCAAACACATGTGCATGCAAATACACATACATTTTGTTTCAGGAAAAAGAAGTTAAAATGTACCATTTTAAATCATTTTTTAAAGATATATTTATTTGAAAGAGCAAGGAAGAGAGGGAGACACACACACATACACACACACACAGAGACAGAGAGAGAGAGAGAGAGAGAGAGAGAGAGTGGAAAAGAGAGAGAGAATCTCCCATCCATTGGTTCACTGTCTAAATGGCCACAACAACCAGGTCTGGGCCAGGCAGAAGCCAAGAGCCAGGAACTCCATCCAGGTCTCCCAAATGCGTAGCCGAAGTGCAAGCACTTTGGCCATCATCTGCTGCATCCCAGACATATTAGCAGAGAGTTGGATTGGAAGCAGAACAGCTGGGATTCAAACTAGCACTCCATATGTGATGCTCGCCTCCCAAGCAGCAGGTTAACTCACTACAACACTAAAGTGCACTATTTAAACTGCTGATGCTTATCAAAACATTGTATTACACACCATAAATAGATACATGTTTTGCCAAGTACAAAAAAAAAAAAACTGCCAACTCTAGAGAACTGCAAAAAGACTTCATTCACTTTCATGTGTGAACTCTTCCCTTGTGTAGAATATCTGTATCGTTAACTTATGATGGAAATGTTTACAAATACCAAAAATTAGAGATACAGGCAAAGCATACTGAATCTCTGAGGACTCATCACCTATCTTTAACAGTTATCAACAACTTGGTAATGTTTCTTTATTCATCTTCACAGCCACTCTTAATAACATTTACCATGCATGGTAGCCAAAGGCTTAATGGCTTTACTAAATAAAGAGTTCAACAAATAAAAAGTTAAAATCCAGCAGAGAAATAGACAAGGGCTATAAAACAAAGAACCAAGTGAAAAGAGGTTCAACTTCACTCTTACAAAGTAAAATTTAAAATATTCACTAAATCATTAACACTCTAGTAGTATATGATTTCTATCAATTTGTTGGACAAATATATAAAGGAAAGTTTATCAAAACACTGTATTTGCAGCAAAACTGATACATATGAGTATTTCCTTTCTTTTTTTTAAATTTACCTTCCCAAAATAAGAGAAAACAGAAGGCATTTGTCTTTCTGTATTCAGGCATCATATAATGTCTCCCTTAAATACAACAGTTTTCATCTATAATTGATAAAGAGTTATATTTTCATAATAAAATATGAACCATTTTAAATTGATAGAAAATATTGTATTAGAAATGAATATTCCTCAATCTTAATCTATACTGTATAAGAGTAGGTTTATGGAGAAGGGATACTATATTAAAGACAAGAAAATATCACTTTATTAAAGTAGATTAAAAATACATAAAAAACTAATATGTACTAACTTTTTGGTTTTTTTTTTTTACTTTAAATAATTCTACAGTTAAGGAGATAGCTGAATCCAGTATCTTGAGACATATAATTTAAGTGCATAGGAAAAATGAAATGAAGATTTTGAAACCATCCTTTGTATACCTTTGAAACCACCCTTGAATTGGTAAGCAATGAAATTTTCATTTACATTCACAATATGAAATTCTAACTGAATCATCTGCTAGAGAAGCAAAAATGTTTAGTTTTTGTATGTGTTCTGAATGAGATCACATTTAATCTACACAACAACTTAACGAGATAATCAGTGAGTCAATGTCATACAACTAGTAAGTGGTAATTGAACATTTCAGACTTAGGTCTGAGTCCAAATAGTGTACCCTTAACCAACAGTCTATGCTGAAAACATTTCATCCAAACCATTATTTCCACAACAGAAAATAAATGTAACTACCACTCTATTCTCTGTTTCTATGAGTTTCACTCTTTTAATATAAAGTTTCAATTATAAAATATGAATAAGCTCTAGAGATCTGATGTACAAATTTTTTGCCTGAACTTAACAATAGTGTTGCATGCACTTGAAAATTTGGGCAAGCGCCGTGGCTCAACAGGCTAATCCTCCGCCTTTCGGCGCCGGCACACCGGGTTCTAGTCCCGGTCGGGGCACCGGATTCTGTCCCGGTTGCCCCTCTTCCAGGCCAGCCCTCGGCTGTGGCCCAGGAGTGCAGTGGAGGATGGCCCAAGTGCTTGGGCCCTGCACCCGCATGGGAGACCAGGAAAAAGCACCTAGCACCTGGCTCCTGCCATCGGATGAGCGCGGTGCACCGGCCGCAGCACGCCGTCCGTGGCAGCCACTGGAGGGTGAACCAATGGCAAAGGAAGACCTTTCTCTCTGTCTCTCTCTCTCACTGTCCACTCTGCCTGTCAAAAAAAAAAAAAAAAGAAAATTTGTTATGAGCATATATCTTATGTTAAGTGTTCTTTCCATATTGAAAAGTAGTAAATTTTAAAAGAAACAAATGCAAATATGCAATAGATCCCAAAAAATTGGATTTATTTTGGGTATTCATTTACATAAAATGGGGTAGACTGGGATATCACTGGGATAAATATATGAGTCTATAGCCCGAATTCTAAAAAACGGCAGATAAAATGTATTCTGCTATCCCAGTGGAAAGAACGGGGCCATCAAAGAAGGAGGTACCTTTCTCTGAAGGGAGGAGAGAACTTCCACTTTGACTATGACCCTGTTGGAATAAGATTGAAGTCAGCGAACCCTAAAGGCTTCCATAGCCTTGGCAACTCATGACTAGACCCTAGGGAGATTACTGACGCCATAAACAAGAGTGTCAAATTGTTAAGTCAACAACAGGAGTCACTGTGTGCTTATGTCTCATGTGGGATCTGTCCTTAATGTGTTATCCAATGTGAAGTAATGCTATAACTAGCACTGAAACAGTATTTTACACTTTGTGTTTCTGTGTGGGTGCAAACTGATGAAATCTTTACTTAGTATATACTGAATTGATCTTATGCATATAAAGATAATTGAAAATAATTTTAAAAACTTGGTGTTAAATTGGAAATTGCATAGATAATTAATCAATTTTTAAAATATATCATGTAGGATCTCTGTCTCTAATGTGCTGTACATTGTGAATTAATACTATAACTAGTACTCCAACAGTGTTTTTCACTTTGTGTCCCTATGTGAGAGCAAACTGTTGAAATCTTTACATAATATGTGCTAAACTGATCTTTTGTATTTAAAGAGAATGGAAAATGAATCTTGATGTGAATGGAAGGGGGAGGGAGTGGGAAAGGGGAGGGTTGCGGGTTGGAGGGAAGTTATGGGAGGGGAAGCCATTGTAATCCATAAGCTGTACTTTGGAAATTTATATTCATTAAATAAAAGTTTGTTTTTTTTGTTTGTTTGTTTGTTTTTTTTTTTGCCAGGCAGAGTGGACAGTGAGAGAGAGAGACAGAGAGAAAGGTCTTCCTTTGCCATTGGTTCACCCTCCAATGGCTGCCGCGGACGGCGCACCGCGCTCATCTGATGGCAGGAGCCAGGTGCTAGGTGCTTTTTCCTGGTCTCCCATGGGGTGCAGGGCCCAAGCACCTGGGCCATCCTCCACTGCACTCCTGGGCCACAGCAGAGGGCTGGCCTGGAAGAGGGGCAACCGGGACAGAATCCGGTGCCCTGACCGGGACTAGAACCCGGTGTGCCGGCGCCGCAAGGTGGAGGATTAGCCTGTTGAGCCACGGCGCCAGCCGCTAAATAAAAGTTTTAAAAAAAAGTCCTGGCCAACAAGTCCATGAAAAATCAGTGGAATTGAAATTTTTCGTTTTGTTCTTTAATTATATTTTGACAGGAGGGGCTATAATACAGACCCAGCAGAAATGATATCACCATCAAAAATAATTACAAATGATACCATCTTTAGAAATAATTACTGATTAGCAAATATAGTAATCAGTGGATCTAATAGCTCACGGAGAAAAGGATATTTCTGGAATTAACATCCAAACAATATATTCACTTTATTCATTGCTCAACTCTCTTGTTTGTTGAGTATGACTGTAACCAACAGTGTAGAATTTAGACTTAAAAGGGGCAGTAGAACCCAGAGAATCTGACACAGTTTGTAAGTACATACTCTCCTGAGATTGTTTTTCAAAGGATATTCCAGGAAAGCTTATTTGGCTACACTGTACTCAGAGAGGCCATTAACCTGCAAGAAACCTGGAAGTCAGATTTTTGAGCATAAGATGTATGAAGTAGTATGTTGCCTGAGCATGGTGGGGGCCTCCCCTCATTCTCCTTCCTGTTTCTACATCCCGGATGCTCCCCTAACATTCGTTATACAAGTTCTAGCAAATTGCTCTTTGCAGAGGTTCTTTCTTTCTGGAAACTATATGTTTTGACTGTCTCCTTTACATTTCACCGGTAAAAAAAGGCTTTCCGTTGAGTAACTCATTTGAGGATGATCTTTTGGTGACACCTCAAGTGACAGATCCATTCAATTCCCCAACATGACTAAAGGAGAATGAAGAGCACACCTTTCACATAGCACTAGAAGTCACATTAAATGAATGCTCTAAGTATAAAATTATGAATCTAGTGAAATTGCCATTTTGTCCTCATTTTGGTGTTTTGGGTCACCTAGCCATCAAATGCTGAACAACTTACTGATGAAAAGTGGGTTGATATCATTAATATGGTCATTTCAATCTTTTGATTGCAGTTGAGGACAAGCAGTATTTCCCATTTGTTACTATGGCTATTTAAACCAAGTCAACAAAATAAGACTATTTATAGGAATCTACACATTTTGATTGTCTAGAAATCAGTCTGAAAAAAAAGAGACATTGTGAAGCCTCTTCGAGGGAGAGATAATGGAAAAGCTTCATTTGTGCCTGAGTAACCAGATCATTTTCCAAGCTGCAAATACACTTGACTGGTTGCCAGAGATTATTATTCCTAAAAAGATTTCACCCTCTCAGCCTCTGGATGCTCCAATGTTGAGGTCAGCAATAGGGCAATGATCCGCCTAATAAATAGCAAAAAGCTTCTTAACCATTATGTCCCATGAGAGCTCCAGATTTGTTAGATATCAATTTCCCTAACCTTTATGATAGTTAGGTAGAATCTGGGGTGTTGGCCAGTAGCCTGTAAATCACATGGGATTGACCATTTCCCACAGTGAGCAGTTAGGTACTATTTTGGGGAGCACTCACCTACCATCACTAGTAGGTCATAATAGAGTCTATCCATTTTCTAGTTACACTCAGTTTGCATCATAAGTAAGTCAGAAAGTAATATCCTAAAAAAAACTTCTAACTTATTTTACCCTAATCAATGATACAAGGAGTGGCCTTATAAGAAACACTGTCTTTGGTGCCAGCACTGTGGCATAGTGAGTTAATCCACTGTCTGCCATGCCGGCATCCCATATGAGCATGGATTCAAGTCCCGGTTGTGCCACTTTGATCCAGCTCTCTGCTAATGCACCTAGAAAAGCAGTGGAAGAATATCCTGAGTACTTGGGTCCCTGCACCCACGTGGGAGACCCACATGAAGTTTCTGTCTCCTGGTTTCAGCCTGGCTCAGTTCTGTGGTTGTAGCCATCTGAGGAGTGAACCAGCAGAAGGAATCTCTCTCTCTCCTCTCTCTCTCTCTAACGCTGCCTTTCAAATAAATAAATACATCTTTAAAAATAAACACACACAAAAGGATCTCCAATCTCAGAATACAGAACTCATCCCTTAACAAATGTTAGATTCTAAAATTGCAGTGAGGTGAAGAACGGTATTTAAAAATACATTATCTCTTTCTAATTACCTCCACGAAGAGAAAAATATGGGGCTGGAGCTGTGGCATAGTGGGCTAAGCTTCTGCCTGTAGCGCCTGCATCCCCTATGGACACTGGTTCAAGTCCCAGCTGCTCCTCTTCTGATCCAGTTTTATGCTAAGGCCTGGGAAAGCAGTAGAAGATGGACCAAACACTTGGACCCCTGCACCTGCATGGGAGACCCAGAATAGGCTCCTGGCTCCTGGCCTCGCAGCGGCCCAGCTCTGGTCATTGTGGCCATTTGGGGAGTGAACCAGTGGATGGAAAACCTCTCTCAGTGTCTCTCCCTCTCTCTGTCTGTAACTCTACCTCTCAAATAAATAAATAAAATCTTTTTTAAAAAAAAGAGAAAAACCCTTCTCTGAAACAACTGTACCACCAATGTAAATATCACATACATTTTGATTTTAACTAAAGAGCAAAGCAAAAATAAAAGTTAATGCATTGTAGTTAATGCATTATAATGCAAATATAAGTTAATGCATTATAGAAACTTTAAGAACACTATTTTCTGTTTCTGTGACTGAAAGACAACCAAGATACCTCCCATTTGCACTAAGTTCTGGTCTGCTAAATAATTTTAAAGATTTTTAGTACTACCCACAGATAAATCATATCTCCAAATGGGAAAGTTGAGCAAAAACACAAGGAAAAAACCCAAAGGTCCCGTGATCTCTCAGCTATACACCTTTACAACTCACTGTCATACATTTCCCAAGTGATATGTAAATTCAAACAGGAAGTGCTTAAAATGTATGATTTGAAATGTTCCTGTCTTCCAGTACCATGGATATATTATCTAGAGAAAACAGCATTAAAGAGCTACTGATTATTTTTGACATGGAATGACGGAGTACCTTTGATATATAATTGGGGAGCAATACAATTTAACAAGTTTTAATTTCTTGTGCAGCTGGAAGACAATAAAGAGGAAGCACGAGAACAAATTAAGCTGTATATGGGTCAATCATCCTATTAGGACTCTTCAGGGAACACATATCTAATTTGCATAATTGTATTCCTATAGCTGCCAGACTAGCTGCCGCGCTGATACATGTGCTTTGTGAGTTCAAAAGCCTTACAGATTTTCCTTCCCATTCTAACAACTGAGTGAGGAGAAAGTGGTAAACAGTGTGTGTGTGTGTGTGTGTGTGTGCATGCGCACCTGTAACTTAACAAATAAACAAATAAGTGTGCATTTGAAAAATCCTTATTGTACTATGGTAAGTTCTTTAAAAGATTAAAGTATGATTTAATAAACTTAAACATCACTGAACATTACATGCTAATTGACCCTGCTAGTATTTTGATAAACTTATCCAAAAAATATTATTCATTGTAAAAGTGACAAAAGTTTCCATCAATTTCAAAACAACATTATATCCTTTGAACTAGCATATTTAATTGATTTTCTATTGATCCAAATTGTGTCAACCCCAGCCCAGGTTATATCATGGTAATCAGAAGTTAAAATTTTAGATTTTAAGTCTTTGATGAATTGCCATAAGAATGTAAGTTATTACCTAACAATAACAAATTATTACTTAATACATATTCATGTATTTCATGGGAAGAGAAAAATTAGAATTCAAGAGTTTAATCAAAGGTCACTAGACAGCTCTGAACTTCCCACTCTCAGTGTTATTATTTTCAATATTCTGGTATGTTTTATTACAGGACAAGTAAAAGTAAATAATAATTTATAAATAAAAAATTTCTCAGGTTAATCAAAGGGTCTAACTGATTTTCCATGAAGCTACATGACATGTTATTTTGCTAGAATTCAATGATTTATACTTTACTTGTTTAAGTGCAGTTACAATTTAATGATTCATATGAGAGGATTTAGTCACATAGTGCAGACTTACAAAGAGTAAATAATTTAAAATTACATTTATTTAGAATATATATATTAAAGACCAGGCTCATGTTATTCATTGAATATTTTTCAAACGTTTTATTGAAGTATAAAATAGAGAGCATAGCACCAGGCCAGACTACCTCACAGCAATGTTGAAAACTATAAAATACTAACGATAAATGCTAGAGACTTAATGTTAGTGGCCCTTCAAAAACTCAGATGTTAAAATCCTAATGCCCAATATAGTGGTAGATGTGGGACCTTTGGGAAGTGCTGAGTTAAAAAAGGTAGAGTGTTCATAAATGGGATTAGTGCTCTTCAAATGAGACCCCAGAGAGCTCATTTGTGCCTTTCACCATGTGAGGGCAAAGCAAAAAGACAACCATCTGAGAATCACAAAGTGGAACCTCACCAAACATAAAATCTGCCAGTGCTTTGTTGTAGGACTTCCAGCAAGAAAGAAATTTCAGTTGTTTATAAACCACACAGTTTATGGTAGTTTGTTACAACAGCCTTAACTAAAACAAAAACAATCCACGAATGTTAATAATTATAAAACTAAGTGACAAAGACTAGGGAAGAACTTACATGGTAAGCCTGAAATATAGCCCATTTTTCTTGGAGTTTTATTTCTTTCAAGTTTATTTCACTAGAAATCTGTGTTGATAAAATAACTGAGTTCATTTTTCTTAACCCTGAAAGATAGTGGCTCTGATAATTACTATTTTAGTGTTTCTGGTACAAAGGTTGATGGCGAAAGCACGGTGGGCTTTTTAATGTGTTGGGTGCAAGAGATGTTAGAATTCCCACTGTATACAGAAAAGCTCCACAAAATGAATGATTTTCCTATATCTTGCATTGTTTTCTCACATATCACAGGGCTTTGAGGTAAGTGTAAAACTTTATTATAATCATATGAACATATAAAAATCTCCTTCTTTCATATGAATACAAAATATTTTTGGAAGATATTAGTATATGCTTTTTTAAATTTTCCAATTTTTTATAATGCTTTTATTTAAAGAATATAAATTTCCAAAATACAGCTTATAGATTACAATGGCTTCCCCCCCATAACTTCCCTCCCACCCGCAACCCTCCCCTTTCCTACTCCCTCTCCCCTTGCTTCACATCAAGATTCATTTTCAATTCTCTTTATATACAGAAGATCAGTTTACTATATATTAAGTAAAGATTTCAACAGTTTGCCCTCACAAAGCAACACAAAGTGAAAAATACTGTTGGAGTACTAGTTATAGTATTAATTCACAATGTATAGCACATTAAGGACAGAGATCCTACATGATATATATATATATA
Organism: Sylvilagus floridanus; assembly: GCA_949820135.1. Taxonomy (NCBI): domain Eukaryota; kingdom Metazoa; phylum Chordata; class Mammalia; order Lagomorpha; family Leporidae; genus Sylvilagus; species Sylvilagus floridanus. The sequence continues at coordinate 67,740,902 of OX463223.1, read as the reverse complement.
TATATATATATATATATATATATATTTTTTACAGGCAGAGTGGACAGTGAGAGAGAGAGACAGAGAGAAAGGTCTTCCCTTGCCGTTGGTTCACCCTCCAATGGCCGCCGCGGTCGGCGCGCTGCGGCCGGCGCACTGCGCTCATCCGATGGCAGGAGCCAGGAGCCAGGTGCTTTTCCTGGTCTCCCCATGGGGTGCAGGGCCCAAGCACCTGGGCCATCCTCCACTGCACTCCTGGGCCACAGCAGAGGGCTGGCCTGGAAGAGGGGCAACCGGGACAGAATCCGGTGCCCCGACCGGGACTAGAACCCGGTGTGCCGGCGCCGCAAGGCGGAGGATTAGCCTGTTGAGCCACGGCGCCGGCCATGATATATTTTTTTAAATTGATTAATTTTCTAGGCAATTTCCAATTTAACACCAAGATTTCTTTTCATTTTTTAATTATCTATACACAGAAGATTGATTCAGTATATACTAAGTAAAGATTTCATCAGTTTGCACCCACACAGAAACACAAAGTGTAAAATACTGTTTCAGTGCTAGTTATAGCATTACTTCACATTGGACAGCACATTAAGGACAGATCCCACATGAGACATAAGTACACAGTGACTCCTGATGTTGATTTAACAATTTGACACTCTTGTTTATGGCGTCAGTAATCTCCCTAGGGTCTAGTCATGAGTTGCCGAGGCTATGGAAGCCTTTAGGGTTTGCCAACTTCACTCTTATTCTGACAGAGTCATAGTCAAAGTGGAGGTTCTCTCCTCCCTTCAGAGAAAGGTACCTCCTTCTTTGATGGCCCCATTCGTTCCACTGGGATCTCACTCACAGAGATCTTTCATTTAGATCTTCTTTTTTTTCCAGAGTGTCTTGGCTTTCCATGCCTAGAATATTCTCATGGGCTCTTGAGCCAGATCTGAATGCCTTAAGGGCTGATTCTGAGGCCAGAGTGCTATTTAGGACATCTGCCATTCTATGAGTCTGCTGTGTATCCTGCTTCCCATGTTGGATCATTCTCTCCCTTTTTGATTCTATCAGTTAGTATTAGCAGACACTAGTCTTGTTTGTGTCATCCCTTTGACTCTTAGACCTATCAGTGTGATCAATTGTGAACTGAAATTGATCACTTGGACTAGTGAGATGGCCTTGGTACATGCCACCTTGATGGGATTGTATTGGAATTCCCTGGCACGTTTCTAACTCCATCATTTGGGGCACGACTGATTGAGCATGTCCCAAATTGTACATCTCCTCCCTCTCTTATTCCCACTCTTAGATTTCACAGGGATCACTTTTCAGTTAAAATTTAAACACCTAAGAATAATTGTTAATTACAGAGTTCAACCTATAATACTAGAATAAAAAAAATACTAAAATGGATAAAGTATTACATTGTACAACAACAGTCAGCACAAGAGCTGATCAAGTTACTGTTTCTCATAGTGTCCATTTCACTTCAATAGGTTTCACCTTTGACAACTCAATTAGTTGTCACCGATCAGGGAGAACATATGATATTTGTCCCTTTGGGACTGGCTTAATTCACTCAGAATGATGTTTTCCAGATTCCTCCATCTTATTGCAAATGACCGGATTTCATTGTTTTTGACTGTTGTATAGTATTCTATAGAGTACATGTCCCATAATTTCTTTATCCAAATGTATGCTTTGAATAATTTCATGTACTTCATATATATAGTTTTAAGAGCATAATGATACGTCCCACCCTACTCTCCCTCCCTCCCTCACCTACTCTCCCTCCGCCTTATTTCTCATTTTTCTTTTAATTTTTACAATGATATACTTTCAATTTACTTTATAATTACAAGTTGAAACCCCCACTAAATACAGAATTCAACAAGTAGTAAGTAGAAAAACCAATGTTCTTCAAGAATATAGACAAGGGTTATAAACAATAATCAAGTCTCAAAATGTCAAATCCACTCATATACATTACATTTTTTTCTCTGTATATCAGTTACCACAAATCAGGGTAAACATATATTTGTCTTTTTGAGACTGGAATATTTCACTAAACATAATGGTCTCCAATTGCATTCATTTTGTTGTGAAAGACAAGATTTTATTCTTTTTTATGGCTGAATGGTATTCCATCTTGTATATATACCACAATTTCTAAAATACAGTTGCCTTGTAAATAGAATAAATACCATATTTTGTTTGATTTGGAAAAGAAGAGTCTCTCATTGACTTAGAAAATCACATTACTGAAAGCAAAATCACTGGTGATGTTTGATTTTTCAATATAATACATCAATATCAGTCTGCATTTCTATAACATTCATGGTGATTCTATTTATTGATGAAGCACTTTATACCTCATTGCTTTTAATATTTCTGTGACTTTCATTCATATATTTATTATTTTATTAATTTCTTTTTGTTTTATTTTGGGGACAAATAGGGAACAGAATTTTTTTTTAATTTAGAATGTGCAACAAAATGGAGGAATCTGGAAAACATCATGCTGAGTGAAAAAAGCCAGTCCCAAAGGGACAAATATCGTATGTTCTCCCTGATTGGTGACAACTAACTGAGCACATAAAAGGAAACCTGTAGAAGTGAAATGGACACTATGAGAAACAATGACTTGATCAGCCCTTGTCCTGACTGTCGAAGAACAACTTACTACTTTATTCCTTTTAGTATTTTTTTTGTTCTACTTAATACCATTGGATGAACTCTTTAGTTAACACACAATTATTCTTAATTGTTTAAATTTAACTGAAAAGTGATCCCTGTTAAGTATAAGAGTGGAAATAAGAGAGGAAGGAGATATACAGTTTGGGACATGCTCACTCAGACTTTCCCCAATGGTAGAGTTAGAAGCGTGCCAGGGGATTCCAATTCAATCCCATCAAGGTGGCATGTACCAAGGCCATCTCACTAGTCAAACCATGAGAGTATTTCAGGCATGGAAAGCCAAGACACTCTGGCAGAAAAAAAAAAAACAACTTAATGAAAGATCTCTGCGAGTAAGAGTGAGATCCCAGTGGAAAGAACGGGCCATCAAAGAAGGAGGTACTTTTCTCTGAAGGGAGGAGAGAACTTCCACTTTGATTATGACCTTGTCTAAATAAGATCGGAGTTGGCGAACTCAAAAGGCTTCCATAGCCTTGGCAACTCATGACGAGAGCCTAGGGTGATTACAGATGCCATAAACAAGAGTGTCAATTGTTAAATCAACAACAGGAGTCACTGTGCACTTACTCCCCATGTAGGAACTCTGTCCTTAATGTGTTGTGTTGTACAATGTGAATTAATGTTATAACTAATACTCATACAGTACTTTATGCTTTGTGTTTTTGTGTGGGTGCAAACTGTTGAAATCTTTACTTAATATATTCTAAATTGATCTTCTGTATTTAAAGATAATTGAAAGTGAATCTTGATGTGAATGGGATGGTAGAGGGAGTGGGAGATGGGAGGGTTGCAGGCGGGGGCGAAATTATGGGGGGGGGGCACTGTAATCCAAAAGCTGTACTTTAGAAATTTATATTTATTAAACAAAAGTTAAAAAATTAAAAAAGAATTTAAGGAACACTAGAGTATTTCTGAAGTTGGTTAATATAATTAAGTTTATATGATCATATTATTAATCAGGAGGAGATAGGTATCAGTGGTATAACTTATAAATCGTGAAATCTCAGTGGTTTCATATAATAAATGCTTATTTGTTACTCAAATAGAGCCATAAGTGAGTTGGGTGGCCCTATTCCATCTTGTAGTTATGAAATCTGGGCTGCTAAATACGTTTTTAAAAGTGTTACACAAATATAAAGTTTAATTTCATTTTTCACACAGATGAATATGACATGTATTTCATATAATTGTCTACACTCTATTTGCCAAACACATTAAACATCAGTCTGAGTTAAAACTCCAATCATTGAAGGCAGGAGTCAAGATGATGGCCGAGTAAGAGGCTCTGGTGGGGGCGGCACTGTAGCGTAGTGGGAAAAGCCATTGCATGCAGGGCCAGCATCCTATATTGGAGCTGGTTCAAGTCCCGGCTGCTGCACTTCCAATAAATCTCTCTGCTATGGTCTGGGAAACAGTAAAAATTGGCCCAAGTACGTGGGCCCTTGCACCTGTGTGGGAGATGCAGAAGAATCTCCTGGTTCCTGGCTTCAGACTGGTGCAGCTCCGGCTGTTGCAGCCATCTGGGGAATGAACCAGCGGATGGAAGACCTCTCTCTCTCTGCCTCTCCTCTCTCTATGTAACTCTGACTTTTAAGTAAATAAAAAAATAAACAAATCGTTAAATAAAAAACAAAGTGGCTCTGGTGACCACATCTCTGCAGAGACCCTCCTGTGAAAAGCTATTCACCCACCAAGTCACCGGCTCATGAACTACGGAAGCCAGATGAGAAACCACAGTTCCTTGTCTTTCAATAATCATACTACAAGTTGCATTGAGGAAAGCAAGAGGAAAAGAGTTAACTGCATAACCTTTCTTCCCAGTTCAAAATTCCCTAAAGGACATATCACTGACCTATCGAAGTAGGACCACAAATACTGCAGACCAACCAGGAGCTTGCACATGATCTTAGCATGTACCTCTTAGCCCTTACTTAAATCCATAAAGTAACTTTAGCCCTGGCCACTTGGGGACCCCAGGAGATAAGCAATAGATGTTTTGTTCCTTGCTCTATTTTTGCAATAAATACCTACTGTCTGGTGTTAGCAATTGGCTTTCTGTAAGTTGGATCAGCAGATCCAGTTTTGGAGGTTCTAGACAAACTTTACAACCAGTTTTCAGGGTGTTCTGTATCACTACCCGAAATGATTTACAAGTTCAATTCACTCCCTATCAAAATTGCAATAACATTTTTCACAGAGCTAGAAAAAAAAAAAAAACACTACCAATATTTGTAATGAATCACACAATACTCCAAATAACTAAAGATAAGTTGAGGAAAAAGAGCAATGCGGGACACAATACTCTGTTTGACTACAAAATATATTACAAAGCTACAATAATTAAAACAGCATGGTACTGGCATAAAAACAGATCCATAAGCCAATGAAACAGAAAAGAAACTCTGGAAGTAGGCCCATGCATCTACAGCCAACTGAGCTTTGACAAACATACTAGGAATATTCATTAGAAAAATGGGAGTCTTTTCAATAAATGGTGTTGTGAAAATTGTATAGCCACATGCAAACAATGAAACTAGATTCCTATCTCACATGATATATAGAAATTAACTCAAAAAACCTAAAGGTAAGAACTCAAACTTTAGAACTAGTAGAACAAAACATAGGGAAAACGCTGCAGAACATAGGAATGGGCAAGGATTTTCTGCATCATACTTCAACAGCAAAGGAAACAAAAGTAAAAACAGACATATGGGATTTTATCAAATTAAAGAGCTTTTGCACAGCCATGGAAAGATTCAACAGAGTGAAGACACAAACTACCAAATGTGAGAAAACATTTGCAAGTTATGCATCTGAAAATGTTTTAATGTACAGAATAGATAATAAACTCCAACCAATGGTGATATTAATCATAATAGTAATACTCAGAAAAGTGGGCAGTACATCTAAAAAGGCATTTCTCCCAGGAAGACATAAAAATGGTCAAAAAATGCAAGAAACATGCTCAGCATCATTAACTATCAGGGAAGTGCAAATCAAAACTGCAGTGAGATAGCACCTTTCTCCAGTTAGAGCAGCTATTACCAAAAAGGCAAAAAATAAAAAGGGTTGACTAAGATATGGAGAAAAGAGAACCCATGCACATTATTGATGGAAATGTAAATTGTATAACCCCTGTGGAAAACAATATGCAGGTTCCTCAAAAACTGAAAAAAAAAAAAAAAAACAGAACTAGTGCATAATCTATCAATCCTGCTCCTGGTTGTATATCCAAGGAAAACCAAATCCATCTGTTCATCGATATTCCCATGTTTATTGCGGTACTAATCACATTAGCTAAGAAATGTAAACAGTCTAAGAACCCATCCACTGATGAATAGATACAGAAAATGTGGTTCATATACACAAAGGAGTACTATTCAGCCATAAAAAGATGAAATCTTTTCTTTTGCAATAATGTAGATGGAATTAGAGGTCATTATGTTAAGTTGAATAAGCCAATCACAGAAAGGCATATATCACATGGATCTCACTCATAGTGGAGACTAAAATAGGTGATCTCATAGAAGTTCAAAATATAACAGTAGGGTTTGGTATAGTGGTGCAGCCCATTAACCTGGTATTTGAAGCATTGTCATCCCATATCAAAGTGCCAGTTCGAGTCCTGGCTACTCCATTTCTAATTCAGCTTCCTGTTAATGTGACTGGGGAGGCAATGGAAAATGGCTTAATTACTTGGGGCACTGCCACTCAGGTGTGAGACTAGGATGCTGTTTCTGGAGGAGATTCTTTCTTGTTTCCCTTGTGGGCACAGGGTCCTAAGCACTTGGGCCATCCTCCACTGCTTTCCCAGGAGCATTAGAAAGAAGCTAGATTTGAAGTGGAGCAGCCAGGATTTGAACCGTTTCCCATGTGGGAGGCCAGCATTGCAGACGGTGGCTTTATCTTCTATGCCACAACACAGGCCCCCAAATTCTGGATTTCTATCAGACAGTAAGAGGAATCTAAATAGTGTAAATGTGCTATATGTTTCTCTATTAAAAAAAAATTAAGAGACAGGATTTTGGATGTTTTAACTATAAATAAATGTTAAATGCTTGAATTGATAAACCTATTTATGCTTATTGGATACTATACAATGTATACATGTAATGAGACATCACATAATACTACATAAATGTATACAATTTTTACATGTCTGTTAAACTTTTCTTTAAAAGGAATTAAGCTTGACTTCAAACCCCCTGCCCTCTGTCTGCGCAGGTTTAAACCCATTCTCTTTACCCCCCCACCTCTCTGTCTCCCCTAAAATAAAGTATTTTCTACCTTAAAAACATTTTGGGAATAAGAGAGGGAGGAGATGTACAAGTTGGGACATGCTCAATCAGACTTGCCCCAAACCGTGGAGTTAGAATTGTGCCAGGGGATTCCAGTACAATCCCATCAAGGTGGCATGTACCAAGGCCATCTCACTAGTCCAAGTGATCAATTTCAGTTCACAACTGATCACACTGATAGGTCTAAGAGTCAAAGGGATCACACAAACAAGACTAGTGTCTGCTAATTTTAACTGATAGAATCAAAAAGGGAGAGAATGATCCAACATGGGAAGCGGGATACACAGCAGACTCATAGAATGGCAGATGTCCTAAATAGCACTCTGGCCTCAGAATCAGCCCTTAAGGCATTCGGATCTGGCTCAAGAGCCCATGAGAATATTCTAGGCATGGAAAGCCAAGACACTCTGGAAAAAAAAAAAAAAAGAAGACCTAAATGAAAGATCTCTGCGAGTGAGATCCCAGTGGAAAGAATGGGGCCATCAAAGAAGGAGGTACCTTTCTCTGAAGGGAGGAGAGAACTTCCACTTTGACTATGACCCTGTTGGAATAAGATCGAAGTCAGAGAACCCTAAAGGCTTCCATAGCCTTGGCAACTCATGACTAGACCCTAGGGAGATTACTGACGCCATAAACAAGAGTGTCAAATTGTTAAATCAACATCAGGAGTCACTGTGTACTTACGTCTCATGAGGGATCTGTCCTTAATGTGTTATCCAATGTGAAGTAATGCTATAACTAGTACTGAAACAGTATTTTTACACTTTGTGTTTCTGTGTGGGTGCAAACTGATGAAATCTTTACTTAGTATATACTGAATCGATCTTCTGTATATAAAGATAATTGAAAATGATTTAAAAAACTTGGTGTTAAATTGGAAATTGCACAGATAATTAATCAATTTTTTAAAAAAGTATCATGTAGGATCTCTGTCTCTAATGTGCTGTACATTGTGAATTAATACTATAGCTAGTACTCCAACAGTGTTTTTCACTTTGTGTCCCTATGTGAGAGCAAACTGTTGAAATCTTTACATAATATGTGCTAAACTGATCTTTTGTACATAAATAGAATGGAAAATGAATCTTGATGTGAATGGAAGGGGAGAGGGAGAGGGAAAGGGGAGGGTTGTGGGTGGGAGGGAAGTTATGAGGGGGGAAGCCATTGTAATCCATAAGCTGTACTTTGGAAATTTATATTCTTTAAATAAAAGCTTTATATATATAAAAAATAAAAATAAAAAAATTTCTTTAAAAATTAAAAGCAAATTTTAAAAGTGAAAATCTTCTTAATCTGTTGATGTCACATATGAAAATATTTTATGTTTGGTTCTCAAAATACAATAATTCTGTGAGTTCTATGGATGCTTAAATGATTTGGTTTTACTTTGATTCATAGTGTACTCTAACCACCCTATACCAATGCTACTATTAATAATCATATCAATAGTAATAACAATAGCAAACATATAAAAGTTACATATACTCATTGTGCATTTAATATATTCAAATGTATTGCTTTGTGAGAGTGTTGTTCTAAGAACTTTATGTATTTATTAATATATTTTATCCTCACAACAAGCCCATGAATCAGATCCATTATTATCATTCTTAAGTTACGGAAAATGAGTCTGTAGAGGCTGGGCATTTGGCTTACCAGTTAAGCTGCAGGTAAGGGAGACTGCATCATACATTGGAATGTCTGGGTTTGATGTCCACTTCTGGTACCTTACTCCAACTTGCTGCTTATGCAGATCCTAGCAGACAGCAGTAATAGCTCAAACAACTGGGCTCCTGATAGGGCAGACCTAGATGAAGTTCCCACTCCAGCTTCAGCATGGCCCAGTCTCAGCCATTGCAGGCACTTGGGAAGTGAACTAGCAGATAGGAGTTTTATTTCTGTCTCTGTTGCTGTATCTCTATAGCTCTCTCCCAAATAAACACATAAAAAGGAAAGTGAGGTGTAGAGCATTTCAATAATTTGCCCAAAGTCATATAGTTATGTCAAGGTTTTAATCCACTATACAAAAGTCCCTTGTGTCAGTCGGACCTATGTCCTTTTTTTTTTTTTTTCCATCTTTACTGTGTAGGTTTTGATAGGTTTAAAAATTGGGGCAAGTACTTCAACAAGCTCTACTGCTGTTAATTTGTTATCAAATATCATTTTAATGTGTAAGATTTATTTGTTTTTGTGACTTCCTTCCTTCGTGAACATGTTATATCAAATATGCTCTGAAATAATCTCGGGATTGTACTTCTAGAACTGTGAAATTCCTTACCAAAGTCTTGAGTGACCATGTCTAACGTTTGTAGTAATGGATATTTGCTTTATTTTGTCTCTTAATCTTCAGTAAATCTAAAAATCATTTGGGGTATTATTTAAGATGCAGACTCATGGGTTCTAATTCAATAAGCTTGAAATGGGGTTTCTAGACTGAATTTTAAACAGGTATTTGAGGTGATTTGGGCATTTGGTTGGAGTGTTCCACTTTGAGAAATTCAAATCTCTGTCAATTAAGCATGGTTCATCTTCTGAATATATATTTAACTGTGTGGCTATTTGCAGTATATCATCTCTACCAATCTGTAACTAAAATTTAATTGCATATTTACAGTGACTATAACTATATTGAATCTCCGTTGTGAATCCATCATCATACTCTACCTTGACTTCATTTGGCAGTAGTTAGACATAGCTGCAGCCACACAGTCGCGTTAGCAAAGTTGATGCGATCAGAAGCTTCAGCTCAATTCAGCCCAATTCAATGTCTGAATCCTTGTTAACTCATTTACATATCTCTGCTGGGTTATGAGCTGTCTTTCCAAATGCTGACTGTACACTCACGGTCATTTTTATTCGCCTTCTTGTGTACAAGGCAAAACAATTTGCTACAAAAATCTCTTAGGTTTGCAGTATGTTACTAATATATATATATATATATATATGTTTTATATATATATATATATATATATATATATATAGAGAGAGAGAGAGAGAGAGAGAGAGAGAGTCTGTGTTAATGATTCCCTCTATACCTTTTTTATATGGTAGAGTAATTCTTTCATTTTCTGTTTTCAGGATATATATACATATATATATATATATACACATATATATGTATACACACATATATGGCTTCTTATTAACTCTTCTCTTAACATATTATGGGTTTTAATTCTGTACAGAACCATTTTTATAGTACTTCCTGTGTTCAAAATAAAAATACCTTTCATTGATTAAAAGTTCCCCATGCTTTGAATTCTTAAATTTCTTCACTTTTCTTAAAAACTACATCTTAGCCTAATTCATGTTTTTCCCAGTGTCTCAGTGAGACACGTATATCACAAGATGAATTAATTAACAAATGGACTACATATAACCTGGCCTCCTGGTGAGAGCTAAAACTATTTCCCAAAGCTCTGGATATTTTAAAAGTATCTTGTCGTATGGAAACGTCGGAAATTAACTATTCTTTGTTCTTTATCCAGTTGTTAGGCACCAAAAATCACATGATTCTTACCAATTTAACATAGAAACCAAAGTTTTCTTTTGCCTAACATGCCATGATAGTAAGCAGACTAAGATGCTTGAAACCAATTAGAACTGTATAAATAAAAGTGAGAATTGATAAATGCCATTCAGTGGGTGTTAAGTGAGCAACACCATGCTTGGCATCATCATTTCATTTGACCCTTTTGATTACCACAAAAATAGTATCATTATCTTCTTTTCACAAATTATAGGAGAAACTGATACTCAGGAAGTTTACCTCACTAATCCAAAGTTACAGCTACTAAAAGTACAGAATCTCACCCAAGTGTATGCAACTCTCAAGATCTTGCTTTACAATATTCTGTAAATCATTTATGTTGGTCTTTAGAGTGAGAAGGCCACAGGAATATGGATATGTAACAGATTTTATTTTATTTTTTTAAGTTTTTTTTTTATCTATTTGAAAGAAGTATAGACAGAGGGAGACACAGAGAGAGAGAGAGCTTCCCCATCTGCTGCTTCAGTTCCCAGATGGCCCCAATGGCCAGGGCAAAGCCAGATCAAAACCGGGAGCCAGGAGCTTCTTCCAGGTCTCCCATGCTAGTGCAGGGGTCCAAGAACTTGGGCCATTGTTCCCTGCTTGCCCAGACCCATTAGCAGGGAGCTGGATCAGAAGTGGAACAGCTGAGACATGAACCAGCGCCTATATGGGATACTGGATTTACAAGTGGTGGCTTTACTCGCTGTGCCACGACGCTGGTCTCGATACTCCACAGTTTTTAGAAATGTTCAGGAGGTGGCTGCTGCCTCTTTCCCAGGTCAGATGAATAAGTATTTCAAAAAACACCTTGCTGTGAATTAATATTCAACCAAATAACCTCCAAAGATGCTTCAATATCTAGTATTTGAATGCTTTTGAAAATTAATGAAAAATATTAAACAAGTTTTGTTAAAATCTGTTACCAATCTCCCAGTCACCCAATGAAATTGAGATCATCACTGTTTTTTCAGATAAGGAAACAAAAGCTCAGAGAAACCAAGTGACACGTTCAAGGTCACAAAGTCTTGTTCATCCAGAAACACCACCCTCTGTGCCTTCCTCTTCAGGTGGGATACCTGCCCAGGTGGCGCCTTAGGTGCTGAAGTCCTGGAAACAGAGCTGGTGTGAGGAGATTTTCATGCTGTGAACAGAGAGAAGTGTTCTCTTCTGCTTTGTGATTTCTATGGCCAGAGTGTGGCAGTTCAAGAATCCTGCCCCAACCCCCATAGCTGGGTTGAACTAGAGTCCAAGTCTGGGTGGAAAAGCCCAACAAAATGTCCATAAATAGATTCTCACATCCCCTAATATTGCTCCTGGTATCAATAAACTAATCACATGGGTTGGAGTTGAGGATAGGCCTCTTAAGATTTCAGCACGCTGGGTACCCACAGCCGTACCAATTCCTCCAGGAGGCTCTGCAGGTTCAACTCTTCTGGCTATTCCCATATAGCACCCTGTCTCCAGGGACCATGGTAGACGAACTTGCGTTCATCTCAAACAGGCAGGAGGAAAAAATGACTGAAAGGCCAGTTACAAGGTTATTTTCAGGCAAGTACTGGATTTGGACCTGGAAGCAGTGGGTCTGTGTCTTCTCCAGTAGCATGCTCACTCACATGCATCCCCCAGGCTGCCTTATCTTCAGCCCCTTCTGAAACAGCTTCTTTCACTGCTCTTTGACCTGACCGATGGCTACTGGAAGAGTAGATCTGAGAACCAGGTGGGAGCTCAGCTGAAGTGTCAGCTCCAAGAGGATGTCCTCTAACACAGACTCTAGGACAAGTATGCTAAAGAGGCTCGAGATAAGAACCCCAGCTCTTCACTCAGATGTTCACATCCACAGGTAACTGAGACACTGTTAATATTTAACACACTCCTAGATACTGAACCCAAGTCTTAGCACATGAGTGATTAAGTAAAGTGTTTTGTAGCCAGGGAGGGATGGAGGGAGGGAGGGAGGGAGGGAGAGAGAAAAAAACCCCTCAGATTAAAATATCATTTCCTTTCACACAACTGGCTTGCTTTTTAGTGTTATTTTGGTTCAGTGGACAAGGGTAGACGCTAGGTGACTTACAAGATACCCAGCATAATGCCTTTGGAAGGTCAGAGTAGTGAGTACCAATCTGATGGCAATTAACACTATATCAAAGGACAAGAGGCTATGTCAGTTCAGAAAGCTGAGGGTAGGAAGTATGGGGCAAGAGAAGTGACACGTGGGCTACCAATTGACTAACTGTCCTACACAACATTCAGAAGACATAGAATGGGACTGGTGGCAATAACACACCATTGAGAGGCTTTTCCTTGGTAAGGAGAAGAGAACAGGCAATTGTCCATCTAAATTGTACAGCTGGGGGACAGTTACATAAAGGAGGGAAGACAGGGGGTCAAATCAAGGAAGAGCAAGATACCCAGGGGGAGGTGCACACCATGGGCACAGTCAGGAAGTGAGAAATGTAGTGTTGGTGCAGATTCATGCAAAGGTAATGTTCACGCCCTTTACCCTGATCAGCAACCAGCCATCCTCAAACTGAAATGCACCTCATACCTGACTGTTAAAATGCACATTCCCAGGCCCACTTTGTAGGAATTCCTTGTGATGCACTAGGTTTGGAGATGAACCCATGGTTTTGTATTTTTAAAAACATGTGATTTAATTTACCTCCCATATGTAGCCCAGAGGCCACCCTTTGAAAAAATTCCTCTGATGTTAGTCTGTTCCCAAACATGTATCACTCAGTAACTCCTAATATGATTTGACATTTTTAGCTGGAGCATTGTCTGGTCTCAATTTGAAAGCCGAATCAACATGTGAAGTAGAAATCTGGCTGCTCTAGAAAGTTTTACCAGTGCTTTCAAAGCAGACGTTCGTATAAGTGATAATTATATTTTTAGCCTCCGTGACCAGCTATTAAGTCTCATATCTGATGGTTTCTCTTATGACTGAGCGAACAGAAAACAAACGCATCTTTTTCCCTAAGCAATTTTGTTTAGCTGGTGTTGGAAAGAGTGTAGGAAAAAGAATCAAAGAGACACCCGTGATGTGCTCACAGTTTCAAAAGAACTATAATTCTTCACATAGATCAGTTGCCTTTCAGAGAGTACTTTCCCTTTTGAATGGAAAGCAATTGTGTTAATAAAGGAAATGCATTCAAAATTACAAGTAAGACTTTGAAATTAATCTAAGTTTATATAAAAGTAAGCTAATTTTTACTGAATTAGCTCCAGACCCTGGCTTTCTCCTAATTTTCAAATGTAGGACAATAAAAGCAGAATATAAAATAAACTAACTGTCTATATATAAAAATATACATACACATGCATACTGTATATATGCAAACATATTTATATCCATAACTATTTTATATAGACATATACACAGAGAAGGATATTTCAAAACATTAATGGAAAAATAGAATCAAAGATCAGTATATTTTTGCATCAAAATATTTTGAAATTGGGGTGGGGTGGTGACACAGTGGTTTACGTCATGGTTTGCGATGCCTGTATCCCACATGGGAGCACCTGGTTCTAGTCCTGGTACTCCGCTTCTGATCCAGCTTTCTACTAACGGACATCTCAGGAGGCAACAAGTGATGGTTCAAGTGCTTGGGTTCCTGCAAACTACATGAGAGACCCAGATGGAGTTTCAGGCTCCTGACTTTAGGCTGGTCCAATCCTGAATTTTGCAGACATTTGGGGAGTGAATCAGTGGATGGAAGAGCTCTCTCTTCTTCTCTCTGCCTTCCAAGTAGATGAAGATAAATATTAAAGAAAGTTGAAATCCACACATAGTTTTCTCAAAATACAGATTTTCCATGAACTTCCTTTTTTTAAAAAAAGACAGATTTATTTATTCATTTGAAAGGCAGAGTTAGAGAGAGAAAGAGAGAGAGAAAAAGGTTTTCCATCCATTGGTTCACTCCCCAAATGGCCGCAATAGCCAGAGCTGTGCTGGTCTGAACAAAGGGGCCAAGAGCTTCTACCAGATCTCTCATGTGGGTGCAGGGGTTCAAGGACTTAGACTGTCCTCCACTGCTTTCCCAGGCACATTAGCAGTGAGCTGGATCAGAAGTGGAGCAGCCAGGACAACAACTGGCACCCTTATGGGATGCTGGCACTACAGACAGCAGCTTTATCGGCTATGCCACAGTGCCAACCTTACCATGAAACTCTTGAAGACCTTTATGTACATGGAAATATTTTTGTACCAAAATAAATTTCTCTTTTATTTCCATTTTCCCACAAAATTTTGAGGCATCTTCATATATATATATATATATATATAATATATATAATTTGATATTTTAAAGATTTTTTTTAAAAATTTATGTATTGTATTTGAAAGTCAGAGTTACACAGAAAGAGGAGAGAGAGAGAGAGAGAGAGAGAGAGAGAGAGAGAGGTTTTCCATCCACTGGTTCACTCTCCAGATGGCCACAACGGCTGGAGCTGCACCAATCCGAAGCCAGGAGCCAGGAGCTTCTTCCAGGTCTCCCGCGGGGGTGCTGGGGCCCAAGGACTTGGGCCATCTTCTACTGCTTTCCCAGGCCATAGTAGAGAGCCAGATCAGAAGCGGAGCAGCTGGGACTCGAATCGGAGCCCATATGGGATGCTGGTGCTTCAGGCCAGGGCGTTAACCCTTTGCGCCACAGTGCCGGCCCCATTTAAAATATATTTTTTAAAAAGATGTATTTATTTATTTAAAAGTCAGAGTTACACAGAGAGAGGAGAGGCAGAGAGAGAGAGAGGTCTTCCATCTGATGGTTCACTTCCTGATTGGTCACAATGGCCGGAGCTGCGCCGACCTGAAGTCAGAAGCCAGGAGTTTCTTCCGGATCTCTTATGCGGGTGCAGGGGCCCAAGGGCTTGGGCCATCCTCCACTGCTTCCCAGGGAATAGCAGAGAGCTGGATCAGAAGTGGAGCAGCTGGGTCTCGAGTTGGCGCCCATATGGGATGCCGGCACTGCAGGCCAGGGCATTAACCTGCTGCGCCACAGCGCCGGCCCCTAAAAGATTTGTATAGTCATGTAATCCAAGTAAATCTTTTAGAAATATGTGCCAATAAACTCTACCGTGATTTGCTTGATTTCAAAGTAAAAAGGATATTGTACTAGATTCAATGGATGTGCTGTACCAGTGTATTTTCTGAGGCAGAGTGACTTCTATTTGTTTACATGTCAGGTCAGTTGGAATGTCTTTAATCATCAGGATCACATTTGACCTCTCCAACATCCAAGTTCAATCTGCAATAAGGACAACACAACTCTCACCTCTCTCTTCTTTATATGCCCACACTATTTGTCCATAGACACATAACTGAAATGCGGTGATCTGTCATGTATTTCACTGTGACTCTGCCTCTAACAAGACTCCAATCTCCACTCCCAACCTCAGTTCCAGTCATTTAGCTTAGCACCAGTCAGGATTGTTTAGATCTGGCAAATTTTAAGAACAAAGAAAAGGACTTTGAATTTCCCTTTCTACTAAATTTTACTTAGGTTTACTTTACCTCAGAATTGAATGAGATACCTGAAAGAGGCCTTTTTAGAATTTTTTTAATTTTATCTCTTCAAATGTTACCAATATTGAATCAGAGCCCTTATTATAAAATTATTCCACCATAGACACTTCTCTCAATAGTAACTCTTTAACACCACTCTGTGTAATTCAGATTGGAAATCTATTCCATAGGAGCTGAACTTGAGATGAAGTCAACTAGTTTATTTGATAAGCTGTTAAAGTGTTTATATGTGAATATGTATATGTGTAGAGAAAGGTATGAGAAGTAGACAAAATATGTAATATGGTCAAAAAACTTTAATTTGTACAATCATTGGCACGTGCTTTCTCATACCATTTAAAAGAGTCTTCTTATTAGAAATAATTGGTAGAGAGAAGCCATAAAGATACAATGGATAATGTTAAGATGAAGGCTGGCATTGTGGTGTAGAGGGTAAAGCTGCATTGCCAGCATCCCATATGGAGTCGGTTCAAGTCCCAGCTGCTTCACTTCTGACCCAGCTCCCTGCTAATGGCCTGGAAAAGCAGTGGAAGATGGAAAGTGCTTGAGTCCCTTGCACTCATGTGGGAGATCCGCATGAAGCTCCTGGCTCCTGCCTTTAGCCTGTCCCAGCCCTGGCCATTTCGACCATCTGGGGAGTGAACCAATGGATGGTAGATCTTGATTTCTCTTTCTCTGTCTCTTCCTCCCCACCCTGTAACTTCCTCCCCACCTTTCCAGTAAATAAAAGAATTTTTTTTAAGAAATAGAGGAATGAGTAGAAAAGTAATGATAAAGGAAGATATTTACAAATAAATATATTAAGTAAATGGAGGTTACAAAATTGAATGCATATTATGGTTCAATTTTAACTAAAATATGGTCATATAAGCAGAATAAAAATTTCACCAGAATGAAATATATGAAATACTAATACTTTTCTCTGGGTTATTTTTCTTATTTTTTGCTTCTCTACATTTTCTTCGAACATGAATAACTTTGCAATAAGAAATGAAAGTTATGTTTAAAACACTCTTATATGAAATTTTTGAAATATGGATGTGTAGAGAAAAGAACAATATTCCTATATTTTATCATTTAAAAACAATTCCTCTTTAAAACACTGGTGCAGTTCCAGCTAGTTATTCTTTTCTCTATGCACTTTTTTTCTTACAGAGCTCAAATTTTCTTTTGAAATTTTCTGAAATGTGTTTTGTAATATGGCTAGTCCAAATTTACCACTGGCTTAGTTAAGCTAGCAGGTGATAAGGTACACTTATGTGCATAAAAATAGAGAACTATCTGTACCTCTTCTGAAGCAGAAGACAGCTTTTATTCTACAATACTCCCTCCCTGAAATTACACTTTATCTTTCCTGTTCCATTCAGATACATGATATTTAGGTAGTCATCTGGCTTTTCTACTTGTACAGAATAGTGCTTATTACAGTTATTTGATAATCCTCTCTAGCTATCAGACTATTCAAATGCTTCTATACTGGCTACACTGGTCCAGGCATTTTGCCACTGAATAAACTAAAGTTTCATGCACACAAAATCTAGAAAGTCATGGCCTCTTTTTTAAAAAAAAAAATTCCTTTTTCATATGCCTGTATGTGCACTCTAATGGAAATGAAAATTAGTTAAATTGGGAACTGACTCATAAGGTATTATATTTGTTTTGTACTTCTTCACTTTTTCTTTCCATTGTTAATACTTCTTTCCATCAGTTCTCACAATTTTCTCACAACATTTGTATGGATGGCACCTGTTTTTAAAGAACTGTCATCACAAATCAGTGAAAATTAGTATTTATCTCATAGTTTCAGAAAGTTGACATGTGTTCATTGGCTGTGAATGGTCAAGTCTTTCCAATCTTGAAGCAGGAAGGGGTATATAATTCTCCCTTCCTCACCCCCCTCTTTCTTCTACGGCCAATAGGCTTCTCTCAGTCCCCTGTGCTTTCTCCTTTCACAGAGCAATTATACATGCTGTTCGTGGCCTGGAACCTATTTCCCTTTCTCCCTCCTCTTTATCGCCTATTTGGCTCCTAGTCAGCTATTTGTTGTAAGCTCAATTTCAGTTCATCTTCAAATTATTTGTACCCAACTCCTCCCACATACATGCCTCATAGGTTAGATTCCATTATCTCATACAATTTTACAGCACAATGAGACTCTTAGTATCTCCTGCAAGCTTAATTTTACATGAAGTATATGCATAACTAGTTTAATGTTCACTTCTTTCACTAGATCTTATACTCTCTGTCAACACGGGCCATGTTTAATATTGTGTTTTTGTTCATTATCTACCCTCCTCCCTTCCATTAGGTGATAGTAAGTAATAATTATATTTGTGGAGTGCTCAAATGAGTGAATCAAGAACTGAAATCAGCATTTGAAGCCTTTATATTATCATCCAATGGTACTAGAAGTTTCTAACTGTAGTTAAAAATTATAACAAAAGAACACTGGAAATGGGAGATAAGAGTTCAAAGTTTGATTCTACTTTCAACTCACCTTTAGTTAAGTACCTTTTCCTTTCTTTTTTCCTATCTCTAAAATGATGAGTTTGTAGCTAATGATCTTTCATGGATTTCCAGTTTTAAGATCTTGTGTTTCAATTATAAATAGGAATGAAAAGGAAAGAGAAAAAGAGTGAGATGACTTGTGGTCACAGAATGATATGAGAGAAAAAGAAAAATAAGGGACCAGTGTTGTGGTATAAAGGGTAAAGCCACCACTTGCAATGCCGGTTCAAGTCCCAGCTGCTCCACTTCCCATCCAGCTCTCTGCTATAGCCTGGGAAAGCAATAGAAGATGGCCCAAGTCCTTGGGCCCCTGCATCCGTGTGGGAGACCCGGAAGAAGCTCCTGGCTCCTGGCTTTGGATCGGCACAGCTTCAGCCATTGAAGCCAATTGGGGAGTGAACTAGTGGATGGAATGTCTCTCTCTCTCTCTCTCTTTCTCTCTCTGACTTTCAAATAAATAAACAAATAAAAAAAAAGAAAAATAATAGCATGTGAAAATGGCAAGTTCCATGCAGATTCTCTGCCCTAAGAACAGACTACTGTAGAACGGAGAGCATAGGGTACGTGAAGGGAAGCCTTTTAAAACTTGAGGAGGAGGACACCCATATGAAAATATTTTGAGTATTCTCCACATGAATACCCTCTACGAAAGACAGCAGTAAGTTGAGTGTGTTTACTTCTCCTAAGGTTAAAAACTCATGGAATAATGAGAGTGTCATTGGGTAATTGTATGTACAGTTGACTCTAGAATCTTTATAAACCTAGATTACATGATGATGGAGTAGAAATAATCTCTTTGGTGTACAATTTAATTTTGTTTTTCCTTAATAGAATTTCCCATATATAAAACTGCATATGTAACTGAGTGGGGAAAAATTTAGTTGCACAAAATTCCTATGTAAAAATGATATATCTATTTTCTCTAATGAGGTCACCCTGTTCTTTCATGGTGAAATATATATATATATATATATATATATATATTCATGTAGCATTCCTTATTTTATTTACATTTGTGATAACTGCTTCTTGCATGTACTAGGAACAACTGACTATCATTATCAATATGCTGTAAGTCATTCTCTTTTTCTGTTACAGCTTTTGGCAAGCATTGTAAGTGAAATGGCAGAGGCTGGCCTAGAATATTGGCATATTTTCATTGTGATCTGTTCCTTGGTGTGTCTTTCTCCCGCCTTCCAAGCTGTAGAGCATTGAATATTAAAGTAGCTGTCATTTAATTACCATTTTTGTGGTTACTATTTCTGTTTCAGCTCTCACTTTCAATTAAAAGATGAATGAATCATTTTCATTTTTCATGAAAAGTGAAATGTATGTTGGTTTAAAAGCTGCTCAAGAGCTAATTAAAGCTAGAATTTTTCCAGCAAGATCAAATTACTTATTTGTCAAATGTAAATAACTCTTAGGGTTTTAACAGTTTATATTATCTTCAACAGCCAGCTCCATTCACGTGTTACTGGTGCTCTATAATATAAATGGGATTCATTGTACTACGAAGTACTTTCAAGAGTTTTTAAAGTCTCACTCCTACCAAACTATAGAATATCAAAATATATAAAAACTGACTTGAGACATTTATGAGGATTTCACTGTGACTGATAAAATTTATTGAGTGTTTACTATGTGCTAGGCACTATGCCTGAGGCATTACTTGCAGTATCACGCTTCATAATCACAGGTCCTATAATTATCTTCATTTTGCAAAGAAAGAAATAGAAATTCAGAGGGATGAAATGACTTCCACAAAGCCACACAAGCAGTAAACCATAGTGCCTGTATTCAAACCTGGGTTCATCTTCTTTCAGAGCTCAAGTTCCCTTTAACCATTATATTATCCTGACCCACTGTCCAGTGTGGGACTAGAAAACTACTGAAGTCAGAGCTGATCTTTAGTAAGAAAGGCTGTACTAGGAATTACTACTTTTTTTTCAAAATGAACTAAGACTCTCTTAAATATTTATTTATTTATTTAATTGAAATGCAGAGAGATGAGACACACATACACATACACATACACACACACATATGGAGGGATGGGAAACAGGATGGGAGAGGATGGCAGGGGGGAGAGGGCAGGGGAAGGGAGAGGAGAGGAGGGAGAAGAGATTTTCCATCTGCTGGTTCATTTCCCAAATGGCTACAACAGCTGGAGCTGGGCCAGGCTGAAATGAGGAGCCAAGAATTCCATTTGAATCTCTCACATGAATGACAGGGACTCAAGTACCTGATCCATCATCCACTGCTGCCCAGACACATTGGCGGAGAGCTGAATGAGAACTGGAGCAGCACTCAGATATTGGATGTGGGTGTCCCAAGTAATGACTTAACACAGTAAGCCATAATGACTACACCAGGAAATACCACTTTTTAGTTGCCAAGAAATATGGCTCACTTAGAAGAATTGATTTTCTATTGCTTTATAACTGTATTAGCATTCCTTTTCACTAAAACTTTCTGTCATGAGAAACTTATTAATGAATTTCAGTTGAAGATCAGCAAATCCTATCAGAGTTTATTATTCACTTATAGCTCACATATCTATCATGATAGCTCACCACTTTGAAATCACTGTATTCAAAAAGATCTCAGATCTTTGATTAAGAACTGGTTGAATACCTCATCTCCATATTTGTTAAAAAGTGGGCACAGAAAAACAGGCAGTCTATAGCATTAAAGAATGTGCCAGGGACACAGGGTTAATTAAATTCAAATTAGGAAAATAAAAGTGTCTTCATAAAATTAATGGAAGCCAAAATTAACAATTGGAATTACATCAACTTGAGAAGTTTCTCTATTGCAAAAGAAACAGTCAGGAAAGTGAAGAGGAAACCAACAGAATGGGAAAAAATATTTGCAAACTATGCAACAGGTAAAGGATTAATAACCAGAATCTACAAAGAGATCAAGAAACTCTACAACAACAAAACAAACAACTCACTTAAGAGATGGGCCAAGGACCTCAATAGACATTTTTCATAAAAGGAAATCCAAATGGCCAACAGACACATGAAAAAATGTTCAGGCCAGGGCCGCAGCTCACTAGGCTAATCCTCCGCCTAGTGGCGCCGGCACAACAGGTTCTAGTCCCGGTCAGGGCGCCGGATTCTGTCCCAGTTGCCCCTCTTCCAGTCCAGCTCTCTACTGTGGCCAGGGAGTGCAGTGGAGGATGGCCCAAGTGCTTGGACCCTGCACCCCATGGGAGACCAGGAGAAGCACCTGGCTCCTGCCATCGGATCAGCACGGTGCACCGGCCGTGGCAGCCATTGGAGGGTGAACCAACTGCATTAAGGAAGACCTTTCTCTCTGTCTCTCTCTCTCACTGTCCACTCTGCCTTTCAAAAAAAAAAAAAAAAAAGAAAGAAAAAAGAAAAAAAATGTTCAGGATCACTAGCAATCAGGGAAATGCAAATCAAAACCACAATGAGGTTTTACCTCACCCCAGTTAGAATGGCCCACATACAGAAATCTACCAACAACAGATACTGGCGAGGATGTGGGGAAAAAGGGACACTAACCCACTGTTGGTGGGAATGCAAACCGGTAAAGCCACTATGGAAGTCAGTCTGGAGATTCCTCAGAAACCTGAATATAACCCTACCATTCAACCCAGCCATCCCACTCCTTGGAATTTACCCACATATACTACTATATGCTTTCAATTTCTTAGATCTAGATGTGCTTTGAAATTCATGTAATTTAGTTTTTAAAAATATAATAAGGTATATATTGCACATAGCACCACTCCCATCACCATCTGGAGCAGTGCCCCATAAACTAAAAGATTGATATTTCTGTCATAAAATATAAGAGTATTTACTCTAGGTATTTAAATAAAGACAATAGATAGTCATAAAGCAGATCATGTTTTGCTACCAAATGAATGCTCACAACAACTCAAGAAAAACTATCTTTTGAGTGCTTTTTGAAATTAGATTCCATCGTAGAGCTCTGCATTAAACATTTTGTCAAAAGCTTTTGCTTCCTTTCAAGTAACTGTTGATTTGAAATAACTTTTGCCATTTGGGATGCCCAAGTCCCATATCAGAGTGCAGCTTCAAGGTCTGGCTACTCTGCTTGTGATCTACCATTTCTGCTGATGTACCCTGGGAGGCAGCAGATGATAGTTCAAGTGCTGGGAACCCTGTCACCTACATGTGAGTCCTGGATAGAACTCCTAACTCCAGGCTTTGGCCTGGCCAGCCCTGGCTGTTGGAGCCATTTTGGGAGTGAACTAGCATTGGAAGACCTCTCTCTGTCTCTGTCTCTCCCCCCAACTCTCCCATACTCTTTCAAATAAATGAAAATAAATAAACCTTTAAAAAAGAAAGAGGAAGAACTCCTTCAGAGAAATAGAGGAAATAAGTGAAACCAGATAAATATACACACTACTTGCTGTCTGGTTTGATATCCCACAAGAATTATTGTGTCTGCCAGTGGCAATTTACATGGGTACATTCACTTGGTAGAAAACTCCTGACTCTGAAAGAATAGCAAATCTGGTTGAAAATTTCTATAATGAATGAATATTCCATAACCTTCTATATTAATAAAGAGGGAAATAATTCTGGAAGAAAATATGACCTAAAATATAACAAACTCACAATTAAGGATGAGACAGAGCTATCAAAGACTCAAAATTAAAGGAAGAAAACACATTTTTCTCATAGAACAAGCTAATTGAGTGACATTTCCTCCTGGTAAATAATTCTCCACAGGGAGAAGTAAAGAAAGCGCAGACTGAAACATGGTCTGCAGCTGGCCAATGCATAAAGACACCAAATCTTTACAAATGCTGGTATGATGACAGGCAAGCTACGGGAAGAGAGAGTGCAAACACATTACACTGCACTGAAGACAAGCATCCTTCCTTTGCTACTCGTTCTCTATTTTTCCATGAAGCTAATTACTCTGTCTTCCTTGTTCCTGTGTATATTTGTTTAGATATGTGTGAAAGGGTTCATTACACTGTGTATTTATTTAAATAAGCTTCTCCAATACTAGACTGGGCTCCAGTTAGTGAGAATGTGACCTGTTCCTTTATGTGACTGACTGCCACAGTGACTGTTGTGTTCTTCTATCTAACAAGGAGGTCAATAGCAGTTGGTCAATAAATAAGAGAATTTATGAATGAATATACAAACTAAATAAAATGCAAATGAAAAAGGAGAGAAATTCTGATAAACATGCTTTTATCACTAATTTCAGCTTGAATTATTTGTAGCTCAGAGTGTCCTGTAGTCCTGTCAAAATAAAAGATATGAGACTGCTAATAAGTTCATTAAGTTCCACACCAGTGGGCATGTTCATTTACTAAACACGAGAAAACAGTGGAGGGCATTCAATCGCATGAAATGGGATTTCTTTTATTTCAAATTGCCTGCTATGAGTTTTTCTTAGCCACGAAAGATGTGTTAAATAGGTATCAGCAGACTTCATTTTGCTTTCTCAAAACAGCCTTTTCTCAGATTTCCACTTGCTTTGTTGCCTTAAATATTGAGGATTACTGATGGAAATTATTGTTTCAGGAACACAGAATGCATAGTTATCACAAATCCACAAGTTCACATGTGTAAATTTCTGAGAAAATGCTTCAATTTCCTGTCTGCTTCTATTAAGTGTATCTTACTTGAAGAATAACTTCACACCAAATAAAAGATTAATATATTCTGAAACATTTGACACGGTTTGATTTAGAATTATAAAAAAAGCAGTCATTTTCCCTATTGCATATATTAAAATAAAAAGAGACTTGAAGAGAAAGTTTTAGTGAAATTCATTGTTGTCCATGAAGTTCCAAAGCTTACTTGTCAGTGGGATTTGTTTGTATGAACTTTAACCTCTGTAACTGCCAGTTCACTAAACCATGACATTTAGCTACCTACATTCTTTGCAAAAATATCTGCAAAGGGAGACTCTCTAGGGTGATATATTTATGAGCCTAAATAAAGTTTTATAATGAGCTATTTCTAGCAATTACAATGTTAACAGAATTATTTTGTGAAGAGTAGACATAAATGTGAAGAAAAAAGACAAGACATCATTACTGATATGATCCCAGTCATTACAGTGCTATCTCATTAGTATAACAACTTCATAAATTTTGATTTTGTTTCCTTCTCATTAAAGGAAATGATAAATAAGATACAAGTAAAATAGAGTACATGCAACTTCTACATTCTAGTCTATTCTGAAAATTGCTCTAATAAATTTCAGGTTCCAGACCCTATTACTACTCTACTGGGTTTATTAAAAATGCATTTCTAACAAATTGAATAAATAAAAATGAATATTTCACTGTCTTTTTATCAACTGCCGCCTTCTTCTCTATATTCCAATGGTTGATGTACAAATAAGCATAAATATAAATACTAAATTGCAGCTGAGAAAACCTGAGCCACTGAAGTCACAGCTTAAATAGGACTATTTAAACCATACTGCATAGAACATTGTAACATTTCCAAAATGTGCCACTGCTACTAGAACCTTTGATAGATAAAATAAGTACTGGCCTGATATTTATGTTAATTTATATTTTTGTACTATCAAGATGGTTTGAAGTGTTTTAATAATTTAAGAAATTTTGCTCTGGAAAAATTTCTTAAGTTCTAGGTCTTCTGGAAAGCTCCACCTGAGCAACTTAAATCTAGTTTACCCCTAAACAAATGCAGTGTCTTACACTTAAAATCTATTCATTTGCTCATATGCAGTTCCTGTGCATGAGTCCATCACCTATCCAGTATTCCAAAAGAGAAGTCAGGTTTTGCCCATCAACACAAGCGCCAATTCCTTCCATGTAGCCATTTATCAAATCCCCACAACTCTCCCACATGCAGCCCACGTTAACTTTTTGCCATCTTCTTCACCAGTTCATGCTACCATAATACACTTCTCTGTGCCTTGTTATTTTATATCTCTGAGATTTACCTGTGCTTCTCTTCCTGTGTCGAAAACATCCTTCTTTGAATAACTAACCCTTAGTGTTTCCCACTTGATTCATCTCAGCCAATACTTCCTCTGAGAATTCTACCCTGAAAACTCTAATGATCATAATCTGTATTATCAGTAGGTTTATTTTTAAACAGATTAACGAATTACTTTTTACTTTATTTGAAAGAGGAAAGAGAGAGAGAGAGAGAGAGAGAGAGAGAGAGAGAATCTCCGATCCACCAGGAAGCTGAAGGTTACAAGTTGGAACCAGGAATTGAACCCAGGTATTCCAATGTGGAATATGAGCATCTTAACTACAGGTTAATTGCCCACTCCCATTCCTCAGAAATCTGAAAATAGATCTACCATATGGCCCAGCCATCGCACTCGTGGGAATATACCCCAATGAAATCAGCATAAGAAAGACTTATCTGTACCCCTATTTTTAGTCTCAATAAATAATTCTCAATAGTTCAATTCACAATAGCTAAAATATGAAATCAACCCAGATGTCATCAACTGATGACTGAATAAAGAAATTCTGGTGTGTATATATGTGATGGAATACTACTCAGCTGTAAAAAAAAAAAAAAAGAACGAAATCATGTCCTTTTCAACAAAATGGATGCAATTGAAAACCATTATGCTTAGTGAATAAGCCAGTCCTAAAAAGACAAATATTGTATGTTATCTCTGATATGTGGCAGTTAATATAGAATACAAAAAATGTATAGGAATGAGATGAATATCTTGTGATATGATTATTGTTTTTAGCCCTTGACTATACTTTTGTGGAATTGTGGGCTTCCTGCTTTTTACTTGTTGAATATTATGGTTAGTGGTGAATTAAAAAATAAATAAGAGGTACTGTGTGTGAACTACTGAACACAATTTGATCCATAGCATATTAATAAATATTAATTTAAGTTTTATAAAATAAAAAATTCTAAATCAACATCAGTATAAAACTGTTACTCCTTGAGGCTGGTGTTGTGGAACAATAGGTTAAGCCACTATTTGCAACACCATCAATCCATATCAGAGAGAGAAGAGGCAGAGAAAGAGAGAGGACTTCTATCCACTGGTTCACTTCCCAGATGCTGCAATGGCCGGAACTTCACAGATCCAAAGCCAGGAGCCAGGAGCTTCCTCTGGGTCTCCCACATGGATTCAGGGGCCCAAGGACTTGGGCCATCTTCTACTGCTTTTCCAGGCCATACCAGAGAGCTGGATCAGAAGTGGAGCACCTGGGACTCGAACCAGAGCCCATATGGAATGCCGGCACTGTAGGCAGCAGCTTTATACCCACTACACCACAGTGCCAGCCCCAGTTTTTTTTCAATGTATAGCAATTTAGAAGTAGCAACACACAAGCAAATATCTGGTACATTAATTATAATAAATATTTCCTAAAGGCAAATTTCTTGATTACCTGAATTTTTTGACACTATTATTCAAGTTATAGGAATGGTATGCCTTTGAAATTTGTAAATTTGTAAATGTAAAGTATTTGTAAAAACAAATACTTCAGACTTTTCTGCTGTTCCAAATTAGAGAAGTTTGACTAAAAAGCTACCATCTTTTATTTTAATGTTTTTTTGAGTGAAGAATGGATTACATAGTACGTCTACCCAAACAGCATAGACATTCTACACTGAGGATGTATCTATAACAAATATAATTTAATTTCTCTATTAGTAAAATTTATATGTTATTTCAAATAATATCTAAAATTTATATATTATTGCAAATAATACCTGAAAGCATGTGCAGAGGCTTCCAGAGAAGGGTGACCATAAAGTAAGTTTCCCTGAGTTCTTTATTGAGAGAGAACTCATTGGGTTCCAGTAGTTACCACTGATTCTTCATCTACTTCAGTCTCTTCAATGCAACACTCCACATCTTTACCTCAGACAGAACCCCCTATTAGTCAAGAACCTCATAAAAACTCCTAACTCCAGTGAGGAAATGTTTGGTTTTCTGCTCTGAATACTGAATCAGATCATTATACTTGTATTGACTTGTATTGATACAGAGATAAGCTCCAAGTTAACTAATAGTAACTAAGCCATTTGACCCAGAGCACACAGGATGAGAAGAAATAGGTCATGTAGGGAATGATCAGCAGAGAAAACAGAATGACAAGCAGGAACTTATCTAAAACAATTAACAACAGGAGATGAGTCATGCAAACAGTCCACATTGTTGGCACATAGTAGTTAATTGCTCCTTTCATAATTCTGAGAAGAATTTGAAACTGTAGAAATCACTAGTACCAGAAAACTATCAGTATCTTGCTATCTATTACTCCCCCCAAAATTCTAAAACTATTGTAATTCAAACTTGTAGTATTGTACATTGCATTTCAGATTCTTTTCGTATAATTTATAGGAGGAATAATTCTTTGCACTTTTCATGTTCATAGAACCATCTTTCTCTTTTTAGTGTGCAGTGTCAGTTATCTAAATGTTGATGAAACAGTAAGTGATAAATTTCAATTATATGAAGTTTTATTTAGACATCATATTTCTTTGTAATTCTGGGATTCGATAGAGTATTTTGTGTATAAAGTAACTTAATATAGGCAAGGTTAATCAGGTCATAATAAAACAATCCTTTATTGATGGAAGATCTAATTCTGTTAGGTTTAACTTTATAACATGATAGTATATAACTCTAACCTCAAAAGAAAAAAATTAATTGGGTTTCCCTAACATCTTTGAAAATTTGAATTTAACCAAGACATTCTAATACGTAATATCTTTCTTATTCCTTGAAGGAAGTTACATTATCTAAAAAAGGCTTATTCATTACAACAAGTTTTTCAATTAAAGACACTTTTCTTAATTACATATTTTTATGTTCAGTTATGAGACTCTGATGTTCTTTGATACAAAATAAAAGAATTAAAAGTATAAATTTAAGGTAACAAGTAACATCATCAAAGTATGCACAATGAGAAGCTCTGGAAATACAATTCCCTATGAAAACAATGACAATACAGCCATAAATTGTCAGAATCAAGTTACTCAGAAAACTAGAAAATAAGCAAGGCTTAGTGCAATCCAGCGAGTATATATGAGGACACTTTAAAAAGTGTGTAGAAATGTGTATTATGAACAGATGATGCAAGATTTCTTTATTTTTAAAAAATATATTTATCTTTATTCATTTGAAAGAGAGAGACAAAGACAGTCAGAAACAGACTGAGAGAGATCTCCCATCTAATGATTCACACACAAAAAGCCTGCAATAGTCAATATTGGGCCAGGCTGAAGCCAGGAGTTTGAAACTCAACCAGAGTTTTCCACATGTGTCACAGAAACCCAAGTACTTGAGTCGTAACTAGTCACTTCCCAGGATACCCATTAGCAAACAACCAGAATTAGGAGCAGAATCAAGACTAGACAATTTGATGTGGGATGTAGGCCTCCCAATCACTGTTCCAAACATCTACATCTAATTTCAAAAATTTTTCTGCACTCTTCTCCCATCGCCCCCCTCCCCCCCAAAAAAAACCCAGATCTGAAAAAAAAAAAACCTTACTTTAGGGGCTGGTGCTGTGACACAGCTGGTTAACCCACCGCCTGCAGCACCAGCATCTTATATGGGGGCTGGTTCTAGTCTCAACTGCTCTACTTCCATCCCAGTTTCCTGCTAATGTGCCTGGTAAAGCAGCAGAGGATGGCCCAAGTGGCTTAGGCCCCTGCACCCATGTGGGAGACCTGGATGATGCTCCTGGCTCCTGACTTTGGCCTGGCCCAGCCCTGGCTGTTGTGGCCAATTCAGGAGCGAACCAGCGGATGGAAGATCTCTCTGTGTGTCTTTCCTCTGTTTCTCTGTAACTCTGACTTTCAAATAAATTAATTAATTTTAAAAAATTTATTTGAGAGACCAAGAGAGATAGAAAGCTCCCATCCTCTAGTTCCCTCCCCAAATGCCCACAATGGCTTATGGCTGGTCCAGAGCCAAAGATGGAACTCAAGAAAGAGTAAACTCGATTTAAGGGGCCAGTATTGTGGCATAGCCGGTTAAGCTGCTGCCTGCAACACAAATATCCCATATGGGCACCAGTTTGAGGCCTGGCTTCTCCGCTTCAAATCCAGCTCCCTGATAATGCCCCTAGGAAAGCAGCGGAGGATGGTTCAAGTATCTGAGCACCTGCACCCACGTGGGAGACCCAGATGAAGTTCCTGTCTCCTGGCTCCAGCCTGACTCAGCCCTGGCTTTTGTGGCCATTTGGGAAATGAATCCATGGATGGAAGATTCTGTCTCTCCTTCTCTCTCTGTAACTTTGCCTTTCAAATAAATAAAAACTTTTTTTTAAAAAAGAAAGAAACTCAATTCAAGAACTCATACCTTGAGCTTTCACAGCATTAGCAAGAAACTGGAATAAGGAGACTGAGCTGAATATCAACCCCTTCAACATGTGGAACATGGGCATCTTAACTAGGCTTAACTCTTAAGCCAAGTGCATACCCATAAAGTTTTTTTTAAGATTTATTTATTTGAAATTCAGAGTTACATACAGAGAGGAAAGGCAGATAGAAAGAGAGGTCTTCCATCTGCTAGTTCACTCCCCAACTGGCTGCAACAGCCAGAGTTGCGCCAATCCGAAGCCAGGAGCTGGGAGCTTCTTCCAGGTCTCCCACATGGGTGCAGGGGCCCAAGGACTTAGGCCATCTTCTACTGCTTTCCCAGGCCATAGCAGAGAGCTGGATTGGAAGAGGAGTAGCCAGTACTAGAACTGGTGCCCATATGAGATGCTGGAGCTTCAGGCAGGGCGTTAACCCACTGTGCCACAGTGCCGGTCCCACCCATAAACTTTTAATTCCATTTTCCAACAAAGGTTTTGAAGTACTCTCATATTTAAGAAAAGTAGGAATCTGGCTAAGAACACTGATCATTGCAGCAATTTAATCTGTGCTATTCCTATCAGTCCCTTGCCAGATGTGGGGTACTTTTGAATGTCAAGACAAAGTAACACCAGCAGTCTAGAAGCAATAGATGGGAGCAAAATAGGGTTGGAGCTCAATTCCCAAAGAATTGTCATTATTTGAAATGACTTCTGGGTCTTTGAAATCTTATATAATTTCACGTATAAGGTTGTCTATATGTGACCTGACTCAGCTTGTCCAGTGTGAAAAACCTTTTCACCAGAAGAATCTGTCCAAGATAATCAGAGACAATGGTAGGAAACTGAGATGCTGGATACAAGTTGGGGCAAAATATTGGCCAAACCACTGAAATTAAAAGCTGAGGGTGAGCATTTGGCACAGCAGTTAAACAGCTTGAAACACTTGTATTCCATATCATAGTGTCTGGGATAGAGTGCCAGCTTTGCTCTTGATTCCAGCTTCCTGCTAATGTGCACCCTGTGAGGCAGTGGGTGATGACTCAAGTAGTTGGGTCCCTTCCACCCCCAGAGAAGACTTGGACTGAGTTCTGGGCTACCGGATTCAGCCTGGCTCAGGCTTGACTGTTGTGGGCATATGGGGAATGAATCAGCAAATGGTTGATCTTGGTCTGTCTCTCTGTCTGTTGTCTCTCTCTGCCATTCAAATAAACAAAAATAAATACAAACTTTAGAAAATGAAAAGCTGACAAATGAATGGTACTTAACTGGTTCTGAAAAGCTGAGCTGGGCATATTCCTATAAATCTGAAATATCTTGCATGTTTCTATGACATGCATATAGTCAAGAGAGACCTCCTGAATAGGTACTAAGCCTAACATTGGCAAATTCTGAGGCTTTGAGCTAGCAGGAAGTAAAAGCTGAGCTAGAGTAGTAAAATGCTTGACTAAGTTTTTGAGGAACACAGAATCCCTCAGCAAAGACTGGGAGATTCCCCGGTTACAGGTGTTTAGGAAAAGCTTTATTCAATCTTTAGGTGACCATTAAGCCAAAAGAAGAAAGACTTTGTGGCTATGCAGGACAAAGAATACAAATTTTGTGAAATAAATTGAGATAAATAACATAAATAAATAAAAATAAACAATTAAATAATAAATATAAATGATAAAAATAAAATAAATTGAGATTTAAAAAAATCTGGAAACAACCAACCCTGAGTTAGTGTGTGTGTGTGTGTGTGTGTGTGTGCGCGCGTGTCTGTATGTCTGTTTGGGGGAAGAGTAGAATGTATTTTCCAGAGTTGCCACAATATATTTTAGATAAAATGTCCAGTTTTAAGTTGTATACACACACAACCATACACATAGTTGAAAGACACATAAAAAAGTCCACAATCCATACACATGGGAAAAATGCAAATACAAATTGTCCTGAGGAATCAAGCATTAGACTTACTAGGCAAACCTTCTAAATTAAGTACTTCAAACATGTTCAAGAACTAAAAGGAAGCATGAGAAAAATATGTCAACAAAGAAAGAATACTTACAGGCACAGAATTTTTCAAAGGAAACAAAAAGAAACTTTCGAGTAAAAACATATCAGTAATTGAAATAAAAACATTGCCAGAGATTTCCAGTTTCAGGGCTGGCATGTAACAAGCTTAGAATCACCATTCTGACCTAATAGGTAAAAAAAAAAAAGCAGAACAAGAGAATAATTATAACAAATCATCCCAGATCTCTCAGATAAGTGGCACAATGGAGCAAATGGCTGCTTCAAACACTGAAGAAACTGACAGCAGATACAAAGAGTCTTTCTTCAATATTTTTCACCAAAATAAACTTATCTTTTAATTCCATTTGTCAGCAAGTTTTTAAAGTTCTTTGGGCCGGCGCCACGGCTCACTTGGCTAATCCTCCGCCTGTGGCGACGGCACCCCAATTCTAATCCCGGTTGGGGCGCCGGATTCTGTGTCGGTTGCTCCTCTTCCAGTCCAGCTCTCTGCTGTGGCCCGGGAAGGCAGTGGAGGATGGCCCAAGTGCTTGGCCCCTGCACGCTCATGGGAGACCAGGAGGCTCCTGGCTTCAGGTCGGCACAGCACAACAGCCATAGCGGCCATTTGGGGGGTGAACCAACGGAAAGGAAGACCTTTCTCTCTCTCTCACTGTCTAAATCTGCCTGTCAAAAAAAAAGTTCCCTGGAAAGAGAAGAAATCCACAAGCAAGAACTTCCATGGGAACTAGTATACTAGTATTAGGGCAGGAATGCTAACTAGTAACAAGAAAATCTATAAAACTACAAAATTCCATGATAAAAATAAACAGCCAAATTCAGAATACTCTAACAGTGATTTTAGTGAGAAAATAACATCTTTAACATGAAATTTGAAAAACTTATTAAAATAATAGCTACAATAATTTCTTAAGGGATATACATTATAAAATTATATAAATCATGGCAACAAACAAGAGAAAATTTGGGGTACCAATAAAGTAAAATACTGGATTTTTAAGAATGCAACTGAAGTGGTCAGCTTAAAATAGCCTGCTTTAACTGTAAGATGTTTTATGTAAACCTCATGGTAACTAAAAAGCAAAGCAGTTAAGTAGATAAACGAAAGGCAGGATCAACACATCATACTGAAGAAATTAATCTAATCAAAATGGAAGGCAGCAAGAGAGGAAATAAAGAACAAAGGTTCCATGAAACAGCCAGAGAACAATGAACAAAACAGCTATAGTATGTTGCCACCTATCAAAAATCACCTCGAATGGACATGAATCAAATTCTCCAATCAAAAAGCCATACAATGGCTAAATGAATTAAAAAATAAACAAGGACCAACTGTGTACTGCCTAGCAGACACTATTCACCTTTGAGAACACAGATATATATTGAAAATAAAAGGATGGGAAAAGACAATCCATGCAAACAGAACATGAAAAGAAGTAGGAGAAGCTATATTGATGTAAGAAAAAATAGACTTTCAAAAACTGTAAATGAGGCACATAAGGCAATTATATAATGCTAAAGGTGTCAATTCACCTAAAAGTTATAACAATTATAAATATAAGTACACTAGTCATGGAGAATATAAATATATAAAATAAATAGTAATAGATGTTAAGAAAATGATATATTGCAATAAAATAACAAGCTCCAATACTCCACTCTCCAAAATGGACAGATTACACAGACAAAAAAAATGAAACAATAAGGAAACATTGAACTTGAACTACATTATAGCATGGTGGGGAAACTTGTTCTCCTAAGGACCATTTGGATATTTATAACAACTTTTACAGGCTATACAAAATTATCAACTTAAAATTAACACAGATGACAACTCTCATCATTGCTATTCAATATAGCTCTGGAAGTTTTATTCAGAGCTATTAGGAAAGAAAAAAAAATCAAAGGGATACTAACTGGGAAGGAGGAAGTCAAACTATCCCTATTGCAGATGGCATGATTCTGCAAATAGGGGAATCAAAAGACTTCACTAAAGACTACTGGAATTCATAAAAAAGTTTGGTTAAATAGCAAGATATAAAAACACACAAAAATCAATAGGCTTTGTATACACGGAAAATGCCATGGCTGAGAAAGAACTTCTAAGATCAATTACATTTACAGTAGCTACAAAAAATTAAATACCTTGGAATAAATTTGGCCAAAGATCTCAAAGATCTCAGAAATCAAAATTATAACACATTAAAGGACAAAATAGAAGAAGACACAAAAAAATGGAAAAATCTTCCATGTTCATGGATTGGTGAATTAATATAATCAAAATGTACATACTACCAAAAGCAATTTACATATTCATTGCAATACCAATTAAAATACCAATGACATTATTCTGAGATCTAGCAAAAATGATTTTGAAATTCATATGGAAACATATGTTCCCCAAATAGTTAAAGCACTCTTAAACAACAAAAACAAAGCTGGAGGCATCACAATACAAGATTTCAAACAGGACAGATTACTACAGGGCAGTTATAATCAAAACCGGCTGATAATGACACAAAAAAGATATGCAGACTTATGGAACAGAACAGAAACTCAAGAAATCCTTCCACACATCTACAACAAACTAATCTTTGAAAGAGGAGTTAAAATCAATGTCTGGAGCAAGGATGGTCCTATTGATAAATGGTGCTTGGAAAAATGAATCTCCATATGTAGTAGTAAGAAACAAGACCTGTATCTTACATTTTATACAAAAATCAACTCAAAATGAACCAAGGATCTAAATCTATGCCCTGATACCATCAAATTACTAGAGAACATTGAAGGAAATCTGAAAGACATTTGCATAGGCAAACATTTCTTGGAAAAGACCTCAGAAGCACAGTTAATCAAAGCCAAAACAAATACATCAAATTGAGAAGCTTCTAAACTGCAAAAGAAACACTCAGCAAAGTGAAGAGGCAACCAAAAGAATGGCTCAAGAAATTCAACAGCAACACAACAAACAATCAGGTTAAGAAATGGGCAAAGGAATATTTTTCAAAAGAGGAAATTCAAATGGCCAACAAAAACATGAAAAATGCACAGGATCACTAGCCAACAGAGAAATGCAAATCAAAACCACAATGAAGTTTCACCTCATACCAGTCAGAATTGGCTCTCATACAGAAATCAACAATCAATAAGTGCTAGTGAGGATGTGGGGATAAAGGTACCCTAATCCAGTGTTGGTGGAATGTAAACTAGTACAGCCATAGTAGAAGATGGTATGGAGATGTCTCAGAAAGCTGAAAGTAGATCTACCATATGACCCAGCCATCCCAATCCTGGTAATTTTCCCAAGGCAATGAAATTAACATATGAAAGAGATATCTGTATAGCCATGTTTATTGCAGCTCAATCCACAATAACTAAGAAATGGAATCAACCCAGATGTCCATCAACTGATGATTATATAAAGAAATTGTGATGTATATATACATGATGGAATACCATTCAGTGGTTAAAAAAATGAAATCCTGCACCCCATGGGGAGACCAGGAAAAGCACCTGGCTCCTGGCTCCTGCCATCGGACGAGCGCGGTCAGTGCGCCGTCTGCGGTGGCCATTGGAGGGTGAACCAATGGCAAAAGGAAGACCTTTCTCTCTGTCTCTCTCTCTCTCACTGTCCACTCTGCCTGTCAAAAAAAAAAAAAATGAAATCCTGTCTTATGTAACAAAACGGATTCAACTGGAAACCATTATACTTAGTGAAATAAGCCCGTCCCCAAAAGACAAATACTATACATGTTTCCCTGATCTTTGGTAACTAATAGTGTAAGCAGTAGTGTATAGGGGCCAGTGCTGTGGCATAGTGGGTAAAGCTGCTGCCTGCAGTGCCAGCATCCCATTTGGGCTCCAGTTTGAGTTTGGGCTGCTCCACTTCTGATCTAGCTCTCTGCTATGACCTGGGAAAGCAGTAGAGGATGGCCCGAGTCCTTGGGCCCCTGCACCCATGTGGGAGACCCAGAAGAAGCTCCTGGCTCCTGGCTTTTGATCTGCACAGCTCTGGCCATTGTGGCCAACTGGGGAGTGAACCAGTGGATGGAAGACCTCCCTCTCTCTCTCTCTCCTTCTCTCTCTCTCTCTCTCTCTCTCTCTCTCTCTCTGCCTCTCCTTCTCTCTCTGTGTAACTGACTTTCAACTAAATAAATAAATCTTAAAAAAAGGAGCGAAATTGACATGCTGAAGTTCAATGATTGTTTTCATACCTTGTCTCTATTGCTGAAGAGCAGCATTTTGTTGTTGTTTCCTTCATACTATTTTTGAATTCTTTACTTAAAATAGGGTTAATAATATAAGTATGAAGTAACCTGAGAATAGATCTTTGTAAAAGTAGGAATAGGAGAGGGAGGAGGAAGAAAAGTGGGAGTGTGGGCAGGTGGGAGGATAGGGTGCAAGTATCATTTTTCTGTATCTGTATATATGAGATAATGAAATCTGTATACCTTAAATAAAATTAAATAAATAAAACAAAAAGAAAAAACTGTATCTGTGAAATACATGAGGTATGTTCTCTTTATATTAATACTTTTTTAAATTTTTTTATTTTTTTATAACGCTTTTATTTAAAGAATATAAATTTCCAAAATACAGCTTTTAGATTACAATGGCTTCCCCCCCATAACTTCCCTCCCACCCGCAACCCTCCCCTTTCCCATTCCCTCTCCCCTTGCTTCACATCAAGATTCATTTTCAATTCTCTTTATATACAGAAGATCAGTTTACTATATATTAAGTAAAGATTTCAATAGTTTGCCCTCACATAGCAACACAAAGTGAAAAATACTGTTGGAGTACTAGTTATAGTATTAATTCACAATGTATAGCACATTAAGGACAGAGATGCTACATGATATATTTTTTAAATCGATTAATTTTCTATGCAATTTCCAATTTAACAACAAGATTTCTTTTCATTTTTAATTATCTATATACAGAAGATTGATTCAGTATATACTAAGTAAAGATTTCATCAGTTTGCACCCACACAGAAACACAAAGTGTAAAATACTGTTACAGTGCTAGTCATAGCATTACTTCACATTGGACAACATATTAAGGAAAGATCCCAATGAGACGTAAGTACACAGTGACTCCTGAAGTTGATTCAACAATTTGACACTCTTGTTTATGGCCTCAGTAATCTCCCTAGGGTCTAGTCATGAGTTGCCGAGGCTATGGAAGCCTTTAGGGTTCGCTGACTTCAATCTTATTCCGACAGGGTCATAGTCAAAGTGGAGGTTCTCTCCTCCCTTCAGAGAAAGGTACCTCCTTCTTTGATGGCCCCATTCGTTCCACTGGGATCTCACTCACAGAGATCATATATTAATACATTTTTAAGAGATTGAAATAAATAAAATCAGACACTTACAGAGAGACATTACACAAATACCACAGAAATAAAGACTCATCTAAGACCACTATGAACAATTACACACCATCAAATTGAATAAACTTGAAGAAATGGATAAATTCCCAGAAACATACAACTTACTAAAACTGAACCATGAAAAAAAAGAGAAATCTGTTTAGATCAAGTATAAATAATGGTATCCAATAAAAAATCTTCCATGAAATAAAAATCGAGGCATTTGTCTTCACTGCTGAATTCTATCCAACATTTAAAGAATAACTAAAACTAATATTAATACTATTCCAAAAAAATTGAAGAGGAAATAAATTTTCAAAAATCACTCTATGAGGCCAGCATTACCCTGATATCAAAAACAAGCAAAACACAACCACTAATCATAACTAGAGGCCAACATTCCTATGGAACATACATGCAAAATATTTAAGAAAATATGAATAAATTTAATTCAACAGCACATTGAAAGCATTATTCACTATGATCAAATAGTATTTATCTCTGTGATACAAGGCTAGTTCAACATATGCAAATCAGTTAATGTGATACGTCATGCTGAGTGAATTAAGCCAGTCCCAAAGGGACAAATATCATATGTTCTCCTTGATCAGTGACAACTAACCAACCACAAAAATGGAAACTTGTTGAAGTGAAAGGGACACTATGAGAAACAGTAACTTGATCAGCCCTTGTCCTGATGGTTGATGTACAATGCTTTATCCATTTTAGTATTTTTTTCTTCTAGTTAATACTATTGGTTGAACTCTGTAATCAACACAAATTTATTCTTAGCTGTTGAAATTTAAATGAAAAGTGATTCCTGTTAAATATAAAAGTGAGAATAAGAAAGGGAGGAGATGTACAATTTGGGACATGCTCAATCTGAATTGCCCCAAATAGTGGAGTTAGAAATGTGCCAGGGGATTCCAATTCAATCCCATCAAGGTGGCATGTACCAAGGCCATCTCACTAGTCCAAGTGATCATCTTCAGCTCATAATTGATCACACTTATAGGTCTAAGAGTCAAAGAGATCACACAAACAAGACTAGTGTCTGCGAATACTAACTGATAGAATAAAAAAGGGAGAGAACAACCCAATGTGGGAAGTGGGATACACAGCAGACTCATAGAATGGCGGATGTCCTAAATAGCACTCTGGCCTCAGAATCAGCCCTTAAGGCATTAGGATCTGGCTCAAGAGCCCATGAGAATATTTTAGGCATGGAAAGCCAAGAAACTCTGGCAGAAAAAAAAAGAAAAAGAGGACCTAAATGAAAGGTCTCTGTGAGTGAGATCCCAGTGGAAAGAACAGGCCATCAAAGAAGGAGGTACCTTTCTCTGAAGGGAGGAGAGAACTTCCACTTTGACTATGACCTTGTCTAAATAAGATCGAAGTCAGAGAACTCAAGAGGCTTCCATAGCCTTGGAAACTCATGATTAGAGCCTAGGGAGATTTCTGTCGCCATAAACAAGAGTGTCAAATTGTTAAATCAACAACAGGAGTCACTGTGTGCTTAATCCTTATGTGGGATCTCTGTCCTTAATGTGTTGTCCAATGTGAATTAATGCTATAACTAGTACTCAAACAGTATTTTTACACTTTGTGTTTCTGTGTGGGTGCAAACTGTTGAAATCTTTACTCAATATATACTAAACTGATCTTCTGTATATAAAGAGAATTGAAAATGAATCTTGATGTGAATGGAAGGGGAGAGGGAGAGGGAAAGGGGAGAGTTGCGGGTGGGAGGGAAGTTATGGGGGGGGGAAGCCATTGTAATCCATAAGCTGTACTTTGGAAATTTATTCATTAAATAAAAGTTTAAAAAAAAGAATGTAAATTAGCACAGCAATCATGGAAAATAGAATGGAGATTTTCTAAAATTTAAAAAGCAAAACAGTTATATGATTCAGATATCTCATTACTGGGTATATATACAAAAGAAATGAATAATTATATTAAAGAAATATCTGCACTCCCATATTTATTGCAGCATTATTCACAATAGCCAAGTTGTGGAATCAACCGGCATATTCATCAACAGATGAATGGATAAAGAAAATGTTGTATATATACACAATGAAATTCTATTCAGTCTTTAAAAGGAAGGAAATCCTGTTATCACAATAATGTGAATGAACATAGAAGACATTATGTTAAGTGGAATAAGCCAAGCACAGAAAGAATTTACTATCTGATCTCATTTACATGTGGAATCTAAAAAGTGTTGAACTTGTAGGTATATAAAGCATAACGATGGTTATCAGGGGATGGGATAGTTGTGGAGATGGCAGGCAGGGATGTTGGGGGAGATGTTGGTCAAAGGGAAAAAAAGTTCAGTTGGACAGGAGGAATAAGAGATATATTGTACATCATGGTTACTATAATTAATAACAGTATATTGTACATCTGATAATTGCTTGGGGTACAGATTTTAAGTGTTCTCACCATACACCAAAAAAGGTATATTCATTTAAAAAAATCTAAGCTAAAATTTAAAGTAAATCCCCATTTACAAACCAAAAAACTCGAGTATGATTAGTAGCAAGCATTTCAATAATGAAAGGGGATTCACATGTTCTGAACATTGAACTAACATTTACTTACTTATAGTGAATTTAACAGACAGTGGAAAATTATTTATAGCATTGTCACTTTTTTGTGTAAACCCTTCCCCAGAGAGTATGTTCTGATAACATCTGATAAGAAAGACCTATTACAACTTAATCCATTAAGCTCTTCAGAAACTCCACACCACAGGAGTATGTTGAGGCTACAGGATGTAACTCAGTAGCTACCAGATAAAGCTCTGAAGTTCTGATGTGAGTCCCAATTTGTATATTAAATGTCATAGGTTTTAAGTGCAAAATTAATAATCTTTTGATTTACGTTTTGAGAAATTCATACCGGTATGTAAATAAGAAGTACATGGAGTTCAGTAGGGTAATCTTCCAAGTCCTTAGAGTTTTATTCCAGCCCTTCATATAATAGGATCAGTAATAGAAGAAAGGACAAGCAAGGCTTGTAACCAAAGAGTCGTGGCCAAAAATATATTATCCATATACTTTGAATTATCCCTAATTATTCATAGTTAAGTAGGCAATGACTTTCTAAAACCAAAATTCAAGCCTTAGAATTGGATATTATGTCCTTCCCTCTTTATCACTCTGCTACAGGCTAATAAAACAAATCACTAGTACTTGCACATACACTTTCCTCTTGAGAGAAAAGGAAAGTTGTGATGATAGGCAGGTTTCACCTTAAACTTGGAAAAGTTTTATGCTCTTGAGATGTTTTGACATTTCAGGGAAAATAAGTACTTTGAGATAAGCCATGCGTCATAAT
The DNA here is from genome assembly GCA_949820135.1 of Sylvilagus floridanus. Lineage (NCBI taxonomy): Eukaryota > Metazoa > Chordata > Mammalia > Lagomorpha > Leporidae > Sylvilagus > Sylvilagus floridanus. The sequence continues at coordinate 67,700,345 of OX463223.1, read as the reverse complement.
TGCCTCATTCGTGGCTAACTGACCCTGCTGGGTTCAGACCTTCAATTACTCAAGCAGCAGGGAGGAACTGATACGCTTGTTTCTCTCCATTGCCAAGAAATATCCTAATAAAGTGTGCTTCAAATCAACCCATTCTAAGACATTTTCATAAATTTCTAGGTTTTGAATTATAATAAAAACGACTGAGAAATACATATCATTTCCTAAAATATTTAAAGCATATAGTAAATGAGAGTTTCAGAGGTATTTTTTCTGATCATGTTCAGTTCATCAAGATAACTCAGGCCTTTATTAGATGAGGCTAGCTATTATCTGATAATTTAAGAGTGTCCTTGTTTCCGGAAATGTTTAGGGGTGTAGGGAGGTTCCACTCCAGAATACAAAAGCATATTATGGTGACAGCTGTTTAGTTTCCCTATAATATTGTGGGTCATAGTAGGCCTGCTGTTTCTCATTTAATTAAATGGGAAACTGCAAGCGAACTGCTAATCATTCTGTAATAATGGGGACAGTAATTTGATCCTACAGAAAATAGAAAGTAAAATGCTCTCTTCATCTTTTTCCAAGAACTTAGAAGTGTAGTCTAGGGAAAACCTATGGGCCCAAAGTGAGTTCTTTCTGAACTTGTCACACCCAGCCCCTGACAGTGGACCTGGCCTATACCCAATTGCTCTGCTATTTTACTTCACCATTTGTGGATGAGGCTAAATAGACTGATAATCTCTAACGAAACCAGTCTCGTAGTAATTAATGCACTAGTATCTGTGAACTACCCAAACAGGAAAAAAATACAAAAGTTTTCCATAAAGGCAAATAAAATAATCATTTTGCATCAGATGAGAGAGAGTGTGTAGTACTACAGGAGACTAGAATAACAAATACATTTCAAAGGTGATGAATCAGCAACATGGATCATATTTTATCCTAGAGAGCCAACCTGTCAGCCAATTTTGAAATGATAAATAAGAAACAATCTCTGATTTTCCCCTACCCTTTACACTATATCAAAAGCTACAAATTTTCCACTAATTTCCATTCATTCCCTTTTACAAGCAGGGATGCTCCAGTGTCCTTAGAATGTTAAATGAATATTGAAGGGAGTATAGATGATCCTGTAAATAACTAATTCTCTATGGGCTTTCGTTGGCAGAATCAGGACAAACAATTGTTTTTTATTAGCAAATAAGCCACATTATTTCACTTTCCCTCATGAGAACAACAGGTATCCAGCCCAGGCATGTGATTACTAATAACTGTTTCCACTAGTCTAGCTTACCAAATTGATTATTATTCTTTCATGTATTAGAATAAAGAATAAATTGGTTCCACAAAGGGTACAAAAAGAACGTGCCTTAAAGAGAATACCTGTTTTTCACTCTTTTCTAAAGTTCATAAACAGTCAAATTGACTAGATGGTTATACTCACATTCAGAAATGCATGTTCCTTCCTTTTGTTTTTTGTTATTTTTTAAAGATTTATTTATTTATTTGAAAGTCAGAATTACCTACAGAGAGAAGGAAAGGCAGAGAGAGAGAGAGAGAGAGAGAGAGAGAGGCCTTCCATCTGTTGGTTCACTCCCCAATTGGCCACAAAAATTGCAGCTGGGCCCATCTGAACCCAGGAGCCAGGAATTTCTTCTGGCTTTCCCATGCAGGTGCAGGGGCCCAAGAACTTGGGCCGTCTTCTACTGCTTTCCCAGGCCATAGCAGAGAGCGGTATTGGAAGTGGAGCAGCTGGGACTCGAACTGGTGACCATATGGGGTGATGGCACTTTAGGCAGCAGCTCTACCCACTACACTACAGTGCTGGCCCCCATCCTTCTTGTTACTCTACCATACTCTAAGGCATTGCCATAGATTGTAGGCTTAATATTAGGTTAGTAACATACTCATGTTCTACCTTATGAGAATGGAAAGTGTAGAGAAAACTATTTTCATTTAAAAATTAAGACAGATGTTGCATTTATCACTTCTGTACAAATACCATTGCTGATGATTCAGTCCAGGGTCTGGAAAGCTGTATGATATAGTCTATATTTGAACAGTTGGATTAACTCTATTACTTTGAAAGAAGAGATTTTGTTAGAAAACAATTTTCTCTATACCTATGGGGGACTGGCATATCTAATTAAAATCACAAATAGCTAATAGAATTGATTAATTCATTCTAAAGGAAAAATCTTATCTCCTCCAATCTCTCACCCTTAAATCAAATTCCAGGAGGCTTACAGATAACTTCCATTCTAGGATATTCAGAATGTTGATACAATAGGAAGGCAGAGCTTCTTCTAGATTTAGAGAGAGTCAGACATCAAAGGGGAATCTGATGAGGGTTGTGGAGGTTGGAGTCTTCTATTTTATTTTGCCAGATCAGAGATTAATTGCCAAGAATATTTATGTATGCACCACTTTAAGCTATATGTTAGAATACTATTTTATGATATAAGAACTCTAATAAAGGCAGCTGACATCTAGGTAAAACGAGACTCTGTACGGAAGAACTATTTTCTAGTTTTGAAATTTTATAAGATATGTGCAATAATTAACCCAGAAGTTTTAACATCATGCAGGTATGCAAAGACAATCAGAATTCAAGTCTTTTGGAAAATAAGTTCAACCTAATCTTTGACTTTTTATTCACTCATAAAACTCCTAGATGCATGTTGGAGATCAAGGTGCTAAGGTTAGTTTTAATAATCTGGAAATATGACATTTGTTTTAATAAAATGTAAGCAATGAGTAGAGCTACATTTATATTCAGTTGGTCAGATGTCTCAGTATTAACTAAGTCTGAGAAATTCATTTGGAAAACCTAACCCTGTATATTTCCTCCTCTTGCTAATTTACTCCTGTTACACCAGCTGTGCATTACTATAACAAAATATCTAAGACAAGCTACTTATGAAATAAAGATAAGTTTATTTAGTTCACAGTTTTGGAGGTTCAAATACATGGCACCTGCATGGGCACAGTTCTTCTAAGGACTGCATGGGGACCGTCAGATGGCCACGGCTGGAGTGCATTTTGGAGCATAGAGGACACAAAGAGAGAATGAGATTCCACAATTCCCTTTATTTTTTATTTATATAAAGGGAACAAATTTCATAATATAAAGTTTTAAGAACATAATGATATTTCCTACCCTACTCTTCTATCCCCCCACTCTTGCCCTTCCTCCTCCATCCTTTCTTATTTTTCTTTTAATTTTTACAATGACATACTTTCAATTTACTGTAAAATCACAAGCTTAACCCTCCACTAAATAAAGTAGTCAACAAGTAGTAATTAGAAAAAAAGAAACATTATTCCTTAAGAGTTCAGACAAAGGCTATAATCAATAATCAAATCTAAAATGCCAATTTACTTCATATACATTACATTTTTTTGTGCGCTCTGTGTATTAGTTACCAGAAATCAGGGAAAACATATGATATTTGCCTTTTTGAGATGGGCTTATTGCATTAAACGTAATGGTCCCCAGTTGCATACATTTTGTTGGGACACAACTCCCTTTAAAAGCAAGCCCTCAAGTCCCTAAGGATTTTGCATTCGGCCCCACTTCACTAAAACTTCACCACTTCCCAAAACTGCCACCCTGGCTACAAGCTTTTAACATATTGACTTTTGGGAGTTCCCCAAGCCAATACTTAAACCATAGGACATTCTTATAAGGTTAAATAGCAGTCAGTTTGCAGGCAAATCTTCCCCCTACTTTACCTTGGTTAATTCTCTGGTGATTTCTTAATAAGTAAACTATCTTTCTTTTCTTGTGGCATAATTTATCAGTCCCAGAACTAGAGTGAGAAAACAGATCAGATTCAAGGCCTTCTGAAAGTTCATGGAAAATGTATATAATGAAAACATTTATGCATGGATTAAAAAACATTTTGCAATAAAATAAACTTATCTTGTAAATCAATTTTTTTATGAGCTTCTCAAAGTACCCTTTAATGTGTAGTTTGTGGTGGGTAGAACAGACACTGTGTTAAAATTTAAAATGACTCCACTCTTTTAACCTTTTTATACTTCAAGTGGTAGTTGTGGGCGGGTGGGGGGAGGATTATAGAGCTATCAGTGGCACAAAGAGAGCTAGGAAAGCTGAGGTCTATAAATAAATTTTGCTACATTTTTAGACTACTGAAAGCTACAAATAAGTTTACAGAGTGTTCTGGATTTGTCTGTACCCTTGGCAGCATAGCCACAGATCTGGTCTTCACTATGATCCCCTTTCTTTTTTTTTTTTTTTTTATATTTTTCTGATATTGTTTTATTTATTTATTTTTTTATAACGCTTTTATTTAAAGAATATAAATTTCCAAAATACAGCTTATAGATTACAATGGCTTCCCCCCCCATTACTTCTCCCCCACCTGCAACCCTCCCCTTTCCCACTCCCTCTCCCCTTGCTTCACATCAAGATTCATTTTCAATTCTCTTTATATACAGAAGATCAGTTTACTATATATTAAGTAAAGATTTCAACAGTTTGCCCTCACATAGCAACACAAAGTGAAAAATACTGTTGGAGTACTAGTTATAGTATTAATTCACAATGTATAGCACATTAAGGACAGAGATCCTACATGATATATTTTTTTTAAAAATTGATTAATTTTCTAGGCAATTTCCAATTTAACACCAAGATTTTTTTTCATTTTTAATTATCTATATACAGAAGATTGATTCAGTATATACTAAGTAAAGATTTCATCAGTTTGCACCCACACAGAAACACAAAGTGTAAAATACTGTTTCAGTGCTAGTTATAGCATTACTTCACATTGGACAACACATTAAGGACAGATCCCACATGAGACGTAAGTACACAGTGACTCCTGAAGTTGATTTAACAATTTGACACTCTTGTTTATGGCATCAGTAATCTCCCTAGGCTCTAGATCCCCTTTCTTTTCTTTGTTAGAAGCAGATAGGTAAATTAACATGCTAGCAATATTTAACAGAAGCTCACTTGGAAAATGTAGGTGATATGGCCTGAGTACCATCTTATGAATTTTATTATAGCAGAAATCAGATGAGGGATTTTTTCAAAGGTGCCTTTTTTGAGTTAACAAGCACAATAAAAACAAAATCTATTCTTTGAAGCACCAAAAGAAAGTAATTTGTTTTGAAAGCTTTCCAGGACATTCTTTTATAACAAGCACTAAGATTCAATAGTATGGAACCAATGCTCACACTTTAAATCTTCAACACAGAGAACGAAAATTGTCTCCTTCCTGTTGTAACCCAAATGAAACTGAATGTGATTAAAGATGGAAGGCACTTTTGCATCATTGCCTGCAGAGCACTGCCAGCCAATTTTCAATCTGTTCAGCCAATGAGTGAATGACAAGCGTAAGAGATAGTGGAACTGCATACAAATGGATATGGTTGTATCATCTGCACAGTACAAGAATGCTAAACCTCTTCTGATTGACACCATAGCATAAGCATTTGTAAATTAAGAATCCCATCCTGAATCTGAACTATTCCATAGCCATGTTTTTAACAGAAGAATATTATTTTATTATTTAATTATCTGCAAAAGTGATTCTAGCCAAAGCAGAATGAGAAAGGGGGGAAATTAAAGGATTTTTAATATAATCAATATAAGTAGTTCAGAAGTTAGACCATCAATATCTACCTAAAGGTGTGTGTGTAGGTGAGTGTGTGTGCAGTTCAAAAAACTATTTAACCAACTCTTTTATTCAATTATGATTGTCTTGTTCATTACAGCATATAGTACAATACATGTCACATAGTGGAGGTTAAATAAATATACGTTCAACTCCAGTAAGATTTTCTCAACTTCTGTATGCTTTTTTTATGGGTATATTCACCAAATACCAGGCAAAAACCAATGCTTATGAAAACAACTAGCTTTTTAAACTAAATTGTGTTATTTGTTCCAACTAGAAAAATTCAGTAAGTAAACCAAATGTTTTGGATATTTTAGACTTTTCAATATCTAAATATCCATATACTTTGAGTTCTTTTGTAAAAATGCTCCTCAAAGAGTGTTAGTTTTCTATTGGGATCTCCTAAGAGCTCTTTCTAGCGTGAAGAATGCCCTACAGATGTTTTTGATACTTGATTTTGAATTCATTCTTTGGGTAGGGGGTCTAAAAGTGAAATCATCCTTCCTTCTGGCAGTTAGCAGGCTTTTATGTTTAAATACTGAGGTTGGTTAGGGGAAAAAAAAAAAAACAAAAGAAAAATGAAATAAAAAGGTTATGTATAGGGCCAGGCAAATAGTCTCATATTAGTTCTCAAACAGCATTTTCTAAAGATAAGCGCATATATTTGCAGCTTTCAGTTTGACAAAAAATCGTAGCTTGGGTTTGTGCAAACCCTAGTAAACAGGTGGTAACAAAGGACAAAATTAGAAAGTATTTTAAAATGGACTAATGGAGTATTTGCTGGCTTCAACAGATAATAAGCTGTTTTCTAGAATACAATTATAGTTTATCTGATTTCATTGAGTTCTGTGCAGTTTTGTTGTTTGTTTTTTTTTCATCTTTAAACTATATTACAAAGGATACAGGAAAACTCACACTGACACAAGCTTTTTTTGTCCTTAGAAATGCAAATGTTTCTTGTATCATATAGTTGATTACAACTCTTCTCTCTCTCTCTCTCTGTCTCCACACACACACAAACATACATAGACACATTTGAATTCTCTACTAATTTTATTAATTAACAACTAAAGTAAAATGTTACACATTCATCTTATAGTTATGCTAGGGTTTTATAATGATCTTTTATAATTTGGCGTTTTACGGTTGTGGAGGTAGTATAGAGACGTCTTCACTTGACAGAGTGAAGTATATTGCACTACTGCTGAAGCCCCCTCATTGGAGGCTTAATACTCTTCTTTTAACTCTGCTGAACCACAGCAGTGTTAATCTAGGGCTAATTATTCACATGACGAAGAAGTAAAAGATGAAAGGATTTAACCAGGGAAAGCTCCTGGGCATTGGCTGTAGTAATGATTTTCTTGGGTATCACACCAGGAGCTCAGACGACAAATGAAAAAATTGATAAAAGAGACTGTATCAAGCTACAAAGCTTCTACACAACAATCCACAAAATAATGACAATCTTACAGATTGGGAAAAATATTTTCAAACTATGTATCTGATAAGGAGTTAATATTCAAAATTTATTAATAATGTATAGCACTCATTAGTGGAGAAACACACAACTACATTTAGAAATGAATAAAATATATGAGTAACATTTCTCGAAAGAAGACATGGAAATGGCTAACAGGTATGCAAAATATTCCTGACATCTTTAACCCTCAAAAGAAAGAAAATCAAAACTACTATGAGATATCACCTCTTAGAAGTTAGGAAGGCTATAATCAAAAAGTCAAAAGCTAACAAATCCTGGTGAGGGTGTGGAGAAAAGGAAAATAATATACTCTGTTGGTGTGAATGCAAATTGATACAGCCATTATGGAAAACAGTATGTAGGTTCTTAAATAAATTAAAAATAAAATTACCATGTGAACTAGAAATTAACTTCTGAGCATATATATACCCAAAGAAAAATTAAATCACTATTTCATAGATATCTGCACTCCATGTTCAATGCAATATTATTCACAATAATTAAGACAGGAAAACTAAGTACTCATCAATGGATAAATGAGTAAACTGTAGCACATACAAGGATACTTCAAAACGTTCATGGAAAACATATTTCAAAGGTAAGTATATTTTGGTGCAAAAAGTTTTGAGATCCAGTCACACAAACGATCTTCAAAAAGTTCATGGAAATTTTGATTTACAAAAGGCCTATGCATGAATTTCAATTTTTTTTCACATAAAATATCTTTTTTAAAACCTAGAAGCCTTTTATATAAGGCATAGAAACTTCATACATTTCATATAGACAAATTTAGGAACATAGCAATTCTCTCCCTACCCTCTCTCCCCCACCTGCACTCCCACCTTTCTTCCTCCTCCCTCTTCTATTCCTGTTCTTACTTTTTACTAAGATCTATTTTCAATTAACTTTATACACATAAGATTAACCCTACACTAAGTAAACAGTTCAACAAATAGCATGGGAAAAAAAAAAACTGTTCCTCAACAGTTGAGATGAGGGCTGTTCAAAGTCTTCGCCTCTCAAAGTGTCCATTTCACTTCTATAGATTACCTTTTAGATATTCTATTAGATACAACAGATCAGGGAAAATATATGGTATTTGTCTTTTTGGGATTGACTTAATTCACTAAGTATAATGGTTTCCAGTTGCATCCATTTTGTTTCAAACAACAGGATTTTTTTTAAAAAAGATTTATTACACAGAGAGAGAAGGGAGAGGTAGCAAGAGAGAGAGAGGTCTTCCATCCACTAGTTCACTCCCCAAATGGCTGCAACTGCTGGAGCTGTACAGATCCAAAGCCAGGAGCCAGGAGCTTCTTCAGGGTCTCCCACGTGGGTGCAGGGGACCAAGGACTTGGGCCATCTTCCACTGCTTTCCCATGCCATAGCAGAGAGCTGGATTGGAAGTGGAGCAGCCCAGACTCGAACTGGTGCCCATATGGGATGCTGGCACTGCAGGCAATGGTTTACCTGCTGCGTCACATCCCCAGCCTCAACTTTTTGGGTTTATCGCTGTGTAATATTCCAGGGTGTACATATACCATAATTTCTGTATCCAGTCTTCAGTTGATGGACATCTGGGTTGGTTGATTCCGTACCTTAGCTATTGTGAATTCAGCTGCAGTGCTGAGTCCCAGTTTCTCTGATTCCAATCAAGCTTCTGGGTACTGCACCCGGGAAGGTAGCAGAAGCACAAATACTTATGCCCTTGCTATGCAGGTAGGAGAACAGAATGAAACTCCTGACTCCTGGCTTCAGCCTGGACAGACTTGGCTGTTGTAGCCATTTGTGGAGGGAACCAGGAGATAGAATATTCTCTCTCTCTCTCTCTCTCTCTCTCTCTCTCTCTCTCTCCCCCTCCCTGTTGTTCTGCCTTTCAAAGAAATCTTTTAAAAAAACAAAAAAAGGTTGTAGTGGTTGAGACTCATGCTAAATGAGTAGATTTTAGCTGCTCTTATCGCAAAAACAGAAAAACAGTGAGTGTGTGAGTTAATGGACATCTTAATTTGCTTCAGTGTAGAAATTTTTTATATCTGCATGTATCTCATAATATCATGTTGTATATCTTAAGCATACACAGTAAGATTTTTTAAATGAATGAAAATTAAAGTCAGAGGGTGAATTCAGCCTCTGTGTGTGTCTCTGTGTGTGCATATCTCTCTGTCTGTCTGCTCTTTCTGTATTTCCCTTCCACTGTCTATTATGAAATGATGTAGTAAAGCCCTCATGAGATGCTGGCCCCTTAATCTTGTTCTTCCCAGCATCTAGAATTATGAGAAATAAAGTTTTGTAAACTATGAATTACCAAGTCTATGATATTCTGTTATGTAGCAGCACAAAATGGACTAAGACAGTTCCCATTGCACTCAGAACAATGCTTGGAATATAATAAGCCCCCAAATTGTTTCATTAAGTAGAAACATAAATATACAATTGCGTACCAGGCATCTCTATGTACTCAATGTGGAAAGATTTACTTGACTTCTTCCATTTATGTGACCTCTCACAATCATCAAACTCAGTTGATTTTACTTAATGTTTATTAAAACCATCATCTTCTTTATAACTCTCTTGACTGTAGGCTGTTACTCTCTCTCTCTCTCTCTCTCTCTCTGACTTGCAAATAAGTAAATTTTTAGAAAAAAAGAATCTCTCTAATAGTAGCTCAGAATGAAGTACAGTTCTTACAACATTATAAAATAATGAGTAATGTGTTAAGAAATTTAGAATATATGAAAAAGACAATTGTTTGTTCATGTAAACTGACCAAGAACACCAGTTCTTTACTGATTTTTCAGTATCATCCTGTGCGAACAACTTCTGGACTATTCTCTGCCCCCCCCCCACTTTTTTTAAAAAAAATATTTATTTATTTGAAAGTCAGAGTTACACACAGAAAGAGCAGAGACAGAGAGAGAGAGATGTCTTCCATCCGCTGGTTCACTCCTCAATTGGCCGCAACAGCTGGAGATGTGCTGATCCAAAGCCAGGAGCCAGGAGCTTCTTCAAGGTCTCCTACGTGGGTGCAGGGGACCAAGGACTTGGGCCATCTTCTACTGCTTTCCCAGGCCATAGCAGAGAGCTGGAGTGTAAGTGGAGCAGCCAGGTCTTGAAATGGCACCCATATGTGATGCCGGTGCTTCAGGCCAGGGCATTAACCTGCTGCACCACAGTGCCAGACTTTTTTTTCCCCCTTTTCAAAACTGCTCAAATTGCTCCAAATGTCACTTCAAATTTCTTGACAATAATCAGTGTTCTAAGTCAGTGATCATAACACATGGATTGCCAGGTGCTATCATTTTTGACAATAAATCAACATTTATTTCAGTTGTGCTTAGGCAATTTGTTGATGAAAACTTTCCCAAGTTGTCACAATGATTTCCAAGAACCCTCAAGCAAATGGCAAGTCTAAAAGAATAACACTGACTATTAAAGATGTCCTGAACTAGACTATTGATGAGATTAGTTAATGAGACTTGTCAAGCTTCTCATTGTTCCAGGTGTTATTTCAGTATCAATTACAGCAGTGGATTCTGCTGACTTACCAATGGGAACACAATGTAAAATTATATTTCATAAATTTCAAAGTTTAGTGAAATATCATCCACTTTCCCTGTCTCCCAAATAGTTTACAAAGCTAACCAAGAGGGGCCAGCACTGTGGCTTACTGTGTAAAGCCGCATCCTTCGGTGCCAGCATCCCACATGGGCTCCAGTTCGTCTCGGCTGCTCTACTTCTGCCCCAGCTCCTTGCTAATGCACCTGAGAAAGCAGCAGAGGATGGTCCAAGTCCTTGGGCCCCTGCACCCACATGGGAGATCTAGAAGAGGCTCCTGGCTTTGGATCTGCCCAGCTCCAGCCATTGGGGCCATTTGGGGAGTGAACGAGTGGATGGAAGAGCTCTCTTTCTGTTTCTTCCTCTCTGTAACTCGGCCTTTCAAATAAATAAATAAATCTTTTTGAGAAAAAAAAAGCTAATCATGCAGTCATCTTGTTTCAGTCATGTGTGTCTCATCTCTTTTTTTCAAATTAGACGGAGTGTTTGTTAGAAACTATGAACACTGGACACAGAGGTATGAGACTATAATTTTGGTCACGAGAACTGTGTCACAGAAGATGCAGGATATAGAAATATCATGTTAGTCAGCTGCAAAGACATCATTCCTCACTACCATTATTTCAGTAACTTTCCATGTCCACAGAACAAGCTCAGGCAGCTATATTTTTTGGTTATTTATGCCATCTATGCCACATTCATTCACTTAATTCTCACAACAATGTATATGAGAAGTTCTATTATTTTTAAAACTTAAGAGAGTGAGGATCAAAAAAAAAGACTAAGTTATTTGTCTAAATTTTAATAAATGACTAAGTCAGATTGGAAGTCAGAATTTCTATTTACCCATTAAGCCTGTATTTTTCTTCTACATGCACCCCCCCTTTCAGTGAAAAACAAATCCACTCTTTTCTCAGGTCACAAACATTAGTGGAAGATTATAGGTATATGTGTATGTGCGTGTGTGTGTGTGTGTGTGTGTGTGTGTGAGTATTTGCTAAAGTAACTCAATGAGATTTTGAAAATATGTATTTGTAATTCATAAGATTCATTTAACTTAAAATCAGAATAGGTTTTAAATATGACAAGGAGGTTTATCCATAAAATGACAAAATCATGATTGTTTTAGATTTATTTTGGTGCATTACATAATGATTGAGTGTAAGTTTAGCTCAACATAGTTGCTACTGAAATGTATAACCTTGGGCAAGCATTTCATTGTTCTTTGCCTTGGTTTTCTTATTTTTAAAGTGAGAAAAAAATGAGGATAAAGGGCCGCAATTGTGGTGTAGTAGGCTAAGCCTCCACCTGTGGCAACAACATCCCATATGGGTGCCAGTTCCTGTCCTGGCTGCTGCTCTTCTGATCCAGCCCTCTGCCCTGGGAAAACAGTGGAAGATGGCCAAGGTGCTTGGGCCCCTGAACCACCGTAGAAGGCCTGGAAGAAGCTCCTGGCTCCTGGCTCCCAGCTTCAAATCAGCCCAGCTCCGGCCATTGCAGCCATGTGGGGAGTGAACCAGTGGATGGGAGACCTCTCTCTCTGTAACTCTATCTCTCAAATAAATAAATATATTTTTTAAGGTGAAGATAATATGGGTTCCTATTGTTAAGTGACATGACAAATGTAAGATGTCATCACAGTGTCTGCAACACAGAAAACACTCAATATCAGTTATTAGTTATCTTATAGAAACTATTCACTACTTGCCTTTACATTTTATTGGTTTTTTTTTTGGTTTTTATTTTTATGTACACATAGCCCAAAGTATAACACTGCTCCCTTTCTACTCAAAATAAAATGCATTGACCTAGAAATGAGAACGGTAGAATTGGAGAACAATTAGTGCATTGAAGTGCTTAAGTTTGGGTGGGTAGGTTGGAATAAGATCACTCCTAGATTTATATGCTAAATTTGCATGTTTACAATTTCCTACATGTAATGAAAATCAATGAAAGTTTTTGATCAAAGCAAGATATGATGATGAATATGATGTCTGGGAAGGCTCAATCTATCAGAAATACACTACGTAAATTAGCATTAGTAAAAGCAAAAGACTAAAAGCTAATGCAGCTAGAATACAGTTCTCACATTTTTAAAATATATTCAGAGGAAAAATCAAAAGCAATTTACAGATTCAACATGATACCAATTAAAGTACCAAAGACATTCCTCTCAGATATAGAAAAAATGATGCTGAAATTCATATGGAAACACAGGATATCTTGAACAGTTAAAGCGATCTCATATAACAAAAACAAAGCCGGAGGCATCACAATACCATATTTCAATACATACTACAAGGCAGTTATAATCAAAACTGCCTGGTACTGGTACAAAAACAGATGGATAGACCAATAGAACAGAATAGAAATACCAGAAATCATCTACAACCAACTTATATTCGATCAAGGAGCTAAAACTATTCTCTGGAGCAAGGGCAGTCTCTTCAACAAATGGTGATGGGAAAACTGGACTTCCATATGCAGAAGTATGAAGCAAGACTCCTACCTTACCCCTTACACAAAAATCCATTCAAAATGGATTAAAGACCTAAATCTACGACCTGATAACATCAAATTATTAGAGAGCATTGTGGACCCTGCAAAACATTGGCACTGACAAGGAGTTCTTGGAAAAGACTCTAGAGGCACAGACAGTCAAAGCCAAAATTAACCAATGGGATTACATCAAATTGAGAAGCTTTTGTATTGCAAAAGAAATACTCAGGAAAGTTAAGAGGCAACTGACAGAATGAGAGAAGTTATTCACAAACCATACAATTGATAAATGATTAATAACCAGAATATATAAAGAGATCCAAGAAACTCAACAACAACAAAACAGACAACCCAGTTAGGAAATGGGCAAAGGACTTAAACAGATATTTTTCAAAAAGGAAATCCAAATGTCCAATAGACACATGAAAAAATGCTTAGGATCACTACCCCTCAGGGAAATGCAAATGAAAACCACGATGAGGTTTCACCTCACCCCAGTTAGAAAGGCATTCATACAGAAATCAACCAACAACAAATGTTGGCAAGGATGTGGAGAAAAAGCTACCCAAATCCACTGTTGGTGGGAATATGAACTGGTAAAACCACTACAGAAGGGGCCGGCGCTGTGACACAGTGGGTTAATGCCCTGGCCTGAAGCGCCAGCATTCCATATAAGCGCTGGTTCAAGATCCGGCTGCTCCACTTACACTCCAGCTCTCTGCTATGGCCTGGGAAAGCAGTATAAGATGGCCCAACTCCTTGGGCCCCTGCACCTACATGGGAGACCCTGAGGAAGCTCCTGTCTCCTGGCTTTGGGTAGGCACATCTCCGGCTGTTGCGGCCAATTGGGAAGTGGACCAACGGATGGAAGACCTCTCTTTCTGCCTCTCCTTCTCTCTGTGTGTAACTCTGACTTTCAAGTAAATAATTAAATATTTTTAAAAAACACTATGGAAGACATTTTGGAGATACCTCAGAAATCTGAATATATACCTATCCTATGGCCTAGCATTCCCACTCCTGGGAATTTACCCAAAGGAGATGAAATAAGCAAATAAAAGAGTTATCTACACCGCCATGTTTATTGCAGCTCAATTTACAATAGCTAAGACATGGAATCAACCTAAATGCCTGTCAACCAAAGACTGGATAAAGAAATTATGGGATGTGTACACCATTGAATACTACACAGTGGTAAAAAAAAATGAAATCTGAAAAGTACTTTACACTTTATGTTTCTGTGTGGGTGCAAACTGTTGAAATCTTTACTTAATATATACTAAATTGATCTTCTGTATATAAAGATAATTGAAAATGAATCTTGATGTGAATGGAATGGGAGAGGGAGCAGGAGATGAGAGGGTTGCAGGTGGGAGGGAAGTTGTGGGGGGGGATCCACTTTAATCCATAAGCTTTACTTTGGAAATTTATATTTATTAAATAAAAGTTTAATAAATGAAATCTGGTCATTTGCAACAAAATGGATGAATATGCAAAACATCATACTTAGTGAAATAAGCCAGTCCCAAATGGACAAATACCATATGTTCTCCCTGATCTGTGATAACTAATAGAGTACCTAAAAAGAAATCTGTTAAAGTGAAATTGACACTTTGAGAAGCAATGACTTGAACAGCACTTGTCTTGACCATCATTCCTATAATATTTCTTTAACTTTTAACCAATTTCCTAATAGATTGTAATTATGATCAAAGTGACTGCATGGATATTAGAAATGGTGATTTCATGTATCCAAATCAGAGTTATATGTTCTGTATTAACACAAGCATCATTCAAGATGTATAAACATGTTTAAAACACTAGATATACCAGAGTGGTTTTCTCTGACATGCAAACATTTGAATGAAAATCTGTAGCAAACATCAGAAGAGTATTTTAAATATTCTGATTCCCTACACAGCAGACTCATAGAATGGCAGATGTCCTAAATAGCACTCTGGCCTCAGAATCAGCCCTTAAGGCAATCGGATCTGGCTCAAGAGCCCATGAGAATATTCTAGGCATGGAAAGCCAAGACACTCTGGAAAAAAAAAAAGAAGACCTAAATGAAAGATCTCTGTGAGTGAGATCCCAGTGGAACGAATGGGGCCATCAAAGAAGGAGGTACCTTTCTCTGAAGGGAGGAGAGAACCTCCACTTTGACTATGACCCTGTCGGAATAAGATTGAAGTCAGCGAACCCTAAAGGCTTCCATAGCCTTGGCAACTCATGACTAGAGCCTAGGGAGATTCCTGATGCCATAAACAAGAGTGTCAAATTGTTAAATCAACTTCAGGAGTCACTGTGTACTTACGTCTCATGTGGGATCTGTCCTTAATGTGTTGTCCAATGTGAAGTAATGCTATAACTAGCACTGAAACAGTATTTTACACTTTGTGTTTCTGTGTGGGTGCAAACTGATGAAATCTTTACTTAGTATATACTGAATCAATCTTCTGTATATAGATAATTAAAAATGAAAAAAAAATCTTGGTGTTAAATTGGAAATTGCCTAGAAAATTAATCAATTTTTTAAAAAAATATATCATGTAGGATCTCTGTCCTTAATGTGCTGTACATTGTGAATTAATACTATAACTAGTACTCCAACAGTATTTTTCACTTTGTGTTGCTATGTGAGGGCAAACTGTTGAAATCTTTACTTAATATATAGTAAACTGATTTTCTGTTTATAAAGAGAATTGTAAATGAATCTTGATGTGAAGCAAGGGGAGAGGGAGTGGGAAAGGGGAGGGTTGCGGGTGGGGGAGAAATTAGGGGGGGGAAGCCATTGTAATCTATAAGCTGTATTTTGGAAATTTATATTCTTTAAATAAAAGCGTTATAATAAATAAATAAATAAATAAATATTCTGATTCCCTTTCCTGTGGGAGTTATAGGTAAGAATGAAAACTAGAAAAAGCCAAGGTCTGTACTTTTTTATAACTTTGAAATATTGTCTTTAGATGCTTTTTTATTATTTAGAAGACTACATGCTCTAAAAATTCGCCTTCTATAAAATTAAATCTTTAAGCAAGAATTTAAAATACATTATCTGTTGAGGCCATAGGGTACTTTCTGTTTTATTTTAGGACGAAGTTAAGAGAATATTCTTGGCTTTGAAGTAGAAAAGGAAATTGAAAATGATTGCAGAGCAGAACTGATCATTGACTGAGAAAAACACTCGGTGTGGGGCACGATAAATCTAATTCAGACCCTAATATCCTCCTGGGCCTAGAAAATGACTGTTACTTATGAATGAGGGGTCTTATAAAGGCATTGCTTATAATGTTTTGCCAAAATAACAGATGAAAAACACTGTGTTTACCTAAGGTTTCCTTACTGAATACCAGAGGAACATCTTAATGTTCTTAATTAATCAGTGCTTAAGGCAACAGGCATACAAAGAAAGAAAGCAGCATGTTTCTGGGATAGATGGCATTAAAAACAAACAAAAATACAGCCATTATTAAACAGAGTCAATGGTAGTCCTTCAATTAAATATACTGTAATGTGTACAAAATAAGAGAAACAGTGAAATAGTGAATTATATAAACAGGTTTAATAGAAAATAGATTCAGATGTTTCAGAAGTGAAATTAAATGCAGCTAAGACAAAAGAAACATTGTTGTCATAGCCTTGGAGATCTATCTGACTAGTGAAATGCTGTAAGTTACAAATTCTCTTAAGTAATGAACTCTTGTACCTTATGGTTAACTTTTTCAACTGTTGAATCATATGTACAAGCTGGTCTTAATTTTTCATTTCAAGCTTTATTTTAATACATGTTGGCATTCTTTTCACACTAGCCACTTGGTTGGTTGGTTGGTTGAATGATAAGAAGAAAGTTGTTCATGTGTGTCCCATGCTAATACATTCTTATTGTGACTAGTAGCTGAGCCTCAATGTTTTGGGGAGATCCTACCACCAACGTTACCAGGCTTCTTTCCATCTCTCTTACACTGGCCAAATGGTTCTTTTTTTTCCTAGAGGCTTTGAAGTGAGGAATAACTCAAGTGAAACTGACTTAACTGAATTTAAAAAGACAAAACTACTTGAGCTTTTTTTCTTTTTTAATTTTGGAAAATAAATGAAGAGTATGAAGAATAAATGCTGTCATTTCACCTTGAAAGCAATTAAACAAAATGCAAAAGAATAAAATTTCCATTTTGTTCCACTTCTATTATAACTTTGCTTAATATAATGACAGCTTTTCCAAAGTTATTACTGGAAAAAAAAATCATGTTTCAGAAACTTTGAGGAAACATTTCTCAGGTTTTTTATATGCTCTTTACCTTGTGCTTTACTCAGATATCAAACACCTGTTTGAGAAAGGTTTTAGAGCCTGACAGCTCTGAAGGGCTATCTAGGTAGCCTTCATAGCATTCCAAAAACGTGCCTTTCAATAGAAAGCCCTGACACCAAGCTGTGTAGCAGTGACAGCTTGTACATTCCATCAAGTCCCAGTACTTTTTTTTTGTCTGGCACAAAGGAAAATCTGCATTGTCAATAACCTCGATGAACCTCCCACAGAGCTTCACTCAGGAAAGCCTACAAGTACAGTATAATATTGGCAAAAGAATAAATGAACATATCAAATGGACACCAATGAAAGCTTCTCTGTCCTTGGAAGAGGACATTAATGCATACCTTTTAGAATGTGCTAAAATATACATAAAACAGAATGTGCCACCTTAAGCATTTTTAAATGTATAGTTCTGTGATATTAAGCGTATTCATATTGTTGTGAAGCCATCACCACTGTTCATTTCTAGAACTTTGTTCCTCATGCAAAACTGAGACTTTATATTATTGAATAATGCTTTCCCATTGGCTCTTGTTCCCAACCCCTAGAAACCACCATTTTATGTTCTATCTCTGTGAATTTCACTATTCTAAATACTTCAAGTAAATGGAATTATATATTTCTTTATATAACTAGCTTATTTCACTTGGCATAATGTCCTCAAAGTTTGTCCATGTTGTGGCATGTGATAGAATTTCCTTCCCTTTTAAGGCTGAATAATTTTCTTTTATATGTATACATCACATATTATTTATCCATTCAACTAAAAATGAATGTTAGAATATCTTTCACACTTGGCTACTATGAAAAATGTGGCTATGAATATTAGTGTGTAAATACCGCTTCAAGACCTGACTTTCAATTATTTTAGGTATACACATACAGGTGGAATTGCAGGAACATAATGGTAATTCTATTTGCCATTTTTTGAGGAACCATTATACTGTTTTCCACAGCATCTTAAATTCCCAAAACAGAATAAGGCTTCTAGTTTCTCTATATCTTTGCCAATGCTTACAAGAGGCCTTCAAAAAGTTCATGGAACATGCATATTATGAAAAAGCTGCAAGAATTTCAAAAAATATTTTGCACCAAAATAAATTTACCATTTAATTCAGCTTTCCCATGGACATTTCAATCTAACTGAATCTTCATACCCTTTGATCAACATCTCCTTTCCCCACATACTTGCACCTCCCTCAGACTACTCTCTGGTGATAGCTTGCTATTCTCTGTTTCTAGGCGAGTGACTTTTTCAGACTCCATATATAAATGAGATCATAGAGTATGTGTTTCACTGTGCTTGGTTTATTTCACTAAGCATATATTGTGTTTTCATTTTAATTTATTTCAAGATAAACATATTTTAAAATTTTCTTTCTGGTTTCTACTTCAGCTTGTTAGTTGTGTAGGAGTATGCTGATTAATTCACATAGTTATGTATTTTCTGATTTTTCTTCACTATTCATTCGATTGTAATTGGAAAGGACGTATACTTTGAATGGTTTTCATCTAAATTCTTAAATTTGTCGAGGCAACTTGTGGATAAGGATTTTCTTATCCTAGAAAATGTTCCACATTCTCATTTTTCCACTTAAGACAAATGTGTTTTCTGTTCTTATTGATTGGAGTGTTCTTTTATCTGTTAGATCCATTTGCTCTATGTTGTTGTTCAAGTCCTCTATTTACTTATTGATCACATGCCTCATTATATCTTCTACTATTTTAAGTGGGATATTGATGTCTCTTACTATTATTGTAGTGGTATATATTTCTCTCTAAAATCCTGTTAATGCTTTATTCATCTACTTAGGAGCTCTGATGTTTGGTTCATGCATATTTATGAATATAATATCATTTTAAAGAATTGATCCTCTTATTATTTAATATCTTTCTTGATCTCATAAGATTTTTAGCTTAACATATGTTTTTCTGATGTTCAAATATATAGCCCTGTTATCTTTTGGTTAATTATTTTAATGGGATGCCTTTTTTTATACTTTCATATCAATTATATATGTACTGACATTAAAGGTGAAACTCATAGACAGCATATAGTTGGATTCTGTTCTCTTATACATTCTGGCAATGATTGATTTTGATTAGAGTTCAATCAATTTTCATTATTATAATTATTGAGACAGAAGGATTTATTATCACACTTTATTTGTTTTCAGTATATATTATATAGCTTTTTTGTTCCTCATTTCCTTCCTTCTTATCTTACTTTTTGTTTAGTTTATTTTCATGTATATTTTTTAAATTTTTAAAAACATTTTTAAAAAACTAACAGAGAAAGAGACAGACAGAAGTCTTTCATCTGCTGGTTCACTTCTAAACTGTCTGCATCAGCCAAGTCTGAGCCAGGCCAAAATGTGCTGTGCAGGAGGTTGGAATTCAATCTACGTCTTCTCGGTGGGTGGCAGGGACCCAAGCACTTGAACCATTATCTGCTGCCTCCCAGGGTGCATATTAGCAAAAAGGTGAAATCATACGTGAAGCCTGGACTCTAACTGAAGCACTTCAATACAGGCTGCAGACCTTCCAAGTGGCATCTTAACTGCTGTGCCAAATGCCTACTCCATAGTTCATTTTTCATAATGAAATGTCTTCATTTTTTAAATTCCATTTCTGGCATTTCTTCAGTCTCATCATCTTCACATTCTAGTATTGAAATGTTTTGTTCTTTGGAAGGCATCATGTTATCTTCCTTTTTTTAATTTCTGTGATTATTTTTATTTGTGGAGGTACTTATTGCTTGAAAATCAACAACTCAAGAATCTCTAGAGCATGTGCAAACATGGAAATTGAATAACATGCTCCTGAATATACAGTGGCTGCCTACATCAAGAAATGGGAAAGGTGTCAAATAAATGAGCGATCAATGCATCTCAAGGATCTAGGAAAACAACAGCAAACCAAACCTCAAATTAGTAGTAGACAAAAAGTAATCAAAATTAGAGTAGAAATAAACAAAATGGAAATCGAAAAAACAATATAAAAGATCAGCAAAATGAATAGCTGGTTTTTTGAAAAAATAAACAAAATTGACATACCATTGGCCCAACTAACCAAAAATAAAAGAGATGAACTAAACCAATAAAACTATAGATGAAAAAGTAAACATAACAACAGATACCACAGAAATAAAAAGAATCATCAGGAGTTACTACAAAGAGCTGTATGCCAACAAATTGTGAAACTTAAAAGCAATGCATAGATCCATGGACACAAACAGCCTACCAAAATCTAGCCTTGAAGACATGGAAAAACCTAAACAGACCAATAATCAAGACAGAAATTGAATCAGTAATAAAAAACCCTGCTAAATTCTATGAGGCATTTAAAGAACTAATGCCAATTCTTCTCAAGCTATTCAAAAAAACTGAAATTCCTTCTATGAAGCCAACATCACCTTAACTCCTAAACCTGAAAAAGATACAACAGAGAAAGAGAATTACATACCAATTTCCCTGGTGAACATGAATCCAAAAGTCCACGACAAAATCCTACCCAATTGAATCCAATGACACATCAGAAAGATCATTAACATGGACCAAGTGGGATTTATCCCTGGTATGCAGAGATGGTTCAACATTTGCAAATCAATCAATGTGATACATCACATTAACAAACTGAAGAACAAAAACCATTTGATTATCTCAATAGATGCAGAGAAAGCATTTGATAAAACACAACATTCTTTCACAATGAAATCCTGAAGCAAATTGTGTATAGAAGGAACATTCCTCAACATATTCAAGGCAATTTATGACAATCTCATGGCCAGCATCTTATTAAATGAGGAAAAGTTGGAAGCATTCCCACTAAGATCCAGAACCAAACTAGGATAAGCATTCTGACCATTGTATTCAATATAGTTCTGGAAGTTTTAAACAGAGCCATTAGGAAAGAAAAGGAAATCAAAGTGATACAAATTGAGAGGGAAGAAGTCTAACTATCCCTATTTGCAGAAGACAAAATTCTATATATAGGCGAACCAAAAGACTCCACTGAGAAACTATTGGAACTCATAAAAGAGTTTGGTGAAGTGGCAGGATATAAAATTAACACACAAAAATCAATAGCATTTGTAAGCATGACAATGCCACAGCTGAGAAAGAATTTTTAAGATCAGTCTCATTCACAGTATCTAAAAAAAATTAAATGCTTTGGAATAAATTTAATCAAGGATGTCAAAGGTGTCTACAATGAAAATTACAAAACATTAAAGAAAGAAATAGAAGAAGACACAAAAAGTGGAAAAATATTCCATATTCATAAATTGGAAGAACCAATATTATCAAAATATCCATACTACCAAAAGACCAAAAGCAATTTACAGATTCAATGCAATCCCAATCAAAATACCAAAGACATTTTTCTCAAAAGAAAAAAAAATGATTCTGAATTTCATATGGAAACACAGGAGACCCTGGATAGCTAAAGCACTCTTATACAACAAAAACAAAGCTGGAGGCATCACAATACCAGATTTCAAACATACTACAGGGAAGTTGTAATCAAAATAGCCTGGTACTGACACAGAAACAGATGGATAGACCAATGGAACAGAATAGAAATGCCAGAAATCAATCCACCCATCTACAACCAACTTATCTTTGACAAAGAGCTACTTTGAGCAGCCCTTGTCTCTACTATTGAGGGACAGTTTTTTTTTTTCATAGTATTTGCTAAACTCTATACTTTAGTGTAGGGTTGATCTTATGTGTATAAGTTTAATTGAAAATGTATCTTATTAAAAATAAGAATGAGAATAGGAGAGGGTTGAGAAAGAAGGGTGGGAGTGCAGGTCAGAAAGAGGGTAGGGTGGGAAGAATTGCTATATTCCTAAATTTGTATTTATGAGATGTATGAGGTTTGTGTACCTTAAATAAAAGGTATCTGGGGAAAAAACTTGATTCCCAGTGTAACAATATTGAGAGGCAATGGGACCATTAAGATGTAGTTAAGTTGTGGTGCCTCCACCTTCCTGAATAGATTAATGTAGCTTCTGCAAGACTCAGTAAGTTGTTTGTTTTTAACGATTTACTTATTTTTGAAAAGCAGAGTTACAGAGAGAGAAGGAGAGATAGAGAGATCTTCCACCTGTACCCTGAACCAGCGTTCAGTCCCCAAATAGCCACATTGGTGGGGTCTGGGCTGGGCTGAAGCCAGGAGCCAGGAGCTTTGTTGAGGTGGCAGGGACCCAAGAACTTAGGCCATTTTCTGCTGCTTTCCCAGGCACATTAGCAGGGAGCAGGATTGAAAGTGGAGCAGCCAGGACTCAAATCGGCTCTCATATAGGATGCAGCATCATAGGTTGCAGCCCTGAGTTAGTTGTTTTGAGAGCAGACGGTTGTAAAGTGAATTTGACTTCCTGGACTCACTCTCCTTTCTTTTCTGGCACTTGTGCCACTTGTGCTTCTCTTCTGTGTATGCCCACATCCGGTTTCCCATGACATAGCCCTCAACAGAAGTCAAACAGAAGACAATGCCGTGCTCTTGGACTTCAGCTCTTGTGAGCTGTAATAAGCAACTTTTCTTCATGAACTACAATCTCAAGTATTCTATTTTAGCAACTGAGAAGACTAAAAAACAATTCAAGTTCAATTACATAAAAATAATCCTATACAGTTCTGCCCATGCACTTTACGTTATTCATGTTCCAATTTACATCTTTATATACTATGTACTCATTAACATAGCTTTATAATTATTTCTATGCTTTCATTTTTCAAAATTATAATACTGGATTCTATATTTGTCCATGTATTTACCTTTTCTGTAAAAGTTTATTTTCTGATGGTTTTGAGTTAGTATACTTTCTTTTTAAAAAGTGTATTTATTTATTTGAAAGAGCTACAGAAAGAGGGATAAACAGAGCAAGAGAGAGGTCTTCCATGCACTGGTTCACTCCCCAAAGGGCTGCAAAAACCAGAGCTGGGCCAGGCTGAAGCCAGGAGCCAGGAGCTTCATCCAGGTCTCCATGTGGGAGCAGGGGTTCAAGTACTTAGGCCATCTTTCACTGCTTTTCCAGGCACATTACCAGGGAGCTGGATTTGAAGTGGAACAGCCTGGACAAGAAGTGGTGCCCATATGGGATGCCAGCAAGACAGGTGCAGCTTAGGGTGCTATGCCACAATGCTGGCCCTAACTTAATATACGTTCTTAGTATATTTGAGTCTAATATTCTTTCTTTTGAACTAGATGGGCTCTAGAATTTCTGGAAGGGCAGTTCTAAGGTTAATGAGCTCTTTCGGGTTTTATTTATCTGGCAAAGACTAAATATCACTCTCATATTTGAAGCAAAGTTTAATAAATATAAAATTCTCTGTTGACAGGTTTTTTTTTTCCCTTTTACATATTGAAATGTATCATCCCACTGCCTTATAGCCTGCAAGACTTCTGCTATGAAATCCATGAATAATCTTAATAAGTGTCATTTATGGATGAGTAGTCACTTTTTTAATGTTGTTTTCTAAATTATTTGTTACTGGCTTTTGAAACTGAATAAAGTGTGGCTTGGTGCATTTCTTTTCAGTTCAACCTACTTTGAATTTGTTGAGCTTCTTTTATTTGTATATTCATGTCTTCTCTCACTTGGGGGAAATTTTTGCCATTATTTGAATAAGTTATCTGCCCTTTCCTTCCTTTTTCTTCTTCCTGTGACTCCTGTAACGCACATATGGATCGGCTTTATTGTATATCAAAAACCTCTTATGCACTGTCCTCTTTCTCCATTCTTTTTTTTCCTCTCTTCTGACACAAGAATGTCAAATGATCTGTGTTCCAATTTGCTTATTATTCCTTCTATGGAAATCTGCTATTCAAATACTGTAGTAAATTTTCCCATTCAATTATTTTATTTTTCAATCCCAGAATGTGTTCATTTCTTTATCATTATTTCTAACTCTTTCTTGATATTCTCATTTTGTTCATGTTTAGCTTTCCTGATTTACTTCCTTTAGTTCTCTGTCAATGTTCTCTTATAGGTCATTGAGCATTTGGACAGTTTTGAAGCTTCTGCCATGCAATTCTGAATCCTATCTTCTTAAGAATGATTTCTTGAGATTTATTTGATCTTTTTGAAAAGGGAGTATGTCCTAGTCTTTATCTGATGTGCAATTTGTTGTTGAAATTGCACATTGAAAAACCAGTCACTTCCTTTAGTCTGTGCAGACTGGCTCTGTGCCAGCCCTTCACTGTTCAGCATAGCATAAGGATTTAATGTGTTCTTGAGCCTTTTCTGAACTTATGTCTTCTCTGGGTTTCTGTATGTGCTTTTTCTCCAGTTCCCCATTGTACATGACTCATTTTAAAATGTCTTAATTTCCTCCAGAGTATCAGCCTTGATTATTCTTCAGGTCTTAGGTACGTGCTTCCATTCTTCTGTCTATAATCTCTTGCTCCCCAGTACTCACGAGTGTGTAGTCTTTCAGTCATTTGCATATGCTGCGGCACCAACCTCTGCCATTGGTGAACTTCAGGCTGATAGAGGATCTAAATCACCATTCCCAATACTCTGAGTCTGGTGAAATAGAAGCTATTCCCTCAGGCAGGCCCTAGACAAGCTAGAACGTTGAAAACAAGCTTTTCTTCCTTCTATTCTTACCTATGGAGGGTCCAGGTATTGAGCAGCTTCCCTTTAATGTTGCCATACCAGACTGGGGAGGAGGTATGGAAAGAGTAAGCAAAAAATCTTAAAAAAAATGTTATTGTTTCCAGGGTCTTTTTCTTGACTGGACATTCAGTTGGATACTGTAGATTCTTAACTGTCAGAATTCCCAAAAAGTACTTTGTTCAGAATATTGCTGCTTACGTATTGTTTGCATGGGGAAGCTTCCTAATCTGACTTCTGGTTGAGATCACTTTAGTGTCTGCTTTCATATGTGCTTTTGCACATGAAAATCCAGACAATAATTTGCCGCATTGCAATGATGCCTCCTTCTTTGTGCTGTAAAACTACAGATTGCTCCATTTTGTTTTCCAAAATAACACATTTTATTTTGCCGATTAAGAGGTACTCACCATGTTATCTGCTTGCATTAACCCAGATGTCCATCAATCGATGACTGGATAAAGAAAATGCGAAATATACACTATGGGACTACTACTCAGCCATGAAAAAAAATGAAATCTTGTCTTTTGCAACAAAATGGATGCAACTGGAAACCATTATTCTTAGTGAAATAAGCCAGTCCCCAAAGACAAATATCATGTTTTCCTTGATATGTGGAAGCTAATATAAAATACACAAAAAAAAATGTATAGGAATGAAACAGACATCTTATGATTTGATTGTTTTAGCCCTTGTTTTCACTTCTGTGGAACTGTGGTCTTTTTACTTGTTGAATATTATGGTTAGTAGTGCATTAAACCTACAATTACAGAGTATATTGAAATTATGTTTTTGCAAAAATTAAAAAAAAAACAAAAAGGGAAGGAAAGAGGGCGGATTGAGGGAGGGAAAAGGGAAGGTAGGGAAATATGGTTACTTTCTTAGATTGTACCTATAAAATATACCAAATCTGTTCTGTTTATATTAATAAAATTTGAAAAAGAAAAAACTGCAATAAAAATTAAAATAAAATTAGATCAGGTAGCAAGAGTGAAGCATAAATATTAACATCTTCATTTTGTAATTTTTCATTTATCATTATATTATATTTTTATGATTCCTCTATAGTTTTTCTAATCACATACAGTCTTCTCCTCTTTCTCCAATCACATAAGGAAACATTTCTCAAGGTTCAGTGCCACCTCTTCTACATATCTTCTTTGGATCTAGGTCAGACTGAAACTGGAAGCCAGGAACTTGATCCAGGTCTCTCACATGAATGGCGAGGACCTAACTACTAAAGCCATCACCTGCTACCTCCAAGGGCACACATTATCAGGAATCTGGAATTGGGAGTGGATCCAGGATTCAAACCCACATAACTGCTATATGGCATACAGGCAGTCCTACCAGCAGCTTAAGTGCTAGGCCAAATGCCTGCCTGGAGTTTCCTGGTCTTCTGTCACTGCTTCAACTAGGATCACTAAGATCATTTTTATCTCCAGCTGTTGCTTCTCATGTATGCATCTGTCTATAGTTCAAATTGGATTCAAAATGCTGACATTTGGATGTCCTAGCAAAACCTCACAGTCACAGGCCTATGTATAAATTTACCACCTCTATCACAACCATCAAAAAACCTTATCCCCAAAACTTATTTTTTGTCAGTTTCTCTGTTCTTCTAATAATCAATTGTACTTTTCCTTGCTTTAGTTCATTACACCCAGTCAATAACTGTAGTCTTCCAACAATCACTTTGAATTATTTGAATTATTTGGTTTTCGACCTTAAAATGTCATAACTAAAAGAGATGTTGAGAGCATTTAATTTCAATTAATTGTTCCTCTTGAACTTTCAGAATCTTTATGAGATTTTAACTGCAAGAAAGCACATAAGGTATTCAAGCTTCTGCAACAGGAAGGACACATACGGGAAGTATCTCTTGAAACATGAAAATCAGAGGGATTTTAAAGGAAAAAGAAACAAAGTTTTCAGAGTGCCAGGAGTGTGATACGTTTTTGGAGTTTTGATAAATTGTTACAATCTTTCAGAAATAAGTTATTTTTCTTTGAGATTTGGTCTTTATCTGTTTTGTTCTGTTCTTGGAATTCTTGATTCAGACAAGGAATTTAAATGGAGAATGTTATTCTCTTTGTAACAAGGAACAATGAGGCTAGAAGCATTTCACAGCAGATTTCACAGTTCTCATTAGGAAACCAATACCTTCTTTATGCAAAAAAAATTCAATGATAATTCAGTAAAAGTCTAGATGGGTTCATGCTGTTCTGGGTGACCTAAAATGTTAAACTACTGACCTAAAACTACTTCTATTTCAGACTAATTGCAGAAGGAATTTCATTTTGGTGTACTACAGCACAAATGAGAGCATACACATACACACACACACAAATTCTTTTTTTACAATTTTATTTTAAATTTTATTTGAAAGATGGACAGACATAGAGACAGACCGGAATCTTCCATTGGCTGGTTCATTTCCCAAATATTCACCAACAGCTGAGACTGGGCCAGACTGAAGCTAGGGGCTTACAACTCAATCTGGG
The DNA here is from genome assembly GCA_949820135.1 of Sylvilagus floridanus. Lineage (NCBI taxonomy): Eukaryota > Metazoa > Chordata > Mammalia > Lagomorpha > Leporidae > Sylvilagus > Sylvilagus floridanus. The sequence goes on along the minus strand of OX463223.1, from coordinate 67,672,744 downwards.
TCTCCCATATGCCTGGCAGGAACCCAAGTACTTGGAATCATCACCTGCTGCCTCCTAAGGTATAGGAAGCTAGAATCAGAAGCAGATCCAGGATTTGAACCCAGGAAGTCCAACATGGGATGTAGGTGTTCAATGTGGTGTGGGCAGCTGTAGACAGTCGCCTTTTTTGTTTATGTTTAAACATATGGATGGAGACATCACCCACGGACAAAAGCCTAAGGAGGTTCCAGGAAGAGGCAGGAAAAACCTTATCCCACTGTTACACTTCTTATAAGAGACAAAAGTAGATAATCAATCACGCTTGAAACCTGCCTTTATCCCTTAGATGTTTTATTGTACCCTTGTAATGAATGATTGATAACATTTTACGATCTGTTAAGTAGAAGAACCTTGTTGGGAACTCTTTGTAACCCCAAAGACTTTTAGATATGTAAATCTTGTGTGCCTTCTTGTATACACCTGGTCATGTTTAAATACTGCTGGATTTGTTGAATAAACAGCCTTGATCAGGATTTGTCTTGGTTCCATTCTTTGCGTCCTTGTCCCCATTCCCACTCTCTGTTTCAGGAAACCCGGTTCTTTGTGCTGCAGGCTGGCACAATGTGGCATCTTAACCTCTGTGTCAAATGTCCACACCACATGAAAACTTCTTGCATGGCTTTGAGTAAACAAAGATCTTTAGAATGTTAAACCCTGAACATCTAAATAGATTTAGCATATCATCCGGCATGAGCACAAACTGGCTGTCAAATATGAAAAAGAGTGTGTTGCTTGAATGCGTAAGCTTAATTTGTTTAAATTTGTAGGTAAATTTAAGCATCATTCAATTTTAATTTAACTATTTACAACTTAAATCCAGGACTTACAATAATGGGCCTGCAATTCCCAAGGAAGAAATGAACCAGAATTCTGGAACACGTGCCCATTTTGGCCAGATTAGCACTATCTAGCTCGCCACACTCCTCAACAGTCTGCCCCAATCATTTAGGTTATCTATATAACTCTGGAGCCATTTGGGCTTGCAGTTCCTGTGGAGTCAATCCTCTAATTTTCCTCTGGTGAAACTGAGGGTCAGAGACTTTTTGTCTTTGACAACTACGAAGTCAGAGATGGCAGAAGGACCCAGTTTTTGTTACCCTATGATTTTTTAAAAAATATTTATTTATTTATTTGAAAGTCAGAGTTACACAGAGAGAGGAGAGGCAGAGAGAGAGAGAGAGGTGTCTAACATTCGATAGTTCACTCCCCAACTGTCCACAATGGCTGGAGTTGCGCTGATCCGAAGCCAGGAGCTTCTTCCAGTTCTCCCACGTAGGTGCAGGGGCCCAAGGACTTGGGCCATCTTCTACTGCTTTCCCAGGCCATAGCAGAGAGCTGGATCGGAGTTGGAGCAGTCAGGTCTCTAACTGGCGCCCATATTGGATGCCAGCGCTTCAGGCCAGGGCTTTAACCCACTGCACCACAGCGCAGCACCCCACCCTATGATTTCTATATGAAGTTACTTCTACTAGGGACTGTTTCAAATCCCTCCCTTCTAAAGTGTGCACAAAAGAAATGTCAGATTACTTTCAGAGGATCGCCAAATAGACTCACAGCAGACTTCTCATCAAAAACCCTACAGGCTAGGAGAGAATTGCAAGATGCATTCCAAGTCTTAAGAGAAAAAAACTGTCAACCCAGAATACTGTACCCTGCAAAACTCTCATTTATGAATAAATGTGAAATAAAGACCTTCCATAACAAACAGAAATTGAAAGAATTTTTCAAAACCTGTCCAGCCTTGCAAAAATACTTATAGATGTGCTGCACACAGAAAAACAGAAACATGGTCATCACTACAAAAAAACGGAAAGGCTGAAAAACTTCCAATAAAAGTACAAATGAAATTCAAAGTAAAAAATAAGAATATTTATGGAAAAACAGCAGGGCAAAGTTGTTACTTATCAATAGTCACCTAGAATGTAAATAGCTTCAACTCTCCAGTTAAAAGACACAGACTCTCTGAATGGATTAAAAAACAAAACCCATCTATTTGCTGCCTACAAGAAACACATCTCACCAACAAAGATGCATGCAGACTGAAGTTGGAAGGGTGGAAAAAGATATCCGATGCTAAAAGAAACCAAAAAAGAGCTGGTGTAGTCAGCCATCATAAACAGATAGAATAGACTTTAACACAAAAACTGTTAAAAGAGACAAAGAAGGGCACTATGTAATGATTAAGGGATCAACTCAACAGGAAGATGTAACTATTATAAATATATACACACCTAATTACAAGGCACCTGGCTATTTAAAAGAAATGTTAAGGGATCTAAAGGTAGACACAGACTGAAATACAGTAGTAATGGGGGACTTCAATACCCCACTTTTAGCAAAAGACTGATCAACCAGACAGAAAATCAACAAGGAAACCTCAGAGTTAATCAACATTGTAAACCAAATAATCCCAATAGATATCTACATAACTTTCAATTCTACAGCTACAGAATACACATTCTTCACACCAGTACATGGGACTTTTTCTAGGATTGATCACATGCTAGGCCAAAAAGCAAGTCTCATCAAATTCAAAAAAATTGAAGTCATACCATGCATCTTCTCGGACCACAATAGAACAACACTGGAAATCAGCAACTCAGGAATCTCTAGAACATATGCAAACACATGGAGACTGAACAACAGGCTCCTGAATGAAGGGTATTTCATAGAAGAAATCAAAAGATAAATCAAACAATTTCTGGAAACAAATGCAGATGACAATACAACATATCAAAATGTATGGGCTACAGCAAAAGCAGTGTTAATAGGAAAGCTTAAAGCAACTGGTGCCTACATCAAGAAATTGGAAAGGCACCAAATAAATGCGCTATCAATGCATCTCAAGAATCTAGAAAAACAACACCATTCCAATCCCAAAATTAGTAGGAGAAAAGAAATAATTAAAATTAGAGAAGAAATCAACAAAATTGAAATAAAAAATAAAGATTAGCAAAACAAAGAGCTGTTTTTATTGAAAAAATAAACAAAATTGACCCAGCATTGGCCTGACTAAACCAAGAAGAAAAGAGAAGACCCAAATCAATAAAATTAGAGATGAAAAAGGAAATGTAACAACAGACATCACATAAATAAAAGGAATCATCAGAAATTACTATAAAGAGCTGTCCACCAACAAACCAGAAACCCTAGAAGAAATGGATAGATGCCTGGTCACATACAACTTACACAAATTGAGCCATGAAGACATGGAAAAACTAAACAGACCCATAACCAAGACAGAAATTGAATCAGTAATAAAGACCTTCCCCACAAAGAAAATCCACAGACTGGATAGCTTCACTATTGAATTCTATCAGACTTTGGCCAGACAGTTAAATGAGAACTAACTCCAATTCTTCTCAGATTATTCAAAACAATTGATAGGGAAAGTATCCTCCCAATTTTTTTCTATGAAGCCAGCATCACCTTAATTCATTAAACTGAAAAAAAGAAGCAACAGAGAAAGAGAACTACATACCAATTTCCCTGGTGAACATAGATGCAAAAATCCTTCAACAAAATTCTGGCCAACCGAATGCAGCAACGTATCAGAAAGATCATTCACACGGACCAAGTGGCGTTTTCCCTGGTATGCAGGGATGGTTCAACATTTGCAAGTCAAACAATGTGATACACTGCATTAACAAAATGAAAAATAAAAACTATATGATTACCTCAACAGATGTAGAGGAAGCAGTCAATAAAATATAATACCCCTTCATGATGAAAACTCTAAGAAAATAGGATATAGAAGGAACATTCCTCAATACATTCAAGGCAATTTATGACAAACCCATGTTCAGCATCCTATTGAATGGGAAAAAGTTGGAAGCCTTCTCACTGAGATCCAGATCCAGACAAGGATGCCCACTCTCAACACTTCTATTCAATATAATCCTGGATGTTTCAGCCAGAGACATTAGGAAAGAAAAAGAAATCAAAGCAATACAAGTTGAGAAGGAGGAAGTCAAACTATTCCTATTTGCAGACGACATGATTCTATATATAGGGTATCCAAAGACTCCACCAAGAGAATATTGGAACTCATAAAAGAGTTATGTCAAGTATCAGGAGATAAAAACAATACGCAAAGATCAACAGCCTTTGTATACACAGACAACGCCTTAGCCAAGAAAGAAGTTCTAAGATCTATCCCTTTCACAATATTTACAAAATAAATAAAAAAAATAAAATACCTTGGAATAAAATTAACCAAGGATGTCAAAGATCTCTACAATGAGAATTACAAAGCATTAAAGAAATAAATAGAAGATACAAAAAATGGAAAAAAAATCTATTTTCATGGAGGTAGTATCAGTATCATCAAAATGTCCATACTTCTGAAAGAAAATTATATATTCAATGCAATATCAAGCAAAATACCAAGGGCATTCCTCTCATATATAGACAAAATGATGCTGAAACTCATATGGAAACACAGGAGACACTGAATCTCAATACATACTACAAGGCACTTATAATCAAAACAGCCTGATACTGGTACAAAGACAGGTGGATAAACCAATGGAACAGAATAGAAACACCAGAAATAAAAACAAGTATCTATAACCAACTGATATTTGACAAAGGCACTAAAACCAATCTCTGGAGCAAGGACAGTTTCTTCAACAAGTGGTGGTGGGAAAACTGGATTTCCAAATGCAGAAGTATGAAGCAAGACCCCTACCTTACCCCTTACACAAAAATCCATTCAAAATGGATTAAAGACCTAAATCTACAACCTGATAACATCAACTTATTAGAGAACATTGTGGACCCTGCAAAACATTGGCACTGGCAGAGTTCTTGGAAAAGACCCTAGAAGCACAGACAGTCAAAGCCAAAATTAACCAATGGGGTTACATCAAATTGAGAAGCTTTTGTATTGCAAAAGAAATACTCAGGAAAGTTAAGAGGCAACCAACAAAATGGGAAAAACTATTCGCAAGCAATACAATATATAAACGATTAATAACTATAATATATGAGGAGATCAAGAAACTCAACAACAACAAAACAGACAACACAGTTAGGAAACAGACATTTTTCAAAAAGGAATCCCAATGTCCAACAGACACATGAAAAAATGCTCAGGATCATTACCCCTCAGGGAAATGCAAATGAAAACCACAATGAGGTTTCACCTCACCCCAGTTAGAAAGGCTTTCATACAGAAATCAACAAACAACAAATGCTGGCAAGGATGTAGGGAAAAAGGTACCCTAATCCACTGTTGGTAGGAATATGAACTGGTAAAGCCACTCTGGAAGATAATATGGAGATATTGCAAAAATCTGAATATAGACCTACCATATGACCTAGCTATCCTGCTCCTGGGAATTTACCCAAAGGAAATGAAATCAGTAAATAAAAATGTTATCTGCACCCCCATATTTATTATAGCTCAATTCACAATAGCTAAGACATGGAATGAACCTAAATGCCTATCAACCAAACCCTGGCTAAATTATGGTATATGTACATCATGGAATACTACACAGTAAAAAAAAATGAGATCCAGTCATTTGCCACAAAATGGGTGAATCTGGGAAACATCATACGTAGTGAAATAAGACAGTCTCAAAGGGACAAATACCACAGCAGACTCATAGAATGACAATTACTTTAAGTGCTCAGAATCAGCCCTTAAGGCTTCCTTGTCTGGCTGAAATGCTCAAGAGCCAATGTCAAGAGCCTTGGGTGATCACTGACATCATTCATAAGAGTGTTAATTGTTAAATTAACATCAGGAGTCACTGTACACTAACTTCCCATTTAGAACTTCTGTCCTCAAAGAGTTGTATCATCAGAGTTAACAGTAAAACTTGTTCTCAAAGATTTATTTCATTTTAATGTATTAATTGGAGGATATTCTTATGTCTCATAAGTTTAATTATGCCTAAGTGTCCAACTCCATTGCTTATTTTCTTTGGTGTTTCCTTACTGATAAAAACTTGTTCTCAAGGATCTACTTTCCTTTAATGAATGTATTAAGTGGAGGATAGTCTTATATTTCATAAGTTATAGTTATCTCTATGTGCTCACAAAAGTGTGCTTCTTTAAAGTCAGTTTTCTCAAAAAAAAGTAAAATTAGTTTTGAGATGCAATGATTTTGAACAGTCCTTATCTCGACTGTTGAAGAACAGTTTTTTTTTTCTTGAAAATTGTTGAATTCCTTCCTTAGTATAGAGTTGGTCTTCTGTATATAAAGTTAATTGAAAATGCCTCTTAGTGGAGAATGGGACTGGGAATTAGGGAGGGAGGAGAAGGAGGGGTGGGAGGCCAGGTATGGTGGGAAGAATTACTGTATTTCTAAAGTTGTACTTATAAAATGCATGAAGTTTGTATTATTTAAATAAAAGGTTGTTTTTGGGAAAAAATAAAGATTTACAAAACACTATATTTGTAGCAAAACTGATACACACAAGCATTCCTTCTTTTCTTTCTTTCTTTTAATTTTACCTCCTACATATAAGCAGAGCATATGGTATTTATATTTCTGTGTTAGCCTTATTTCACTCAACACAATATCCTCCAATTCCAAGTATACGAATAACAGAATTTCATTTTTATAGCTGAATAATATTTTATTTCATGATACTCATTCCGTTTTCCTTATCCATTCATCTGATGTTGTACACCTTTATTGATGACATATTTTCATTATTGTGAACAGTGCTGCTATAAACACGATTGTTCATGTATATCTTTTGGATGTTACATGTGTTATTCAGATATCTTCCATTTTTGACTATTTCATGTATTGTATATTTTCAGAATGACATTGAAGTTTTGTATTACTATTGTGGTTTTGTCATTTTAATCATTTTCTAACTTATGTTAGTGCTATATTATTTATTAAAATTTTTGATTGGTATTTTTCTAGTGTTTTTATTTTCATTAATTAAGAACAATATTTTCCGTGAACATTGCTGGTATTTTGGATACCCAAATTGGAAAAACAAGAACACTTGATCCCAGCTTCCCAATGTGTTTGAAGATCTAGCTACGAAAAGTAAAATAATGAAGCCTCAAGAGAACAATTTAAGAGAATATCTTTACTATCTTGAAATAGAAAAAGATTTCTTAAACAGCATACAAAACCTAGTTATATAAAGGAAAGGATTGATAACCTGGATGACTGACAAGTTATGAAATTCTGTCATCAAAAGATGCCAGTAAGATAAAAGAGTAAACCAAATAAAAAGAGGATACTTGGAATATATAAACCTAACAGATGGTTATATTAATGACAAGTAAAAAATAGCAACAAGACAATATGAGGAAGACAGGCCAATAGATAAAACAAAAATCAGAGACTTGAACCAGCATTTTACAAAAGGTGATACTCAAATGACTAATAAATATATGAAAAATTGTTCAGTTATATTCACCATGGAAGTGCTAATTAAAGCTATAATGTGATAATACTACAACACTCACCAGAAAGCTAAAATTAGAAAGACTGATGTTTCAGCAAAATATGGAAAGCAATAAAACTCACTGCTGGTGGGAGTATAAACTGGGAAAATCACTTGAAACCTGGAAACACCTCCTAAAGCTCTGTGTGTGTTTATGTGTGTAGGCATACATATATTCAGTAATTTTGATAGGAATGCATGCAGGTAGCCACTAAAAGATGAGTGTAGTCATGTTCAAAGTAACATTATTTGTATTAGCCAAAACCAGAAAACACAAATGTCCACTGGTGGTAAAATGGATAAGTTGTGCAATAGTCAATCCATTGCTACATGACAATAAGTAATATAATGAAAATGCATGAACTACAGCTCCATGCAACAGCAAAAATAAATTACACACATTTTGATAAAAATAAACTAGGCACTAAAAAGGACCTACTAAATTGATTCCGTGTGTATAAGATTCAAAATCAGGCAAAAGTAGGAATTAGATTATAGGAAAGTGCTTATTTTTATAAAGTGGAAGGAGAAGTGGCATTGGGGTCTTCTAGATATTAGTAATGTTTTGTTTTTTGACATAGGTGGTAGTTGTATGAGTAATGAGTAATCTGACTTTGGAATAATTCAGTGAGTTGCATAATTTGTGATTTGTGAGCTTTTTGGCATGTATGTTGAACTTCAATTAAAAAAAAGTCCAGGTTATGACAAAAATGTTGCTTTAGTGTAGAGACACTATTAATATTAAAATAACTGTAGGAATTTAATGCAACTTAGCCATAATTTTACCACTATTGAAGATAACAATAAATAATGTCCTCCAAAAATAAATAAACAGAAAAAATAATAAATTGTTCCATGCTTCTCTAATGTCTTGTCTAGCATTTATGATTCAGTATTCTATTGCTTGTAAGGTCACGCACAAATCTATAATTCGAACCTGAAGTTAGACTTTTGGCAGGAAAATGAGAACGTAAATTGCCTTTTGAATTCCATGTAGATGCTCTGGCAGAGTTGTTCTGTGATGTGTATGCTTTCACAATCTGCAGTGCAGTGCATTGTGGGGTTTTAGATTTGTTTTGAAAACTGAATCCTGGGAGAGTGCTATGGCGTTGTGGGTAAGGCCACTACCTGCAGTGCTGGCATCTCAAATGGGTGCTAGTTTGAGTCCTGGCTGCTCCTCTTTTGATCCAGCTCTCTGCTATGGCCTGGGAAAGCAGTAGAAGATGACTGAATCCCTCAGGTCCCTGCACCCACGTGGGAGATATGGAAGAAGCTCCCTGCTTCTGGCTTCTGATCAGTCATCTCCAGTTGTTGGGGCCTTTTGGCAAGTGAACTAGTGGATGGAAGACCTCTCTCTCTCCCCCCCCCCCCCTCTCTCTCTGCCAATGCCTCTCTGTAACTGACTTTCAAGTAAAATAAGCAAATCATTAAAAAAAAGAAAACTGAATCTGTGATGATTTAGAAATAGAAATAATATATTGTACTTAATAAATCTTAGTGTTATAACTGTCATGTTTACTAGAGAAAAATAATTTAAGTTGTTTTTATTACCTCACTACTACTTCTTCCTAGTTTGCAACTATTTATAATCTAGTAATACTTTGTAGGAAGATAGTTGCCGATAGTTGGGGCATCTGTATGTATAGCAGAAGAAATAAATTGTAAATGGCACAAAAGAATGAATATTTAGACCAAAAGCATTGAAATACAATAGATAGGAAACTACTTTGATGATCAGAAGTTCCAGATCTCATTCCCTGCTCTACCATTAATAAATGACGTAACTTGGCAATTTAAGTTCTGTGATCTTTAGTCTCCTTCCTGGTAAAATGTAAGTGGTGAATAAGTTGATCTCCAGATTTACATTTGTACCATTTTTGTTTAAGCACCCTTTGGATATCAGTAAATCCTATGTAAATAACATAATTGTTGAATTAAAAAGCCATTTGAGGGGCTGGTGTTACTGGGTAGCAGGTTAAGCTGTTGCCTGTAAATCCAGCATCCCATATCATAGCACTGGCTTGAGTTCCAGCTACTCCAATTTGAATCCAACTCTGCTAATGTGCCTGATAAAGCAGTGAAAGATGGCCAAATTGCTTGGGCCTCTGCCACCTATGAAACCTGGATGGAGTTTCTGTCTTCTGGCTTCAGCCTGGCCCAGTCCTGGCTGTTGCAGCCACGAGGAGAATTAACAAGCAGGTGGAGACCTCTCTGTCTTCCTATCTCCCTTACACTCTGCCTTTCAAAATAATAAATATTTTTAAAAAGTCACTTGAACACTAGTCTTAACTAGCAATATTTTTCTTCACACTCTCAGTTTAGATTGATGTGCTTATTAAGCAAAGGACAGGGTTTCCAGAGCTCCAAGTATTTTGGTAGATTTTTGGTTTAAGAAGAAATTACTTTAGCCACTCAAACTTACAATCTGAGTCCTGCCTCTTCTTGGCCATTTTTTATTTATCTAGGTCCACATTCTGACCATTTTCTTTGGATTTTTACCACTTCAAATTCTGAGAAGAGAAGAGTCAATACATCTCAAAAAGTAGGAGAAGAGATAGAAAAAAGAGCAGAAAAGAAAACATGGGAGAAAAGGTGAGAGTGAGGAGGTGAAAGTGAATAAAAAGGTAAGAAAACAGAGGATAAATAAAGAGATATGGGAATACTGAATGACACGTGCAAAACAGTCACAGAGAAGCATGCTGATTCTAAGGCCTGGAGCATCCAGGATCCAAAATGTGGCTTCTGGATTATGGGGTAAATAATGAAAGTATTCAAATCTGGAAGTCATAATAAATTACCAAATTTTAGCAGGAAATTAATTCCTTGATCAGAAATAAAGTTTTATGGAATCCCATGATTGTGATTAAGACTTGAACTAATTTATAGATAGTGATGTTGGCAAAAATCTAATGATTACAGTTGATGCATCCTTATGCAATGTATCTATTTCACTGAGAAAAAATTATGGAAGCAATCCAAAGTAATAAATTCAACATAAGGTGGATGGCTGCTTATTTCATATAATGGTGCACAACAAGGATTCAGCTTTACCCTCTGTTGATGACAAACTTAATATCCATCAGTGGCAGAATCTATATCAGCCTGAGGATACCATCATATTTTGAGCACAAGTAAAGCTTCAATCCTTGTTGCTTTCTATGTCTATTGTCCAAGTAATGAAAGTAGATGGAAAAAGATGCTCACAGACCTCTAAAGAACAAGGCAAATTGTTCACTTTATTAGTGAATCTCCAGTGCAGTGGCTTTTCTTTAGAGTATTCAAATAGAACAAAAATATTCTCAGCCTTGGGCTCATTCCAAGAGGTCCATTTTCAAACTTCCTATCTCTCCCTGAAACGTCCTTGCTACCACTGCACAAATATTGTATCTTCTAAGCCTCTTTGCCATCTTACCAAGCAACTGGACAATGGCATAAATTTTCCAGCCTGCCCATCTCTTCTTCTCAGAAAAGTAAATGTAATATTAGATACAATGTTCAGAGTTCTGTTGCAACAAAAGGTTCTCATTCTCTTTGACCCTCTACATCACCCTCAGAAGCCCCAAAATGCTGTAGTAATCAACTTTCTTCTGGTACTGATACATCTTGCAAGATTATCTTCAATCAAGCTTATATGTTTCATACTTTCTCAATCCGCCATAAGGAACTTCCCATGAGGCTATAGGTGGGTTCTGAGGAATATATGTCAGTGCAGTGAAGCAAAAGTAGCTACAATTGGAGTTTGAGCCATCTGCTTGTGTAGCTTTCTTGCTTCTCCAGGAGCTCCTTGTTTTCATAATAATGAAAAGCCACTAAACAACCCAATTTTATGGTTTCATGTGTCAAGTGAATCCAAGTTACTGCAGATAGCTCCATTACTAAAGTCATGACATCCATGATTGGATATTTAATTTCCATTAAGTGTATAGCAACAATAGGCCAATATATCTTTCACATTTGTAAAAATAATTGAGTAAAATGGGAATACCACCCCTCACATCTTTTAAGTCTCATATGGTGATATTAATCTCTGCTATCATGGAGATTCACAGCTTTTTTTTTTTTTGATAGGCAGGTAAATCCAAGTGCTTGCATTTGATTTACCCTATCATAACAGGACTCACTCTACAGAACAGGTAGCCAATGTGATGAGGTTGTATTTGTAACAATCATTTTTATCTTAATACTCTTACTTAAACTCTAAATTTTATACTTTAAAGGTTCAAGCACTGCTACAAAGGTGGGCATTTGCAGCAGTAGTTAAGATGCTGGTTGGGAAAACTGCATCCCATATCAGAATCCCTTGGTTTGAGTCCTGATTTTACACCTGATTCTAGTTTTATGCTAATGTACACCCTGGCAAGCAGCAGGTGATGGATCAAGTGGTTGATTCCATGCCACCCATGTGGGAGACCTGGCTTGAGCTTCCAACTCCCAGGTATTTGGGGATTACATCAGTGGATGGGAGCTCTGTCTCTTTGCCCCTCTAATAAAATAAACACACAAAATTTTAAAACTGGTTTAAAAATATAGACACAAAGTTGTGCAACCATGCCCACAATCAATTTTAGATCATTTTCATTACACCAAACAGAAATTCCATTCCCATTAGAAGTCATTGCTAATTTTATGCATTACCCCCATGTTCAGCCCTAGACAACCACTAAACATCTCTCTGTCTCTAAAGATTCATCTTTACAGGACCTTTCATATAAATGGAATCCCGCACTATGCAGTCTTTGGTGTCTGATTTCTTTAGTACGCCACAATTTTTTAAGGTTTATAATGTTCTAGAATGTACAGGATTCATTAATTTTTAAACAGATTTATTTATTTATTTGAAAGGCAGAGTTACAGAGACAGATGGAGAACCATAGAGAAAGAGGTCTTACATCTGCTGGTTCACTCCCCAAATAGATGCAATAGCCAGGGTTGGGTCAGGACAACGGCAAGATCCTGGAACTCCATCCAGGACTCCCACATGAGTGTCAGGGACCCAAGTATTTGAGCCATCTTCCACCATTTTCCCAGGTACATAGCAAGGAGCTGCACTGGAAACAGAGAAGCTAGAACTTGAACGAGCAGTCTGATATGGGATGCCAGGACAGAAGATGGTGGCTTAACTTGCTGCACCACAATACTGGCCCTGAGACTTCATTTATTTTTCTAGTTTAATATTCCATTGATGCCACATTTCTATAATTATAAGTTGATCAACATTTGGATTGTTTCTTTGGAGGCTGTTATGAATAATGCTTCTGTGGATGTTTATGCACAAATATTTTTTCTGATATATGCATCTCATTCATCTAGCAGTGTAACTAGTAAGTCATAGAGTAACTCTATATCATTATAAGGAACTACCAATGTGTATTTCAGAGCAGCTGCACTATTTCATATTACTACCAGCAATGTAAGAGGTTTATAATTTCCCCACATTCTTCCCATCATATATTATTTTCTGCTTATTGTTTTTAGTTATAATTCTCCTAGTCTGTGTGAAGTGGCATCTCACTGTGCTTTTGATTTGCATTTCCTTAATTACTAATAACACTGAGCACCTTTTTATGTGCATATCTTTTTTAGAGAACTGTCTATTCAGATACCTTTCATATGTTTCATTAGGTTCTCTCTTTTACTTGTTGAATCATAAGACTACTTTATATATATATATATATATATATATATATATATATATATATATATATATTCTCCCATTCCACATTCCATGTTGTCTTTTTACTTTATGAACATATCTTTTTATGTACAAAAGTTTTTTTTTAATTTTAATGAATTCCAACTTATTTTTTCTTCTATTGCTCATTTTTGGGCATCTATTATAGACTGAATTGTGTCCCCCACCAAAAAAAAAAAAAAAAACTTCATATGGAAATTCTAACTACATTAGAATGTGAATTTATTTGGGTCTTTAAGGAGTTAATTAAGTTAAAATTGGATCATGTGTGGGGTTTCTAGTCCAATATAGCTGGTGTCCTTATAGGAAGAGGAGATTAGGGGATACACACACACACACACACACACACACACATACACGGAAGACCATGTTAAGATTTTACACAGGAAGAAGACAGTCATCTTTAAGCCACTGAGAAAGATTTCAAAAGAAACCAATGCTGCAGACCTTGGTCTTTAATCTCAAGGATTCCAAAACAAATTTCTTTTATTTAAGCTAGTATGTAGTATTTTGTTATGGAAGTCTTAAAAATGATTACAGTATCATACCTAATAATCCATCACCAAATCCAAGGGTCACAATTTTCTCAAAAGACTTATTTATTTAAAAGATAGAGACAGAGAGAGAAAGAGAGAGAGACAGAGAAAGAGAGAGAGAGAGAATCTTCTATATTCTGGTTCACTCCTCAAATGGCTGCAACAGCTGGAGCTGCACCTGGCCAAAGCCAGGAGTCAAGAACTCCATGTGGGCCTCCCATGTGCTTGTTAGGGGTCCTAAGCACCTGAGCCATCTTCCACTTCCTTCCTAGGCACATTAGCTGGGAGCCAAATAACAGAACATCTAGTATTTGAACTGTCACTCCAATATGGGATGCCAGTATCACAGGCAGTGGCTTCTCCTACTGTCATAATGCCAGTACCAATCATGATGATTTTACTTCTTTTTTAGTCTTATAATAATTTTGCAGTTTCACTGCATGTACTGGTCAGCTGGGCTACCATAACAAAGTGCCAGAGGCTGTGTGATTTAAACAACAAAAATTTATTTTCTCAAAGGTCTGTATGCTGGAATCTAAGATCAAGATTCCAGCAGGGACGGTTTCTGAGATCTTCCATCTTGGTTAGCAGATACAGACCTTTCATTGTACCTTACATTCCCTTTGCCCTGTGAAGGTGCAGAAAGAGAAATATTTCTGGGGGCTCTGCCTATTTTTATAAAGACACCAGTCCTATCAGATTAGGGTTCTCAAGTAACCTTAGTGAATTTAAAGGCTCTTTCTCCAAGTTCAGCCACATTCAAGGTTAGGGCTCCAACATATAATTCAACAGGGGCACAGTTCAGTTGATAATAGCAATAACTTACTAAATAAATAACAAGGATATAACATGCATTATTCACAAGGGCACAGCTAATTATTAGACAGAGATTTCCTTAAATACCTGGAACCAATATGTCTCCAGCCTTTGCCATGGAGCTCTGAATGTGTTTTATGGTCACATGCCTTCAACATTCTGGCAGTTTACAACTCTGCCTTAACTTTTACTTGCTGCTTACACCAAGTTTCAAAGTGAAAACAGATGGCTGAAGAGGCCACTGCTGTGGCACAGCAGTTTAACGCCCTGGCCTGAAGCCTTGGCATCGCATATAGGCACCGGTTTGAGATCCAGCTGCTCCACTTCTGATTCACCTGTCTGCTATGGCCTGGGAAAGCTGTAGAAGAAGGCCCAAGTCCTTAGGCCTTTGCACCCACGTGGGAGACCTGGAAGAAGCTCCTGGCTTTTGGCTTTGAATCAGTGCAGCTCCAGGATTGGGGACAATTGGGGAGTGAACCATTAGATGGAAGACCCCTCTGTCTCTCTCTCTGCCTCTCCTTCTATCTCTGTGTAACTCTGGCTTTCAAAATAAATAAATATATCTTAAAAAAAAAACAGATGGCTGTTTAGTGCCTTCTCACATATTTCCGTTTCATTCCTATACATTTTTTGTAATCTATATTAACTACTATATGTCAGAGAAAACATATATTTGTTTGGGGGGAATAGCTTATTTCACTAAACAAATGTTTTGCAGTTGCATTTCTTCTATTGCAAAAAACATTTTTTGTGGAGTATTATTTCATAGCATATATATACCACAGTCATAAGCTGCATATATATACCACATTTTCTTTATGCAGTCATAAGCTGATGGACATGTGGGCTGATTTCATATCTTAGCTATTGTGAATTGAGCTGAAACAAACATGGGGATACAAATAACAGTTTCATATGCTGATTTCATTTGGGTAAATTCCAAGGAGTGGAATGGCTGGATCATATGACAGATCTATTTTCAGATTCCTGAGGAATCTCCATACTGTCTTCTATAATGAGTGTGCTAGTATATATTCCCATCAACAGTTCATTAGGGTAACATTTCTCCCACATCCTCGCCAGCATTTTTTTTTTTTTAATTTTTGGATGAAAGTCATTCTAACTGGGATGAGGTGAAGCCTCATTTTGGTTTTTATCTGCATCTCCCTGTTGGCTAGTTATCCTGAGCATTGTTTTTCATGTGTCTGTTGGCTATTTGAAGTTCATTCTTTGAAGAGTTCCTATTCATGTCCTTTGCCCACCTCTTAACTGGATTGTTTTGTTGTTGTTGAATTTCTTGAAATTTTTTTTGACATGCAGAGTGGACAGTGAGAGAGAGAGACAGAGAGTATGCTTCTTGAATTTTTATGGATCTGTTTCATTGATCTATATGCCTATGTTTGTGCCAGTACTAGGCTGTTTTGATTATAACTGACCTGTGATGTGTCTTAAACTCTGGTGTTGTGATGTCTCCAAATTTGTGTTTGTTATTTAAGATTACTTTAGCTATCTAGGGTCTCTTGTGTTTCCATATGGATTTTACCATTGTTTTTCCTAGATCTGAGTACAATGTTATTATATTTTGATGAGGATCACATTGAATCTGTAAATTGCTTTGGGAACTATGGACACTTTGATATTAATTCTTCTAATCCATGAACATTGAAGAGTCTTCCATTTTTATGTCTTCCTATATTTTTCTTTAATGTTTTATAATTTTAACAGCAGAGATTCTATGTATAGGATCATGTCATCTGCAAACATGGATAATTTGACTTCTTCCTTTCCAATTTCTATCCTTTTGATTTCTTTTTCTTGCTTAATGCTTTTGGCTAAAACTTCTAGAACTATATTGAATAGCAATTGTGAAAGTGAACATCCTTGTCTTGTTCCAGATCTTAGTTGTCATGCTTCCAACTTTTCCCACTCAATATGATGCTGAATGTGGGTTTGTCATATATTGTCTTGAATGTGTTGAGGAATGTTCTTTGTATACCCAATTTGTTTAGGGTATTTTTCATGAAAGATGTTGTATTTTATCAAATATTTTCTCTTCATCTATTGAAAACCATATGGTTTTACTCTTCAATTTGTTAATATGATGTATCACATTTATTGATTTGTTATGTTGAACTACCCTTCATACCAGGGATAAATCCCACTTGGTCCAGGTGAATGATCTTTCTGATGAGTTGTTGCATTCTCCCGGCTAGTATTTTGTTGAGGATTTTTGCATCTTTGTCCATCAAAGATATTAGTCTATAGTTCTCTCTCTGTTATATCTTTTTCTGGTTTTGAAATTAAGGTGATGCTGGCTTCATAGAAGGAGCCTGGAAGGATTTTCTCCCTTTCAATTGTTTTGAACAGTTTGAGAAGAGTTGGAATAAGTTCTTTAAAAGTGTGGTAGATGCTTACTGATCTGACAGGCTGGTTGCCAGTTCCTGCAGCCCCGGGCTTGGAGGCTGCCGTGAGGACCCCAGGGCCTGGCAGGGACGGATGCCCCCTGAGCTGCTCACCCACAGCCTAGCCTGCTGCCCAGCCACGGGTCCCATGTACCATTCCAGGTGCTTTAATGTAACCCTCCTGGGCCTGAGGTGGGGGAGGGGAGTGGAGCCCCTATGCAAGCAGGCTGTGGCTGGCCCTTGGCGTGACCCCAGACCTGGCCCCTATCTGAGCCACCACACAGCGCCGGCCAGGCCCAGAGATGCGGCGTTGCTGCTACCTAGGCCAGTGGGATCTCCTATGCCCCGCACTTGGCTGGTCACCTTGGCTAGGGCCAGGTGGCAGGCAGTGTCGCTCACCTGCAGCTGTGGCAACGACTCAGGGGTTGGGTCCAGTTCTGCTGCAAGGGCCGAGGCCCCTCTCCATGCTGCCTGTGTTAACATTTATGGAGCTTGAATCCTCCAGACACAGGGATCAGTTAGACTGTGTGCACCTTTAAGAGAGTGAAGACCTGTATGCTTACCATACAGGACAAACTGCTACTAGAAGCACCTAGACAAGCCTTCAAATCACTCGGGAACAGTAGCTGTTGGACATGCTATGTGTTGGGCATATCATCTGAATTCTTCCTCCCTGCAAGCACATGCAGTAACAATGCACCCATTTTTCAGTTGGGGAAGTTAAGGCTCAGAAGGTTATGTTACTTATCCAAGCTCAGGCGGCTAGTAAATGACCTAGCTGGAACTGGAACATAGTCTCTGCTTCCAGAATGTTCTTCAGATTTCTTAAGGACACAGAACTTGTGTCATCTGACCACAGAATATAAGCACCAGGAAAGGAGATTGGAATACTTTGCTAGATTCCTTCAAAATGCTACTTTTCTCTTAACAGTAATTGTCTTTGAAAACATATTTTGGGCAGATCTAGGGAAGCAGCATAGTGTCAGTGTCAAAACCAGGGAATGTAGAATCAAAAGACTGCAGTAAAGCATAATCTTCAAGAGAGCCAGGAGTAACTATGTTGTTTATCTTCTGTCTTCCATGCCTGGCACTCAGGCAGTCATTGCATACTGACTGACTGACGGACAACCTGCATTTGAGTCCTTATTCTACCACATGTGAACCAGCAGAAATTACCTGACCTCCATGAGGTTCAATTTCCTCCCCTGTGAGTAACTTCTGGGATTGATGTGAGAATTAAGTGAAATAATTCATAAAAAGCACATGCCATGGTGTCTGTTATACAGTACATACTTAATGGTAATATTGTTAGATTCTTTTGGGGCAGCATTTGGAATATCTCCCATAGACTAAATTTCAAGTAAGGAGAACTCTACACTTCCGTGGTTTAATGGTCACAAAACACTAGTTTTGCACACAAAATTAATAGGAAAGTAAGAGTAAATCCTCTATGTCCCTCATAGCCCTTTCAATGCAAGGAACACAGTAGGGCTTCAACATCAATGAAGGAATCTGTATTTTCCCTATGGCACAAGAAATGGCAGGATAATAATTGCTTTCTTTGTTAAGTTGAATACATGCAACCTTCTCATTCTCTATACCAGCTGGGATTTAAAATCAAAACCTGAATAGAAAACTAGCTTGGGAATGCCCAGCCAGGTCCCCCCAGCTCATTTACAGGAGAGGCATGCAGTAACTCTTCATGGAATGCACCACGGACTGGCCTCTCTGGGAATACTGTATTCGGCAGAGCTCCAGCCCATGGTCAACTCTGTTACACCTGCTTCTAGACAATGGCAGTTTCACCTCCTCTGCTTGCTGGGCAAGTTTCCTGAGATCCAGGAGCCACCAGGTTTACCTCCAAGATGGAAGGCACTCTCTGGTAAAGTACACGGGATTTCCACTTTTGTATCTTCCATTGTCTTATAAAGGAGAGACTTTCAGCTAACACACCTTTCCATCAAGGTCTGTGAATGACTGGGTTCTGTTCTGAAGTGAATGGAGTTCCTGGCTCCTAATTGATCTGTTTCTCTGGGTTTTATCCTGCCAGATTCCTGCCAGCTGGCAGGAAGTTGGGGCTCTGGAATAGCATTGACTCCATGTTCAGGAGGCTCCTCTTGTTCCAGCCACAAAGTCCTCACTAACTGGCACTAAAGTAATCTATATATGCAATAGTCTGAGTCAGAAAAGCATGTTTCACACAAATGTGAGAAAATAGGGGAAACAAAACAATAGATATGAAGGATTCAAGAAGTTTGAAAAAATAAAATATATCAGGTTGGGTACCTGGTTTAGTAGTTAGGACAGACACACCCCATGCTGGAGTGCCTGAGCTTGATGACTCAAGTAATTGAATGCCAAAGTACAGTTCATGGGTTACAATGGCTTCCCCCCCCCATAACAAAGTGTGGTAAAAGAGTAATTTTTGTATGTAATTGAAGTTTAGATGTTATAAGCTTGAAATAGGTACTATAAGATGTCTTATATAAGTCATACTGTAACAACAATCCAAAAAAAAAAAATCTCTGGAAGTCACATAAAGGAAAATGAGAATGGAATCAAAGGAGGTCAGTACAGAAAAAAAAAATCAAGGAAACAAAAGAAGCTAACAAAAAAAGAAAAGAGACAAAATATCAACAAGGCAGATGTAAAACCATTAACAAAATGGCAATAGTAAACTCTCCCTTGTCAGTAATTACTTTAAATGAAAAAAAAAAGAGTAAAATCCTTAAATGACATAGAATAGCTGGTTGTTTGAAAAACAGAATCTGGGGCTTGCGCTGTGGCAGAGCGGGTTTTGGCCCTGGCTGAAGCACCGGCATCCCATATGGGCTCCAGTTCTAGTCCCGGCTGCTCCTCTTCCGATCCAGCTCTCTGCTATGGCCTGAGAAAGCAGTGGACGATGTCCCAAGTCCTTGGGCCTTTACACCCGCGTGAGAGACCTGGAGGAAGCTCCTGGCTCCTGGCTTCAGATCGGCACAGCTACAGCCATTGCAGCCAATTGGGAAGTGAACCAGAGGACGGAAGATCTCTCTCTCTCTACCTCTCTACCTCTCTCTGTAACTCTTTCAAATAAATAAAATAAATCTTTTTTTAAAAAAAAGAAAAGCAGAATCTGATAAATACTGTCTGCAAGAGATTCACATCTTTTAAGATTATATATTTGAAATGTTGAATGACAGAGCAAGAGAAAAAGTGACACAGAGAGAGAGAGAGAGCGAGAGCTAGAGCGAGAGAGAGAGAGAGAGAGAGAGAGAGAGAGAAAGAAACCCAAGTGCTTGGGCCCTGCACCCCATGGGAGACCAGGAAAAAGAACCTAGCACCTGGCTCCTGCCATCGGATGAGCGCGGTGCGCCGGCCGCAGCGCGCCGTCTGCGGCAGCCATTGGAGGGTGAACCAACGGCAAAAGGAAGACCTTTCTCTCTGTCTCTCTCTCTCGCTGTCCACTCTGCCTGTCAAAAAAAAAAAAAAAAAAAGAAAAAAAGAAATCTTGTATACGCTGGTTCACTCCCCAAATGCCTGCAACTGCTGGAGCTAAAACGGGAAATCCAGGAGTCAAGAACTCCATCTGGGTCTCTCCCATGGATGGCAGGAACTCAATTACTTAGGCTATCAACAGCTACCTCCCAGGTACAGTAGCAGGAAGCCTCATAGGAAGCATGGAGTAGCTGGGATCAGAACCAGGCACTCTGATATGGGAAGCGGGTGTCCCAGGCAGCAACTTAGCCCACTCTGCCACAATATCTGCTCCAAAAGATTCATTTTAGACTTAAGGAGACAAACAGGCTGAAAGCCATAAGGTGGAAACATCGTTCCATACAAACAGTAACAAAAAGGAATTCAGGAAGCTGTACATACATCAGCAAAGCAGACTTTGGGTCAAACACAATATCAAACACAAAAGATAGTAGTCAGTTCATCAAGAATAAGGAATAATTATAATTATATTTGTATCCAACATCAAAGCAATGAAATTTATGAATCAAATATTGACAGAATTAAAGAGAAAATAGACAACAACAGAATAATTGTAGGAAATATCAATATTTTACATTCAAGAATCGATAGAATAGCCCCACATATTATCAATAATGAAGTGGGAAAGTTACAAAACACTATAGGCCAAAATGATCTAACAGACATTTACAGAACATTCCACCCAATAAGGGCGGAATATTCATTCATTTCAAATGCACATGGAACATTCTCTAAGGTATATCTCAAGTTAGGTCACAAAACAAGGCTTAATAAATTTAGGATAAAAATGATACCATCTATCTTTTCTGGTCACTATGAAATCATACTAGAAATCAACAGCAGTATAAAAATTAGAAAATTCTTTAATATTTCAAAAATGACCAAACAACCAATTCATCAAGGGACAAATCACAAAGAAATTTAGAAAATATCTTGACACAAAGGAAAACAAAAACATAGTATACCAAGACTTATGTGGTGCAGCAAAAGCAGTATTCAGAAGTTTATAGTAGTTATCACCAACACTGAAAGAACAGAAAGTTTCTAAATAAACAACCTAAAGTTATATCTAATGGAACTAGAAAAGAGCAAACTGAGCCAAAAGTTACAGGAAGAAAAGAATAAATACTAGGACAGGAATTAAGAAATCAAAAAATACAAAATAATCAAAAAGGTCAACAAAATTAGGAGTTACTTTTTTGAAAACATACTCAAAATTGTCAAATCTCTAGTTAGGCCAGGGGTATGGGGAGACAGAGATTTTTTAATAACAAAAATTAAAGAGAAAAAGTGAACATCACAAATGATACCACAGAAATAGAAGGGACTATGATAGATTAGTATGAGCAATTGTAAGCTAAGCATTTGTACAAACTAAAAGAAACAGATAAATCCCTAGAAATATACAATCTGTAGACTGAATTATGATGAAATACAAAACCTGAAGAGAGCTATAACTACTGGGAATATTGAAACAGGGATCAAAAACCTCTCAACAAAGAAAAACTAAGGACCACCTGGTTTTAATAAGAAATTTTATAAAACATTTAAAGAAGAATGGATTCCAATCCTTCCCAAAATCTTCCAAAAACCTGAAGAGGAGAGAAAAAAACTCATATTGTGAAGCCAATAGTGCACATATTTCAAAGCCAGGCAAAGATACTACAAGAAAATTACAAGCAAAAACTTGAAAAAAATACTTGCAAACACAGTTCAACAGTACATTAAAAAGATCATGTACTATGACACAGTAGAATTTATCCCTATTATGTCAAGATTATTCAGCATTTGAAAATAAATCAATGGGATACACCACTTTAATAGAACTAAAGATAAAAATAACAGGTCATCTCACCAGATGCAGAAATTGCTTTTGATGAAATTCGACACCTGTTCTTGATAAAGAAAAACACTGAAAAACACCTAGGAATAGTAGAAAATTGCTCGAACATAATAGAAACCATATATGAAAAACCCACAGCTAATATCATGAAGAGTCAAAATCTGAAAACTTTTCCTCTGAGATCAGACAAGATAAGGATGCCCACTCTCAACACTTTTATTCATCATGATAATATGATTTCAAGCCAGAGTAATTGGACAAGAGAAGGAAATAAAATAAATATAAATCAGAAAGTAAAAACTAAAATTATCTCTGTTTCCAGATGACATCATCACATACGAAAAAAAAAAACTTAAATACGTCTGGAAAAATCTGGTAGATCTAATAAGCAATTCAGAAATTTGCATGATACTAAATCATTGCACAAAATCAGGCATATTTCTGTACATTAGCAATGAAAAATCCAAAAACTAAATTAAGACTACAATTCCATTTATGATAGCATCAAAAACTTACTTAGGAATAAAGTTGTACACTGGTAACTACAAATCATTGCTGAATGAAATGAACAAAGATACAGATAAATGGAAAGACATCTTAGTTAGTGTATTGAAAGACTTATGTTTTTTAAAGATTTATTTATTTGAAAGACAAAGTTACAGAAAGGGAGGAGAGAAGAGAGATGGGGGAGAAGGAAGAGAGAGAGAAAGGGAGAGGGAGAGGGAGAGGGAGAGGGAGAGGGAGAGGGAGAGGGAGAGGGAGAGGGAGAGGGAGAGGGAGAGGGAGAGAGAGAATCTTCAATCTGCTTGTTCATTCCCCAAATGGCTGCAAAGGTCAGGTCTGAGCCAGGCTGAAGCCAGGAGCCTGGAACGCCATTCATGTGTCCCATTTGGGTAGCAGGGGCCAAAACACTCAAGCTGTTTTTGGCTGCTTTCCCAAGTGCATTAACAGGAAGCTGAATCAAAATTGGAGCGGCCAGGACTCCAACTGGTACTCATATGGAATGACAGCATCAGAGGTAGTTGCTTAACCTGCTACACCACAACAGCCCCCAAATATAATATGTTTAAAGTGTCCACACTACAAAAAATGATCCACAGATTCACTGCAATACCTACCAAAATCCAAATGGCATTTTTTTGCAGAAATAGAATGTAAAGAAAAACCTAAAATTCATATGAAACACATGTGACATTGTATAACCAACAAAACCTTGAGAGAGAAAAACAAAGTTAGAGGCCTTATACTTAGTGACTTAAAACATATTATACAATTACCATAGCTTGCTACCAGCATAAAAAAGATAAACTAATGGCTGAGAATGGAAACCTCAGAAACCCATTTTTGCATATACAATTGATGAATCTTCCAAAAGGATGCCTAGAATAGACTGGTAAAAAGATAATCTCTTCATTACCTGGTGCTATAAAAACTGAATAATCGCTTGTGAAAAAATGAAATCAGATCCTTATGCCATTCACAAAAAAATCAACTCAAGATGGATCAGTGTGTTAAATTTAATATTTGAAAGAGTAAAATTCCTAAAAAAATGAGAAAACACAGGAAAAAATCTTCATTGAATTGACATTGGTAATGATTTCGTGGATATGACACCAAAAGCAGAGGCATCAAAAGAAAGAATACACAGGTAGGACTACATCAAACTTAAAATATTTTGAACAGCAAAGGAAATAATCCTCAGAATTAAGGCAACCAATGGAATGGGAAAATTATTTATGAATTATATATATGAATGCAGTTAATATACAAAATATATGAGGAAGTTCTACAAATCAGTAGCAAAATAAACAAGAAAAGCAAAAAGTCAAAACAAAAAACAATTTTAAAAATGGAAAGGACTTGAATAAACGTTTGTCCAAAAATCCACAAATGACCAACATTTATATGAATCAATATCATCTAACACATGTTGGAATGACCATTTTTTTTTTTTTGCCAGGCAAAGTGGACTGAGAGAGAGAGACAGAGAGAAAGGTCTTCCTTTTGCCATTGGTTCACCCTCCAATGGCCGCCTCGGCCAGCGCACTGCGGCTGGTGCACCGTGCTGATCCAATGGCAGGAGCCAGATGCTTCTCCTGGTCTCCAATGGGGTGCAGGGCCCAAGCACTTCAGCCATCCTCCACTGCACTCCCGGGCCACAGCAGAGAGCTGGCCTGGAAGAGGGGCAACCGGGACAGAATCTGGTGCCCCGACCGGGACTAGAACCCGGTGTGCCGGCGCCGCAAGACGGAGGATTAGCCTGTTGAGCCATGGCGCCGGCCGGAATGACCATTTTAAAATTGAAAATAAAAAGAAGGGGCTGGTGCTGTGGTGTAGTAGGCTAAGCCTTCACCTGTGGTGCCAGCATTCCATATGGGTGCTGGTTCATGTCCTGGCTGCTCCTCTTCTGAACCAGCTTTTGCTATGGCCTGAGAAAGCAGTAGATAACGGCCCAAGTGCTTGTGCCCCTGCACCTGCATGGGAAACTCAGAAGAAGCTCCTGGATCCTGGCTTCAGAATGGCCCAGCTCTGGTCTTTGCAACCATTTGAGGGGTTAACCAGTGCATGAAGATCTTACTTTCTGTCTTTCCCTCTCTGTCTGTAACTCTTCCTCTCAAATAAATAAATAAAATCTTTATTTAAAAAAAAAACGAAATACGACAAACTTTGGCAGTGATATGGAGAAATTGGTACCATAATGCACTCAATGTGAATGAAAAACAGTAACCCTTCTATGGAAAACTGTATGAAATTACACCAAAAATTAATAATAGAGTGGCTAGTATTTTGGCATAATGGTTAAGATATCATTTGGGATGTCCACATTCCATATCAAAATGCCTAGGTTCAAGTCCTACTCTTAATTCTAGCTTCTAGTTAATGTGAACCCTGGGATGTAGCAAGGGATGGTTCAGATAATTAGGCTCCTAAAATCCTTTTGGGAGACTTGAACTAAGTTCCCAGTGCCTAGCTTCAGCCTTGTGCAGTCTTAGCCATTATAGGTATCTGGGGGCGTGAGCCAGTGGATGGAGCCTCTCTCTCTCTCTCCATCTCTCTCTCTCTCTCTCTCTCTCTCTCTCTCTCTCCATCTCTATATTTCTCTCCCTCTCTCTCTCTCCCTCACTTTTAAAAATAAATAAATAAACAAATAGATTTTAAAAATAATAGTAGATACCAAATGAACTGAAAGGGGAAAATGGGATCTCATAAAAAATATTTGCATTGCAGTGTTCATTTCAGTATTACTATAGTCATGGTAGCCAAGAAGAGGAAACAGCCTCAATGTGCATAAATAGGTTAATGGTTAAAGAAAATGTGGAACAAACATACAATAGGATATTATTTAACTTCTACAAACAATAAAATGTTATCATACGTAAAAACAGATGAAGTCTGTAGACATTCTGCAAAGTGAAGTAAGCCATTCACAGAAGGTCAAATACTGGATGATTCCACTTGTAAGAGGTATCTAAAATGATCAAATTCATAGAATCAATAAGTAGAATGGTGATTGCCAGGGAGTAGAAGGAGGGGCAAATTAGGAGATTAGGAGTGGCTGTTCAATGATTATAGAATTTCAGTCATGTAAAATGAAAATATTTTAGACATGTGTTAAACAACAAAGTATACATAGCTAACAAAACAGTACTCTCAAAAATTTGTTAAGAGGGTATATCATGTCATATGATATTTTTAACCACAATTAAAAAAAAAAAAAAACAGATTTCTGGCCACATCCTAGAGTCTGATTCACTAGGTGTAGTCTGAGGCCTCAGAGATTTAATTTATATTATGTTTGTAGGGGATGCTGATGTTGCTGATTCAAGACCATTCAATGAAGATCATCTCCTAGAGCAGAAGTTGGCAAACTTCCTCCGTTAGAAACTGTGTCATAAATATTTTTACTTTATACACTATTGAGTTTCTTCTATAATTACAGAACTCTGTTATTATAGCATGAAACAGCTATGGATGATATATAAATGAATAGATATGGCTCTGTTTTAATGTAACTTTATGAAACATTAAATTTGAATTTCATATATTTCTCATTATTTTCTAAAATATTTAAAATGTAGAAACAATTCCAGTTATATATGCTATACAAAAGCATTTGGTTGGAATAATTGGCAATGAAACTTAAATTCCATCCCATGTCCCACGTCATCCAACAAATATTTCTACTACATAGAATAATAATAGCTATAGTTATATAGGATTTATTATATACTAGGTACTATTTAAAGTGATTTTTCTGTGTGGGTAAGCCAATTGAATCCTCCAAACAGTAAAAGAAGGTGCTATTGTTGCTGCTTTCCAGGCTAAGGAACTGAAGAACAAGAAATCTGAAGAATTTACTCATGTTCTCACTATTAATCAGTGGTAGATATGGATTGGAACTAATTCAATCCAGCTCCAAAATCCAAGTTCATTAAGCACAACAATACATGAGAAAATCAAGTCACAGAAAGATCAAAAGATTTAACAGTCATACAACTAGTTAGGCAAAGAACCCAGATAAGTACCCTTTCAAATCACTCTATCCTACCCTGCTTACCAATGCTAATGTCGCTGTCTTTTGTCAACAATAGTGTTGCCCCAACAAAGAACATCACATTATCAGATTATTACAGCGGTGGCTAAAAGATGAGGTATTTGGAAATGTAGAGTGATGAAATTTATTTGCTCATTAAATCAAAAGCAGATAGGGTTAGTGAATTCCTTCAAGGTAAATACATATAGCTTCTCACTCAGTATACTGAAAGCATCCATTAGAGATCTCAAACTTGTTTATCCTTGAAGGTCTCAAAAAAGCCTATTTTTAGCCTCTATCAGGGAAGAGAGGGGACAACTCCTTGATTCCATAAATTAATCGTTATTCTTTTCATTCCAACAATTCTCTTCTTTATTCCTACATTCATTGCACACATTTGTATATTAATTTTTTAACTTTTATTTAATAATTTAATAAATATAAATTTCCAAAGTACAACTTTTGGCTCACAATGGCTTTTTCCCCCAATAACTTCTCTCCCACCCGCAACCCTCCCATCTCCCTCTCCCTCTCCCTTTCCATTCACATCAAGATTCATTTTCAATTATCTTTATATACAGAAAATCAATTTAGTATATATTAAATAAAGATTTCAACAGTTTGCACCCACACAGAAACACAAAGTGTAAAGTACTGTTTGAGTACTAGTTATAGCATTACTTCACATTGGACAACACATTAAGGACAGAGATCCTACATGGGGAGTAAGTGCACAGTGCCAAGAGCCTAGGTTGATTACTGACTCCATAAACAAGAGCGTCAATTGTTAAGTCAACAACAGGAGTCACTGTGCACATTCGTATATTAATATAAACCACTTTTATTCTACTTGCAAATGAAAAAATATCTTTCATTCTGGATTGCTTAGCAATAGAGGTATGGGTAGTGCAGAAATGTACTGAATGATTTGTGAATCAGTAGCTTCTATATGAATCAATAACTTGTGAAGACTGTTACAGGCAAAGAAAACAGCCTTGAGATAGATTGTACAGGCACACAGACAAGACAATACATATTTTTAATATCTTAAAAGTGCATTTCCATACTAAGAATTTTGAAACTTTTTTGCCAAATGTATGTAGCATGATTAGAGAGAAATGAAATGCCGGTCTTTCCTGTTATCAATTTCACACTATTTACCAACTATTCTGAAACAAAAATTTTATAATTTAACATCAAATTTCAATCACTTTTAATTGGAACTTGGAAAATACATAGTTAACTTTTCCTTCCAGAATAAGAAGAATAGAAACTGTACACAGCTGAATTCCTTGTACAGATAATTTAGTGATTCCACTAGGTGAGAAGGCAATATCCAGACAGATATAAATATAGAAACTCCTTTTTTCCCCAGTAAAAGTTATTACTGAAGCCTGGAGCATATGGTTGTCAGCTCCCACATGAAAGTAAAACAAAATAACACTAAAACATTTATTTCAGTATATCCCTAGCCACTTTTGCAACACATTCAAAATAATGTAATTAAATCTAATTGCAATAAATATTTGAGAGGAACTTGTTTTCCCAAAAGGAAAAAACAATAGAAAAAAAGATAATGAGAACTAAAAACATGAAGGATCTTCAAATAGTTCATGGAAAGGGGCAATTGTTATGGTGCTGCTGGTTAAATCACCACTTGGGGCACCTGCATCCCATATGATTGGGCAGGCTCAAGTACCAGCCACTCTGCTTCTGACCCAACTCTCTGCTAATGTGCCTGGGAGGCAGAAGATGATGACCCACATACTTGGGTTCCTGTCATCAACGTGGAAGACTCAGGTGAAGTTCCTGGCTTCCGGTTCCCACCTGGCCTAGCCTAGGCTATTACAAGCATGTGGGAAGGAAGCCAGTGGATGGAAGAGCTCTCTGTCTCTCACTTTCTCTCTGTCACCTTTAAACTGGACCTTGGAAAATACATACTTAACTTTCCCTTCCTGACTAAGAACAAATAGAAATTGTACACAGCTGATTTCCTTGTAAAGATAATTTAGTCACTTTCAAATAAATAAATATTTAAAACAGTTTATTAAAAAACACATATTATGAAAAATATGTATGGATTTCAAATTTATAAAAATAAACTTATTTTTAAATTATATTTTCCATGAACTTTTTGAAACCCTTTTGTAATTATGAAATCTTGTAAACATTCAATGCTATAAAATACCACTCAAAATTGTCAACTATTTGCTAATGTTTATTTCATCATTTTAAAAGTTTACTTGGGGGTTGGCACTATGGGGTAGCAAGTAAAACCACTGCCAGCATCTGATAGACGCCGGTTCAAGTTCTGGCTGCTCTGCTTCTGATCCAGCTCTCTGCTATGGTCTGGGAAAGCAGTACAGGTTGACTCAAGTCCTTGGGCCCCTGCACCCACGTGGGAGACCCAGAAGAAGTTCCTGGCTCCTGGATTCAGATTGGCACAGCTCTGGGGAGTGAACCAGTGGATAGAAGACCTCTCTGTCTCTCTCTCAGCCTCTGCTCTCTCTCTGTGTAACTCTGACTTTCAAGTAAATGAATAAATCTATAAAAAAATTTATTTGAAAGGCAGAGCAACAGAGGGAGGGAGGAGGAACAGAGACAGAGATATCTTTGGGGCTGGGCCAGGTCAAAGCCAGAAACCAGGAACTCCATCTGAGTGTCACATGTGGGTGGCTGGGACTCAAGTAATATCATCATCTGCTCTTTCCCAGACACATTAGCAGGAAGTTGGATCAACCAAACCCGCCTTACAAGAAATTCTGAGGTTAGCCCAGCATTGGAAGTAAACATCATGAAAACACAGAAACCACCAAATTCACTCACAGAGCAGGTAAAATTAGCATTCAATCAACAAATGACAGGACTTCATCCCAGGCACTCTGGTTTGAGATGCAGTTTAAACTACTGTGCCACACATCTGCCCTAGTCCACTATTTTTTACAACATTCTTACTCTTTTCAAGATGTCATTAATTTATTATTCTATTTTCAGCTGATATATAAAATTATATATGGAATTCCATGTGATATTTTGATACATGTATACATGGTGTAATTTCCAAATCAGGGTAAGCATGTCCGTCTTCTCAAGCATATACAGTGAAAACATTCAAAATTCTTGTAGATTTTTAAAAATGTATATAATGTATTTTAATTATAGTCACCATACTGTGCAATAGCACACCAAATTGTGTTTCTCTTATCTAACTACAACTGAGTACCCATTAATTAACCTTCCCCATTCCTCCATCTCCCCTCCTCTCCCTAGCCTCTGGTAATCATTATTCTACTCTTGATTTCTATGAAATCATCATTTTTAGTTTCCACATATGAGTGAGATCACATGGTACTAGGCTCTCTGTGGTTAGTTTATTTCACTTAACGTAATGACCTCCTATTCCTTCTATGTTATCACAACCGGATATCATCCATTTTATGGCTAAATACCATTGCTTTCTGAATATATTACATGCTTTCTTTTTTCATTTATCAGTTGATGGACACATAGGTTGTTTTCATGTCTTGCCTATTGGGAGTAGTGCTGTAATGAACATGAGAGTGCATATTGATTTTATCTCTGTTGGATAGTTACTAGTGGTGGGATTGCTGGATTATATGGTAGTTCTCTTTTTAATTTTTAAAGGAATTTCCATACTGCTTTCCACAATGATGGCACTAATTTACATTTCCACCAACAGTGTGCAAGTGTTCTCTTTTCTCTAAATCCTTGCCAGAACTTGTTATCTTTTCTTTTTTATAACAGCCAATCTCACTGGAGTCAGATGATACCTCATTGCTGTTTCAATTTGCATTTTTCTAATAATTTGTAATACTGAGCATTTTCTTATGTACTTGTTGGCCATTTGTATGTCTTCATTTGAAAAATATTTATTTAGATCTGTTGCTCAGTTTTAAATTGCATTATTTAAGCTCTTTTCACTGAAAATTGTCCAATATTTGTGAACTCTAAGTTCATCCATTTTTCTGAGAAAATTCCCTTTGTATTTTGAGTGTTTGATATACTCAATCATTAATTTTGAATCATTCTTTTTTTAAGAAGCAAAGTTAGCTTTGCATTTAAACCTACAGTATTTGTACTACAGAGAGTAAATGAAGCTCATCATTTAATAATGAATTAATAATTTTGATATTTAATGTGCTCCCATAAAACTTACACTTTATACCAAAATACATAAGATGAGGAAACTGACAGATTGCATGTGTTACACAAGTGCCAGATGAATGATAGGAAAACAGTTACCCCCTCCATGTGCATGAGTTCTGTATCTGTTACTTCAATCAGCCACAGAGAAAAATACTTGGCAACAGACTTACATGGAAAGCCAAGACACTCTGGAAAAAAAAAAAAGAAGACCTAAATGAAAGATCTCTGTGAGTGAGATCCCAGTGGAAAGAACGGGGCCACCAAAGAAGGAGGTACCTTTCTCTGAAGGGAGGAGAGAACTTCCATTTTGACTATGACCCTGTCCAAATAAGATCGAAATCCGCGAACTCAAAAAGCTTCCATAGCGTTGGCATCTCATGACTAGAGCCTAGGGAGATTACTGACGCCATAAACAAGAGTGTCAAATAGTTAAATCAACTTCAGGAGTCACTGTGTACTTACTCCTCATGTGGGATCCGTCCTTAATGTGTTGTCCAATGTGAAGTAATGCTATAACTAGTATTTTACACTTTGTGTTTCTGTGTGGGTGCAAACTGATGAAATCTTTACTTAGTATATACTGAATCGATCTTCTGTATATAAAGGTAATTGAAAATGAATGTTGATGTGAATGGAATGGGAGAGGGAGCGGGAGATGGGAGGGGTGCGAGTGGGAGGGAAGTTATGGGGGGGGGGAGCCATCGTAATCCATAAACTGTACTTTGGAAATTTATATTTACTAAATAAAAAATAAATTAAAAAAACAAACTTACATTTAATATATTAGTAGGTAAAGTGACTCTCAAGCAATCTTTCTCTACTCTCCACATTTACATATGTTCCTCAATATGCCAATGGCAGTTAATTTAAAGATTGACCCCCTTATTTCCTGCTTAATACATTTACTAAATAATATTAGCTAAATACCGAATATCAATGTTTAATTATAGAACACAACTCCCTTCTTTTGATTAAGTCTTAAGATTAGATCTAATGATAGGTTTAAAGTGTTCCAATTACCATTATTAATATAAATAATCAGGACAAATTTCCATTCTTTGTGCGAATATATTGGCTTTCTCAGGTTAATCTGAAGGCTAGAAATATAGATGATCTGCATACAGATGCTACTCTCATGGTATGGTACCATCATCCACCTAGTTATTCAAGCCAGGAACCTCTAAGTCATCCTTGATCTCTCAGTTCCCCTTACCCTATGTATTTATCCATTGCCATATTTCATCTTTCTTTCCAAAGTATATTCTACATATGTCTGTTTTTCTTCATTTTTACTACTGCTATGCTAGTGAATGTCACTGTCATCTTTCACTCAGAAAACTATATTACTCTACCTTTTAGTCTCACTGCTTCCAAACTTTCCCACCTCACCTATCATAATTCATTTTATCTACAGCCATCAGTTTTTAAAATAAACTTTCCAAGGGCTTTTCTCTATATGTAAAATACAACCCAAACTCTTAGCCATGCTGTGAAAGGACATTAATAATTCATAGCCTACTTGTCTCTTGAGTTACCTCTTGTGCCACTGTGCATATTAATCACATGTAAAAATTTTCCATATTTTATGATGCTTTGACATCTTGAGGGCCTTGTGGCCATCAAAAATTACTGTCTCCTTCAGGGTTAGCTAATTCCTAAAGACAACTTGATTGTTAGCATGTCTTTGATATGCAAACCAACCAATTCAGAGCCCAGGCCCTCAAGAATCTCTTTTATTAAACTGTGAAATACCAAGCCAATGTTCTTTCTACTTTAAGTGAGAATCACTAGAGATCACACTTATAGCTCATAGGCAACCAAAATTATTCAAATTATCCAATCCTAAATTTACAAAGGGTACCTTCTCTGCTTCGCTCATTTCTTCTTACATACATACAAAAAGTAAAGGATCTGCCCCATGCTTTCCCTCATTTCATTCTTCCTTTTCACCAGTGTTATTGTGTTTTCCCATGTGGCCTTGAATAAAATGACATGCCCCCTCTCTTTAGGAGCTGTGAGGACCAATCTTTCAATGGCAGTTATCTCCTGATCTGTTGGTCTCACCAAAACTAATTAAAACAAATCTCAAGTATATTTTGCTTTTTATTTATATTTTTATCTGAGAGACAGAAAGAGAGAAGGAGAGATAGAGACAGAGACAGAGAAAGACAGAGATAGAGAAAGATGGGGTGGGGAGAGAGAGAAAGAGAGAGACAAAGAGAGAGAGGGAGAGAGAGAGAGAGAGAGAGAGAGATCCCACCCACTGGTTCCCTATCCAAATTCCACAATGGCAGGACAGGGAAGGGGCCAAAGCTGGGAGCCAGCCTCTCACTCTAGATCTCCCATGTCAGTGGCATGGACTTAGTTATTTGAATCATCATGGCTGCATCCCAGGACCTGCATTAACAGGAAACTGGAGAAAGGAGTTAAGAGTGGCACACAAGCATTCCAATGTGGGGGCATTATGTTAGCCACTACACTAGACATCTGTCCCACACCAAATGCATTTCAGTACATTTTGGCAAAATTATTGAAACTGGAGGACACCATATTGAGTGAAATAAACCACAGAAAGACAAATACTGCATGTTTTCCCCTATATGTAGCAGCTAAAATAAAAAAGAAAAGAAATGCCTTTGTTGCAAACACAGTGTTTTATAAACTTTGTTTTGAATCTTTGTCAAGTAAACTGACAGGAACTATATATTACTATAGTTTTAATGATTTTATGACTATTTCAGAATTTATAAGAGTGAAATTGAACATTTGTTCAATTGATTATTGTTTATAGCCTTTGCCTATTTTCCTGCTCAACTATAGTCTTTTTTCTTACTATCTATTTAGTGAAGCCATTAAACTTTTGAGATCCTGGTTCTAGAGGCCAGGAAGGGCAAGACTGAGAGACTACATCTGCTGAAGGCCTTTTCTGTGGTGTCATAATTGTTGTGGAAGGCATTCCACAGCAAAAGAACAAGTGAAAGAGCCAGGAAAAGAGGGCTGCAGTCTCCCTTTATCTTTACCTCTGTCCTGTAATAATAGCCTTAATCCATTGATGAAGGTGGTGCTCTCATGATCTGCTTTCTTTTCTTTTTCTTTTTATTTGACAGATAGAGTTAGTGAGAGAGACAGAGAGAAAGGTTTTCCTTCCACTGGTTCACCCTCCAAAATGGCCACTACAGCCGGAGCTATGCCAATTCAAAGCCAGGATCCAGGAGCTTCCTCCTGGTCTCCCATGCGGGTGCAGGGCCCAAGCACTTGGGCCATCCTTCACTGCCTTCCTGGGTCACAGCAGAGAGCTGGATGAGGAGCAGCTGGGACTAGAACCCGGCGCCCATATGGGATGCCAGAGTTGCAGGCAGAGGATTAGCCAAGTGAGCCACGGTGTCCACCCCCCCCCATTTTTATGATCTGCTAACTTCTTTTAAATCCCACCACTCAATATGGCTATAATGGCAACTCAATTTCAACATGAATTTTAGAGAAGACATTCAAATCATAGCAATGCTTAACTAAGAGTACAAAATAAAGAAAAGGAAAATAGATAAAACATATATTGTTAGTGTTATGTGAGTACAAACACAAATAACTAAGCTTGGAGATTCATTATGAATTTGTTCTTGGTAATTCTCTAGCATGCTAAGCTCTTATATTCTGCTAAGTACATATGTCTACTCTTAATATTGCATGGAAAATACATTAAAATATAACACTTGATTCATTTGTCTTATTTTACTTCTGAAGATCACAGGGTTACTCACATAATGGAAATTACCAAGAATAACTGGGTAAAGAACAAAATTTTAAATTTTAAGTGTTCACCTAGAAATTTTTTAGTGTTGGATTCATATTTGTTAGATATGCAACCTGCTAGCATATACTGGTATGTACAATACCTTTAGTGAGTTATCAAAATGTGAAGCTTGGAATAATTAAACGTAATTGCATGAAGTGTATTTATTGCCATTTTAAAAGTTCATAACTAATCAATATAATATAGATATGGCTCTTTTGTATATTCCAAAATAGAAATGTATGATGGCCAGTAAATATATTTCACATGGATCAA
Organism: Sylvilagus floridanus; assembly: GCA_949820135.1. NCBI lineage: Eukaryota > Metazoa > Chordata > Mammalia > Lagomorpha > Leporidae > Sylvilagus > Sylvilagus floridanus. The sequence continues at coordinate 67,637,748 of OX463223.1, read as the reverse complement.
CTTTGCCTTCAGGTAACTATGCCTCACTGTATTCCTGTTACAAGCATGAATAGTGTGGAATTAGTCCATAAAGCATAATCTTTTGGGGGCGGAGCCAAGATGGCGGAATAGTGAGGACGCGCACTAGCAGTCCGCAAAAAGATAGTTTAATAAAAACAGAGTTACTGTAGCCTCAGGAAAAATCTCAGGGAAAAAAATGCAGTGGGAATTCTTCCGGACCCAGTGAATGAGATGCAGAGGACCTAGGGGAAAACTGAACGCAGTGGCACAGCGCGCGCCCGCCGGCCGCAACGGAAGCCGGGCGGAACACAGTCGCCATTGGAACTGAGCGCTTGAACGGGTGCCGATACAGGGATCCCGAGACACTGGCGGGGGGAAGCAGACCCCACGGGGGAAACAGCACAATTGAGGCGAGCCTGCATGGACACTAGCCTCTCTCGTCACCCACCCTGCTAATTCGAGCTAGATTAAACGCAGTGGCACAGTGCGCGCCCGCAGGCTGCGACAGGAGCCAGGCGGAACACAATCACCGCAGGATCTGTGCGCGTGAACGGGAGCCGATACAGGGATCCCGAGACACTGGCGGGGGGAAGCAGACCCCCACGGGGGAAACAGCACAGTTGAGGCGAGCCCGCACGGACACTAGCCCCTCTCGCCGCCCACCTTGCGAAGTCGAATTTGATTAAACGCAGTGGGACAAGGTGCGCCCGCCCATCACTGAGGCAGACGGAACCAAAAACCCGAGGCTGTAGAAACCTGAAGGGGATCCAAAAACTGGGAACACACCGCGCACACAAACTCCGTTACCTTGACAACCCAGAGAAAGAGTGTGGGGGAAAAAAATGCCAAACAAAAACAGATTCCGAGGGAGCAAGATCAAGGAAGACGCTATGATGACCCCAAACGGAAAAGACACCCCAAGTCAGGATTATGAAGATAATGAGATAGAAGAAATGCAAGAAGCAGATCTCAAAGAATTGATAAGAACATTAAGAAGTTCTCAAAAACAAATTCTTGAACTACAGAAATCTTTAATGGATAAGATAGAAAATCTCTCTCGCGAGAATGAAGTACTACGGAGAAATCAAAATGAAATGAAACAACTAGTAGAACAAGAAGCTACGATAGTGACAAAAAATCTTAATGAATTGAAGAATTCAATAGATCAAGTGACAAGCAATCTTGAGGGCCTTAAAACCAGAATGGGTGAAGCAGAAGAGAGAATATCGGACCTAGAAGACAGTGAACAGGAGAGGAAACAGTCAAACCAAAGACAAGAAGAGGAAATTAGAAAACTAAAAGATATCGTCGGGAATTTACAGGATACTATTAAAAAACCCAACATTCGGGTTCTAGGTGTTCCTGAAGGCATGGAGAGGGAGAAAGGATTAGAAGGCCTTTTTAGGGAGATACTAGCAGAAAATTTTCCAGGCTTGGAGAAAGACAGAGAAATCCTAATCCAGGAAGCTCATAGAACCCCTAATAAACATGACCAAAAGAGGTCCTCACCACGACATATTGTAATTAAACTCACCACAGTGAAGCAAAAAGAAAAGATCCTAAAATGTGCAAGAGAGAAATGTCAGATTACTCTCAGAGGATCTCCAATTAGACTCACAGCTGACTTCTCAACAGAAACCCTACAAGCTAGAAGGGAATGGCGAGACATAGCCCAGGTACTTAGAGAGAAAAACTGCCAGCCCAGAATATTATACCCTGCAAAGCTCTCATTTGTGAATGAAGGCAAAATAAAGACCTTTCATAACAAACAAAAATTGAAAGAATTTGTTGCCACTCGTCCAGCCCTGCAAAAGATACTTAAAGACGTGTTACACACAGAAACACAGAAACACGACCATCAACATGAAAGAAGGTAAACGAAGGGAACCTCACGGCAAAAGATCACAGGGAATTCAAAGCATACATTAGAAAATATCTGGCAAATGGCAGGGCAAACTTACCACTTATCAATAGTCACATTGAACGTTAAAGGTCTAAACTGTCCTGTTAAAAGACAGAGATTGGCTGATTGGGTTAAGGAACAAAAACCATCTATTTGCTGCCTACAAGAAACACATCTTTCCAACGAAGATCCATACAGACTGAAAATAAAAGGATGGAACAAGATATACCATGCCAACAGAAATGAAAAAAGAGTGGGTGTAACCATCTTAATATCGGACTACATAAACTTTAACACAAAAACTGTTAAGAGAGACAAAGAGGGGCACTATATAATGATTAAGGGATCAATACTACAGGAAGATATAACAATTCTCAATGTATATGCACCTAATTACAGGCCACAGGTTTATTTAAAAAATTTGTTAAGAAACTTAAAGGGAGACTTAGACCCCAACACAATAGTACTGGGGGACTTCAATACTCCACTCACAGATATTGACAGATCGACAGGACAGAAGATCAACAAGGAGACAGTAGATTTAAACAACACTATAGCCCAAATGTATCTAACAGATATCTACAGAACTTTTCATCCTACACGTAAAGCATTCACATTCTTCTCAGCAGTACATGGAACCTACTCTAGGATTGATCACATATTAGGCCATAAAGCAAGTCTCAGCAAATTCAAAAGAATTAGAATCATACGATGCAACTTCTCAGACCATAAGGGATTGAAGTTGGAAATTAGCAACTCAGGAATCCCTAGAGCATATGCAAACACATGGAGATTGAACAACATGCTCCTGAATGAACAATGGGTCACTGAAGAAATCAAAAGAGAAATCAAAAATTTTCTGGAAGTAAATGAGGATAACAGCACAACATACCAAAACTTATGGGATACAGCAAAAGCAGTGTTAAGAGGAAAGTTTATATCAATAGGTGCCTACATCAAGAAACTGGAAAGGCACCAAATAGATGAGCTTTCAATGCATCTCAAGGATCTAGAAAATTTGCAGCAAACTAGACCCAAATCTAGTAGAAAAAGAGAAATAATCAAAATCAGAGAAGAAATCAACAGGATTGAATCCAAAAAAACATTACAAAAAATCAGCCAAACGAGGAGCTGGTTTTTGGAAAAAATAAACAAGATTGACACCCCATTGGCCCAACTAACTAAAAAAAGAAGAGAAAAGACCCAAATCAGTAAAATCAGAGATGAAAAAGGAAATATAACAACAGACACCACAGAAATCAAAAGAATAATCAGAAATTACTACAAGGACCTGTATGCCAGTAAACAGGGAAACCTATCAGAAATGGATAGATTCCTGGACACATGCAACCTACCTAAATTGAACCAGGAAGACATAGAAAACCTAAACAGACCCATAAGTGAGTCAGAAATTGAATCAGTAATAAAGGCCCTCCCAACAAAGAAAAGCCCAGGACCAGATGGATCCACTGCTGAATTCTACCAGACATTTAAAGAAGAACTAACCCCAATTCTTCTCAAACTTTTCAGAACAATCGAAAAAGAGGGAATTCTCCCAAATTCTTTCTATGAAGCCAGCATCACCTTAATTCCTAAGCCAGAAAAAGATGCAGCATTGAAAGAGAATTACAGACCAATATCCCTCATGAACATAGATGCAAAAATCCTCAACAAAATTCTGGCCAATAGACTGCAACAACACATCAGAAAGATCATCCACCCAGACCAAGTGGGATTCATCCCTGGTATGCAGGGATGGTTCAATATTCGCAAAACAATCAACGTGATACACCACATTAACAGACTGCAGAAGAAAAACCATATGATTATCTCACTAGACGCAGAGAAAGCATTCGATAAAATTCAACACCCTTTCATGATGAAAACCCTAAGCAAACTGGGTATAGAAGGCACATTCCTCAATACAATCAAAGCAATTTATGAAAAACCCACGGCCAATATCCTATTGAATGGGGAAAAGTTGGAAGCATTTCCACTGAGATCTGGTACCAGACAGGGATGCCCACTCTCACCACTGCTATTCAATATAGTGCTGGAAGTCTTAGCCAGAGCTATTAGGCAAGAAAAAGAAATTAAAGGGATACAAGTTGGGAAGGAAGAACTCAAACTATCCCTCTTTGCAGACGACATGATTCTTTATTTAGGGGACCCAAAGAACTCTACTAAGAGACTATTGGAACTCATAGAAGAGTTTGGCAAAGTAGCAGGATATAAAATCAATGCACAAAAATCAACAGCCTTTGTATACACAGACAATGCCACGGCTGAGGAAGAACTGCTAAGATCAATCCCATTCACAATAGCTACAAAAACAATCAAATACCTTGGAATAAATTTAACTAAGGACATTAAAGATCTCTACAATGAAAATTACAAAACCTTAAAGAAAGAAATAGAAGAGGATACCAAAAAATGGAGAAATCTCCCATGCTCATGGATTGGAAGAATCAATATCATCAAAATGTCCATTCTCCCAAAAGCAATTTACAGATTCAACGCAATACCAATCAAGATACCGAGGACATTCTTCTCAGATCTGGAAAAAATGATGCTGAAATTCATATGGAGACACAGGAGACCTCGAACAGCTAAAGCAATCTTGTACAACAAAAACAAAGCCGGAGGCATCACAATACCAGATTTCAGGACATACTACAGGGCAGTTGTTATCAAAACAGCATGGTACTGGTACAGAAACAGATGGATAGACCAATGGAACAGAATAGAAACTCCAGAAATCAATCCAAACACCTACAGCCAACTTATATTTGATCAACGATGCAAAACCAGTCCCTGGAGTAAGGTCAGTCTGTTTAATAAATGGTGCTGGGAAAACTGGATTTCCACGTGCAGAACCATGAAGCAAGACCCCTACCTTTCACCTTACACAAAAATCCATTCAACATGGATTAAAAATTTAAACCTACGACCCGACACCATCAAATTACTAGAGAGCATAGGAGAAACCCTGCAAGACATAGGTACTGGCAAAGACTTCTTGGAAAAGACCCCAGAAGCACAGGCACTGAAAACCAAAATTAACTACTGGGATTGCATCAAATTGAAAAGTTTCTGTACTGCAAAAGAAACAGTCAGGAAAGTGAATAGGAAACCGACAGAATGGGAAAATATATTTGCAAACTATGCAACAGATAAAGGGTTGATAACCAGAATCTACAAAGAAATTAAGAAACTCCACAACATCAAAACAAACAACCCACTTAAGAGATGGGCCAAGGACCTCAATAGACATTTTTCAAAAGAGGAAATCCAAATGGCCAACAGACACATGAAAAAATGTTCAAGATCCCTAGCAATCAGGGAAATGCAAATCAAAACCACAATGAGGTTTCACCTCACCCCGGTGAGAATGGCTCACATTCAGAAATCCACCAACAATAGATGCTGGAGAGGATGTGGGGAAAAAGGGACACTAATCCACTGTTGGTGGGAATGCAAACTGGTGAAGCCACTATGGAAGTCAGTCTGGAGATTCCTCAGAAACCTGAATATAACCCTACCATTCAACCCAGCAATCCCACTCCTTGGAATTTACCCAAAGGAAACTAAATGGGCAAACAAAAAAGCCGTCTGCACAGTAATGTTTATTGCGGCTCAATTCACAATAGCTAAGACTTGGAACCAACCCAAATGCCCATCAACAGTAGACTGGATTAGGAAATTATGGGACATGTACTCTACAGAATACTATACAGCAGTCAAAAACAATGAAATCCGGTCACTTGCAACAAAATGGAGGAATCCGGAAAACATCATGCTGAGTGAATTAAGTCAGTCCCAAAGAGACAAATATCATTTATTTCCCTTGATTGGCGATGACTAACTGAGCACCAAAGGGGAAACCTGTAGAAGTGAAATGGACACTATGAGAAACAGTGACTCGATCAGCTCTTGTGCTGACTGTTGTTGTACAATGTAATACTTTATCCATGGTAGTATTTTTTTTTTATCCTAGTACTAGAGGTTGAACTCTGTAATTAACACACAATTATTCGTAGGTGTTTAAATTTTAACTGAAAAGTGATCTCTGTGAAATATAAGAGTGGGAATAAGAGAGGGAGGAGATGTAAAATTTGGGACATGCTCAATCGGAACGGCCCCAAATGATGGAGTTAGAAATGTGCCAGGGGATTCAAATACAATCCCATCAAGGTGGCATGTACCAAGGCCATCTCATGAGTCCAAGTGATCAATTTCAGCTCACAATTGATCACACTGATAGGTCTAAGAGTCAAAGGGATCGCACAAGCAAGACTAGTGTCTGCTAATACTAACTGATAGAATGAAAAAGGGAGAGAATGATCCAACATGGGAAGCAGGATACACAGCAGACTCATAGAATGGCAGATGTCCTAAATAGCACTCTGGCCTCAGAATCAGCCCTTAAGGCATTCGGATCTGGCTCAAGAGCCCATGAGAATAGTTTAGGCATGGAAAGCCAAGACATTCTGGAAAAAACAGAAGACCTAAATGAAAGATCTCTGCGAGTGAGATCCCAGTGGAAAGAACGGGGCCATCAAAGAAGGAGGTACCTTTCTCTGAAGGGAGGAGAGAACTTCCACTTTGACTATGACCCTGTCAGAATAAGATCGAAGTCCACGAACCCTAAAGGCTTCCATAGCCTCGGCAACTCATGACCAGAGCCTAGGGAGATTACTGACGCCATAAACAAGAGTGTCAAATTGTTAAATCAACATCAGGAGTCACTGTGTACTTACGTCTCATGAGGGATCTGTCCTTAATGTGTTATCCAATGTGAAATAATGCTATTACTAGTACTGAAACAGTATTTTTACACTTTGTGTTTCTGTGTGGGTGCAAACTGATGAAATCTTTACTTAGTGTATATTGAATCGATCTTCTTTATATAAAGATAATTGCAAATGATTAAAAAATCTTGGTGTTAAACTGGAATTGCATAGACAATTAATCAATTTTTTTTTTAAAAAAAATCATGTAGGACCTCTGTCCTTAATGTGCTGTACATTGTGAATTAATACTATAACTAGCACTCCAACAGTATTATCATTTTGTGTCTCTATGCGAGGGCAAACCGTTGAAATCTTTACATAATATGTACTAAATTGATCTTCTGTGTATAAAGAGAATTGAAAATGAATCTTGATGTGAACAGAAGGGGAGAGGGAGTGGGAAAGGGGAGGGTAGGGGGAGGGAGAGAAGTTGTGGGGGGGGGAGCCATTGTGATCCATAAGCTGTTCTTTGGAAATTTATATTCTTTAAATAAAAGCTTTATATAAAAAAAATAAAAGCATAATCTTTTAATATGGAGAACAATTAAAAATGTGGAATATTTTATGTAACAATCAATATAGAGAAACTTATGTTCTTCTAATTTCCTTTTTGTATAAGATTGAATATTTATTTTGGCTTGGTTGTCGTTTACTTATTGCTTCATATTTTTTGTGTGGAATTACCTTTTACTTCCCAGGGAACTGCTTCTAACTTTGATTTAATTATATTTTGTTTTTAAAAAATTAAAATAAATTTAAAATAATTAGATTTATAATTTAAAATCATATTTTAACTGTTAACATCATCCATCACTATCAGTCTGTTTATCTATTTGTTATCAGAGGTTAATCTTAATGCCTATGTGTGATATGCAAATGAGTCATTTCTTTAAAAGTTACTGTTACAATTTAACTTTTTCAATTCAAATAAATTGAATTTCTAATGAGTTAAATATTTACCTCTCAAAATATTTAACTAGTCAAATGTTGTAATGGGAGCTGTGATGGACCTTCTATGTGGAAGAGGGTTCTCTTCCAGCTTGATTGCCTTTTAGCTGTGACAGTTTTTTTTTCTCTGACATTAGACTTGAATTGAAACTTAAGCTCTTATTTAATCATGCCTCTGTTAGCGTCCAGACTAAAACTGTACAGTCTATTCTCCTAGTTCTCAGGCCTTGAAACTTAGACCACAACTACACCATTGGGTTTACCAAGTCTACAGTTTGTTGATTGCAGATCTTGAAACTTATCTGACTTCATGATAACGTAAACCTTATAATAAATATCTCTCTTTCGCCATCTTTCATATTTACACACATATTATGGCTGATGTTCTCTGGAGAACCCTGAATGACACTATTTTATACACAAACATAAATCACTTAATGATGGGCATATATTCTGAGAAATGCACCATTATATGCTTTCATCATTTTGTGAATGTAATACTAACACAAACATAGGATATAACCTAGCATATAATTATACTAAACTTTTAAAATTAGTAGTAAACATTAAAATCACAATAAAAACATAGTATAATAAATAGACAAACCATTAACAGTCATTTATTGTCATTATCAAGTATAATGTCCAAGACATAATTGTATGCACTAAACTCATATTACTGGCAGTATAGTAGGTTTGCTTACACTAGCACCACCACAGACATATGAGTAATGAATTTCACTACAGTGTTACAACAGCTATGGTGTCATTAGGTGATAAGAATTTTTCAGCTCCATTTAATTAATTTGAGGGGCATAGAGACACAGAGAGTAAGCTCCTATCTGCTGGTTCACTCCCCAAATACCTAAGGTTCCTGGGCCCAGAGTCTAAGCTGAGAGACAGGAGCTGGGAGCTCAATACAGATATCCTGCATGAATGGCAGAGAACCAACTACTGAGCTGTCATCTGCTGCCTCCCAGGATATGCATTAGCAGGAAGCTACAGTCAAGAGCCATAGCCAGAACTGGCGCCAAAAAATGAACCCAGATATATGTGCCACTAGACTAAGTCCCTGTTCCTTTAATTAAAGTACAATAGGACCAACATCATATATAGTTCATTCTTGACTGGAACATCATTATGTGGTGCATGATTATGTGTGGATACACACTGTATACGCCCCCCCCCCACACACACACACTGGCTCTTTAAAAAACTCTTCTCTTGGAAATTCATATTATGAAAACACTATGCATCAATTGTAAAAATCAGGGCCAGCTCTGTGGCATAGTGAGTAAAGTCACTGCCTGCAGTGCTGGCATCCCATATGGGCACTAGTTCGAGACATGGATGCTGTACTTCCAAATAAGCTCCCTGCTATAGCCTGGGAAAGCAGTAGAAGATGGCCCAAGTCCTTGGGCCCCTGCACCCACGTGGGAGACCTGGAAGAAGCTCCTGGTTCCTGGCTTTGGATTGGCCCAGATCCAGTCACTGCATCCATTTGGGTAGTGAACCAGCAGATGGAAGACCTCTCTCTCTCTCCTCTCTCTCTCTCTCTTTCTCCCTCTCTGTGCCTCTGCCTCTCTGTAACACCACCTTTCAAATAAATAAATAAATCTTTTTAAAAAATTTCAAAAATTTTCTCACCAAAATAAACATTTCATGTCTATCCATAACTTCAGACACCTTACTTGGAAATAGTTATGGCAGATATAATCCAAGTTAACATGAGATTATAGGTTAGGGTTGGCACTATGTCCAATGATTGATGTCCTTATAAGCACAGATATTTGCATAAGTACACAGACACACATAGCAAAGAAGTCCATGTGAAAGTAGCGGTAGAAATAGGAGGGATATAGTCACTAGCCAAGGGAACCAGGGTTGTTGAAAAAATAGAAGGCAGGAAGAGGCAAGTATGGATTCTTCCATAGTCTTCAGAAGTAGCACAGCCCTGCCAAACTTCGATTTCAAACACAACCTGAATAACTGTGAAAAAATAAATTCAGTAGTGAAAATACACTCACACATCTAAAAATACATATACATCTTCAATTGAAATCAGAATCAGTTAATATAACATGATGGTTGCATATTTTCCCTTCTTGGGAAGTGTAATATTTACTAGAAAAAGAGTTGTCAGGTGGATTCCAAGATGGCAAAATAGGGAAAGAGCTCACTGCTTTGACTAGAGGAAGGTGGTTTAACAAAAGTGGAGAGATTGCAATCTCATGGAAGAGTTAGGGATAAAACTGCAGTGGAAATTCCACAGAAGACAGAGAGATACTGTGGATCTACCTGGAGAGTGTGGGCATGTAGCACAATCGAAACAACAAAGGACCTCAGCAGCCAAGAGCCTCAGTGCCAGCTTTGGAGAGTGAGTTGAGACCAGACTGCAGCAGCCCAAGCTACTGGTGACATAGCTATAGGGAGAGCCTGGCATGAGTTCAGCCTGGAACCCTGTAGGGGACAGGGTACTTGCAAACCTAGGACAAAAAAAAGGGTATGTTTCTCTCTCCCTGGCCCCCTGACAACAGCACCCTACAAATGGCTGAGAAAGGGCGGGCACCATTTTAGACATACACAACAGCCATACCAGCTCATGTCCTTGCACCCAGCAACCAGCTGAGAGGAGCCACCTGAGTCTGGCTGGGAGGATTGCCAGGGGGCTGAGCACTCACATAGGACTGTGAGGTGCCCCCAGTCTCCCAACACATCACAAGTTCTGTGGCTTAAACTGCCTAGGTGGAGCACTCACAGGCAGCTGGCTCTGAAGTGTCTCCACCTCTCTGTGGACAGGAAGGACTGGTAGGGAAGAGTGGATCCTCAGTGCTCTGTGATTGTGGAAGCCTTGTATGTTGGTACTGTGGAAAAACTGTGGTTGCATAGGAGGATGCAGGGTATAGCTGGGTCAGTGGGCAGCTTTACAGAGGGCTCCCAGATTGCCTGGGGTGGGTCATTGCAGTGGGATCTGTGCTCACACTGAGGACTACATGGATCCTTCGCGTGGTTTTGTGGCAGTATGGATGAGTATGGCACCCACTGTGGGCTACAACCTGAGCATTAATCACCTTGGAAGAGAGGAGGTGAGGGTGTGACTATGCCAACAGAGCTAATCAAATCCTCCCCTATGATAAAAAAAAGAGATCTACCATGCCTAACTTGGATGTCACCTTGGATACTCCTACCACTCTGAAGCACTGAACAGAGCTTCCTGGTCACACCCAGCACATACCTCTGGGGATTCACTGAATGAGCAGACACTCCATTAATCCACAGAGGTATAGTTCAAAGATAAAATTCAACAGAGGAAACAAAAGTATCTCCACAAATGCCTAAAAAAAGTGCAGAAATTCAAAAAACAATAATAAAGAAGACAACAGAAGGCCACAAAGGAACACAACAAACATTCAGTATTGGAATGTGAAAATGAAGAGATTGATGAAATGCCAGAAATGGGATTCAAAAGATTAATTGTAGGATTATTTAGAAACAAGTCCATGAATTAAAGAAATCTATACATTACATAAATGAAATTTTCCTATGAAATTGAAATTTTAAAGAGAAATCAAAATGAAATATTAGACACAAATTAAAAAGAACAAATAAAAAATGTGGTAGAAAACCTTAGCAGCCTTGTTGAGAGAGATTCCAAGATGGTGGGTTAGGGAATGACATACTGTGCTAGGCTAGGAATAAATAGCTAAAAAAAAAGTATAGGAAGTTCACTCTCAGGGGAGAATTTGAGAGAAAATTGCACTGGAAATCCTACAAGAGAAAAAGGAATGCTGTTGATCTGTGTGGAAGGTGTGGGCATGCAACAAAAACATGGACACAACACACAACTGCAGCATTCAAGAGTCAGAACAGGTGGCAGCTTGGTGATGGAGGTGAGACTGGACTGAAGCATTCCAAGATATAGCCAGAGGGAGAGTGTGGCATGAGTTTAGACTGGAACCCTGGGGGCTAGTGGTGGCTAGTGGTTGCCCATGAACCAAGTGAGGTAGAGGGGACATGTTCATTCTGCCACAGCCTCTCCACAACAGCACCCACTGCCCAGCTGAGAAAGGGTAGGAACCATTTGGGGTTTGGGCGGCAGTTGAGGAAGCCTTTGTTCATGCACACAACAAATGGCTGAAACAGGATGCCATCTTTTTGGCAGTACTGGAGGCAGTGGCACACAGAGAGCAACATCTGACCCCAGGCTCTTGCATACATGTGTGATCCAAAGAGTCCAGTGGAGGGAAAAAAAACCACAGTCCCCACTGACTTTGAGCCTGGCTGGGAAGGAGTGACAGGTAGCTGGACACCTGTATAGTACTTTGAGGCACCCCCAGCCTCCCAGGATCAAGAAGCCTTGGCAGAGCTAGCTGGGGGAACATCTGCCTTTCTGTTGACTGGATAGGCTAGCACGGCAGAGTGAAATCTCTGCACCCAGCGACTGTGGGAGCCTTGTGTGCTGAGAACCTCAGGACTCAGGGGCTACATGAGAGAATGCAGGGTATAGTTTGGTCTCTCAGCAATCACTGGGTATAGCTCCACACACTTGCAGCTCCTTGTTTGGCTAGGGTGGGTTAAGTCATTGCATCAGGAACCCTGCTCACAGGGAGGACTATGCAGGTCATTTGTGTGGTTCTTATGGTGGCACAGATGAGTGTTGAACACACTGGGAGCTAACAATCTGAGCATTGTTCAGATTGGAGGAGAGGAGGTGAGCATTGATCATACCAACAGAGGTAACCATTCCCCAACTTCTGTTAATGAGACATGATCTACCATGTCTAACTTGAGTGTTACCCTGGATGTGCAACCTACCATGGAGCACTGAGCAGAGCTCCCTGACGACACCCATCACATACTTCTTCGTATTCATGGAAACTGCAGACATTCCACTAAGCCACAGAGGCATAGCTCAAAGACAAAAGCCATCGGAGGAAAAAAGGCCATTCATTCAGCCTTACAAAAGATGCTTAAGGATATGCTACACACAGAAACACAGAAGGATAGAGATCATTATGAAAGAAGGTGAAGGCAGAAAATCCCCCAGTAAAAGTAAAAAGGAAATCCAAAGTAAATAATAGGAATATTTATGGAAAATTGGCAGGACCAAGTTGTTACTTATGAATTGTAACCTTGAATGCAAATTACCTCGACTCTCCAGTTAAAAGATACAGAGTGGCCAAATGGATTAAAAAACAAAACCTATTCATTTGCTGCCTACAAGAAACACATCTCACCAACAAAGATACAATCAGACTGAAAGTGAAAGGAAGGAAAAAAATTGTTCCATACTAATGGAAGCTAAAATAGAGCAGATGTAGCCATCATAATATCATACAAAATAGACTTTAAAACAAAAATTGTTAAGAGACAAAGAAGGGCACTATGTAATGATTATGGGATCAATTCAACAGGAAGAACTGACTGTAAAAAATTTATATGCACCCAGTTACAGGACTCCTGGCTTTTTAAAAGAAATGTTAATAGATGTAAAGGGAGACATAGCCTCTAATACCATACCAATGTAGGACTTCAACACCCCACTTTCAGCGATGGGCAGATCAACCCAACAAAAATTCAGCAAAGAAACAAGATACTTAATTGACACTATAGAACAAATGGAACTAACAGATATCTACAGAACTTTCCATCCCACAGTTGCAGAATACACATTCTTCTCATCTATGCATGGAACTTTCTTTGGGATAGACTACATGCGAGGCCATAAAGCAAGACTCAGCAAATTCAAAAAAATCAAAATCATACCATGCATCTTCTCTGACCACAGTGGAATGGAGCTGGAAATAAACAACTCAAGGATCTCTAGAACATATGCAAACATATGGAGGCTGAACAAAATGCACCTAAATGAATAGTGGGTCATAGAAGAAATCAAAAGAGAAATAAAAAAATTTCTGGAAACAAAAGAAGATGACAATACAACATATCAAAACATATGGGCTACAGCAAAAGCAGCATTAAGAGGAAAAGTTTATAGCAATTGGTGCCTACATCAAGAAATGGGAAAGGCATCAAATAAATGAGCTATCAGTGCATCTCAAGGAACTAGAAATACAACAAACCAAACCACAAAATAGTAGGAGAAAAGAAATAATCAAAATTAGAAAAGAAATAAACAAAATTGAAACAAAATATATGAAAGATCAGTAAAATAAAGAGCTGGTTTTTTGAAAAAATAAACAAAATTGACCCAGCATTGGCCAACTAACTAAGAAAAAGAGGCAGAAGATCAAATCAATAAAATCAGAGATGAAAAATGAAACATAACAGATATCACTGAAATAATCATCAGGAATTACTACAAAGAGCTATATGTCAACACATTAGGAAACCTAGAAGAAATGTATAGATTCCTGGACACATGCAACATAACATAATTCATCCTTGAAGACAAAGAAAACCTAAACAGACCAATAACCAAGATGGAGAGTCAATCAGTAATAAAGACCCTCCCAGCAAAGAAAAGCCAAGGGCTGTAAGGCTTCACTGCTGAATTCTACTAGACATTTAAAGAATAATTCCAATTCTTCTCAAACTATTCAAAATAATTCAAACAGATGGAATCCTCTCAAATTCTTCCATGAATCAAGCATCACCTTAATTACTAAACCAGAAAAAGATACAACAGAAAAGAGAATTATAGATCAATTTCCCTGATGAACATAGAAGCAAAAATTCCCAACAAAATACTAGCCAGTGGAATCCAACAACACATCAGAAATATTATTTACCTGGACCAAGCAGTATTTATGCGTGATATGCAGGAATGGTTCAACATTCAGAAATCAAGGTGATGCACCACATTAACAATCTGCAAAATAAAAACCATATGATTCTCTCATAGATGCAGAGAAAGCATTTGATAAAATACAACATCATTCATGATTAAAACTTTTAGCAAATTGGGTATAGAAGTAACATTCCTCAAAACAATCAAGGCGATTTATAATAAACACATGGGCAACATCTTACTGAATGGAGAAAAGTTAGAAGCATTCCTACAAATTCTGGAACCAGACAAAGATGTCCACTCTCACCATTACTATTCAGTAAGTCCTGGAAGTTTTAGCCAGAGTCATTAGGCAAGAAAAAGAAATCAAGGGGATACAAACTTGAAAAGAAGAGGTCAAACTGCCTCTATTTGCAGATGACAAGATTCTATATATAGGGGAACCAAGACTCTACTGAGAGACTATTGGAACTCTTTTATGAGTTTGGTAAAATGGCAGGATATAAAATTAACGCAAAAAAATCAATAGCCATCATATACACAGACAATGCCATGGCTGAGAAAGAACTTCTAAGATCAATTTCATTCACAATAGTTACAAAAAGAAATACCTTGGAATAAATTTAACTGAAGAGGTCAAAGAGATCTACAATGAAAATTACAAAACATTAAAAAAAGAAATAGAAGATACCAAAAATATGGAAAAGTATTCCATGTTCATGGATTGGAAGAATCAGCATCATTAAGCTGTCCACACTACTGAAAAAAAATTTACAAATTCACTGCGATTCCAATGAAAATAACAACATTCTCCTCAGATCTAAGAAAAATGATGCTAAACCTCATATGGATACACAAGAGACCCAAATAGTTAAAGCAATCGTATACACTAAGAACAAAGCTGGAGGCATGATCAGACCAGATTTCAGGACATACTACAGGGAAGTTATAATCAAAACAGCTTGATATTGAAAAAAAAAAAAAAAGGTGGGTAGTCCAACGGAACATAATTGAAACTCAATCAATCCACATGTCTGTAAACAACTTATTTTTGACAACAGAGCTAAAATCAATCCCTGGAGCAAGAACAGTCTCTTCAACAAATGGTGCTGAGAAAACTGGATTTCCACATGTGGAAGTATGAAGCAAGACCCCTACCTTACACCTTACACAAAAATCCAATCAAAATGGATTAAAGGTCTAAATCTATGACCTGATAGCATCAAATTAGTAGAGAACATTGGGGAAACCCTGTTAAGACATTGGTGTAGGCAAAGAGTTTTTGGAAAAGACCCCACAAGCACAGGCAATCAAAGCCAAAATGAGCAAATGGGGTTACATTAAATTGAGAAGCTTA
Source organism: Sylvilagus floridanus (assembly GCA_949820135.1). Lineage (NCBI taxonomy): Eukaryota > Metazoa > Chordata > Mammalia > Lagomorpha > Leporidae > Sylvilagus > Sylvilagus floridanus. The sequence continues at coordinate 67,621,996 of OX463223.1, read as the reverse complement.
TGCACTGCTAAAGAAACACAGCAAAGTGAAGAGGCAACTGACAGAATGGGAGAAAATATTTGTAAACTATAAAACTGATAAAGGATTAATATCCAGAATATATAAAAAGGTCAAGAAACTCAATAATAACAAACTATCCAGTTAAGAGACAGGCAAAGGATTTGAACAAATATTTTTCAAAAGAGGAAATTAAAATGGCCAACAGACACAGGAAAAATCTTCAGGATCACTAGCTATCAGGGAAACGCAAATAAAAACCACAATGTGGTTTTACCTCACTCCAGTCAGAATGGCTTTCATCAGAAATCATCAAACAACAAATGCTGGAAAGGATGAGCAGGAAAAGGTACCCTAATCCACCACCAGTGGGAATGTAAACTGGTATAGCCACTGTGGAAGACAGTATGGAGAAACCTCAGAAATCTGAATACAGACCTACCACATGACCCAGCCAACATGTTCTTGGGAAGTTACCCAAATTAAATGAAATAAGCATATGAAAGAGCTATCTGTACCCTCCTGTTTATTGCAGCTCAATTCACAATAGCTAAGATACAGTATCAACCCAAATGTCCATCAATTTAAGACTGGATAAAGAAATTATGGGATGGGGATATGTACACCATGGAATACTACACAGCAGTGAAAAAGTGAAATCCTGTCATTTGCATCAAAATGGATGAATCTGGAAAACATACTTAGTGAAATAAGCCAATCCCAAAATGACAAATACCATATGTTCTCCTTGATCTGTGGTAAGAGTGTACTAGAAAGGTAATCTATAGAAATGAAATTGACATTTTGAGGTATGATGATTTTGAGCAGCCCTTGTCTCCACTGTTGAGGAACAATTTTTCTTAATACTAGTTATTGAACTCTTTACTTAGTTTAGGGTTAATCTTATGAGTATAAAGTTAATAAAAAACAAATCTTTGTAAAAAATAAGAATGGAAATAGGAGAAGGTGGAGGAAGAAGGGTGGGAGAGTGGGTGAGAGGGACAGTAGGGTGGGAAGAATCACTGTGTCTCTAAATTTGTATATATGAAATGGTCGCAGTTTGTATACCCTAAATAAAAGGTTCTAGGTTAAAAAAAAATAAGAGTTGTCAGCTTTTCACCTTTAAAGTGAAGACTGGAGAAAACTGATTTCCTGTAAATGAAAGTAAATCTGTTCGTTTTACAACAAGCAATGGAGAACATGTCCTAATAAAACACAACTTGAAACTCTCTTAACTTAATCACAATGTTCACAATACAGAACTGAGCCACTTTTCCCTCCTCCTTGCTCCAAAAATTCTTGGGTTTAGTACCAATGTTTTTGAAATCGAGACGTATGGGTGGGAGCAGGTGGGCAGGATGTTCTGCATTCTCCAAAAGGGTCTGTACAGAAGAGACACAGAAAGGCTCTGGGAATGTTCCAGGATGGAGGAAACAGAATAGATGTAACTATAAGCCCCTTATCCGAGAGACTGGATCTTACACAGGCAGAGTTTATAAAAAAGTTTTAAGGACGTTATTTGTCAATTGACGGAACTGTAATACAGTATTTAATCATACATAACTTATTAGTATTAAATTTATTGGTTCTGTATGCTGGCAAAAATACTGTTGTCTTTTCCATCCTCCCTCCCTTCTTCCCTGTAAGCTCGTCAAATATTAAAGTGACTTTTGCTTCATATCGAACTTTTGAAGCCTTTATAGTTTTATGAGTAATGAAATTTATAATTTACGTAATCATTGCCAAAAGTTGCTTCCAAAAGTACTTCACCGATATTGAGTTCACTAAAGCTCACCACAGACGGTTTCTGTGAGACAATTCCCCTGGAAGTAACGGGCGGGCGGTGATGTGTGCAGTTTTCTCGAAGACAGGGAGACAGGAGGGGAGGGACACAGGAGAGATTAGGAGAAAGCCAACTGGGTAAAATGTTGGGGAAAGTGAGTGTGCCACGGGTCCGGGGCTGGGGGTGCTCTTTGACGGGATCTCAGGCAATCAGGTACTGGTGCTCAGGGCGGTCCGCTAGGCGCTCCCTCCCAGGGCAAGTCGCGCGCGCCGGGGGAGCGCTCAGCCCCGCCCCTCTCCCCTGCTCCCCTCGTCGCCCCCTGCGACGCGCCCTCGGGTGACGCTGCGCGGCGTCGTCGGCGCGGCCTCTGTGACCTCACCGCACGCTCCTGTTGGGCGTTATTGCGCCGTCGTGGACTACTAGGCGAGCGTTAGGCGACGGCTCCTCAGACCCGCTGTGTCTCCGGGCTGCGAGGTCCCGGGGCAGCCCGGCCGCCGGGGCCCAGACTATCGGGCCTCGGACGTCTCGGCGGCGGCGGCGAAGGGTAGCGGCGGCGGTGAACTTGGCGGTAGCAGGGGCGGCAGCGGCGGCGGCTGCGACGACGGCGGCGGCCGCGCGCGGGAGCCACTGGTGTCCCGAAGCCAATAAGGTGCGGTGGAAATCCCGACGTCCCCGGCCCTTTGCCCTTACGTGGGTCCGTTTCTATATTCCTGTCAGCCTCCCCCGACGTCCCCAGACACCCTCGCGCGGGGGCCCCTCAGTCCACTTCCCGCCCGGCGGCTCGTGATTCCTCCCACCTCAGATCGCGGCTTTCTGCCTTTTTCCAGACCTGGGATCCCGACCCTAGGTGCTGCGAAGGATGGCGCTCAAACGCATCCAGAAGGAGCTCCTCGATCTGACGCGGGACCCCCCGGCCCAGTGCTCCGCGGGTCCTGTGGCAGACGACATCTTCCACTGGCAGGCTACCATCATGGGGCCCGACGATAGCCCCTACCAGGGAGGCGTCTTCTTCCTAACCATCCAGTTCCCGTCCGATTACCCTTTCAAACCACCCAAGGTCGCATTCACCACCCGCATTTACCATCCGAATATCAACCGAAATGGAAGTATCTGTCTAGACATCCTTAGGTCTGAGTGGTCGCCAGCATTGACCATTTCCAAGGTGTTGCTGTCGATCTGCTCCATGCTGTGCGACCCCAACCCGGATGATCCTTTGGTCCCAGAAATTGCAAGGGTCTACCGAAAAGACAGGGTGAAGTATGACCAAATAGCTCGAGAGTGGACCCAGAAATATGCCATGTGATTTTGAAATGAATAAAAAATAAACCAGCTCATCGGTTTATTAATAAAAACACATTTGGCAGATCAAATGGGTGTCTTTTTTTTTTTTCAGTTTATTCCTGGTTTTATTTAACCATTTGGTTTTAAAATTACTTTCCAAGAAGCAACATCCCCCCCCCCCCCTTTCTGGGCACACTTTGTACAATTTTCATATCAAAGTGTGAGTGGAGTAGGTGGGGAGTTGGGAGTGTGGGAGGAGCAGGAATTGAGATATGAAGGGAGTGTAAAACAAAAAGACCAGTTTTAATCTAGTTTTGACTAACGTATTAATTTCAGATTGGAAAACAAAGCAAGAACAATGGGGTGATGGCTTTATGATCAAAAGGAGAGCAGTTCCACCAACCAGTGGGAAAGTTTTTAATGTGGAGTCAGGTAGAACTGACAATACTTAGAAAAACTGGCTGAAGATTACAAAGCCAGTTAGGTAGTCTTTTTATAATGAAGACCCTCTGTCTTCAGATGTTTTTGATCAAGGGTATTAACCCTTACACTGTGTTTTGAGGTGTAGATTTAACTAAAAATGAAATGGGTTAAGAGTTGTTAAAAAATAAAGTGTTTTCTTTTTCCCCAGCTTTAACATTTTGTGCCCGTCACCCCACCATTTTGCCCACTCTGCATCTCTGCTACTCTGGATTGCATATAGCTTCTCAGGATATGTCTAATTGTAATTTCTGGCCACACCGCCAGTTCTAGACCAGTACCTTCATTAGTCGGGGCACAGCGGGCAGCATGAGGTTCACTGGCATCAATTCCTCTTGCTCCCAAGTTCCAGGTGGGAGATGGGGAGCAGACCACAAAAGCTCTGCACACACATTATTTCATCCCTGAACAACCCAAATCTAGGAGTCCCCCAATCTTTGAAGGAGGACTTCTAGCTAACCTGCCCAAACTTGCCACAGAGGAAGATGTTCTTCTAACTAATCTAGTCAAGAAACACAAACCTGCCCTCGGACCCTGAGGAACCTCTGTATTTGAAGACTGATTGCTATATGAACATATCTCAATAAAACTGTTTTAAAAAAACCTGAACTTTTAATAATCTTTTAACTAATTAAGCATAAGGTTTTCTTGTCTGTTTAGTTTCTGCTTACATTCGTACAAGGGTTTTGAGATTAAACATCAGTAAGTACACCTTTTAAACAATTTGTTTTAAATTAAAAAAAAAACCTGCTTTGAACTGACAACCAAGATAAGTACATCATGAAATGTATAGAAATATCACAAAGAATTACACTCTGACAGTTTTAACTGCTTTGATCTCTCTGATAATGAAGGTTTAAAAATTAATTTTATGAAAATACAAGTACTTGCGTGTACTGAAAATCCCGATCTTTCCTGTAGAACTTGTAAATTCAGAAATGGTTAATCAGGTTGTGAGCAGATTACTACCATCACTACCTTTAAAAAAAAAAAACTGTAATCATAATTTCTTTTTAACAATGTGAGGTGAGGTGACTATGATCTGAATACCCTACAAAATTCATGTGTTCAAATTTTATGTCAGCATGATAAAATTAAGAAATAATCTCTTTAGAAGGTGATTAAGTCATGAGGAAACATACCTTTATGCATGGGATGAGGGCCCTTACAGAAGGAATTGAGGGACACCAGCTTTGTGGCATGGTGGGTTAAGCTGTGGCCTGCATCCCTACGAGTGTCGTTTGGAGTCTTGGCTGCTAAATTTCTGATCCAGTTCCCTGGTAATGTGCTTGCTGATGGGCCTTGGAGAACAGTGGAAGATGGCCCAATTACTTGAGCCCCTGCCATCCACATGAGAGACCTGGATGAAATGCCTGGCTTCGTCTTGGCCCAGATGTGGCTACTGAGGCCATTTGGAGAGTGAACCAAATGATGGAAAAATCTATCTCTGTCTCTTTCTGTCTCTCTTATTCTGTATTTCAAGGAAATAATTTTTTTTTAAAAAAATGATTTGAAAAAATGAATTCATTTGCTTTTGCTGTTCCAATTCTTCCATTTGCCCTTCTCATGTCTTTTGCCTTTATTACCATAGCAAGAAGGCTGTCTCCATGCCTGCACCTTGATCTTGACTTCCAAGTCTCCAGAACTATAAGAAATTGTTATTATTTATAAATTAGCCAGTCCAGGCATTATGTTATAGCAGCATGAATGGACTAAGACGGGAGGAGTTATTTATCAAAATAAGACTACAAACACATAGGAAAAATTTGTTTAAGGTACTAAGACCTAAAATATAATTTTTTTTACCTAAACATTCAGGCGGTGCTGTCAAATAAGACTATTCCGTATCTTCCATGTCCAATATGGTAACGTCTTGTCACATATGAGCAATCAAAGTTTGGTAAGTATAATCAGGCAACTGAATTTTAAATTTTGCTTAATTTTAATTAACTTTAAATTAAATATTAATTGAATTAAAATATCCCCCTTGGCCCAAAGCTACTGTATCATGAAGCTAAAGCTTAAGGTAGGAAATATGTACAGGTATTTGGTTTCATTGTGGTTCTGGGAGTCATTGACACAGGTAATGATGTACCAGAGGTTAGTGACTTTATCAGGTGACCTATCAAGATGGAATTGAGATTCTGGAAAAGCCAAGAGTTCGAAGCGAAGACAATAGGGCAGTCCTAAAAGACTGACACTTTAGTTATTATGGGGAAAAAAATAAATTGAGGATTTGAGTAGCATGAATTTTCAATGATTGATTCTTGAATCAAAAACTTGTGTTCTATCCAGAATCCACCAAAAATTAGTTGAATTACGCTGAACTAGTAACTTCTGTGAACCTTAGTTTCTTCAGGTATTAAAACAGAATAATAACTATAATACTTCCTAGAGTTTATGAAATAAATTATGTGAAAAGTATTCTAATCTGTACCACTGAATTCACATTCAGCAATGAGAGTTTTATTGGATATTATTTGTCTTCATTAGAATTCTGTTCAGATAACCTTGTACTATAGTGCCAGCAAGATGAACAGTCTGCCAAATCTATACGCTGGGTATTTCTAAGATGGTTGGAGAAGACTCAGACTAAAAGAAACTGTCTTTGAATTAAATTTATTTGGGAATTCATGAAAGGGTACATTGACAAGGGTGCCATACAAGGTTATCTCCGTAGAGCACATAAAAATCAATTCGAAGACTTGTTAAAAGTATAGATTCCTAATCCAATTCCCAAAGTCCATTAGAAGCTGAAGTAACCTGAATTTACAGTATTCAAAATGATTTTTTAAAGAATTTATTTTTTTAATTTATTTGGAAAGTAAGGTGACAGAGTTTTTGTTTTAAAATTTATTTGAAAAGTAGAGTGGCAGAGAGTGTTTCCATCCTCTGGTTCACTCCTCAAATGGCCTGGAGCCCAGAACTCCATTGGAACTGCATGTGGGTCTCACATGTTGGTGGCAGGTGCTCAAGCACTTGGATCAACATCTGTTGCTTTTCCAGGAACATTAGCAGGGAGCTAGATTAGAAGTGGAGCAAATGGGACTCAAACCAGTATTGTGATGTAGGATGCAGGTGGCAGCTTAAATCACTGTACCTTGGGGCCAGCACTGTGGCATAGTAGGTTAAGCCTCTGCCTGTAGCACTTGCATCCCATATGGGCAGCAGTTCAGTCCCGGCTGCTCCACTTACAATCCAGCTCCCTGTTAATGCACCTGGGAAAGCAGCAGAGGACAGCCCAAGTGCTTGGGCTCCTACACCTGCATGGGAGACTCAGAAGAAGCTCCTGGCTCCTGGCTTCAGATCAGCTCAGTTCTGCCCATTGTGGCCATTTCGGGAGTGAACCAGGGGATGGAAGACCTCTCTCTCTCAAATAAATAAATCTTAAAAAAAAGAAACACTACACCACAATGCTGGCTCCCAAAATGATTTTTAAGCAGGTAGAAAATGAGCATACTTGGACACTGGATTTCATGATACTTATTGAGTTTTATTTGTTAACAAAAGAATATGAGAATCTGAATTATCTTCAAGAGAGAATGGCCATGTTGCCAATGCGGGAGTATTATGCATATAGTTAATCTTGGCACATGCACAGCAATTAATTAGGTTGGTACCTTTTGTTGCCAGTGTCTATAAGGTGGATAAAAATGGGGTGTACTAGAGTAATAACAAGGGTTTGGGTAAGAGTAAAAAAATCATCCCAAATGATAGTAGAAAATGAATTCTAACAATAGGACTAAAAGGTACTAGCCATTTTGCTGTGAGGGGTGTTCAGGGAGGTTCAAGATATTAGGATATGGAATTTCAAATGGATCATAATAATTTCTAAGCTAGAAAATGTGAAAGAGCCAACAAACAAGATCAGTCATCAAAGGTCAAATTTAGATCTTCTCCATGTACAAGAGCAAGAAAGCACAACTTCTCAGGTAATTAAAAATAGAAACTCAATAACTTCGATCATAAAAGACATGTTGATCAATGTCCCATAACCTCTCAGATACTTTCCTTATGTCTTGATTTCAAATAAAAACGTAGTCAGGAAAATATTCATTTTGGACAAATATGTCCACAATAAGGAGTACAAAAGTAAGAGCCACAAATGGTTTGACAGATCTTTAAGTCTTCATGTAACAAAAGTAAAACTTCCCCCAATATGAAGTGATAAGTGAGCACTGCTTAAGAGTCATATACAGGTCTGGTCCAGTGTCTTATGACAGTTCTCTACTTCAGTCGTGCCATCTCCTTCTGGTTCCTGGTTAACTTGAAGGTAAGTTCTTCATATGGCCTAGAGGTTCGCTGAGACACAGGAGTTTCCTTTTAAATGAAAAGCATGAATCTAAGAATCAACATCCTTTAATTCTACTGCATAGAGTTAATTAAAAGTACTTGGAAAGTACCTCCTTTCCACCTGGGCTATGAGGATTCCTTTTGAAGATGTCTTTTTTATTAGACAAGGTCACTTACTTGTAAGTCATGGTGCTTAATATTTTCATCCCACAAAAGTGTGCTGTGAAATGACTCCTCAAGTGATTTGTTTTTGGGGGGTTTTTATGATTCCCTACAATATGATAACATGTCTCCTTTAATAACAACAGGATCATGCATACTAGACTTGAGAATTTTAAATTTCCCAGTAATAATTGCAAATAGTGATAATTTATATTTTCCAAAGAGTGTGGATCTCAAATTTATAAAGATAATAGGGAGAGCCTTTGAGCAAAGGAAAGCAAAGACTTCTACAGATTTATCAAACTGAGTTTTAATAATTTCAGTAGTCTGTCAATTTAGAAGACTGGAGATAGTAGGTACAGTGAAAATATGGCAAAACAGGCTAGATGTCACAAATTGCACTAAGAATTTTCCTTATAAAATGAGTTTTCTGTCACTGTGGAGCTCCATTGGTGCCCTCCCAGTGGAGGTAACTGTCCAGTAGTAATTTAGCTAGTAAGTATTGGGGCTCATCTTTGGGGAAAGTCTTCCTCCTAATGGGAGTACATACACACCATCATTTTTAAAAAGATTTATTATTTATTTGAAAGGCAGAGTTACAGAGAGGCAGAGACAGAGGCTGGTTCACTCAAAGCCACATGGGTGCAGGGGCCCAAGCTATTGGGCCATCTTCCACTGCCTTCCCAGGCACATTAGCAGAAGTGGAGCAGCCGGGACTCAAACTGCTGCCCATTTGGGATGCTGGCACTGTAGGCAGCGCCTTTACTCACTACAGTACAGCTTCGTCCCTGAGGTTGCATTTTTACCATACCCTGTCAGTCCCCCAAAACCCCAAAGTTGTCCTTTATATGTGGAAAATGGGAATTAAAAAACTTCTCTGAGTAGAATCCATTTTTAATCTATTTGGTATACTCCAATGCCCGAGTACTTTTATATGTTGTTGAACAGTTTGTAGTTTTTTTTCTTGTATGCTTTGCAAATAATTATTTCCCTTATTTTTAGTAATTTTAATCCCTTGGATTAATTGGAGTTTAACTCCTCAGATGTAAAGTGTTTTGTAGATCAGCACAATTTTATATTTTTTTAAAGCTTTTACTTAATGAATATAGATTTCCAAAGTACAGCTTGTGGATTACAATGGCTTCCCCCCATAACTTCTCTCCCACCGCAACCCTCCCCTTTCCCGCTCCCTCTCCCCTTCCATTCACATCAAGATTCATTTTCAGTTCTCTTTATATACAGAAGATCAGTTTAGTATATATTACGTAAAGATTTCAACAGTTTGCCCTCACATAGCAAGACAAAGTGAAAAATACTGCTTAAGTACTAGTTATAGCATTAAATCACAATGTACACACATTAAGGACAGAGATCCTACATGATATTTTTTAAAAATTGATTAATTTTCTAGGCAATTTCCAATTTAACACCAAGGTTTTTTTTTCATTTTCAATTATCTTTATATACAGAAGATCAATTCAGTATATACTTAGTAAAGATTTCATCAGTTTGCACCCACACAGAAACACAAAGTGTAAAAATACTGTTTCAGTACTAGTTATAGCATTACTTCACATTGGACAACACATTAAGGACAGATCCCTCATGAGACGTAAGTACACAGTGACTCCTGATGTTGATTTAACAATTTGACACTCTTATTTATGGCGTCAGTAATCTCCCTAGGCTCTAGTCATGAGTTGCCGAGGCTATGGAAGCCTTTAAGAAGTATATTTCCTCGGGACCAGCATTGTGGTGCCCTGGGTTAAGCCACCACTTAGGATGCTGACATTCCATATCGGAATACTGGTTTGAGTCCTGGTCCACTTCCAATCCAGCTCTCCACTAATGTGCCTGGGAAAGTTACAGTTGCTGTCCCAAGTACTTGGGCCCCTACTATGGACATGAGAGCTTAGGAATGAATTCCTGGCTCCTGGCTTCAGCTGAACCTCGACCGGCTTCTGTGACTATTTTGGGAGAAAGCCAGCAAATAGAAAACTCTCTCTCTCTCTCTCTCTCTCTCTCTCTCTCTCTCTCTCTCTCTCTCTTGTTCTGTCTCTCCCTCCCTTCTTCCCTCTCTCCCTCCCTCCCTCTCTCTTCCCTTGTTTCTCATTCGTTCAAATAAATAAATCTTAAAAAAGAAGCATATTTCCTCAAAGTATGATTCTCCATGTTTATTAGCAGACATAATATTTTCCGTTTATTTGTAATAAGAAGTCAAAAGTATATAGGCTTAAACTGATGTCCAGTAACTAATATTTTAGTGTTCTACTTGAAAATTACTTAAGCATTTAATGAATATTCATCATTCGCTTTAACTTATCAAAACTTTAAAGGTGTAGTTACCAAAGAGATTTCATTCTTTAAGTAAACATATTACAAAACATAGCTATTATTACATTTACTCATAAATTTTAATTTATATCTTATTTATCTTACTCTTTTTAATCCAGGCTCATGCATCTTTTGATCCTAAACATCTAATAGGGATAAAAATTGTTGTGTGTCTGCATTTCATTTAATAATAGACATGTCTGTTTTCCCCATTCAATAGGATGCTGGCGTGGGTTTTCATAACTTGCTTCGACTGTATTGAGTAATATTCCTTCTATACCCAATTTGCTTAGAGTTTTCATCATGAAAAGGTGTTGTACTTTATCAAATGCTTTCTCTGCATCTATTGAGATAATCATATGGTTTTTCTTCTGCCATTTGTTGATGAGGTGTATCACAGTGTTTGATTTGCCAACATTGAACCATCCCTGCATACCAGGGATAAATCCCACTTGGTCTGGGATCTTTCTGATGTGTTGTTGTGTTCTATTGGCCAGAATTTTATTGAGGATTTTTGCATCTATGTTCATCAGGGAAATTGGTCTGTAATTCTCTTTCTCTGCTGCATCTTTTTCAAGTTTAGGAATTAAAATGATGCTGGCTTCATAGAAAGAATTTGGAAGGATTCCCTCTCTTTCAATTGTTCTGAATAGTTTGTAAAGAATTGGAGTTAGTTCTTCTTTAAATGTCTGGTAGAATTCAGCAGTGAATCCATCTGGTCCTGGTCTTTTCTTTGTTGGGAGGGCCTTTATTACTGATCAATTTCTGACTCGGTTATGGGTCTGTTTATTTTTTCTATGTCTTCATGGTTCAATATAGGTAGGTTGTATGTGTCCAGGAATCTATCCATTTCTGATAGATTTCCCTGTTTGCTGGCATACAACTCTGTAGTAATTTCTGATGACTCTTTTTATTTCTGTGATGTCTGTTGTTACATTTCCTTTTTCATCTCTGATTTTATTGATTTAGGTCTTTTCTTTTTTTAGTTAGTTGGGCCAATGGTGTGTCAATTTTGTTTATTTTTTCAAAAACCCAGCTCTTTGTTTGGCTGATCTTTTGTAATGAGACATGTCTGTTTTAATCAGATCAATAATCTTATTTATCAAGTATCATTAAAGTCATAGAAACTTGAAAATATCTGGGTTATTTTATTGCATTCAGGTGATGATTTTTTTAATAAACAGCTAACATTTGTTTCTATAAACAGCTAAAAATAGAACTCATAAATCTAGTAGAAAATATCACACATATACAATACATACATACAGATATTCACAAATATACAAAAATAGATTTTGGCTGTTTCTCAGGTCTGGTTATCTAAAGTTCATTAACTGAGGCTGGCACTGTGGTGCAGCAGATTAACTTTCAGCTTATGATGCCCTCATCACGTATCTGAGTGTTGATTGCAGTCCCAGCTCCTTGGCTTCAGATGTAACTTCTGTTTAGTGTACATCCTGGGAGGCAGCAGATGACCACCCAAGTGCCTGGGTCCCTGCCAACAATCATGTGCAAGACCAGGATGAAGTTCCCTACATCCTTGGCTGTTATTATCAATTGGGGAGTGAACTACCAGATGAAAAATCTCTCTCTATCTCTCCCTGTATCTGTGTCATTTTGCCTCTAAATAAAGTTAACAATTCTTTTAAAAATTCATTAACTGAATCTGGCCAATGAGACAAGTTCAGAAGATACACCAACATGAGTGATGAGGCACTTCAGATCCTACTTTGGAGATATCATCCAAAGAGATTCAGGTGATTTATTATACAAAAAAGATATTTATTGGGGATCTTAGAAGTGCATTGTAGGGAGCATAGATTCCAGTAGAAACCAGAATGCCTCCCATTAGGAGGGCGTTTCTTGAAGAGTTCTTTTGAAAGTAAAAAGAGAAAGTTTAAGTGGGTTACATAGGTTTTTTTTTTCCCCAGGAATTATGACTGGAGAATAAGTTTGCTCATATAGCTTATTGCCCCAGCATAGATCAACTTAAATCATAGTTCTGGAACTAGTTCAGCTTATGCAAATCTACAAGATGTAATTTCTCAACAAATAACTTCCTTTGATCATATCAGCAAATTCAGAGTGATCACCACAGCGTAATATGGAGTTCAGGCCACAAAAATGGAGTCACTTCTGTCAACTTTCTTTCACAGCGCAGAGTAAGAGCAGGCTGAAGCTTTAGGGAGACCCTTATGTATGGCAAGTGGGGTGGGAGTATCTAGACTTTACAGTTTCTCTGTGGATTGGCTACATTGAGTAACTTCCCTGGTCCCTGGGCATAGGGGCTGGCCTTAGTAGTCTGGTCCTAGTATTTGGAGTACCAGTGGGAGACTGATGGGAAAAGCAATTGGAGTGAAGGCAAAGAAAATTGCCTACAAAGGGCAATTGGAAAGTTTTAGATGTGGTTTCAAAACTGGATCTGTTAGCAGTTACTAAATATATTATACTAACCTTTCTCTTCCACACTCCAAAATGGACTTAGATAACCATGTGTATGAATCTTCATAAGTATTTTATGTTTATAATAAGAGACCATGGAGAAGCAGAAATTTCCACATTGTGGTAATAAAATTACACTTTCATTGTGCATATCCTATCTGAAAATCATTTTAAGAAATGTCAATACATGTCTTCTTCACTCTTTGTTAGTAATACCAAGAGCCACCCAGTTTTAGCATGAAAAAGAGATGTGGCATTGGGTAATTATACCTGAGTAGAATATTAGAGAATAAGTAGAATTTCATTAAGTTAATAAGAAACCAAAAGGGCACTATGGGTAGAAGGAACATAACACAAAGGTACAACATTATGGAAAATCATATTATGGATAGGAGCCATGTTTTCCTTCAACATGCCTGCATGGTAATTATTGGAGAAGCATACAAAGACCTAGTTATAGATAATCTTATAGGTCAAGTTAAGTAGAAATATAGACTTGATTCTATGTGATAAAGCCATTCAATATTTTGAGTATGAGGAATATGGTCAGGTTTGCATGACAGAAAAATGTTTCTGAAGACCATATATAACCTTGTTTATTGGAATCAGGTAATAACATATAAGAGTTAGCAGGTATTTTGAGAATCCAGATGATCTGAATTCAGGATCTGAATGAAGGCAATGTTAACAATGCAGAAGATAGGATGGAACATGAAACATTTTTCATATATAGAATTGACAAGATTTGGATATTGATTTCATGGTAGGGTAAAAAGTGCCATAAAAGATAGCTGTCTAAAACACAGGTTCAGAAAGTGAGGCCCCAAGATCATGGTACCGTGAAGCCACTCAGATAATCTGAATGATCTTCTCTATTCTAACTACGTGTCTGAGGACAGATTTCCCTTACTTACAGTAGACTCTCCCATGTTCATAATTTCATATTCTTCAGTTTCAGTTACCTGTAACCAACTGTAGCCTGGAAATACTAAGCAGAAACAGTCTAGAAGTAAATATTTGATATGATTTTTAAATTTTAAAATTTGACTTTTTAGCTGACACATGGAAAATTATACATTTTTCTGGGATACCAGGTGTTGTTTCTGTACATGTATACACTGTTAGTGCTCAATCAGGGTAAACATATCTATCTGACATTTCTTAATGATGAAAATATTCACAATGATTTCATCTAGGTATTTTAAGAAAAATATACTGTGCAACTTAATTATCTGCAGTCCCTCTACCATGCAACAGAACATCAGAACTTCTTACTCCTATCTAACTATCCCTAGTAACCATTAATAACTCTTTCCTCACTCTCCCTCCCCTCTATAGTCCTTGGTCTCTGGTAACCACCAATATACTCTTAACTTATATTGGATCTACTTTAGTTTACAGATATAAGTAAGATCATGTGGTAATTGTCTTCTCTGCTTGGTTTATTTTACTTAACGTAATGACCTCCAGTTTTATCCATATTGTTGCATATGACAAGAGTTCCTGCTTTTTTTAACATTAAATAGTATTCCATTGTATAGATGTGCTAGATTTTCTTTGTCCATTAATCAATTGATAGACCCTTATGCTTTGTCCATTTCTAAGATAGGGTGAATAGTGTTACAATAAACATGTACGTGAAGATGTCTCTTTAGCAGAGTTATTTCATCTTTCTTGCATGTATACCCAGGAGCAGACTTGCTGAATCATATGGTAAATCTATTTTTAGTTTTTTGAGGAGGCTCCATATTGTTTTACATAGCAACTATACTAATTTACATTCCCACTAACAATTTGCAAGGATTCCCTTTTGTCAACATCCTTGCCAGCAGTTTTTTTTTCTCTTTTGCTAATGACCAATCTAACTGGAGTGAGGTAATACCTCATTGTAGTTTGATTATGTTTCTCTGAGGAATAGTGGTATTGAGTATCTTTACATGTACTTTTTGGACCTTTGTATATCTCCCTTTGAGAAATGTCTGTTTAGATCTACTGTCCTGGGTTAGGCATTTGACAAAGCAGTTAAGATGCCAGTTGGTATGCCCACATCCAGTATTGGAGTGCCTAGGTTCAAGTCCTGAATCTACTCCTGATTCCAGCTTCATTGTTATTGTGTACTCTGATAGGCACTGAGTAATGGCTCAAGTACATGCATTCCTGCCATCCATGTGGGAAACCTGAGATGAATTCCTGACTTTTGACTTCAATCTGGTCCATCTCTGGATGTTGCAGGCATCTGGGGAGTGAACTAGCAGATCGGACTTCTCTCTGTCTCTCTTTTTCTCAGTCTTTCTGTCTTTTTCCCTCTCTCTCTCTCAAATAAATGAAACAAAATAGAAATTTAAATATGTCCATTTTTCAATTTGATTATTTTATTTTTTGCTATTGAATTGTTTGATTTCCTCATATGTATCATGTTTAATTCTTTGCCAGGTATATAACTTGTATAAATATTTTTTCTCATTCTGTAGGTTGTCTCTTCACTCTGCTAATTATTTCCTTTGCTATGAAGAAGCTCTTTAGTTTGATGAAATATAATTTGCTTTTCTTCTCTGTTTTTGGATCTGATTTCCAATGTCCTGTAGCATCTATCCTGTTTTCTTCTAGTAGTTTTGAAATTTCAGGTGTTATATTTAGGTCTTTAATCCGTTTTGAGTAAATTTTCTGTTCATGGTGAGAGGGACCTAGTTACATTCTTCCACATGTGGAGATTCAGTTTTTCTGAACACCATGTATTGAAAAGAAAATCTTTTTTTTTCCCAATACATGTTCATATCACCTTTGTCACAGATCAGTTGGCTGCAGATGGATAGATCAACTCTTCAGATTTCTATTATGTCCCATTGGTCTGTGTGCCTGTTTTCATGTCAATATCCTGCTGTTTTAATTACCATAACTTTATAATATCTTTTGAAGTTAGGTAATATAATGCTTCTTGCTTAGTTCTTTTTGCTTCAGAAAACTGTGGCTATTCAATGTCTTTTGTGGTTTTACACACATTTCAGTAGTTTTTTTTCCTAGTTCTTTGAAAAACTCATGAATATATTTGATAGGTATTGTATTGAATCTGTAAATTACTTTGAGTAGTATTAACATTTCAGTGATATTGGATCTTTCAATCCATGAATAAGAGATGGCTTTCCATTTGCTTATGTCCTTTGCAATTTGTTTCATCAATGTTTTGTAGTTTCATTGTAGAGGTCTTTCACTTCTTTGGTTATATTTATTTCTAGCTTTTTTTTTAGCTATTGGAAATGAGATCACCTCTTGGGTTTCTTTTTTAAAAATTCACTATTGGTGTATAATAACATTTCTGATTTCTGTATGTTGATTTATATCCTTCCAATTTACTAAATTTTTTTATTATCTTTGGAGTTTTCTATATATAAGATGGTGTCATTTGCAAGCAGTAACAACTTTACTACCTCCTTTCCAATTTAGATGCCTTCATTTCCTTGCCTTGCCTAATTATTCTGGCAAGGACTTTACTATGTTGAATAAAATGTCTCTATATAGATACATTTCAGTTTGGTAAACCTCTAGGATTCTGAAACTCATCTATAAGTACACACACACAAAAATACTGATCACAGTGTATTTCATGGTGGTTAACAAAAGTGCAGTGGGTATATGAATACAGCATGGACTCTTATGCAGCAGGTGGAACCAATGCACAGATGTATACATGGCAACATGGGTAAGTTTTTTTAATGTAATGCTGTTATATGGGTTGCACCTCAGTATGTATACAGTTAATAGAAACACTGCCCCCAATATGGACTGCCTTAATTCATATCCATGACTTTTTCAAACCAATCAGTAAGTTGAGGCTGCAAAGTAACAAACTTGCAAAATCAAAGAAGGGAAATCATTGTTGCAGAGAAGGAGAGATTAATGCATCTCTGCCTGGGTAGATACAACTGGTAATAAGAATTCGACTGGAATATTTGACAAGTTTTCTGAGGCAAAATATGGGCTGCTAGAACAGTGTACAGTGTGATTAATTTCATTTGTCAATTGGGTTAAGCTGATATACTCAGATAGTTGATCAAACAGCAGTCTAAATGACTCTATGAAGGTATTTTTAAATGAGATAAACAGTTGAATGATGAGACTCTAAGTAAAGCAGATTATCCTGTACAATGGGGATGACTTCATCTAATCAGTTGAAGGACTAAATAGGAAATGACTGCAGTAACCCTAAGAAAGAGGGAATTCTGCTCCACACTGACTGCAGACTTCAGCTAAAATACATTTCTTTGCTGGGCCTCCAGACTGCTGGCCTGGCAGGCAGATCAGATGTTTTAATAGACTAGTCCCACAATTGCATGGTCAATGAGTTAATATAAATGAATATACAAGGATACATGTACCCTCCCATTTCCCACTGAACTTTTTGAATACCCCTGGAAAAATATGCATTATGAAGTAAAACTGTATTGATTGCAAAAAACTTTCTGTACCAAAATTAACCTATTTTTCGATTCAATTTTTCCATGAACTTTTTGAAAGCCCCTCAGGTAAAGCTCATGGAAAAAGGAAATTAAAAGATAAATTTATTTTGATGCAAATAATTTTTGAAATCCAGGCATAGTTGTTTCATAATAATCATTTTTAAGAAATATTTAACCTCCTTGTCCACATGTATTGCAAGTTTTTACTCTAAAATTAAGTTATATTTTAATTCCATTTACTATGAATTTTTTTAAAATACCCATTCAATGTGTGTGTGTGTGTTTGTGTGTGTGTGTTGTTAGTTCTCTTTCTCTAGAACACACTGATTCTGGTACCAATAGTAGTTTTAGAGGTACAGAGTCATAGGATGGGTTTTTGTGTTTGGTTCTGGGGATTCTGGCGTTGATTCCCTGATTTAATTTGATTTAAATGCATTAATTACTGTATTTCCAGTAGTATAGAGAACATCGATGGTCCAAGATGTGATATGGCAATAGAGACATATAATATACTGTACCATTGGTTAGTCCTAAACAAATGTATAATAAACAAGGTCCTGAGTGAAGATGTATATATGATAGCCTTAAAATATTTTCGTCCAACTAACAATTATAATGAGATTGGCTAATTGTTCTTAATTGAGCTGGACAAAGTGCATAAAGAAAGATATGAGCTCAAGGAATTCAGTTTCCAGCTCAGGCTGGCGCCCTGGCTCAATAGGCTAATCCTCTGCCTGCGGCGCTGGCACATCGGGTTCCAGTCCTGGTCGGGGCACCAGATTCTATCCCGGTTGCTCCTCTTCCAGTCCAGCTCTCTGCTATGGCCTGGGAGTGCAGTGGAGGATGGCCCAGGTCCTTGGGCCCTGCACCCACATGGGAGACCAGGAGGAAGCACCTGGCTCCTGGCTCCTGGCTTCAGATCAGCGTGGTGCACCAGCCGCAGCGGCCATTGTGGGGTGAACCAATGGAAAAGGAAGACATTTCTCTCTGTCTCTCTCTCTCACTGTCCACTCTGACTGTCAAAAAAAAAGTTTCCAGCTCATGTATTGCATAAATAATTTGAAAGTTTCTTAATCTTCTCTGAAAAAAAAAATCATCTTCTGTAACTTCAGAGCTGAGATTGCTAAAAATTCAAACCCAGTATCTCACACTGTGAGCATATGAATTCCAACTCAAATTGAATTCATAACCTAGCATGGTCTATATTTTTCAAATGAAGGCACTGGTTGGGAAAGAACAAGGTACTGAAAATTGTAATGGAAACAAATGGGAAGACACTGATGAAACTGGGAACAGTGAATTCCTAAATTCTGATGAGTCTTCTTTGCCAGTAGAAGCAGTTGTTCCATCTCTGTCTGAAATTAAACCAGTTTTGCTGAGGAAATCCAAGTGGACTTTTCAGAAGTAATTACTTTGCAAAGAGATTGATGATTGTCCTCCAGATCCACACTTATCACTCCCTTTTTGTTTATTAAACCTAAGATGAGAATCAAGTCACAGCCCAGCCTTAAATATGAGGTGCAAATTGTGATTCATGAGGAGGTGTGCTACATGTGAACTACATGATTTTTCTGATTTATATGAGGATTGATATATGGAACATTTGTGAGGGTGGGTATTAGGGATGTGGGATAATGATGGAAGTAACATATGGCTTGATAAGGCCAAATTTATTGATATGGGCTCACTAAGCAGAACCTCTGGATTTAATGTTGAAGCTCTGGGGGTTAGAAAGGGCTCTGACAGTTTGTTTAAGACATAGACAAAAGGTGGGCTACACTAGTAATAGTCAAATTACAGACGTGTCTTGGCTGGTATACTGTGCAGGAAGGAATCCAGAAACTTAGAGCAAAAAGTGTTAGAGTGGATTATTTAATACCCAGCTTTCCACCCCAAGAAGCTCCAGAGGACATATCCTTCATGATGACATTGAGAAATAAGTTTGTGAGTACATTCCCAGCATCCTTGAAGAGTTCAGTAATCACTCTCTGTAAGTCAGAAAGCACAGGATTGGGAGTAGGCATTTGGCCTCACAGTTAAGATGACAGTGCAGATGCCCTTGTCTCATATAGGATAACCTGGGTTTGATGTCCAGCTTTGACTTTTGATCCTGTCTTCATGTTAATGCAGACCCTGAGAGGCAGCACTGATGATTCAAGTAATTGAATTCCTGGCATCCATATGGCAGACCTAGAATTAGTTTCCAGCTCCTGGCTGTGGCCTGGCCTGGTTCCTGGCTGTTACAGACATTTGGGCAGTAACCAATGAATGGAGTTAGTTTCTCTCTCTCTCTCTCTCTCTCTCTCTCTCTCTCTCATAAATAAATAAGTAAATGAATACATTTTTAAAAAGAAAACACAGAGTTGAATTGCTGCCACTGATTTGGAAAGCCTAAATGCAATTGGGTTTTTGGATCTCCAGTTTGCATGGGCAGGTTGCAGCACATAATTTCCAAAGGCAAGGTGAGTATGACTACTGTAATGGACAGCAAATACAAAGTAGGAATCAGAATAAGATGACTCTCAGAGGCATATGGTATTGGATAGCTGATCAAGGAGTTTCTAGAAATATAATAGATATGAAGTCTAATACATTCTTTCTGTATCTGCTTAAGCAGAGTAATTCTAGATCAAGTAACGAAATGGCAATTTGAATAATAGAAGGATCACAACACCACAACTTGAATCAGAGTACAGACCAAAACAACTTGAATGAAGAGAAAGTTGTATCTCCTGGATAAAGGATGTCAGTAAACTGTCAAAATTTTATACTATTTATCTTTGCCCCAGACATCCCCCAAAGGGATCTATGGTACAGTCTTTTATGAAAGTGGCTGTGTATATCTGAGTCTTCCAGAGAAACAGAATCTAATATATCCCACTCTTGATATCTTGATATATTGACAAATAGAAATTGAGATGCAGAAAGGAGAGAGGAGAGTAGTGGGGGCAGAGAGAGAGAGAGATTTAGCAATTGGCTCATATGATTGTGGAGAGAAAAATCTGCAGGGGAGGCCAGGAATATAGAAGGTGATTTTGTAGCTCAAGTCCAAAGGCAATTTGAAGAAAAATTTACCACTTCCTAGGAAGAAGATTGTCTTACAAAAGACTTATCACTTAAGGCTTTCAACTGGTTGAATTAGGCCCACTGACATTGTGTAGGATGATATTCTTTACTGAAATTCATTAGATTTAAATGTTAATGTCCATTGAAAAATATAGAAACATCAAGATTAGTGTTGCTCAAATGACCTGAGTCCGTAGCCTAGCCAAATATATACATAAAATTAACCACCATAAACCCACCAGAGATCAACTTGGCATGTACACATATGTATTAAAATCATGCTTATTTTTCCAAATAAGTCATAAATTCATCTAGCATGAAAAAACTACTTTGTATACAACCAAAACCACAAACACTCTTTTTCTTTTTTTAAAAAAGATTTATCTATTTTTTACTTGAAAGGCATATTTACACAGAGAGAGAAGGAGAGGCAGAGAGGGAGAAAGGGAGAAAGGGAGAGAGAGAGAGAGAGAAAGAGAGAGAGAGAGAGAGAGAGGTGTTCCATCCGCTGCTTTTCTCCCCCAGATGGCTGCAACGGCTGGAGTTGTGCCAATCCAAGGCCAGGAGCCAGGAGCTTCTTCTGGGTCTCCCACCTGGCAGCAGGGGCCCAAGGACTTGGGCCATCTTCTACTGCTTTCCCAGGCCATGGCAGAGAGCTGAATGGGAAGTAGAGCAGTCAGGTCTTGAACCCGTGTCCATATGAGATAATGCACTGCAGGCGGTGGATTTACCGGCTATGCCACAGTGCTGGCTCCATAAACACTCTCTTTTTCAAGAAGATGATGCATAGTCCTTGGGAGATGATTACTCTTCTTGATATCCTGTAACTAAAATATGATGTAAATTTAATAATACTTAAATACAAAATGTAACATAGAGATAGCGTACTTAATATTATATGACAGGAGGACAAGGCAAAGAAAAAATATATATTCACATTCGTAACACAATTGGGAAGAAATACTCAAAACAATTAGAGTTGTAATTTCTGTATGTGCAATGCAATCAGCAGGTGTATAACTACCTTCTTCTACTATCCATTGTATATTCCCTTTTCTCTCATTAAGAAATTTAAATGCTCATCTTTACTTGGATGATTGACCCAAAACTTTGTGCCTAAAGGAATTGAGTCATTAATAGTCTTATATGGATTGAGATATTGTAGTTTTCTGTTAACTCTAATGACAGAGGAGGATAATATTCAGACACTCAAAGGGTTCATCTGAACTATAGACATAAATTTACTTTCCTTAATTGAGGAACAATAGTCCAATTTCCCTATGGCAATCAGAATCAATTACCTTAGTAAGTTCTCATGGAGAACTTTGTCCCAATCCTTCAAGGTACTGCCATCCAGCAGGCATTGCAACTCAGTCTTTATATAAGAGGCCTTTGACCATCTAAACAAGCCAATTGCTTCAGGAATTAGAACATGGTAAGATCATTCAATTTCATTAACATAGAATTTTTGTGACACTTGATTTTCTATAAAGCATATTCTTTGTTTAGAAGCAATGCTGTTTTCAATTCCAATATAGTGGATAATACATTCTGAAATCCATTGATGGCAGTTTGGCTAAAATATTGTGTGCCAGAAAGGCAACTTTGTATCCGGAGTGTCTATTCTGTAAGAACAAAATGCTGTCCCTACCATGGAAGATGCAGTCCAATATAGTAACTTGACCACCATAGAAAATGAATTTCATATCAAGAACTCAGTAATGGTTTCTATGGTTGGTATATTTGGCACTAATAGTGACTGTAGCCAAGTTGGCTTGGTAAGTGAAAGTCTATATTACAAAGTCCATACATACACTTATTAAGTGCTATCAAGTGCATTTTGTTAATGTACCCAGTGATAAATGACTTGGGTGAATGGGGAAAAAAACTTCATTGAATTCCATTGAGTGAGCCACTCTATCTTTTCTTATTAAAGTTTTCCTCTGCTGAGGATTTCCTTGGTGAGCATCTCATGTGATGAGATGCAAGTATCTTCATGTTTTTCACCTATTCTAAAAAGTATATCCACATACCTCTTATGCATACCTCCTAATCATCAGTTTTCCAATCATTTCATGTTTCTGACCACACAGTCAACCCATTGACCACAGCCTTGAATTGATACAGTCTTATATTTGTGTATTTCCCCTCTTAAGAAAAATGAACAATTAAGTGCACGGATCAAAGTTCTCCCCACTAAGATTTTCCTTCAAAATTGTCCTGCGTGAATGTCCTAGAATGGAGTTATACTGCTACAGCTGTCCACTGCTGGGTAGAGTCTGCATATTGTACAGAATTATTTATAATACAGACGAGGTTTATCTGTTCCTATGTCAACTGACTGTAGGAAATTTCTCTGTGAGAGGATAGGTGAAGACTTAGAAAGAAAGGATATTAATGCTGAAGTGGGGGACAGAGCACATGGGATGCTATTTCATATAATTTACATCTGCCTTCTGGTCTCTCAGGCTAAGCCTCAGATATAGTATTTCCACTTGATGATTGAGTGTTGTTGTGCATGCCCAAATTTATTGCTTGGTGAATATTTTAGTCTATTATGTGATGCTGTAATAGAATATCACAGAATGCATAACTTTATAATGAACGGAAATTTATTAGCTCATAATTATGGAGGCTGGGAAGTCCATGATCTATAGGCCAGCATCTGCTGAGGGCCTTCTTGCTGCTTCATTTAATGGCTGAAGGTGAAAAGACAAGATAAAGAAGGGGGCCAAACTTGTCCTTTTATGACGGCATCAATTCATCTGTGGGACAGAGTTATCATGAATCCTACCTCTTGGAGTTGATGTTGTGGCACAGTGGGTTAAGTCACCCCTTGCAATGCTGACATCCCATATTGGAGTGCCTCTACCTGCCCTAGCTTTTCTGTTACTGAACTAGCTTCCTGCTAATGAACTTTGAAAGGCGATGGAGGATGGCCCAAGTGCTTGGGCCTCTGCCTGCTATGTGGAGGCCCTGATGAAATTCTTGGCTCCTGGCTTTGGCCTGGACCAGCCCTTGTTGTTGCGGCCATATGGAGAATGAACCAGCAGATGGAAGATGTCTGTCTTTCTTTGTCTGTCTCTTTGACATTCTCTCTTTCAAATAAATCTTGTAAAATATCCTACTAAATACTGCTTGCACAATACCCTGGACCTGTTGAAGAGCCTTCTTTTACCCTGGACCCCACCTTTTGGGGATCACATGGTAAGGGGGCCAAAGTAATACATGAAAATGAGTAGTATGTTGCCTACAAAACCCAAAGAAGCCCATTAGGCATTATACTTTGTTTTAGCACATTAGGGATAGATGCAACAAATAATCCTTAAATTTGGAAAACTTTGACATAACTAGCAGCAATGATTCCTTAGACATTTCACTAAACTAGAAGGTCACATAATTTTTGTCAGATTTGTCATCTTCTGAAATGCAAATGTCTTAACAATAAGTCAAGTACTTGTTATTTCTTGCTAAGTCCAATCAGCATAATGCTATTAATGTAATGGACCCATGTAATGTCTTTTGGAGGGATAGGCAAACATTATTTCTATTCAATAAATTACGACATAAGGCTGGAAAGTTGATATATACCTGAGATAAAACAGTGAAGATCAATGGAGATATAATTTTGGTTTTCTCAACTGAAATCAAACTGTTACTTTTAGTTTTTTTAATAGGTATAAAGAAACAAGCAATGTCAATAGCTGTATACCAGGTACCCAGGGGAAGTGTTAATTTGTTCAAGCAATGCATCTCCATCTCATAAAATAACTGCAAATAGAGTCACCATATGGTTATGCTTATGATAATCCATTGTCATTCTCTAAGATCCATTTCTCTTGTGCTTAGGCTAAGCAGGCAAGGTGGATTAGAATATAGGAGGTATCAACATCCCTGCATCTTTCAAGTCTCTTACCATCTTCAATCCCACCAGGAATGTTTTGCTTTTGACTTAATATCTTAGGTTGAGGTAGTTCTACCAGCTTCTAATTGATTTTTCTCACAAAAATAGCCCACATTCCACAATTGTGGCGCCCATGCCAGGATTCTGCAATTGCTGAGGATCTCTCTTACAATTATGGCTTCCAGAACTAACATAATAATCTTGGTGTTAAATTGGAAATTGCATAGATAATTCATCAATTTAAAAAAAAAAAAAACATGTAGGATCTCTGTCCTTAAAGTGCTATACATTGTGAATTAATACTATAACTAGTACTCCAACAGTATTTTTCACTTTGTGTTGCTATGTGAGGGCAAACTGTTGAAATCTTTACTTAATATATAGTAAACTGATCTTCTGTATATAAAGAGAATTGAAAATGAATCTTGATGTGAAGCAAGGGGAGAGGGAGTGGGAAAGGGGAGGGTTGCGGGTGGGGGGGAAGTTATGGGGGGGAAGCCATTGTAATCTATAAGCTGTATTTTGGAAATTTATATTCTTTAAATAAAAGCGTTATAAAAAAAGAAATTAACATAAAAAAAAGAAAAAAAATCTACCAACAACAGATGCTGGAGAGGATGTGGGGAAAAAGGGACACTAACCCACTGTTGGTGGTAATGCAAACTGGTAAAGCCACTAGTCAGTCTGGAGATTCCTTGGAAACCTGAATATAACCCTACCATTCAACCCAGCCATCCCACTCCTTGGAATTTACCCAAAGGAAATTAAATTGGCAAACAAAAAGGCAGTCTGCACCTTAATGTTTGTTGCTGCACATTTCACAATAGCTAAGACCTGGAATCAACCTAAAAGTCCATCAACAGTAGACTGGATAAAGAAATTATGGGATATGTACTCTATAGAATACTATACAGCAGTAAAAAAAAAAAAAAAACAATGAAATCCGGTCATTTGCAACAAAATGGAGGAATCTGGAAAACATCATGCTGAGTGAATTAAGCCAGTCCCAAGGGGACAAATATCATATGTTCTCCCTCATTGGTGACAACTAACCGAGCACCAAAAAGGAAACCTGTTAAAAGGAAATGGACACTATGAGAAACAGTGACTTGATCAATCCTTGTCCTGACTGTTGATGAACTACTTAATACTTTATCCCTTTTAGTATTTTTTATTTGTTCTACTTAATACTATTAGTTGAATTCTGTAATTAATACACAATTATTCTCAAGTGTTGAAACTTAACTGAAAAGTGATCCCTGTGAAATATAAGTGTGGGAATAAGAGAGGGAAGAGATGTACAATTTGGGACATGCTCAAGCTGACTTGCCCCAAATGGTGGAGTTAGAAACATACCAGGGGATTCCAATTCAATCCCATCAAGGTGGCATGTACCAATGCCATCTCACTAGTCCAAGTGATGAATTTCTGTTCACAATTGATCATGATGATAGGACTAAGAGTCAAAGGGATCATACAAACAAGACTAGTGTCTGCTAATACTAACTGATAGAATGAAAAAGGGAGAGAACAATCCAACATGGGAAGCGAGATACACAGCAGACTCATAGAATGGCAGATGTCCTAAACAGCACTCTGGCCTCAGAATCAGCCCTTAAGGCATTCGGATCCAGATGAAAAGCCCATGAGAGTATTTCAGGCATGGAAAGCCAAGACACTCTGGCAAAAAAAAAAAAATGACCTAAATGGAAGATCTCCACAAGTGAGATCCCAGTGGAAAGAACAGGTCATCAAAGAAGGAGGTACCTTTCTCTGAAGGGAGGAGAGAACTTCCACTTTGACTATGACCTTGTCTAAATATGATCAGAGTCAGTGAACTCAAAAGGCTTCCATAGCTATGGCAACTCATGACAAGAGCCTAGGGAGATTACTGATGTCATAAACAAGAGTGTCAATTTGTTAAGTCAACAAGAGGAGTCACTGTGCACTTACTCCTCATGTAGGATCTCTGTCCTTAATGTGCTGTACATTGTGATTTAATGCTATAACTAGTATTCAAACAGTATTTTTCACTTTGTGTTTCTGTGTGGGTGCAAACTGTTGCAATCTTTACTTAATATATACTAAACTGATCTTCTGTATGTAAAGAGAATTGAAAATGAATCTTGATGTGAATGGAAGGGGAGAGCGAGAGGGAAAGGGGATGGTTGCAGGTGGGAGGGAAGTTATGGGGGGGAAGCCATTGTAATCCATAAGCTGTGCTTTGGAAAATTATATTCATTAAAGAAAAGTAAAAAAAATATATAAAAAACCTCATTGATCACCTGGCCTTCATAAGCGCCTGCTATTACTGGTAGATGTTTTTTGAGACAATGATGTTTTTTGAGACTTCTCTCATTGTCACTTCAGAGTCAATATCCAGTAATATCTGAAAAGATTATTCTTTCCATTTCCCCCTCATCCTACAGAGTGCACATTTGCCTTTGTGACAGGCTGTAGTTCCACTTGGGTAAGATCAGGGGAATGATTCACTGTAAAAATTTTTGACAAAAAAGAAGGGTCTTTCCTAAAGGATACCCAGATTCCCATTCATTCAAGAGTTCCTGGCTCTGTAAGCTGACTCCAGTCTGATTTTTCTGAGGGGTTATGACTTTGAGTTTACACTGAAATTTTTGTTCACTTGACCTAGAACTTTTCTGCTTATACGGATTCAGAAACAAAGCAGTAGGCTTTCCATTCTGGTTGCTACTTTGACTTTATTGTGTTACACAGTGTGCGCACCCAAATGACCTTTGGAGATTGGGTGCTTCTCCTTGACCTTGGAAACCAGGGATCCAATTATCCCACATGCACTTAACTTTCCCAGCCCAGTGGCAGCAGTTCCCACTGTAATTTTGGACTGATATAGAAGAGCAATCATAGACATCTTCAGGGGAGCTTGGGTTTCCCTCAGAAAGCTATTTCTCATTGTAGTAGTGAAAGGCATATCCTCTGGATCCTGCCTGGGTGTGCAAGCAGATCTTAAATGACAAACTGATTCTGACATTACTTATTCCCTAAGCCTTTGAATCCCTTCCTCTACAATATACCAAAGCAAGTCTGCAATTCAACTTTGTTTAATTGAGGCCACCTTTTTGTCCATGTTGCAACCAATCAACCGAACAAACTTTAAGAGTCTTTTCTAACCTCTAAACTGCTACATTAAACCCAGAGTCTCTGAGGAGTCTGGCTTCTGGTCAGAAAACCTATTAGTGGGCTTTTTTTTTTAAGGTCATGACCATAGGCAATTACAAAAGCATTATCTGACAGGCCTCACAGGGAAAAGTTACTCCCCCGACACCAGACTTGGTACACAGCCAGTGAGTTAGTCTCTGTAAAGTTACAGTCAAGGTCTCAAACCTCCTGGTGAGTCGTACTCTTCATATATTTGCAACTATTCTTCAGTGTTTCTCTATCAAATACCTTTGCGCAGAGGTTCTCTTCAGGTATCACTCTGAAGACTTCCTTGTCATGAAGAGGAGAAAACTTGAACATATTTTACCTCATTTTGAATCAGTATCCAGTACTTTTTCACTCTTAGTTCTTTCCCTTTTCCCTCTCCTCTGTCATTTTTTCAGGACTCCCTTAGCAGTGAGATGACATGTCTGCACAGATCCACCTGACCCTTAATGAGTATGCTATTTCATGGAGAAAAATCTATAGGAAGTTCTTTCTGAGGTTTTTGACTTTTCTTTACTATGGAAGTAATTGATTAAAATCTTCAAGTTTCATTTTTGGCTTACTGCTTTAATCAGCTAGTTAGATACATGCAACCTCATCTCTGTTTCTACCTTGTCTGTATATTTATTTATTCATTCATTGATTTATCTTAATTTTTAAAATGTATATAAGGAGAACAAATTTCATTTATTTCATACACACAGATTTAAGAGCATAATGATACTTCCCAACTTAACTTCCCTCCCTCACTCACTTTCCGTCTACCATTTCAGCTGAGTTCTTGATTTGATACCATGCGCAGGATAGTTATTTAAGCCTGATGTCATTTGGAAGATCTAAAAGTCAAAGAGCTCACGGGATACCTTGCGAGATGCTAGCATAGTCCATAAAACATTTGAAAGCAGTGCTAACTGATCGCAAGAGTGCAAGGGTTCTCTGAAGCACCCTGCCATTGAGTCCTGGAAAGTGCTAGCAGATCCTGTGGAGTTCTCTAACCCTGCCAGTAGGTCTGGAGGAGTGCTAACAGAGGCCATGGGTCATTATTGAAGGATGCTGGTTGATTGCTTATATCATCTTTTCAGATCTGAGGGATGCTTTGGTCCTTTTTAACTCCTGCCTCCCTGTCTGCATTTGCTCAGTATGTCAGATTGGAGAGACTCAGAAAAAGAGCTTCAAAAGCAGTTGTCCCAAGCCAATACTTGTGACTCTTCAGCAGTGGGACTGGACACAATATTCAGTGGCATTGATAAACAACTTGGTGCAGCAAGTTCTGGGAACTTAAAAAAAAAAAAGTAGAGATCTTTGGGATTGCTTTGTCCAGAGGCCCAGAGAATGCCTTAGGGCTTTTATTTAGATCCCTTCTGAAGGTAATCTTGCTAAAAATAGAATGGAAGATTGGTGCAGGTGAAACATATTACTACAACTCCTCTTGAGAGTTCCCTGACAGGAGCTTCTGCCAGGATAATTGAGTGCAAGCAGCAGCAGCAGCAGCAGCCACAGCCTTCTGGGCGCGACCCTTCTTCGAGGAGCCCCAGCGCCACTGAAACTGGCCTGCTCTATACAGCCCTCTGGGGCATCTCAGTCAAAAATGTTCCTTCTGGCTGACTACTCTACCAGCCTCTTCACCCTCTCCCCAGCCCCAGAAAAAATGCGAGCAAGTCCTGATGGTTAGCCCTTGTGACTGACAAGGGCTCTTTTCCTTTTTGCTTCTCTCTGTGGGCCTGGAAATGGGTCAGTGAGCCCCACTTCCTTCTATACAGACCTCTCATCTTCCAAAAATCAGCAAGACTGGGAGTTAGGATGGTGTTCTTGAGTCACCAAGAGGAGCTGTAGGTCCTATGCCAAGATTAGAGTGCAATAAAAAGTTAAAATAATATTACACTGGTATGTAGGTGATTGTAATCCCTGACATACCTGACACAAAAATAAAGAATAAACTAAAACTGCTCTCTCTCTGCTTTTGTGTCAGAAGCCACCACCACCAGGTTCTTTGCCCAAGTCCAACTGTGAGTAGGCCCCTTCAAGGCCCTACAGATCTCCGCTATTATGAGCTCAATTACAAAATCTATTACTGATATCAGTATATTGTCTATATGCATCTTTGTTAGCCTTTGCCTCCAAACTCTGATGGGAATTGTTGCAGTTAGGGCCATTATAAAGTGACATACAACAGGATGTAAACTTACCTGAGTCATGGGCTATAGTTAAAAATATAGATATTTGTCAGGGCCCCTTGACAGCCTTGGACTGACATAAATCTTCCTCCTGTGGATATGAGTCATTAGGATAAAAATCAGTTCTGCTTCTAATAAGCTTTTCATTATATTCATTACTATATTCATCCATTATGGATGCTCACTAGAGAAGCCACTATGTTCACAAATGGACCATAATTAACAAGCAAACTGAGCTTGACAGCTAAACTTGGAAACTAAACTGTCCTCCACCCCACAGCGAACAGATCTGTACTGACCACTTCCTGGATTCATGAGAGACTGGTTCACAGAAAATCAGACACCATATTAAACTGGGCCTGAGGTATGGACTGCCAATACCTTTACAAGTCATCAAAACAGGAAGAAAAACGTTTTCTGGCTGCAAGACCTTGGCCAAGGCTTAAAATATTGCTCAAAAATAAATTTATGAGCCAAAATGTTCCTGGAAGGTAGATTACACTGGGCCTCTCATCCCGCCTTCAGGGTTAGTTACATCCTGATTGCAGCTGATACTGTTTCTGAGTTTGGCCTTGCCATTCCCATGCTTTCCACTCATCCAAGGCATGTATTCCAGACCCTCAAGTCCATATCCACTTCCTGTTTGAGTTAATTTGAGCACATTCCTTCTGACGACAGCCCTGGATTTGTGACTCATTCTACACATCAATGGACTCTGTCACCAGGCGCATGACGCACTTCCCATCTCCATATTACCTCCAAACAGCAGAGGCGGTTGAGCTTTTTAATGGATAATTAAAAGTACAGACTTAAGTGATTTATGGAAGAGGAAAAATTTACCCTGGACTGGATTATACAGCTCAAGCAAGCAGACTGCGGTTTCAGTGCAATAATTCTCGAAAGGGCACTTTTCACTTATGCTACATATTTGACCACACTACCTGCTACCTTCGTTCAGTGATATACCTTTCTTTTATAGTTATCAACACATTGATCTTCATGAAAGATCGATCCTGCAAGGGCCTTCTATCCCCTTCAGTCCCTTTCCACAGACGAAAGTAAATAGGAAATTAAGATGGACATTAAACAGGAAGGGAATAGAGGTGACATAATTGAAAATTTAGGATTTTGTCCTAATTTTTAAAAATGATGTGTCCTTCTGGTTCGGTTGATAAAGAAAAAAAAATTTTCTGTAAAAATATTGTCTTATATGCAGTCCTTCTAAACAAAATGTCTAGATAAAATTAAGGAGATTTTAAGATGTAAAAATTTAATTACTATATTAGATGCACTGATAACAACAACAAATTATAATTCTGACATTTGGGGAGGTGTCAGGAGCATGAGAGGACATTAAAAACCTTTATATTTCATAACTGCTTGTGACAACTTCCCTTATTTCTAAATCAAACCAAACCAAACCAGACTTCCCATGCTGCCTCTCTAAGCTACTGTGAGTACTTTGGGTTATGACTGCTTAGCCTGTAACCACACCTGTCCAGGCTACCTAGTGAGACAGCGGAGGATGGTCTCAGCTTCGATACTTTCCATGCAGGTCTCCTCCACATGTTGTTCACACTTGTGAGGCCAATAGACTTCTGTCATATACAAATAATGGTCTTTAAAACTGTCTCAGGCAGTCTGTCTTAAACCAATATCTCAGCTATTCAGGCTGGACTTGGAAACCCCAGGGAAGTAGATGTCATGATGGGAAATCATACCCATCTTAGACTTACTGCCTGGCTAATACGTGTCCAATTTAGAGTTACCTAACACTATAAACTCTTTATTTCCAAGCAGGCTGCACATGTCCTTCAGAATTGTGCTTTTTATGTTTGTGCCCTGTATACCATGATATTGCCTTGGCACTTCAAGTAAGCTTCAGCTTACTGGCTAAACTTGTGCTGTGACTAAATTGATACCCCAGGCCAGGTAAAATGATGATTCAGGGGAGGAGCCAAGATGGCGGAACAGTGAGGGCGCACACAAACAGTCCGGGAAAAGATAGTTTAATAAAAGTGGAGTAGCAGTAACTCCAAGTAAAGACTTCGAAAAACAACGCGGGGGAAATTCTCCCTGATCCACTGGACTTGACGCGGAGGAGAACGGACTCGCCGTGCTGCGGGAAAGGAGAAGTGCCGCGGGAAGGGAGACGCGAAGGGGAGCGCGGCTGCGGAGTTGGCGTGCCACCGCCGGAGGGGGAGGTGAGGCGGAGATCCCTCGGTAACTCCAGACATTGGCGGGAAGAGAGGGACCCCACAGCCAGCGCCCGGCGGCCCCGGAACCGGGTCCCCCCGGCCCGCCCCGCCAGCCAGCGCCCGGCGGCCCCGGAACCGGGTCCCCCCGGCCCGCCCCGCCAGCCAGCGCCCGGCGGCCCCGGAACCGGGTCCCCCCGGCCCGCCCCGCCAGCCAGCGCCCGGCGGCCCCGGAACCGGGTCCCCCCGGCCCGCCCCGCCAGCCAGCGCCCGGCGGCCCCGGAACCGGGTCCCCCCGGCCCGCCCCGCCAGCCAGCGCCCGGCGGCCCCGGAACCGGGTCCCCCCGGCCCGCCCCGCCAGCCAGCGCCCGGCGGCCCCGGAACCGGGTCCCCCCGGCCCGCCCCGCCAGCCAGCACCCGGCGGCCTCGGAACCGGGCCCCCGCACAGCCCACCCGCCTCTAAAGCAGTGAAGCTGCACAAATCTGAGGGGGTGCTGCAGCCAGCAGCTCCGTTACATCGACAACCCGGGGAGACAGAGTGGAGAAATGCCAAACAAAAGCAGACACCGACCTAACAAGAGCAAGGAAGACACTATGATGACCCCAAATGAAAAAGACACCCCAATTCAAGATTATGAAGATGAGGAGATAGAAGAGATGCAAGAAGCAGACCTCAAAAAATTGATACGAACATTAAGAAGCTCACAAAAACAAATACTTGAACTACAGAAATCTTTAATGGATAAGATAGAAAACCTCTCTCGCGAAAATGAATTATTAAGGAAGAATCAGAATGAAACGAAGCAACTAGTAGAACAAGAAGCTACGATAGTGACAAAAAATCTTAATGAAGTGAAGAATTCAATTGATCACATGACAAGCACACTAGAGAGCCTTAAAACCAGGATGGGTGAAGCAGAAGAGAGGATATCGGACTTAGAAGACAGAGAACAGGAAAGGAAACAGTCAAACCAAAGACAAGAAGAGGAAATTAGAAATCTAAAAAATATTGTCGGGAATTTACAGGATACTATTAGAAAACCTAACATTCGGATTCTAGGAGTTCCTGAAGGCATGGAGAGAGAGAAAGGGCTAGAAGGCCTTTTTGGTGAGATACTAGCAGAAAATTTCCCAGGTTTGGAGAAGAACAGAGAAATCCTAGTACAGGAAGCTCATAGAACCCCTAACAAACATGACCAAAAGAGATCCTCACCACGACACATTGTAATTAAACTCACCACAGTGAAGCAGAAAGAAAAAATCCTAAAATGCGCAAGAGAGAAATGTCAGATTACCCTCAAAGGAACTCCAATCAGACTCACAGCAGATTTCTCATCTGAAACCCTAAAAGCCAGGAGGGAATGGCGAGATATAGCCCAGGTACTAAGAGAGAAAAACTGCCAGCCCAGAATATTATATCCTGCAAAGCTCTCATTTGTGATTGAAGGTGAAATAAAGACATTTCATTGCAAACAGAAACTGAAAGAATTTGTCGCCACTCACCCAGCCCTGCAAAAGATCCTTAAAGATGTGCTACACGCAGAAACACAGAAACATGGTCATCAACATGAAAGAAGTTAAAGGAAGGAAATCCCACAGCAAAAGATCATAAGAAACCCAAAGCATACATAAGAAAATCATTGGCAAATGGTAGGGCAAAGATACTAATTATCGATAGTTACGTTGAACGTGAATGGTTTGAACTGTGCTATTAAAAGGCAAAGATTTACTGACTGGATGAGGGAACAAAACCCAGCTATTTGCTGCCTACAAGAAACACATCTTTCCAACAAAGATCCATACAGTCTCAAAGTGAAAGGATGGAAAAACATATACCATGCGAGCAGAAATGAAAAAAGAGCGGGCGTAGCCATCTTAATATCAGATAACATAAATTTTACCACAAAAACTATTAAGAGAGACAAAGAGGGGCACTATATAATGATTAAGGGATCCATTCAACAGGAAGATATAACGATTATCAATGTATATGCACCTAACCACCGGGCACCGGTCTATTTAAAAGACCTGTTAAGGGACTTAAAGGGAGACTTAGACCCCAATACAATAGTACTGGGAGATTTCAACACTCCTCTCTCAGAGATAGACAGATCACCAAGACAGAGGATTAACAAGGAGACAGCAGATTTAAACGACATTATAGCCCAAATGGACCTAACAGATATCTTCAGAACCTTTTATCCCACAGAAAAAGAATTTACATTCTTCTCAGCAGTACATGGAACCTTCTCCAGGATTGACCACATACTAGGCCACAAAGCAAGCCTTAGCAAATTCAAAAGAATAAGAATCATACCATGCAACTTCTCAGACCACGAGGGAGTGAAGCTGGAAATTAGCAACTCAGGAATCTCTAGAGCATATGCAAACACATGGAGAATGAACAACATGCTCCTGAATCAACAATGGGTCATAGAAGAAATCAAAAGAGAAATCAAAAATTCCCTGGAAGTAAATGAAGATAACAGCACATCATACCAAAACCTATGGGATACAGCAAAAGCAGTGTTAAGAGGAAAATTTATATCAATAGGTGCCTACATCAAGAAACTGGAAAGGCACCAAATAGATGAGCTTTCAGTTCATCTCAAGGATCTAGAAAAACAACAGCAAACCAGACCCAAAGCTAGTAGGAGAAGAGAAATAATCAAAATCAGGGAAGAAATTAACAGGATTGAAACCAAAAAAACATTACAAAAAATCAGCCAATCGAGGAGCTGGTTTTTCGAAAAAATAAACAAAATTGACACCCCATTGGCCCAACTAACTAAAAAAAGAAGAGAAAAGACCCAAATTAACAATATCAAAGACGAAAAAGGAAACGTAACAACAGACACCACAGAAATCAAAAGAATCATCACAAATTACTACAAGGACTTGTATGCCAGCAAACAGGAAAACCTATCAGAAATGGATAGATTCCTGGACACATACAACCTACCTAAACTGAACCAGGAAGACATAGAAAACCTAAACAGACCCATAACTGAGACGGAAATCGAAACAGTAATAAATGCCCTCCCAAGAAAGAAAAGCCCAGGACCAGACGGATTCACTGCTGAATTCTACCAGTCATTTAAAGAAGAACTAACTCCAATCCTTCTCAAATTATTCAGAACAATCGAAAAAGAGGGAATCCTCCCAAATTCTTTCTACGAAGCCAGCATCACCTTAATTCCTAAACCGGGAAAAGATCCAGTATTGAAAGAGAATTACAGACCAATATCCCTGATGAACATAGATGCAAAAATAATCAATAAAATTCTTGCCAATAGAATACAACAACACATCAGAAAGATCATCCACCCAGACCAAGTGGGGTTTATCCCTGGTATGCAGGGATGGTTCAACGTTCGCAAAACAATCAACGTGATACACCACATTAACAGACAGCAGAAGAAAAACCATATGATTATTTCAATAGACGCGGAGAAAGCATTTGATAAAATACAACACCCTTTCATGATGAAAACCCTAAGCAAACTGGGTATAAAAGGCACATTCCTCAATATAATCAAAGCAATTTATGAAAAACCCACGGCCAGTATCCAATTGAACGGGGAAAAGCTGCAAGCAATCCCACTAAGATCTGGCACCAAACAAGGATGCCCACTCTCGCCACTGCTATTCAATATAGTGCTGGAAGTCTTAGCCAGAGCTATTAGGCAAGAAAAAGAAATTAAAGGGATACAAATCGGGAAGGAAGAACTCAAACTATCCCTCTTTGCAGACGATATGATTCTTTATTTAGAAGAACCAAAAAACTCTACTAAGAGACTATTGGAACTCATAGAAGAGTTTGGCAAAGTAGCAGGATATAAAATCAATGCACAAAAATCAACAGCCTTTATATACACAAACAATGCCACGGCTGAGGAAGAACTGCTAAAATCAATCCCATTCACAATAGCCACAAAAACAATCAAATACCTTGGAATAAACTTAACCAAGGATGTTAAAGATCTCTATGATGAAAATTATAAAACCTTAAAGAAAGAAATAGAAGAGGACACCAAAAAATGGAGAAATCTCCCATGCTCATGGATTGGAAGAATCAATATCATCAAAATGTCCATTCTCCCAAAAGCAATTTACAGATTCAATGCAATCCCAATCAAGATACCAAAGGCTTTCTTCTCAGATCTGGAAAAAATGATGCTGAAATTCGTATGGAGGAATAAGAGGCCTCGAATAGCTAAAGCAATCTTGTCCAACAAAAACAAAGCTGGAGGCATCACAATACCAGATTTCAGGACATACTACAGGGCAGTTGTAGTCAAAACAGCATGGTACTGGTACAGAAACAGATGGATAGACCAATGGAACAGAATAGAAACACCCGAAATCAATCCAAACATCTACAGCCAACTTATATTTGATCAAGGACCCAAAACTAACCCCTGGAGTAAAGACAGTCTATTTAACAAATGGTGCTGGGAAAACTGGATTTCCACCTGCAGAATCATGAAGCAAGACCCCTACCTTACACCTTGCACAAAAATTCATTCAACATGGATCAAAAACTTAAACCTACGACCCGACACCATCAAATTACTGGAGAGCATAGGATAAACCCTGCAAGATATAGGTACTGGCAAAGACTTCTTGGAAAAGACCCCAAAAGCACAGGCACTCAAAGCCAAAATTAACTATTGGGATCACATCAAACTGAGAAGTTTCTGTACTGCAAAAGAAACAGTTAGGAAAGTAAATAGGCAACCTTCAGAATGGGAAAAAATATTTGCAAAATATGCAACAGATAAAGGGCTGATAACGAGAATCTACAACGAAATCAAGAAACGACACAACACTAAAACAAACAACCCACTTAAGAAATGGGCTAAGGACCTCAAAAGACATTTTTCCAGAGAGGAAACCCAAATGGCCAACAGACACATGAAAAAATGCTCAAGATCACTGGCAATCAGGGAAATGCAAATCAAGACCACAATGAGGTTTCACCTCACCCCGGTCAGAATGGCTCACATTCAGAAATCTACCAACAATAGATGCTGGAGAGGATGTGGGGAAAAAGGGACACTAATCCACTGTTGGTGGGAATGCAAACTGGTTAAACCACTATGGAAGTCAGTCTGGAGACTCCTTAGAAACATGAATATAACCCTACCATACAACCCAGCCATCCCACTCCTTGGAATCTACCCAAAGGAAATTAAATTGGAAAACCAAAAAGCCGTCTGCACACTAATGTTTATTGCAGCTCAGTTCACAATAGCTAAGACCTGGAACCAACCCAAATGCCCATCAACAGTAGACTGGATTAGGAAATTATGGGACATGTACTCTACAGAATACTATACAGCAGTCAAAAACAATGAAATCCGATCATTTGCAACAAAATGGAGGGATCAGGAAAACATCATGCTGAGTGAATTAAGCCAGTCCCAAAGAGACAAATATCATTTGTTTTCCATGATTGGTGATGATTAACTGAGCACCAAAGAGGAAACCTGCTGAAACGAAATGAACACTATGAGAAAATAAAACATGATCAGCTCCTGTCTGAACTGTTGATGTATTACTGACGCCATAAACAAGAGTGTCAAATTGTTATTCAACTTCAGGAGTCACTGTGTACTTACTTCTCATCAGGGATCTGTCCTTAATGTGTTATCCAATGTGAAATAATGCTAATACTAGTAATGAAACAGTATTTTTTCACTTTGTGTTTCTATGTGGGAGCAAACTGATGAAATCTTCACGTACTATAATATTAAATCAATCTTCTGTGTATAAAGATAATTGCAAATGATTAAAAACTCTAGGTGTTAAATTGGAAAATGCATAGATAATTAATCAATTCTTTAAAAAAAAAAAGCATGTAGGATCTCTGTCTTTAATGTACTGTACATTGTGAATCAATACTATAACTAGTACTCCAACAACAATTTCAGTTTGTGCCTCTATGTGAGGGCAAACCGTTAAAAGCTTTACATAATATGTTATAAACTGATCTGCTGTGTATAAAGAGAATTGAAAATAAATCTTGATGTGAACAGAAGGGGAGAGGGAGCGGGAGAGGGGAGGGTGGAGGGAGGGAGGGAAGTTGTGGGGGGGAGGAGCCATTGGAATCCACAAGCTGTACCTTGGAAATTTATATTCTTTAAATAAAAGCAAAAAAAAAAAAAAAAAAAAACTAAAAAAAAAATATATATAAAAAAATGATGATTCATACAAAAACTTTTAAAAAAGCCTTATATTGTTTAAAATAGACTCTGAAGTGTGATGGGACATGCTTTTATAGCTTAGTAATTATTGAAACTCGGTTAATTTCAGTCCTCCTGGAAGGCCTGCTTGGAGTGGTCTTGGAGTGGCCTTTGAGTGGCCTTTGTTACTTTCTTGCCTCAGGTTGATTGCTTAATTACAATTGCTAATTGCTGCAGGCCCTCAAAGTGTAACATATTCAGCTCCATGATGCAGAAGCCCATGTTTGTTTCTGAGGTTCTGAAAAATCATGGGGTGAAATTGAGGAGTCTGGTTCCTGGTGAAAATTCTATTTGTTAATTTTTAGGCCCAATGATAGCAATTTGAAAGGTTTTACCTGGCCAGACCTCTAGGGAATGCTGCTTGCCTCACACCAGACTTAGGGCACAGTCAGTGCATCAGTCTCCAAAGGCAGTGGCAGTAAAGGTTTTAGGCTCTCTGGCTGGTCATCCTCTTGATGTATTTATATTCCTAGCCCTGGTACATTTCTCCCTGTGTCTCTTCATTCGAGGCCTGGGCCTCTCTTATGGTGCTTCTGAAGAAACCTCTTTATAGAAAGGGGAGGAGGAAACCTTGATGATACTTTTCCCCACTGTGACTCCACACTCACTCAGTATTTCTACCCTTAGCTACTCAATTTTCTTTCTTACCCAGCTCAGTTGAACTAACAGGCCTATATCACTAAATTCACCTTGGCCCAACTATATATTCCTTCCACCATTATCTTATGGCTTTAATTTCCATTCCTACACATATTACTCTGATTTCCATTTGTATAAATTGGAAAAAGTATGCAATTCTTTTGCAGTATAATGTAACGCTTTACTTTTAGGGTCCTGATAGAATCTGAGTCTAGTTAAAGGTTTAGTTGCAAAGAGGGGTGACTGGATCTTAAAGAGTATCAGCAGAGACTTGCAACCAACTACCTCAGGGAAGAGCATTACAGTTTCCTTGAGCAAAGCAAGGTTACTCTCCTTGCATAGGGATGGAGAGACTGCTTCTCCAATAAAGAAGACTCATCAGAATTTAGGAGCTCAGTGTTCTCAGTTTCAGCAAAATCTTCCGACACATCCGGATTTCAACATTCTGAATTTTATCTCTTGCAAATCATTGCTTTCTCTTTAATATTAGAAACCTGTGAGTAGGAAATTCAATTTGCATTGCAATTTAGCACATAGAAACATGAAATGGTGTTATGTTTTTCAGCAATACTAGTGTTGTGGTTACAGAAGATAAAGATCTCTTTGAGGGCAGATGTAGAGGATGCCAGGTTTTATACTGTATTTGAACTGAGAATTCAAATCCTTGAGCTCAGAAGACACAATATACTTGGTTATGTAGAATCTTTCCTCCTTAAATATTTGATTAGGAGTATCCAATTGTGATATTTTACAATAAATCATTGATCATACTACCAATTCCAAAACTCCCAGAACAATTACAGAAGACTCATCCTTAAGATTATGTTACTTAGAACCACTCTATGTATAAAATTCTGTATTTTTCAGGGTGCTCCAGAGAAATGGAAACAAAATGGTGTGTGTGTGTGTATGTATGTGTGTGTGTGTATGTGTGTATGAGAGAGAGAGAGAGAGAGAGAGAGAGAGAGAGAGAGAGAGAGAGAGAGAGAGAAAGAAAGAAAGAAATGCATTCATTTTTAAGGAATTGGCTCATGTAATTTTGAAGGCTAGCAAGTTCAGAACTGCAATGTAAGCTGGCCAGGTGGAGAATCAGGGAAGAGTTTGCAACAGGAGTTCAAATGGAGCAGAATTAACACTCCTTTAGGGAAAGCCACTATTTTTTGTCTTAAGGACTTCTACTGGCTGCAGAAGACCTAACAAGATTATGCAAGGTAAACTATTTACACAAAGTTCACTGATTTGAATGTTAATTTCATATAAAAATATTATCGCCGCAATATCTGTGCTGGTATTGACCACATATCTGGTTACTGTGGCCTAACCAAATTGACATACAAAATTAAACATCACACAGTATATATTATTTTGCTAGGGTTACAAAAGTGAAGTGCCACAGACAAGCTAATCTGAGTAACATAAATTTATTTCCTTACAGTTCTGGAAGCTAGAAATCCAAGATCAAGGTGTTAACAGGGTTGGTTTCATCTCTAGTCTTCCTCCTTTATTTGGAGATGGCTTTCTTTGCCCTCTGTTTTACATGACATTGCTGTCATCTCTGTGTCTGTGTTCTAATCTCCTCTTATACAAACATCAGTCATATTAGATTATGGCTCAGCCTAATGACATCACTTAACCTTAATTGTCTTTTTAAATACTCTGTCTCCATATGCAGTCACATTCTGATGTACAGAGGAATTAGCACTTCAACATAAAAATTTTGGGAAATGCTATTCAGTCTATGGGAAAAGGAAATGATTAAACCTTTCAGGAATTATTGAACCTGGGTTCTGAACTGATACTAATTCCAAAAGACCCAAAACATCACTATGGTCAACCAGTCAATATAGGGGCTTACAGACATCCAGTGATCCGTAGAATTTTAGCTCAGTTCCATCTTACCGTAGGTCCAATGTGTTCCCAAATTCAACTTCTGATCATTTTCCCAGAACCTTTATCATAAAATGTACAATTTGAATAGGTGTATCAAGCAACCAAGAGTCCCCACATTGGTTCCCTGGCCTGTGAAATGAGGGCTGTTACACTGAGAATAGCCAAGTGGAAAACAATATAATTGTCTCTAACTAGAAAATAATAGATCAAAAACAGTAACATTTTCTGGAGAGATTGCAGAGATTAGTGTCATCCTCAAGAATTTGAAGGTTGCAAGGATGGTGAGTCATACCACATTGCCATTTAACTCATCTATTAGGACCTGCTGAAAACAGATGGATTTGCAAAATTACAGTGGATTATCATAAGCTTAACCAGGTGTTGACTCAAATTACAGCTACTGTACCAGATGTGGTTTCATTACTTGAACAAATTAGCATAAAGCATGGTACACAGCTATTGAGGTGGAAAATACTTTTTGCTTTATGACTGTTAGTAAAGACTACCAGAAACAATTTCTTTCATTTGGAAACACTGGAAACACTGGAAATACACCTTCTCTGATCTACCTCAAAGGAATATCAACTATACAATGCTATGTCACAATTTACTTTACATGATTTTTTTTTTACTTTCCCATCCTTTAGACATTACATTGACCAAGTACCTTGATGACATTATAGTAATTGAACCTAGGGAGAAAGAAGTAACAACTACTCTAGAATTATGTATAAGATACTTGTTTGTTAAGTGATAGGATATGAATCCAGCAAAAAGTCAGTGGTCTACTACCTCAGTGAAATTATTAGTAATCTATTGATGTGGGGCATGTCAAGGGACTTTTGAAGGATGCTATCATACCTAGGCCCAACTACTAGCCTCAGAGGTAAAATAACGAATAGGCCTCTTTGAATATTGAAGGAAGCAGTCTTCATTTGTGTCTACGACTTTGGGCCATTTATAACATGACTCCAAAACCGAATGAATTTTAGTAAAGCCCAGAGTAAGTTACAGCTCTTCAATAGGTCCAGACTAATTGCAAATATTTCTGTTACTTGAAGCATGTGATCCAACACATTCAATAGTGTTTGAAGTGTCAATTGCAGATAAGGAGGATTTGTTGACCTTTAGTAGTCCATTTTATATGAACACAGTGTAGGACCTCAGGGTTTTGGAGCAAAACCCTGCCATCCTCTCCTTTTGAACAAGAGCTTTGGACTTGTTGACTTTAGAAGGATTGAAAGCTTACCCATGAGGTATTAACTACCACATAGCCTGAGATGCTCATTGGAACTGAGTAT
Source organism: Sylvilagus floridanus (assembly GCA_949820135.1). NCBI lineage: Eukaryota > Metazoa > Chordata > Mammalia > Lagomorpha > Leporidae > Sylvilagus > Sylvilagus floridanus. Next base: position 67,580,173 of record OX463223.1, on the reverse strand, counting down.
TCTCTGATCCAGCAGTATATAAAGTTGAGTGTATATAGCAGCTCTGTATCATCAAAAGAATGTGATATAGATGATATTAGGCTGGAGCAGGACTGAAGGCACATGCCAGTTCCATTAAATCACCCAAATGCCAGGATTCCTACTCTTTTTTTTTTGACAGGCAGAGTGGACAGTGAGAGAGAGAGAGAGAGAGAAAGGTCTTCCTTTACTGTTGGTTCGCCCTCCAATGGCCACTGTGGCCAGTGCATCGTGCTGATCCGAAGCCAGGAGCCAGGTGCTTCTCCTGGTCTCCCATGGGGTGCAGGGCCCAAGCACTTGGGCCATCCTCCATTGCACTCCTGGGCCATAGCAGAGGGCTGGCCTAGAAGAGGGGCAACCGGGACAGAATCCGGCACCCCGACCGGGACTAGATCCCGGTGTGCCGGCACAAGGTGGAGGATTAGCCTATTGAGCCGGGGCGCCGGCAGGATTCCTACTCTTGATGCACGGCCTTCTCTCTCTCAGCTTGCACTTATGGCTTAATGCGGAAATTCCTGTGACAATTTGACTGAAAAAGAGAAAACTTGGGCATGTTTTACAGATGGTTTTGTATGATATTCAGGAACCACTCCAAGGATAATCTCAAACTAAGGTATGTTATCTAAATTACCTGGCTACTACCAAGGACAGGAATAGGAGACTTGGGAAAAAGTTGATCAAAGCATGTAAAATTTTGGTTAGAAGGAATAAGAGATCTATTGTACAACATGGTGATTATGATAAATATCAATGTATTATCAAAAATTGCTTTGAGAGTAGATTTTAAATATTCTGGCCACAAAATATGACTAACAGTTATATGTGATATAATTCATATGTTAATTAGCTCAAATTATATACACAATGTATATACAGTGTTAAGCACCATTAGCTTATTATTCCAACTTATCAATATAAATTCCTGATGTAGAGACACTAGAATATTTAGATACTTTTTGTTGATTAATAAAATATAAGCAAAATAATGACAATAATTTCCTTTGATTTACAGTGTCATCCTTTGTAATGTCTAGAATCTCCTTGGACATTTTATCTTCAAGAATATATTTCATGCTATTATTCCCATTTTGTAAATAAGTAGATTTCAGCTGCTCTTACCACAAGAAAGAATAATTATGTAACATAATAAATGTTCATTTTCCTCACTATAGTAACCATTTACTATCCATGTATATCTCATCATGTTGAATACTTCAAAATATACAGGGAAATCATAAAATAGTAAAGATGACAGAACTGAAATTGGATTTCACACAAAGTGGCAGGGTTGGCTGGGTAATGTCAACATTTCTGGATTCGCAGTCAGGTTTCCTTTCAGTTCTTATCCTTTCGGTCTCAATTGTACTGTCACATCCTCAACCACAGTAAAGTAAACCTCCTCTGTCATTCTCTGTTTCAGCATCCTTTTTTATTTCAACACTTGTCACAGTTTCTGTTTGTTTTCTTGCTTACTTTTTGTCATCTCTTCCACCAGACAGAGTTATATGCAAACAGGGATCATGTATGTATTTTTCAGTATCACATCTCAATCACACAGCAGCGCCTGATACAGAAAAATATTTTAATACCTATTTTATGACTAAATGGGATTTTACGTTCTGACTGTCTTATTTTTTTAACTTTGGGTCCAGTGGTTTAGGCAATGTTGGTTTTGGAAAATATGGAACAAATAGTTATTCTGATGCTTGCTAGGACGACTTCTTCTTCTTCCTCTTCTTTTTATTTTTTTGAAAGATTTGCTTATTTGATAGGCAGAGAGACAGAGTGAGAAGGAGATCTTCCATCTGTTGGTTCACTCCCCAAATGCCAGCAAGAGCATCAAGCCAAAGCTGGGAGCCAGGAAGTCAACTCCAGTATCCCTTGTGTGTGGTAGGACCCAAGTACTTGAGTCATCACCTGCTACCTTCAAGGTGCTTTAGTAGGACCCTGGGTCAGAAGCAGAGGTGAAACTCGATCTCAGACACTCAGATGTGTGATGCAGACTTAACTTGCTGTGCCATAATGCCCTCCTTTAACTCTAAACTCTATATAAAATCACAAACATCTCTCAATAATTCACATGGTTTCTCTTTTTATAAATATCTGTTTATTTATTTTTTTGTAAGTCAGAATTCCAGAGAGGGAGAGAGAGAAAGAAGAATAAGAGACAGAGAGAGAATCTTCCATCCACTGGTTCATTCCTCAGGTGGCCACAATTGCCAGGACTGGGCCATCCCAAAACCAGGAGCCAGGATCCATGAGATTCATCCGAGTCTCTCCTGTTGGTGGCAGGGGCCCAAGCACTTGAGCCATTCATTCTCCATCATTTTTCCCAGGCCACTAGCAGAGAGATGGACAGGAAGTAGAGCAGCAAGGACACAAACTGGCACCCATGTAGGATGCAGTCGCAGGCAGGGGCTTTACCTGCTATACCACAACGCTGGCTCCTCATACAGTTTCTCTTAAAGTGAATTCTAAAATAAGAAATATTGGATAATTAATCATTTTTTCAGGTACTTACATAGTTCACATTTGCCCTACTGGATTGCTTTTTTTTTTCTTTCTTTTATTTTTCTTATATATATATATATATATATATATATACACACACACACACACATATATATAAAGCTTTTATTTAAAGAATATAAATTTCCAAAGTACAGCTTATGGATTACAATGGCTCCCCCCCATAACTTCCCTCCCACCTGCCACCCTCCCTTTTCCCGCTCCCTCTCCCCTTCCATTCACATCAAGATTCATTTTCAATTCTCTTTATGTACAGAAGATCAGTTTAGTACATATTATGTAAAGATTTCAACGGTTTGCCCTCACATAGGGACACAAAGTGAAAAACACTGTTCGAGTACTGATTATAGTATTAATTCACAATGTACAGCACATTAAGGACAGAGATCCTACATGATATTTTTTTAAAAAATTGATTAATTATCCATGCAATTTCCAATTTAACACCAAGGTTTTTTTTTTAATCATTTTCAATTATCTATATACAGAAGATCAATTCAGTATATACTAAGTAAAGATTTCATCAGTTTGCACCCACACAGAAACACAAAGTGTAAAAATACTGTTTCAGTACTAGTTATAGCATTACTTCACATTGGACAACACATTAAGGACAGATCCCTCATGAGACGTAAGTACACAGTGACTCCTGATGTTGATTTAACAATTTGACACTCTTGTTTATGGCGTCAGTAATCTCCCTAGGCTCTAGTCATGAGTTGCCGAGGCTATGGAAGCCTTTAGGGTTCGCCGACTTCGATCTTATTCCGACAGGGTCATAGTCAAAATGGAAGTTCTCTCCTCCCTTCAGAGAAAGATACCTTCTTCTTTGATGGCCCGTTCTTTCCACTGGGATCTCACTCGCAGAGACCTTTCATTTAGGTCTTCTGTTTTTTCCACAGTGTCTTGGCTTTCTATGCCTAAAATATTCTCATGGGCTCTTGAGCCAGATCCGAATGCCTTAAGGGCTGATTCTGAGGCCAGAGTGCTATTTAGGACATCTGCCATTCTATGAGTCTGTTGTGTATCTCGCTTCCCATGTTGGATAGTTCTCTCCCTTTTTGATTCTATCAGTTAGTATTAGCAGACACTAGTCTTGTTTGTGTGATCCCTTTGACTCTTAGACCTATCAGTGTGATCGATTGTGAACTGAAATTGATCACTTGGACTCGTGAAGTGGCCTTGGTACATGCCACCTTGATGGGATTGTATTGGAATCCCCTGGCACGATTCTAACTCCACCGTTTGGGGCAAGTCCGATTGAGCATGTCCCAGATAGTACATCTATTTTTCTTTTTAAAATAGTAACATAAATCAAGGAGAAAGTGTGAAATAAGCCAGATATGTTGTTTATTATATTTTAAAAATTATATTGCAATATATTTATGTAACAATGTTTTTACAGTATATTGTTCAAAATATATTTAAATTTATGTATAGAAAATAAAATATAATGTTATGTTAAAGGCCTCTAAGTTTTAGAAAAGATATTATAGAAGGCCAGATTCTATGAATGAGTCATAGTGTTCCTCATCCTTGTATCATTCCTTTCTCTTTGAGTGTGGATGAAAACTGTGAAAATCTTATCACTTCCATAATTGTGTTATTTATGTGGCAAAAAGCAGATTGATTATTCAGGTAGACTTAGTCTTCATTATATGATCTTTCTAAAATCAGAGTTTTCTCTAACTGATCAGAAGAGGAAGTCAAGAGACATCTAAAATGTGAGATAAAATTGTGCCAGGGGATTCCAATACAATCCCATCAAGGTGGCATGTACCAAGGCCATCTCATTAGTCCAGGTGATCAATTTCAGCTCACAATTGATCACACTGATAGGTCTAAGAGTCGAGGGGATCACACAAACAAGACTAGTGTCTGCTAATGCTAACTGATAGAATGAAAAAGGGAGAGAATGATCCAACATGGGAAGCAGGATACACAGCAGACTCATAGAATGGCAGATGTCCTAAATAGCACTCTGGCCTCAGAATCAGCCCTTAAGGCATTCGGATCTGGCTCAAGAGACCATGAGAATATTTTAGGCATGGAAAGCTAAGACACTCTGAAAAACAAACAAACAAAAAAAAGAAGACCTAAATGAAAGATCTCTGCAAGTGAGATCCCAGTGGAAAGAATGGGGCCATCAAAGAAGGAGGTACCTTTCTCTGAAGGGAGGAGAGAACTTCCATTTTGACTATGACCCTGTCAGAATAAGATTGAAGGTGGCGAACCCTAAAGGCTTCCATAGCCTCGGCAACTCATGACCAGAGCCTAGGGAGATTACTGACGCCATAAACAAGAGTGTCAAATTGTTAAATCAACATCAGGAGTCACTGTGTACTTACGTCTCATGAGGGATCTGTCCTTAATATGTTATCCAATGCGAAATAATGCTATTACTAGTACTGAAACAGTATTTTTACACTTTGTGTTTCTGAGTGGGTGCAAACTGATGAAATCTTTACATAGTATATATTGAATCGATCTTCTTTATATAAAGATAATTGCAAATGATTAAAAAATCTTGGTGTTAAACTGGAAATTGCATAGATAATTAATCAATTTTTTTAAAAAAAATCATGTAGGATCTCTGTCCTTAATGTGCTGTACATTGTGAATTAATACTATAACTAGTACTCCAACAGTATTATCATTTTGTGTCTCTGTGTGAGGGCAAACTGTTGAAATATTTATGTAATATGTACTAAACTGATCTTCTGTGTATAAAGAGATTTGAAAATGAAAAAAAAAATTGATATATCATTGCTAGTTTTAAAGATGGAGGCCACCACAGCAGAAAAAAACATGTGAGTGATCTTATGGAGTTGACAGCAGTTCCCAGGTTGACAACAGGCAAGGAAGCAGCGAATTCAGTTCTACAACTGGAAAGATTTGAATTCTGCCAACAACCTAAATGACCTTGGAAGTACAGTATTCCTCTGGGTCTTCAAGTAAGAGCCCAGCCTCACTGACACTCTAATTTTCTCTTATGAGATCCTAAAGAGAGAACCTAAGTCCAACCTTCCTGAATTTCTGACTTAGAGAACTTTAGATAACAAATAGCTGCTGTTTCAAGCCATTAAGTATGTAGTAATTTGTTCTACAGCTGAAGAAAACTAGTACAAGATGATATTCTGATTATTGTAGTAGGTTTAGCACGTGAGAAATGATTTTTTACTTATATCTATGTCTATATAAATCAGGAGTTATAAATGGTCATATGACCCAAACTAAACAAGAAATGTGATAATAAAGAAAATAATTTTGGGCATTTTATTATAAGAGAAGCATGAATTGTTGACAACTATATAATAAACATGAGATTATTAAATTAAGAAATATATTTTGGACATTAATCAATAACTTTGGCTGTTATTGATTTGGTTTAGTTATTAGCCATAAAGTAGATACTACAGAATGTATGCATTAATTTTTAGTGAGGACAATAAAAGGCATCTATAGTACTGAGAGAGGGTGATAATTACTATCCAATATCTATTCTAAGGTATTATGCACCTTAGATAATGAAGAATTTTTAAGGCTTATAAGAAACCTATAGATGCCTCTGTATTTAGCCTTGAAATAGATGAAAAAAAAATATAATAGTCATGGCATAAATAAGAAGAGTGGTGAGACGGAGAAACTTTTGTTGATTTGCCAATGTTGTGCTTTTCTTCTTGGTATTTATGAAGCAGTTACATATTAGCATTAATAGCAAGAGACGCAATGTGCTTTAATACAAACCTCAAATGCTGCATTTTTTTGTCTCGGTTGTAAGTGTTGGCTACTTTGAAGGTAGCAGATGCTCTCATTCATCTTTTTGCTAATGCATCTTTACTAGGCAGATTTCGCTAAGTTACTTAGAGCTCTCAGGGTCTCTTGATACTAGGCAGTAGCTCTTGCTTGAAATATTATAAAATGCTGTAAATGCCTTGTGTTAAGCATTTTGTTCTTGATGCAATGTCCTTCTAAATTCGTAACACAAGATTTAAAAAGTCACAATTTTGAAAAGACTAAAATGCAAACTGAAAAAGTGATGAGAAAAGAAGACTGGGGAGGGAAACAGAATAGGGAGTAGCTGCTAACCGGTGCTGAGTTTCTTTGTGGGGTGATGAAAGGTTCTGGAATTAGATAGTGGTGATGGTTGCACAACTCTGTGAATAAATTAAATATCACTGGATTGTACATTTTAAAATGGTGAATTATATCTCTATAAAAAAGGAAAAACTAGATGTATAGATTTTTATTTATAATATGTGAATAAGATTTTTGAAGTATATTTACCTCTGAATTACCATGGATAATTTGATAATGAGGATGCTGAAGATGAATGCATCTTTTCTTCCTCCTTGAAATTACTCACATTTCTCACTAGCAGGGTGTTAACGTTTCATCACAGAGCAAGAACTACCAGAAGAGATAATAAAATCAAAGAAAGTGAATTTAAGCTTTCTCAGCTTAACAATTCATTTTACTCAATCTCTGATCATCTAGTTTTAGTTTAAGAAGCAGAGATAATACTAGCATTGACCTCATATATCTTTTTGCCTATGGTAGTTGGATGTGATAGGTCAATCATTTTCTAAAAGTAGGCCTTGTCCTTTAGTAGAATATCATTCAAGCCATCACAAGGAGAATATATAGGACTAACGTATCTCCATCTTCATAGATTATTGAACGGTATATGCTGAATTCACAAGTGAATTTTGTCCTCTGCTTTTTAAATCACTAATCTACCAAAATAGATTATGTTTTAATTAACATTCTGTAAATTCCTTCTGATTAATTTTCAGAAATTAATTAAACGTCTTGACAACCTTCCATTGTCCATAAGATGTCCTGATTTGGCTCACCTGTGATTATATATAAGTGGTTCAAACCCATTGGCTCTGATTTTGTCACCTCTTGCCTTGAAGAAACTAACTACAGTAACAGTGTTTGTCTTAAAATCAACTGAACTTTACTTTTGTTGGGTATAACTTAATTATGGTCTCCTAAAAAAAGCTTATCTTTATATCTAGTCATTGAAAAACACATACCCTTTGTTTCAGATGGGTATGTTTCTATACCATATTCATGTTAGTAGATGGCTACTGTGTAACAAATTACCTCAAATCTAGATGGCTCGCGGTAACAAACATGTATTATCTCTCAAATTATGTAGATCAGAAATCCCTGGATTAAATATAGCTATATGTTGCTAATTTAAGATATCTTACAAGGTTGAAATGAGATTGTTTACTGGAGCTACAGAATCATTTAAAGGCTTAGCTGCGGAAAGATCAACTTCCCAGCCCACTCATTCATTTGGTTGATACAAGCATTTGCTCCCTTGGTTCTTAGACATAGAACATAAGTTCCTTTCTATACACTGGCCAGAATTTTCCCTCACTTGTTTGTCATAGGGGCCTTTCCACAAGGCAGGTTATAAAATGGCAACTTGCAGGGCTGGTGCTGTGGCGTAGCCAGTTAAAGCCCTGACTTGAAGTGCCAGCATCCCATATGGGCGCTGGTTCTAGTCCCGGCTGCTCCTCTTCCGATCCAGCTCTTTGCTATGGCTTGGGATAGCAGTGGAGGATGGTCCAAGTACTTGGGCCCTGCACCTACGTGGGAAGACCTGGAAGAAGCTCCTGGCTCTTGGGTTTGGATCCGTGCAGCTCCAGTGGTTGCACTATCTGGGGAGTGAACCAGCAGGTGGCAGACCTCTCTCTGTCTCTGCCTCTCTCTGTAACTCTGTCTTTCAAATAAATAAAATAAAATAATAAAACGGCAACTTGCTTCATCAACAAGCAAGAAGAGCCAGAGAGAGGGCAAAATAGAAACTGTAATGTTTATGTAACCTAATCTCTGAAGTAACATCCCATCATTTTTTCACCCATATTCTGTTTGTTAGAAGCAAGTCAATAGGTCCAGCCCACTCAAGAATATTATGTGGCAAGCGTTGTTGGGGGACATTTTATAGGCAGTCTGCCACATTATGCCAATATTCTATATGCCATGTATGCATTCTAGATTTTTGCCTTTGCTCATGGTTTTTTTTTTCCAACCCTTCATGCTTTGCCCCTCCTCACTGTCTCTCTAAATTATGCCCTTTCTTTTCAATCCCAGCCAAGTACTAAAACCTCCAGAAGTATTTTCCAATTATTACATGTTGAGCTTAATTCTCTGTCTTCCAATGAAACTTAATAAGCATTACAACTTATTCTTTAATTATTTGATGTGTATTTCTCTTTTGTCCCAGTTTGGAAGTTTTTTGAGAATATTATCTAGCACATAATTGTATACAAAATGTTTGTTCAATCACCATATGTTTGGTAGTAAGTTGAGGAAGAGTAGTATATACACATATGAGGGTTTCAGGGGTGCTACTGGTATGTCTCTATTGTCTTCTTTTAAAGGAATTAAAAGAAATAGCTTCACAATGAATTTACTGTTTTGAGCATGTGAAATTAGGTTGCCTATACTCCTGCTGATTTGTACCTGTCTCTCCAATTTATGGGAAGTAAAACCTTCACATAAGTGTTAGTCTAGGGAAAAATAAATGATTTATACAAGGAGAATCTGGTTATTAGTAGTGGGGAAGTACATGAGGTATGAGAAGGCTGGAATTTATTGAGTGCCAACTACAGTAAAATTTTATATTTAATCACACATTGTTCAATGCTCACAATTCTCTTAAATATTATTTCAAAGATAGGAAAACAACGAATCAAAGAGGAAGTTTAATTATATTGCCTGAGAGCTAGAGAGCTGAGTGGTAGAGATAGAAATCAAACTAATTTCTAATTATAAAAAGAACCTTCCGGCCGGCGCCGTGGCTCAACAGGCTAATCCTCAGCCTTGCGGTGCCGGCACACCGGGTTCTAGTCCCGGTGGGGCGCCGGATTCTGTCCCGGTTGCCCCTCTTCGAGGCCAGCTCTCTGCTGTGGCCAGGGAGTGCAGATTTTTTACATAGAGATAATCTTCCTTATACCTTGTGCGTTTTCGGTTTCATTTACTCAAATATGTGCTTTCATTCAGACTCTGCCTCTTTTTCCACCAACATGAAGTTGATTTTCATTAAAAAATTTTCCATTTAGCCCTTCTATGGCTTTTTGGGCATCTTCAACATTCTCAAAACTTTGAAATTCACAATGTCTGAATCTTTTACTTTTGTCAGCTACATCTCTCACATTTAAGACAGACCTAACTCAGAAAAACAGCTCTCTAATACATTCATCAACACATCATCTCCAGAATTCTTGAGGTAAATATTTTTAAACATCTTTGCTTTTGTTTGGAGGTATCTTTGGAAAATTTAAAGTTTTCAAGAAAAAACTATCTTACAGTAGAATTTCAATCATCTTTGCAGTGACTCTTCTAGTGGCTTCTGATTCCTCAAAATGCCAAAACCTGAAAGACCTTGAGTCATACTATTTTTGCAAGAAAGAATGTTTCAAAGACAGAAAATGTATGATCAAAGGACTTGCTATCAACAGACTTTGCAAGATTTTTTGGTGATTGCCCCACCCCACTCTAATAGATTGACGGTTTGTATATTCTAAGAACGCCTAATACACAGTGGCCTCCCATTAGTACCAAAGAGGGTAGTGTCCAAAACTCACACTCAGCCTGAAGCAGTAAGTTTGCATAGGCATACACAAGAGAGAGACAAAGTATCAGTCATGTCTGACCCAAGAGGGCAGAACAGACCTAGGAATACTGAATTTCTCATATAGCATTGCCTTGTTCACTTTGAGGTACAGATCCCCAATGTAAACTGAGGAAATTACAAAGAAAGAAAACATTCACGTTAAACTAGGTCCTAATCAAGCTCCAGCATGAGATAACAATCAGGCATCAGGACTGAAGCTCTCTCACTGAGGGAAAGAGGTGGTCAATGGGGAACGGATGTCAGGAGTGCATTGCCAGGCTGCGAATAGTGTCACAGAGGTAGCACAGCCAGAGAGCAGCCAAAGCTGAGACTGTTGCCCTGGGGAGTGCCAAGATTCATGAACAGTGCCCTGCTGAATCCCAGTTCAGCAGATAGTGACATAATTTATTGTTTCATGTCCTGGTTTGTAGGTACACAGCACCCACGGGAGGGAGGCATGCGGGTAGCCTTTGATGGTGTAGCTCTTCCTGCTGCTACAGCAAGAAGTCCTGTGGTTTGGCTGCCTTAGGTGCCTTAGGCTGCTTGGAGGCATGAAATGCAAGTCTTGGATGGTCTTTTCCTTTCATGACTTACCTTATTTTTTCCTTTTCTCTCCCTGTTCCCCTGCCATAACGCCCTCCCTCATTCTCCATTCCCTAGTCCCTTTCTCTTGTCCTTTCTCTTTCCCATCCTCTTCTCCCCAGTGCTCCTGTTTTTCTCATTAAGCCTTGTTTGGGAAGATTGGCAGGGAGATGAAGAGCTAATATTAAAGAACAAAACAAAACAAAAATCACAACTCCAGATGTATGGAATCATTGCTCTAACAGCTTAGAGAAGCTTATGTTTTAGTCCCTTTTTATTATTATTAATTTAAAGTCAGTGTGTTCAACTATAATCAAATGGAACACAGAGTTCACTATTTCTTAAGAAGTGTCAAAATTTTTGAGGTATGCCACTGCTTATCTTTTGTATTAAAATTTTACTTTCAAATAAATGCCAGCAGCTTAAACCTCGGGGCTTTTCACAAGTCTGAGGATGAATAACTTTGGGAGATAATAAAATTTTTGAGAATTGAAATATCAGTAAGAAAATACCACCTTTAAAACAAACTGAAGCAATACCTTATTGCTGATATTTCTAGAACTGACTGATGGAAATTTTAGATGTACTTTTTTAATATTTATTTATTTGAGAAGCAGAATTACAAAGAGGGGGGAATGGGGAGAGACAGAGAGAGGTCTTCCATCTGCTGGTTCACTCTCCAAATGGTTGCAATGGCCAGAGCTGGGCCAATCTGAAGCTAGGAGCCAGGAGCTTCTTCTGGGTCTCCCACATGGGTACAGGGGCCCAAGCACTTGGATCGTCTTCCACTGCTTTCCCAGATCATTAGCAGGGAGCTGGATCAGAAGTGAAGTATCCAGAACTTCCCATGGGGATGCAATACAATAACTTTATTAAATAAATATTTTCACTGTCATTTTACTTATAAAGAAATTGCTATACAAGAATAGTAAATAAGTTGACCAGGATTGCACAGCACTAGCAAGTGAACCCAGGCAGTTTGGCTGCAGCACTTATACTTTGTTAATATTTCACATTGTCTTCCTAAAATAAGGAAATGTTTACATTTTTCTCTATAATTATAGATAATTCCAATTCGATCTAGATACCATACCATTTCAGATATCCAATGAAATATAAAGTTTTGTGATGATCTATTGTTCATGAACACAACTAATGTACTTGGGACTGTCTAAAACTTGGGAATTACCTTGAAATCTATCTCATATACAGGTGAACAGATTAGTCACACTTTCGAACTAGGACAATTGTTCTGATCAGATGGCTTTTGACTGATTGATTATATAGCTGTTAAGCTTTGAAAGAGTTTTTTCAAAACTCCCAATCATTAAATTCTTATGCCAAGATCCTATATCTTACGCATTTAAACCAAATATATAGTTACTTTACATTTCATTGATTTATTTAATTTATTTGAAAGTCAGAATGACCGAAGGAGAGGACAGGGATGGGGTGTGGGGAGAGAGAGAGAGAAAGATCTTTGATCCACTGTATTACTCCCCAAATGACCACAAGATCCAGGACTGGGCAAGGCTGAAGCCATGATCCAGGAACTCTATCCCAGTCTCCCACATGGGTGGCAGGAATGGGTCATCTTCTACTGTTTTTCCAGGCACATTAGTAGGGATCTGGATCAGAAATGGAGCAGTCCACATTCATGCTCTGATATGAGATGCTGGTGTTGCAAATGAAGGATTAAACTGTTGCACCACAACACTGTTATCCGGCCGGGGCTGTGGTACAACTGGTCAAAGCCCTGGCCTGAAGCACCAGCATCCAATATGGGCGCCGGTTTGAGACCTGGCTGCTCCTCTTCCTATCCAGCTCTCTGCTGTGGCCTGGGAAAGCAGTAGAAGATGGCCCAAGTTCTTGGGCCCCTGCACCCATGTGGGAGACCCAGAGGAAGCTCCTGGCTTCAGATCGGCACAACTCTCGTGGTTGCGGCCATCTGGGGAGTGAGCCAGCAGATGGAAGACCTCTTTCTCTTTCTCTACCCCTATCTGTAACTCTGTCTTTCAAATAAATAAAATAAATCTTAAAAAAAAAAACACCACCAGCATCACTTTTATAACATTCCGCAATGAACTCCCATACTTTCCATACTTTATCACTTTCTGTAACAACAGAACATCCTAATTTAGAGTTTACATTGTCATTGTCCATGAAGCTCTATTATCATCAGGTTTAGCAATGTTATGAAAAATGAACATTGGCCTAGCAGTAGTGCTTCAATTTTGGTTGAGTTGTATGAGCTTATGCTATGAATAATAGCAGTGGCACTACTGACATTTCACAGAGAAATGTAAGCTAGTGTCTTCCATATGATATCATCCATATCACTAAGCCTTGACTGAGGTTTAGGAATCCAGGAAGCAAAACTACAAACTTTAATACGTTGAGGATCATTAATTTCATTGTGTCAATTTGTTAAAGTGCCAAGTAATAATTTTACAAATAATTAGACTTTAACTGGCAGAAAAAATTTATGTCCTTCTCGCTTTTATGGTGCATGTAATGATAGATCTACTATAACACAAGCTATTGTTTTTAGGTATACAACATCTCTTAATGTCCTAAAGAAAATGAAATATGACATGTCAGTAACCGATCAGTGACTGTATAAAACACATTAACAGCTTCTCTTCTTTAAGCTGCTTTTAATCGAAACACATTCATCTTGGCTTACAAAGATGGAATGTCTTCAGGACATTCTTTCTAGAAAACTACAGTGGACCTTTAAAGTCAAAAGGGCAAGACAATAATTTCAGGTTGATAAAATTGTTTTTATAATAGTTGAAATTTATATATACTTGCTTTAGTTCTTCCTTCTCTCTTCTAAAACAAACTTGGAAAATAGTATTAATGATATCAAGCTTTTTGACCCATACATTTTTAATATGCCAAATTAAAAACAAAGTCTGATGGGAAATACTTCTTTTTTGTATTTTTTTTTTTTTTAGTTTTTATACCTTCTTCCTGTACTGCTCTGTGCTTTTGCCACTAAATTGTTTATAATGCAAACAAATCACTATAAAAGGATTGAAATGAATCACTTCCCAGTCCTAATGCTTGTTAAGTTCCAAAGTGGAGAAAATGATTGAATACAAACTCAAATCTTCATATAAAGAAGCACCGGTTAATACTTAATTAGAAAGATTGCTAAGATTCATTTGCACGTTTTCATTCCACATTTTTGTCTAAAGCTATAGAATCAAATATAACATTTTAGGGATATAAAGATCTGTTTCAAATTCAGATTATGATAGAGCACCACTGAATTAGATAAGCTTTTTCCTGAGAAGTAGTCGGGTCAACTGGGCTGGATACCAGAAACAAAACTTTCTCTGGCTTGCAGAGATAATCTCGTATCCTTTTTGTGTCTACTGTAATGAAATTGTTAGAATGAATGAGAATGCTAATGTATTGTCAAGCTTCTTATAGCTAAATGGTGACACCTTTTATGTTACTTTAGAAATAGTACTGCAGCACTGTTTTTCAGATGAAGGTTATTTGATAGAACAAGATGAGATACTAAAATTAATAGCCTTTATATGACAACAAATCTTCACTTGAGATTTTATATGCACATTACTAGAATTACAAAATCCTTATTTTGTTTTTAAAAAGTTTCAGCCAATTGATATTTTTGATTTTGACTTTTGATACTTTGATTGGGTAAGCATTCATTAATGTAATAAGTTTCTATTCTAATTTTGGGACAAAATTAGGAGATTCCCCAATTCTGGAGTCAGCGAGTGAAGTATTCACAACCAAAGCACATATCAGTCTGGAAAACATTTCAGTAAAGTCCCTCCACTTTCAACAGAAGGTAAAATGAATGCATTGGTTTATTTTTTTCTTTCTCTTACAAAGAAGCTCAAGTAAGGACCGGCACTGTGATACGGTAGGCTAAACCTCCACCATATGGGTGCCGCTGTCTGGGTGCCAGTTTGTGTCCTGGCTGCTTCTTTTCTGATCCAGCTCTTTACTATGGACTGGGAAAGCAGTAGAAGATGGTCCAAGCACTTGGGCCTCTGCACCCACATGGGAGACCAAAAAGAAGCTTCTGGTTCCTGGCTTCTCATTGGCATAACTCCAGCAGTTGTGGCCACTGGGGGAGTAAACCAACATATGAAAGACCTTTCACTCTGTCTCTCCCTCTGTCTGTAATTCTACCTCTCAAATAAACTTAAAAACAAAATAAATTAAAAAAAAAAAAAGCTCAAGCTGGCTACTTGCAAAGAAAATAAGTTAATTATCTCACAATTTTGGAAGCTAAAAGTCCAAGGTTGGGCAGCCTCATTAGTTTGACATATGGTGAAGGAGCCCTTGCCTGCAATATATACTAGTGGATGGTGTCATGGCATCTTGCATGGCAGACGTGCATGCAAGAGTGAGAGATCACATGGCAGGAAGGGAAGCCAGACACTGGGGATAGAGTAGTCTAGCTCTTTTATAACAACCACTTTCATAAGAATAACCTTACTCTGCAAGACCAGCATTCATGCCATCTGAGGGCAGTACTCCCAATGACCTAAAGACCTTCTACTAGGTACCACCTTTGGAGGACAAAACACATTCAAATCGTATCAGTGAAGAAACAATCACATACAAGGTATCTTCAAAGGATTTGTGGGAAATGCCTATTATGAAAACTCTGTTAATGGAAGCAGTTGTTTGACCTAGAGGATAAGATGTTTGCTAAGATGCCCACATCTCATATCAGAGAGCCTGGGTCCAAGTGCACACTCTGCTTCCAATTTCAGCTTCCTGATAATGTGAGCCCCGTAAGGTAGTAAACAATGGGTGAAATAGTTGGATCCCTGCCCCTCACAAGACCTGTATTCAGCTTCTCTCAGCTGTGGCCTGGCTAAATTGTGGTCTTTGTGGGCATTTGAGGAGTGAACCAGCAGATGGAAGCTCTGCCTGTCTGTCTCTTATCTTATCTCTCTCTCTCTCTCTCTCTCTCTCTCTCTCTCTCTCTCAAATAAGTAAATTAAAGTTCAAAAAATGAAGAAAATGTTTGCACTAAAAATTATTTTTAATTCCATTTTCTCAAAAGCTTTTTGAAGAAAACTTAAACTATCTGGATGTATTTCTTGACCCCTAAATAGTAAAGTTCATCCATTTAACTGTTGAACCTTATATTAGTCAGTGTATTCCAAAGAAACACTGGATGTGAGTGTGTGTGTGTGTCGAGATAAGACAGAAAGATTGATTTTAAGGAATTGTGTCATTTTTCTACATTTGTTCAGGTCTAGAAGGTCAAAATTATACAGGGTAGGTGAACAGACTGGTGATTCAGAGCCGTGTTGACATTGCAGGAGTCGACGGCAGTCTGGAGGCCAAATTCTTTTTTTCTTGGAGGACCTCTGAATTGTTCTATTAAGGCCTAGAACTTATTGGATGAGGTCTAACACAGCGTGCACATTATTTACTTTATTCAAAATCTACTAATTTAAATGTTACTCTTATCTAAAGCTAAAATGCTTTCACAGCAATATTTATACTGGTGTTAGATCAAATATCTGTGTGCCAGGGCTTAACCACACTGAGCCATAAATTAATCATCACAAGTTGTTTTGAAGTTCCAAACAGAGATCCAAGACAACATTACTAGTTTCATGAAGAGCAGTGAAAAAGAGTGTGGTCCACAGTTAATTACAGTGGATGAGACCAAATATACTATTACTTCTCTCTGTTGAGGTGAGTGGTTTTATACCAAAGTGGTTGACAGTGATAACATCCAGTTAAAAGTTTCCTCCTTCTAACTGTGTCATTTAAGGGGAACTTCTATTCTTTCAAGAGATTGTATGAAGTTAAAGGCAAGCAGAAATTACTATTTAATGGTTTAAAGATAATAACTATCACTAGGAAGCCATTCCGTTACATTCTTATGAGGTACTTTATTCAGGTTGTAGTAAGCCAGTAGTTAAGAGTGTATTATGCTCTCATTGTGTGATCATTTGTGGAATGAACCAGCAGGTGGGAACTCTCTCTGTCTCTGTCTCACTGCTTTTCGCATGTGTGTGTGTGTGTGTGTGTGTAAAAGTCACCTTTGCACCTATTTCCTTTACCAATCTACCCACTCATTGTTCTTTGCCAAGACTTATGTGGGGATTAAGACATTTGGATTTCTCATGGAGCATAGGCTGTGCTTATAGCACTATGACCATCCTACCAGTGCTTCTCAGACATGGTAATATCTGGGGCTCCGTCCCAAGGCACTATCCCATTCAGCAAGGCACTGTCTCATTCAGTTTGAATGGTAGGTCTTTTTTTTCCTTTTAAAGATTTATTTTTATTTGTTTGAAAGGTAAAGTTACAGAGAGGCAGAAGGGGAGAGAGAGAGAGAGAGAGAGAGAGAGAGAGAGAGAGAGAGAGAATGTCTTCCATCCGCTGGTTCATTCCCCAGTTGGCCACAGCAGCTGGACCTGTGCTGATCCGAGCCAGGATCCAGGAGCTTCTTCCAGGTCTCCCACATGGGTGCAGGGGCCCAAGGACTTAGACCATCTTCTACTGCTTTCCCAGGCCATAGCAGACTTGAACTGGCGCCCAAATGGGATGCTGGCACTACAAGCAGGGGCTTTACCCATTACACCACAGCACCGGCCCCTGAATGGTAGGTCTTGAAGAATAGGCTTCAAGTATCTCATAGCGCAGTTGACATAGGACTGACTTCACATCAGGATATAAATACATAAGATGATCAGGCATAGACTGGAAACAAGCTCAACATTGAGGCATTGCTGTATGTCTATCATGTTTTTCTCATATTTAATTCTTACATCTCTATGAGGTAGATAATATCCTTATTTCACAATAAAAAAAGCTGAGGTACAAAGAAGTTTTTCACTTGTCTATTTTCATACTGCTCCTAAATGAGAGAGCTTGGATTTGAATCCAGGCTTTTGTAGTCTGGGCTTATTCATCTAGAGAAATGCCTATTTTACATTATTACTGTTTTAATGTACACTATAAACAATTCTACAGAGATAGACATACATTAATTTCTCTTTCTCACCAAATCAAAACCAAGAGTTAACTGACTAATCAGACAAGTCTTATTGCACACTGTCCTTTTAATCTCTCGGACAGCAGATACAAGGGATAAAAGAGAGATAGCATATATCTCATTTCTTAAAGAAAAGCCTGTTGTCATGTTTGACCTCAGACTAAGAAGCTTAATGTCGTCCAGCTTGCTTGTCAGTAGAACTGATTGCCAAGAAAGGGTATAAGCAAAATCTGATTCAAGCAGCGTGTTGCTTGACACTTCATAAATGAGTTGTTTACTTTAGTACATTCTTACCTGTAATTAGAGCATCAGAATTCATGGTTACATAGTTAAATATCTGTCAGAATCTCTACTATAAATCTTATTTTCTCTCATTCATAAATACACAAAAAATGGGAGTTGTGCAACTTGTCATATATAATTTAATTCAGGGAGCAGTCAAAATTCGGATTAGTTACCCTTCCTCAGCATCAGTCTTTTAATGTAAAGCAGAGGGGAATGCTTGAAAAAATATGTTATGCAAAAGAAAAGACTGGATAACTTCATCTCCACTACTGAATAGGGGAAACCAGTGGAGTGTAAAGAGAAATGGGTTATGTGGCCCCATACATTGCAACTTCAAGCAGAGAAAAGCTCAGATTGAGGATACTAACTCTAGAAGAATGATCACTCGAGTCCTGATCTGTATTAGTCACTTTGGACAGACTAGGTGGCTTAAACAATAGAACTTAATTTGCTCATGGTTCTTCAAGCTGGAAGTCTGAGATTCTGAAAGCAGCATGACTGGCATCTGATGTGGTCATTCTTCCTGGCTTGCATTGGAGAGAGAGATAATAAGAGATTGTATAAATCCTCTAATCCTATCAGATTATGCCCCATATTTATGTCCTCATTTAACCTTAATTGCCTCATAAAATCCTTATCTCCCAATACAGTCACATTGAGGATTAGAGCTTCAACTTACTAATTTTGAGGAAACAAAATTCAATCCATAGCACGAAATAAATTCCTTTATGTGGGTACATTCATTATTATCAGCATATCCCACACAGGCATATGAACTCTTCCTTCTATTGAGCC
Source organism: Sylvilagus floridanus (assembly GCA_949820135.1). Classification (NCBI taxonomy): domain Eukaryota; kingdom Metazoa; phylum Chordata; class Mammalia; order Lagomorpha; family Leporidae; genus Sylvilagus; species Sylvilagus floridanus. The sequence goes on along the minus strand of OX463223.1, from coordinate 67,561,313 downwards.
AAATGACTTTAATTTCTACAAGAATATTCATTGGGTTGGATAAATTAGTTGAATAGATAGATGGATCAACAAATGAACAGTGGACAAATTAATATATAAATACATAAATAGTAAATCCTTGTCTGTACACACACATATAAATATTTGTACTATTTAAAGGGGAGTGTGTGCTACACTGAAGAGCCCCAGTAGAACACTCTTTGTTTCATAAATATAATTAAAATTTCAACACCTGCTCAGTTGCACAACTATGAGGCCCTCTAGTCAGGTTATTGAGCTGAATTCAGAAAATCACACTATGATTAAACTTCATCTATAGTATTCTACCCATCCATTTGAGAGTGCTCTGGACTCCTTCAGAACTTCTCATTTTAAATGTTCGTTGGATCCCTTCCTATCTCTAGTTGTTTTCTCCATTTTAATTACAATTTACTAGATTTGTTTACTGCCTCAGGGCTACTCTCCCTTACTGCCAATGAAATCCCATAAATTAATCAAATCCAGATCTTTCTAGTGTTGTAAGTAGTTACTATTTTCCCTCTAAGATTATACAATATTTTTATCAAAATAAAAGGCATCTTAGCTTCAGAGAGAACACTAGAATGAATTTTAACTTGCAAGACAGAGAAGAAAGAAAGGGTTTTTTTGTCTGTTATTCAGATCAATTACAGGCTCAGCTGGCAGCAAAGAAAACACAAAGAATTGATTGAACTGTTGAAAGATCAATAATATGCAACTATTTAGATAATAAAAACAACAAAGTGGTATTGGTCAATCTGGTTCTTTCATTTTTAACATCTAGTTGAAAGAGATTATTGAGAAAGGTATTCCCTACTGAATCTTTTAACATTCTGATAATTAATATAAATAACATTACAGCTTAATGGCACTATACCACCAATCAGTACAATTTTCCTTATTTCATAGTTAAACTTAATACATATTTATTAAATATAAGATCAGTATTTCTGAACAATCCCCAAATGATATTCATATGGTTTATATGAAAAAAAAATATGGCTCTTTTCTCAAAAATGGACTTTCTAAACCTCCGCCTGTGGCTCTGGCACCCCAGGTTCTAGTCTCATTTGGGGCGCCGGTTCTGTCCCGGTTGCTCCTCTTCCAGTTCAGCTCTCTGCTGTGGCCCAGGAAGGCAGGGGAGGATGGCCCAAGTGCTTGGGCGCTGCACTCACATGGGAGACCAGAAGGAAGCACCTGGTTCCTGGCTTTGGATCGGCACAGCGTGCCGGCCGGAGTGCGCCAGCCGTAGCGGCCATTTTGGGGAGTGAATGAACAGAAAGGAAGACCTCTCTCTCTCTCTCTCTCTAACTCTGCCTGTCACAAAAAAATGGAGTTTCTTTTTACATGAACTGGGTTGTCACTAAATTAGAAATGGCAATCTCATAAAATGTTATTATGTCTCACACCTCACTGCCCCACAGAAAATTTGACCTTATACATAATGTTTTTAAATTTGTATAACTGAAACTTATGTATAAGCTAACAAAGTGACTGCTTTCTTATTTCTCAGCACATAGTTGATCTGGGAAGGCTATGATGTGAATGTGTTCCACCAAAATTCATATGTTAAAAGGCTGGTCACCAACATGATGGTATTGGGAGGTGCGGGGCCTCTGGGGGATGATTAGGTCACTAGAGTTCTCAAGTATCCAGTTAATTCTCAGGTAAGCAATTATACCCATTCTACCATGTGTGCACACAGCTAGAAGGTACTATTTATAAGCCAGAAAGCAGGCCTTCAGACATCAAATCTTCCACTCACTTGGTTTTCAATTTTCTAGCTTCCAAGGATGTGAAAAGCAAATTTCTATCATTTATAAGCTATCTAGTTTAGGGCATTTTGTTATATCCCTCTGAACACATTAAAACAAGGACTAATAAAGATTCTGTTAGGCGATATTTTGAACATACATCTGACATTGTTGGATTGAGAGTTCTAAGGTTGAAGGTTGAGAATAAATTTAATTAAGTTTTAATTTTTAATATTTATATGGAATGTAAATTGTTTAATTTTGTGGACCATAAGGCATTTAAAATGGTTCTAAATTATTATGCAAATTCCTGTTTACCTTAGGAAGTGTTTACTACTTAGGTATCTACAGAGTATGAGGATGGTGTGGAAATTCTACTGCTACCACCAATACATATATTCTCTAAATTCTTTTATAAAAGTTTATTTTTTATTTATTTGAAAGGCAGAGAGAGAGAGAGAGAGAGAGAGAGAGAGAGAGAAATTCTGATGGTGCACTCCCCAAATGACTGCAACAGCTAAGACTGGGCCAGGCTGAAGCCAAGGGCCAGGAACTCCATTCAAGTCTCCCACGGTGGTGGCAGGGACCCAAGTACTTGAGCCACAATCTGTTGCCTCCCAGGATTTGCACTAGCAAGAAGCTGGATCAGAAACTGAAGAGCTAGGAGTCTAACTGGCACTGTGATATGGGATGCTGGCATCCCAAGTGGTGAGTTAACTCACTGTGCCACAATGCTGGTCCCTCCCCAGATTCTTATATTCTGTTTTTATGTCTTTCGTTTTTTGTCTTCTTTTGAACAAAGGTGTACTAGTATTGTCTAGTCAATCCAAATCATACCTCCTCAAAATTTTATCTTGTAGGTAACAAACTTTATTCTGTACAACTACTAAATAGAGAAAAAGAACAGTGAAATAAGTAAAAGAATGAAGGTTTGAACAAATATAGATAGTACACAATTGAATGTAGAGTATGAAATTGTTTATAGAGCTTGTAAAAATTATCTTAGCAGTAGTTCTTAATGGGAATGACTAAGGAACATCTGGTAAAGTTTGGAGGCATTTTTATTTGTCAGAACGGGGATAGAATGATGCAGCTGGTATTTGGTGAGTAGAGGCCAGGGTGCTGCTAAATATACCAATGGACAGGATAGTCCTCCTCCCTCAATTAGAAAAAAAATCCACCTTTAAATGTTGATAGTGTTGCGGTTGAGAAACTGTTTAATTTCGAGTTTTGTCTTAAGTTTTTGATTAGCATGTAATTCTTGCACATTTTTATGGGGTACAGTGCAATATTACAATATATACTCGGCAAAAATTGATCAAGCAAAGCCACTAGTCCTTCATTTCCTTATCCTTTCTTTCTGTTTGGAGTTTGCCAGCTACTCTCTTCCAGCTCTGTATACAGTATATAATACATTATTGTGGATACAGTCCCTCCACTGTGCTGTGAAACATTAAAACTAGTTACTGCTGACTGTGTTTTAGTACCCATTGTCCAACCTCCCTCAACTCTCTCCCCAACCCTTCCCAGCCTCGAGTAATCAGTTTTCTCAATTCAGATATACTAGTTTTTAAATTCCACACATGAGAGGGGACACCCAGTATTTGCCTTTCTATGTCTGACTTATTTCATTTAACATAATGATCTCGTTCCATTCATTTTGCTGTGAATATCAGAATTTCATGCTTTTTTATGTCTAAATAATATACTTTTTGTATATGAATGCTCTTTACTTCATCCATTCATCCATCCACAAATATCTAAGTTTATTTATTATCTTGGCTATTGTAAATAGTGTTGCAACAAGCATGGGAGTGGAAGTATCTCTTTCAAATGCTTACTTAATTTCCTTTGGATATGTATCTAGTAGTAGGATATCTACATCTTATGGTAGGTCTATTTTTAGTTTGTTGAGGAACCCTCATATTGTTCTCCTTAATGCTTGCACTTATTTGCATTCCCACAACATTGTATAAGAGTTCCACTTTCTCCATATCTTTACCAGCATTTGTTACCTCATGTTTGATAAAAGGCATCCTAATAGGGGAGAGGTGCTATCTTATTGTGGTTCTGATTTGTGTTTCCCTAATAGCTAGAGACATTCAGCATGTTTCCATATATTTACAGGCCATTTGTATTTCTTCTTTTGAGTGATCTCTACTCAGACCCTTTGCCAATTTCTTCAGTAAAGTGTTTTGTGGTTGAGTTTTTTGAATTCCTTATATATTCTGGATATTAATCCTTTGACAGATTAATAGTTTGAAAATATTTGATCCCATTCTGTTGATTGACTCTTCAATCTTGATTGTTTCCTCCACTGTGCAAAAGCTTCTAGTTTGATACAATCTCATTGTTTATTTTTGCTTTTATTATTTGTACTTTTGGGATCTTATCCAGAATATTGTTAGCTACACCAGTGTTTTGAAATGTCTCCTTCTAATAGTTTCATAATTTGAGAGCTCACATTTAGATGTTTGATTCATTTTGAGTTCATTTTTGTACAGGGTGAGAAGTAAGGGCCAAGTTTCAATCCTCTGCATATAGATACCCAGTTTTCCCAGCACCATTTATTGAAGTGACTTTCCTTTCTTCAGTTCAAGTTTTTTTGCATATTTATCAAAAATCAAGTGGCTGCATGAGAGTATTTTAGGCATGGAAAGCCAAGACACTCTGAAAAACAAAAAAAAAGAAGACCTAAATGAAAGATCTCTGCGAGTGAGATCCCAGTGGAAAGAACGGAGCCATCAAAGAAGGAGGTACCTTTCTCTGAAGGGAGGAGAGAACTTCCACTTTGACTATGACCCTGTTGGAATAAGATCAAAGTTGGAGAACCCTAAAGGCTTCCATAGCCTCGGCAACTCATGACCAGAGCCTAGGGAGATTACTGACGCCATAAACAAGAGTGTCAAATTGTTAAATCAACATCAGGAGTCACTGTGTACTTACATCTCATGTGGGATCTGTCCTTAATGTGTTATCCAATGTGAAGTAATGCTATTACTAGTACTGAAACAGTATTTTTACACCTTGTGTTTCTGTGTGGGTGCAAACTGATGAAATCTTTACTTAGTATATACTGAATTGATCTTCTGTATATAAAGATAATTGAAAATGAAAGAAAAACCTTGGTGTTAAATTGGAATTGCATAGAAAATTAATCATTTTTTTAAAAAAATCATGTAGGATCTCTGTCCTTAATGTGCTATACATTGTGATTTAATGCTATAACTAGTATTCCAACAGTATTTTTCACTTTGTGTTGCTATGTGGGGGCCAACTGTTGAAATCTTTACTTAATATATACTAAACTGATCTTCTGTATATAAAGAGACTTGAAAATGAATCTTGATGTGAACAGAAGGGGAGAGGGAGTGGGAAAGGGGAGGGTTGCAGGTGGGAGGGAGGTTATGGGGGGGGAGCCATTGTAATCCATAAGCTGTACTTTGGATATTTATATTCATTAAATAAAAGTTTAAAAAAGAATCAAGTGGCTGTAGATGTGTGGATTTGCCAGGATTAATTCAATATGGTGCTGAAAGTTCTAGCAATTAGACAAAAGTAAAGCATACAAATAAGAAATGAGGACATGAAACTATTCTTGTTTACAGATGGCATGATTCTATATATTGTTAAATGTGAAGGCTTCAGTGAGAGACTATCAAAAGTGATAAATTAATGTATTAACATTGTAGAAAAGAAAATCACACAAAAGCCAGTTATCATATGCCAGTAATAAACTTTATGAGAAAGTACATTTTAAGAGTAATTACATTCAAAATAGCTACAAAAATACCCTAGGATATATTTAATCAAGGACATGAAAGACCTGTACAATAAAAATTATAAAATGCTAATGAAAGATATTGAAGAACAACAAAACTAATCATGACCAAAACGTACAAACCTGGAGGCAGCACACTACCAGGTTTCAAGACTTGCTACAGAGCTATTGTAACCAAAATAGCATAGTATTGGAATAAAAACAAACATATAGACCAGTGAATCAGAATTGGGATATCAGAAAGGTGTTGGTTTTCAGTTTTATGGAAATGATTTCAATTTCTCTGATGTTTAAAATATTTTTAAAATATTTTTATTTATTTATTTATTTATTTGAAAGAGTTACAGAGAGGCAGAGGCAGAGAGAGAGAGCGAGGTCTTATCCATAGGTTCACTATTCAAATGTTTGCAAGAGCTGTAGCTGTGCCAATCCGAAGCCAGGAGCCAGTGGCTTCTTCCAGGTCTCCCGCGTGGGTACAGGGTCACAAGGACTTTGGCTGTCCTACTGCTTTCCCAGACTGATGTTTAAAACTTTACTTCATGAATTGTAATCTGTTTTTCCATGGCATAACATTTTCTATTAAGACTTACTATATCCCCTGGCACAATTCTAACTCCATCATTTGGGGCAGTTCCAATTGAGCATGTCCCAAATTGTGCCAGGGGATTCCAATACAATCCCATCAAGGTGGCATGTACCAAGGCCATCTCATTAGTCCAAGTGATCAATTTCAGCTCACAATTGATCACACTGATAGGTCTAAGAGTCAAAGGGATCACACAAACAAGACTAGTGTCTGCTAATACTAACTGATAGAATGAAAAAGGGAGAGAATGATCCAACATGGGAAGCAGGATACACAGCAGACTCATAGAATGGCAGATGTCCTAAATAGCACTCTGGCCTCAGAATCAGCCCTTAAGGCATTCGGATCTGGCTCAAGAGACCATGAGAATATTTTAGGCATGGAAAGCTAAGACACTCTGGAAAAAACAGAAGACCTAAATGAAAGATCTCTGCGAGTGAGATCCCAGTGGAAAGAACGGAGCCATCAAAGAAGGAGGTACCTTCCTCTGAAGGGAGGAGAGAACTTCCACTTTGACTATGGCCCTGTGGGAATAAGATCGAAGTCGGCTAACCCTAAAGGCTTCCATAGCCTCGGCAACTCATGACCAGAGCCTAGGGAGATTACTGACGCCATAAACAAGAGTGTCAAATTGTTAAATCAACATCAGGAGTCACTGTGTACTTACGTCTCATGAGGGATCTGTCCTTAATGTGTTATCCAATGTGAAGTGATGCTATTACTAGTACTGAAACAGTATTTTTACACTTTGTGTTTCTGAGTGGGTGCAAACTGATGAAATCCTTTCATAGTATATATTGAATCGATCTTCTTTATATAAAGATAATTGCAAATGATTAAAAAATCTTGGTGTTAAACTGGAAATTGCATAGATAATTAATCAATTTTTAAAAAAAAATCATGTAGGATCTCTGTCCTTAATGTGCTGTACATTGTGAATTAATACTATAACTAGTACTCCAACAGTATTATCATTTTGTGTCTCTATGCGAGGGCAAACCGTTGAAATCTTTACGTAATATGTACTAAATTGATCTTCTGTGTATAAAGAGAATTGAAAATGAATCTTGATGTGAACAGAAGGGGAGAGGGAGCGGGAAAGGGGAGGGTGGGGGGAGGGAGGGAAGTTGTGTGGGGGGGGAGCCATTGTGGTCCATGAGCTGTTCTTTGGAAATTTATATTCTTTAAATAAAAGCTTTATATATAAAATAAATAAATAAATAAAAAAATAAAAATTTTAATTGAAAAAAAAAAGAATTGGGATATCAGAAAGGTGTTGGTTTTCAGTTTTATGGAAATGATTTCAATTTCTCTGATGTTTAAAATATTTTTAAAATATTTTTATTTATTTATTTATTTATTTGAAAGAGTTACAGAGAGGCAGAGGCAGAGAGAGAGAGCGAGGTCTTATCCATAGGTTCACTATTCAAATGTTTGCAAGAGCTGTAGCTGTGCCAATCCGAAGCCAGGAGCCAGTGGCTTCTTCCAGGTCTCCCGCGTGGGTACAGGGTCACAAGGACTTTGGCTGTCCTACTGCTTTCCCAGACTGATGTTTAAAACTTTACTTCATGAATTGTAATCTGTTTTTCCATGGCATAACATTTTCTATTAAGACTTACTATATCCCCTGGCACAATTCTAACTCCATCATTTGGGGCAGTTCCAATTGAGCATGTCCCAAATTGTGCCAGGGGATTCCAATACAATCCCATCAAGGTGGCATGTACCAAGGCCATCTCATTAGTCCAAGTGATCAATTTCAGCTCACAATTGATCACACTGATAGGTCTAAGAGTCAAAGGGATCACACAAACAAGACTAGTGTCTGCTAATACTAACTGATAGAATGAAAAAGGGAGAGAATGATCCAACATGGGAAGCAGGATACACAGCAGACTCATAGAATGGCAGATGTCCTAAATAGCACTCTGGCCTCAGAATCAGCCCTTAAGGCATTCGGATCTGGCTCAAGAGACCATGAGAATATTTTAGGCATAGAAAGCTAAGACACTCTGAAAAACAAAAAAACAGAAGACCTAAATGAAAGATTTCTGCGAGTGAGATCCCAGTGGAAAGAATGGGGCCATCAAAGAAGGAGGTACCTTTCTCTGAAGGGAGGAGAGAACTTCCACTTTGACTATGACCCTGTCGGAATAAGATCAAAGTCGGCGAACCCTAAAGGCTTCCATAGCCTCGGCAACTCATGACTAGAGCTTAGGGAGATTACTGACGCCATAAACAAGAGTGTCAAATTGTTAAATCAACATCAGGAGTCACTGTGTACTTACGTCTCATGAGGGATCTGTCCTTAATGTGTTATCCAATGTGAAATAATGCTATTACTAGTACTGAAACAGTATTTTTACACTTTGTGTTTCTGTGTGGGTGCAAACTGATGAAATCCTTTCATAGTATATATTGAATCGATCTTCTTTATATAAAGATAATTGCAAATGATTAAAAAATCTTGGTGTTAAACTGGAAATTGCATAGATAATTAATCAATTCTTTAAAAAAAAATCATGTAGGATCTCTGTCCTTAATGTGCTGTACATTGTGAGTTAATACTATAGTGCTCCAACAGTATTTTCATTTTGTGTCTCTATGTGAGGGCAAACTGTTGAAATCTTTATGTAATATGTACTAAACTGATCTTCTGTGTATAAAGAGAATTGAAAATGAATCTTGATGTGAACAGAAGGGGAGAGGGAGCGGGAAAGGGGAGGGTAGCTGGAGGGAGGGAAGTTGTGTTGGGGGGAGCCATTGTAATCCATAAGCTGTACTTTGGAAATTTATTTTCTTTAAATAAAAGCTTTATAAAAAAAAAGACTTACTGTATCGAGCTTTCCAAAAGTCCTTTCTAAAAGTGAACACCAGCACTTTTGAAGTAAGAATTTATATTACTACTAAGTTGATTTTTCTTCTTTTATAAAGTGATAGAGCTTTTTGAAAATTAAATTTTAAATTCCTAATTTTATTCTTGAGTGATAGGAATGATTTATAGCTTCCAAAATCCCTCTTTATAAAGGAAAACTTCTTCCTTTACAAATCCACAGAGAACATACCTGTTGTGGTTGAGTCTGTTTTCTGATTCTAGATTACAGAACATTGCTTACTGCTAATAAAAATCAAATATTATACAAAAGCAAGACACATAGTTTAGATAATTAGAGAATGAGTCTATAAAAGACATAAAAATATAAGTGAAATGTTCAGATGGGATTATTTTTATTTTAGGTTATTTCTTTATGATGATAGGCACAGTCCGTTGATGTTTCTCAGCTGTACTGAGAGAAAATAATATTCTAACCTCCATAAATATCTTTGATTTTAATAATTGCTCTGTAACATTTTGTTAGAAGATTTCTTTTAAAAATCACTTATCTATTTGAAAGGCATAGTTACAGAGAAAGAGGAGAAGAGACAGATATATTATCCAGTCACTGGTTCACTCCCAAATGGCCACAATGGCCTGGCTGAGCAAGGCTGAAGCCAGTAACTTCAACTCTATTTGGATCTCCCATGTGGTTAACAACACCCCAAGTACTTGGGCCATCTTCTGTTGCTTTCCTGGGCACATTAGCAGTGAGCTAGATTTGATGTGGAGCAGCCAGAACTCGAACCAGCCCACATATGGGATGTTGGCATTGCAGGTGGTGTGGCTTATCTCACTGTGACACAATGCCAGCCCCAGAAGATTTCTATTCAGTAATTATAAAACCTATATATACATATATGGACTGTAGTGAGCTATTGTGTACCCTGTGCTGTGGGGAGCTCAAAAGGGTAAATGCAACTGTATAAAACACAGGCCATACTTCTCTTTCTCCCTAATATTTAATCATTGCCTCCTGGTGCAAAATTTCTATGCCTATAAAAGGGAATAATTTACCATTCTCATTTACTTCTGTCGCGGTTGCTCCTCTTCCAGTCTAATTCTCTGCTGTGGCCCAGGAGTGCAGTGGAGGATGGCCCAAGTGCTTGGGCCCTGCACCTGGCTCCTGGCTTTGGATCAGCACAGTGCACCGGCTGCAGCGCGCCAGCCGCAGCGGCCATTGAGGGGTGAACCAATGGAAAAGGAAGACCTTTCTCCCTGTCTCTCTCTCTCTCACTGTCCACTCTGCCTGTCCAAAAAAAAAAAAAAATCATGAGACTTATTGAGAACTCTGAAATCTGTCTTAAGCTAATCATTAACATTCTTATAAACAACGCACTAATTAAGTTGAAGCAGTAACACAATAGAAATATTGTAATATGATTGTTTCCCATATCTGACATTCCATTAAAAGAATCTGAGAAGTTGTTGAAGTGGTACTTTCTCACTATACTAAGACCAAGCCTTTGTCAGAAAAAGTTTTAAATTATAATTGATGACCATACATTTTAACCCACATAAGCTGTTTCCTATATGGTAGGTCAGGTGCTAGCAAACTTTCTAAAAAGGGCAAGATAGTAGGTGTTTTAGGTTTCCTGGGCCATATGGTTTCTATTGCAAGTTTCACCTCTACCTTTGGAGTACCTTAGATTATAAATATGATTTTGCATTTTCAAGAGCTTCTACTCAGAAATCCTGAGGTAAATAGTTGAGATGAGTTGATGTTTACAACTGAGAGAAGGGGCATTGTTATCTCAGTTAAAGAGATATGACAAAGGTAGTAGCCATTCAGATGATGATTGATGAGAGGAAGAGAAGCTATCTTAACATAAATTGAGTGTCAAAGTATTAACTACTGTATAAAAGTATCTTGAAAACACTGCATTTAATGCAATCACTATATAGATTAAGGTTTATTAGTTTCATTTATTATAATAATGAAATTGAAGTCTGGAAATGTTGCTTCTACTTGAATAACCAAAGCTGATAGATAGTCTAACTAGGAATCAAATCCACATCTGCTTGATGGAAAAGCTGTTTTATTCCTACTATTGAAAGGCACATTGTGAATACTAATGCATTTTGTGAAGTTTCATCCATTCATGGCACAGAAAACAAAAAAAAGGGGGGGAGACTAAATGTCCAATAGTTACAATGACATTTAAAAGGAGAGTTTCATCTATATTAAGATTGCGTATTCTCAGGAAAACATTTACATTTTTGTAAAATCAGGCTTGTTAAAATTTTTACCCATTGTCAGCTAAGTTTGTGAAGTCTTCTATTTCTTAGCATGAGATTTCACTTTAGTTAAGTCAAGATCTCCATAATCCTTCAAACGTAAAACATTTATTCACATCTTCCTTTGTATCAATTTTTCTACCTACCGTGGTCTTCCTCTGCTCTCAAATTTAGAATCCTAATCATTGAGGCAGGCATTTGGTGCAACATCTTAAGTCATCACTGGCAACACACACATCCCATATCTTAGTACCTGGTTCAAGTTCCAGCTACTCCACTTCAGATCTAGTTTCCTGTTAATATACAACCTAGGAGGCAGCAGATGATAGCGCAAATACTTGAATCCTTGCTACCCACACGGCAGTCTCAGATTGTATTACATACTCCTGGCTTTAGACTAGCCCAACTCTAGCTACTTTTGGCATTAAAGGAATGAATCACTGGATAGAAGATCTCTCTGTATCTGTCACTCTCCCTGCCTCTCTGCCATTCAAATAAAATGGAAGGAAATAAATTTCTTTGCAAAAATTGGAGAAAAAGTGCATCTATACTAGATATGTACAATCTGATCATCCCTAAAATCCTAGCTTAGAAATCATCACCTCTTTTTAGAAAATCACTGATTTTCTAAAGTCACATAAAAATATTTTAACTATCATGATCTGCTATATTTGTCTCTAAAATTTTACACTTAACAGTATCACAAAATGCATTTTTATCTCAGTCTCATATATATGTCTTGTCCTCCCAAGTAAGTTGTTTTAATTAAACTGTAGTCTCTAAGCAAATCTTTTGTTTCCTGTTACTTTTATATGCCTCCATTTAGGTATATTTTAATTACTTAATAGTTCTTTGTTGAAATTAAGTACAAAATGTTGGGTAATGAATTACAGAAATCCAATTATCTTCTTCCATCAAATAATGTGGCAAAAAATGAACAAAAGTATGGAAACATCTCATAAGGGAAAAATTGTTTTTTCTCAGGGACATTTTATCTACAACAGAAATATTTAAACTATATACTGTCAGTGAACATATTTTATATCCTTATAATTCTTCAGTACTATCAATAATTAAATAAAAAAATTGAATATTTGATAAAGAATGTTAAGAGCTATTAATGTAATAAATAATAGATGTAAATTGTGAATGTTAAGGGTATTTTTTTAAAAATTACAGGTTAAGTAAATCTATTTGGATGTCTGATTATTTCCATATAATGTACGCTTGTATAATCAGTTCATTTGTGGCCAAGAACTAATACGTCTCCAGTATATAAACTCCTTTTGTCCTTATGAGAACATCATTGTCTGCTCCCTGAAAAGGATGAGTGTACAGATTTGTATATTTCAGATATAGAGGTGCCTTAAAAATATATAATTTAAAAGTGTTTGGAGTAGGGAGGAACAATGCACAATATTGTGGCATAGAGGGCAAAGCCGCTGCCTGTGATGCCAGCATTCCATATGGGCACTGGTTCAGTCTGGCTTCCTAATAATGAAACCTGGGAAAGCAGCTGAAGATGGCCTGAGTGCTTGGGCCCCTGTCAATTAGATGGAGTTGAGGCTCCTGCTTCAGCCTGGCTACACCAAGCTTTGTGGTCATTTGGGGTATAAACCAGCAGGTGAAAAATCAATCTTTCTCTCTCTCTCTCTCTCTCTCTCTCTCTCTCTCTCTGTCTGTCTCTTTCTCGTGCTGGCGCGAGTGGCCCCCTCATTCCCCTTTCTCTCTGTGTCTCTTTCTCTCTCTGTTACTCTGCCTTTCAAATAAGTAAATAAATCTCTTTAAAAAGTATTCTTAATAGATTGACTTGATAATTCAGAAGCACTGTAGCACATTTCCCTGCATGACTGTGCGACTAATGATCTCCATCCCAAAGCACGACTATATGAGTGCATCCCCTCAGTGCCTTCCCTGTAGCTTGTGAGTCTTTCCAAGGAATGAATTCCAGACCCACAAGAATGGACCAGAGAGGCATCATCTTGCATGATGGTTAGAATCTACAGCAAAAAGTATTAGCAGGAAAACACCCAGAAAAGCAGTACCAGAGTCCCTCTTCACCATGACAATACACCTGCCCTCTTTTCTCATCAGACAAAAACAATTTTGCAAGAGATTCAATGGAAAACCATTAAGGATATACTTCACAGTCATTATTTGACATCTGATTTAATTTTTGGTCTCCTAATCTTAAAATTCTGTAAACAACACTCATTTTTCTTCCGTTAATAATATTAAAAAAAATGTCATGGGGGAGCTGGTGTTATGGCACAGTGTGTTAAATCACCACCTATGCATCTGGCATCCCATAAGCACTCCAGTTCGAGTCTTGGTTGCTCCACTTCCAATGCTGCTCTGTGCTAATGCACCTGGGAAGTAGCAGAAAATGGCTCAAGTATTTGGGCCTGTGCATCCACGCAAGAGACTGGATGAAGCTCCTGGCTTTAGCTTGACATAGCCCTGGCCATTGCAGCCATTTGGTAGGTGAACCAGTGCATGGAAGATCTTTCTGTCTCTCCCTCTCTGTTCATAACTCTGCCTTTCAAATAAACAAATAAACCTTTTAAAAATGTAAAAGTAAAGCCTGCATTGACATAGTTACATCCCAAGAAACCTCACTTCTTTAGGGAAGAACTAACTGGTTGGTGTCATCACTTAGAAAAGGACTTTGCATTGAATGAAGTTTATTTTGAATAATTTTGTATTTTATAGTTTTATCTTTTTGTTACAGTTTTCTATAATCCTAAAGAGTTAGCCTCATATATTCCCATTTTAGAAATTCATAGTGAGCATTAGCATATTAAAACTTTGAGAATTCACACAATAAAATAATCTCTAACTTTGTTCAACACACAATTTCATAAACTTTATACTTGATCACAAACCCTCCGCGGTTCATGGTGTAATATCTACTAATAGCCCATGAAATTAGTGTTCCTCAGAACACACATTGGTAATTGCTGTTTTAACATAAGTCTTGAAAGTGCTAACTTTTTATGATAATGAAAACAAGTTAAAACAATGAAACGTGTTTACTGGCAACCATATGTGAATTGATGAATTACTTTTCACAAGTGAAAAATATTTTCCACAATATTTTGTCTCAGAGGTATCAGTAAAAGAAATTTTTTAAAAATATTTATTTTATTTGAAATATGGATAGAGAGAATGACAGAGGGATGTATATACACACACATACACACACACAAAGAGAGAGAGAGAGAGAGAGAGATCTCATCCAGTGGTTTACTCCCCAAATGCCCACAACAGGGCTGGGCCTTGCTAAAAACAGGAAACCAGAACTCCATTTGGGTCTCCCACATGGGTGCAGGAGTCCAAGCACTTGAGCAATAAGTGGATTCCCTCCCAGAATACATTAACAGGAACCTGGGTTGGAAGCAGAATAGCTGGCACTCAAACCAGCACTTTGATAGGGGATGCAGGCATCCCACTAGTGTCCACCTCCTCTGAGTTATTCTTTTCAGATGTGCTATGACTTAGCATGCAGATACTTTTCTGAATATTGACTATATATTGAAGTTTTTACAAAGATCATTTATTGTGTATTTTTAGCTTGACTGAAATGCACCACAAAAAATATTTTTCCTAAGGGATTGATTTAATGAAAATGTACAAAATGCTTTATCCATCGACTTAATTGATGAAATCTTACGTGATCACAAGGAAGAAGGAAAATTGGTTCATATGTTCAGAGAGTTAGGATATAGTTATTCGGAGGAAAAAGTGTACACATAACTTCAATTATTCATAGCTAGGGAAATTATAGTTTAATCTAGATAGGAAAAAATCCCTGTAAAATAAGATCTTTCTATAAAACCAGGTAAACTAGTCCAGCATACATTAACGAAAATCAATATCTGTGAAAATACTTAAGTCACCAGTTATGTATACTTAGTCCTCATAAGTCTGCATTTGCTGAGAACCTACCTCTTAGGCCTCCCTCTCACTTAAGCAGTAAGAATGAAAAATTGTGTTTTCCTAACCTTTTCATCAAATTTTATGTTTTAACCTTGGCTTACTGACATGAATTCTTCTGTTTACTTCCTTTTTGCTTTGAACATGAGTAACTAAGATTACAATCTCTTTGCTACTGGTAGCTTAATCCTAATGTTGCAAAAATAATGAATCATAATACAGTTCACCTTATGCCTTCCCTAACTGCTTGGGACTAAGAGTTTAACAGATATGTTTTGATGTTAATGGTAAAAATATCAGAGGCAATAACCATCAAAGCTTGACACCATTTTCCTTTCACATTTTGGTGGCTTATGAGTATACAAGAAGAGAAACCTAAGGTTTCAATTTTGTGAGAGACCTAAGAATTTAGTCATTTCCTTCTGTTATGCTAGTACTGATGTACTTTTGGTGGTTGGAAAGCCATGTTCAGGTTCCCCTGACCATCAATACTTAATGTATGTATATTAATGGTGACTACCAACATAAAATGATGATGCATTCATTGTATCCATTTCCTTGTGAGTGGAGGATGATAGTTTTTCTTTTTGTTACATTGTGTTAGGAGAAAAAAGACCTGTATCTCCTCAAACTTCAATAAAATTATACATAATGAATGCCTCTGCAAACAAGTCAAGTTATACTTTGAAACCACTTCTCCTGAAGTATAACTCCAGAAAGAAAGAACAGTGGTAGCAGAATTCAGAGTAAAATAAAATTTTTGCTTCTTTCTTCGACCATGATGTCTGCTGTAAGGACAAACATAAGATAATGGAATCTAATAGAAAACAGTACCTTTTTTCCAATCCTATCAAATTCTTTGCTAAAAGATTAATGTCTTTCCTGAAATTTTCTTTAATGCACTCTAGTAGAGATTGCTTGATTGAAGTCTTAGTCTATAATTACTACATAGGCCAGCTGGATTAGAATTAACCTTCCATTATTAACATCTAATATCTTTTCAAAGTCTTGATGAAATATATAATATTTTGGACAACTTTTTCAACTATATTTAAAATTGTGCTAAGTAATTAAATTTCCTGAATACTTCATAATGATGCCCTTCACATAGCAGAGTGACTGCTACCACATATTAATGTTCTCATTTTGCTTTAATTATAACTAAGAGCAGCTAAATTATGCTACACCTCTACACAGAAACTGAAGTAGCAGTTGCTTTCTTTTCAGTACTGAGAAACGAAAACTTCCATGCCTCGGAATATTAATTTCAAATGCTAATGCTGAATAATCTTTTTATGATTTTCAATTTGGAAACAAAGCCTGTAGTCCTTAATAAACTAGAAAGCAATTTATAACCACTCATAGGATGGATAAAATACTTTTTATGAAAAGGAAATATTCTACAGGCAGTTACTTACAAATTGAATGAAAGCAGGAAAGAGGAAAAAAATGTAGTTCCTTGTCTTAAAAAATATTATATCTATATTACCAACTACTCAATACCCCAAGGCCTCAGAAATATATACAGCAAACAAATTTAGTAATATTTAATAATATAAATGATACACCAAATTCAGAGGAGTATAAAGTCCATTAAAGCAATGTTTCTTAACTTTTCCTGATTCTCAAGTCTCTTTCAGAGTCTGATGAAAGTTATTGAATGACTAAAAAGACAAATTTTCGTTCACACATTCACATGAAGTTTTAGGTGTAATTTCAAGAGGTTAATGGACTAGATTAACTTTAGCTGCATATTTCGTGAGAATATTTAGGCACATTCTTAACTTCTTATTCTTAACACTCACATTTGATCTCATATTCTGAAATGAATCCAAATACATATGTGCCAAGTATGTGATATGTAGGGGGAAAGTATGGCATTTAATAGTTTATAGGCCATTGATAAAAGTCAGCCAACTATAAAGTTAGAGGGGAATTTTCCCACGTAAGACTAGGCTACATGTGACACCAAATGCTAATCCAGAGTTTTCAAAACCATTCTCATATTTGATAATTCACTAGAATAATGCACTGAAAGCTGTTGTACTCATTACTATGGTGTATTAACAGAGAAATATTATAAAATAAAATCAACCAAGGATAGAGATGCATAAAGCAGAGTCCAGAAAGGGTCAAATGAACTTCTGGTCATCCTCTCTCTGTGGAGAAATAGTATTATTGCCTCCTTTACCAATGTATGACAACATACACAGAATATTGCCAACCAGAGAAGTTTACCTGAGTCTTTGGTGTTGAGATTTTCATTGGATAGTGAAGCCCTGCTGTCCATGAGACTAACATTTTGTCCACAGCCCTTCCAAAGGTTTGACTAATTAGTTCCTTCAGATGTTAGAATTTATACCGTGTGTCCCAACTTATTCCATATGCCCCATATGTCATAAATTACATTGATAAACTGTCTGATGGTGAAAGCCCCCAGGCAAAGACACACAGAGAGGACATTCCAAGGCCTAGAGTTCATCTCTCAGTAGCTGAGGGCAACAACTAGACTTCTCTTTGGACAAAGTAAATCCTTTACTACATAAACACTTCTACAAGCTGCTAAATTCAGCAAAAAAGGATCCTATTAGATTGGAGTCGATATTCACTCAAATATTTCTCACCCAGGCCAAATCTCAGAATGGAGTTTTTCTGAGGCCTCATTGATAGTACTAGCTCTTGACAACAAATATGCAGAGTTAAACGAATAAATATTGAGAATAGAAAAACCATTCCTATACTACTCTTTGTGTTTTGTTCATTGCTGTATCAACACTGCTAAGCACAGTGTCTTAAATTGCATTATTTTTTTTAAAATATCTGGTATTCTGGGAAGGCATTTAGCATACCGGTTAAGATCCTGCTTGGGAGGACTGTATCCTATATCAGAGTATCTGGGTTTGAGTCATTCTTCCATTCCAGTTTCCATCTAACGCACACTCTAGGAAGAAACAGGTAATGGCTTAAATAGTTGATCACTCCCACCCACGTGGGATATCCAGATGGAGTTCTCAGCTCTGGGATTTGGCCTGGGCATCTCGACAGTTGTGAGCATTTGGATATTGAAACAGCATATGGGAGATCTCTCTCTCTCTCTCTCTACCTATGTCTTTCTGCCTTTCAAATAAAAAAATAAAATTGCATTAAAAAAGGAGGCATCCAATAAACATGTTTTAAAAAAATGAAATGGTGAAAGAATGAATAAGTAAATGAATGAATGATAAATAAAGCATGCAAATTTAATAAAATGACACCAAAGAAGCAAAGCTGACTAGGGTTAATCTAGCATTGTCCTGGGAAGAGTGTCCTGGTCCTGATCAGCCTGTACTCTTTCTACAGTAGAGACAGACGCATCGGGTGTCATAGTTTGATTAAGTTTGGCTGTTAGAATATGAGTGAGGAAACTTCTGTCCATGTTTCCTATTTGTTATGACCCCAGGAGAAAATGTTCTACCAGCTCACCTGAATTATGACCTGCTTAGCAGTTACATTTCTCACTGTCATTGAAGAAACTGACATTGTGGTTTATTACTTTTCACGAATTCATTCAAAAAAGATTCACTGGGTACCTGGACACTCTGCAAGATGCTCAGTATATAATGATGTCTCCTTTCCAAATTCTCTTTTTCTCATTAATTGAATCTTGACCACTTTTCTCAAAACACTTTAGCATAATGTTTCTTCACTTTCTCTGGAGATGACTAAGTTATCTTTAAATTTCAAAAGAGATTATTAACTATCAACTCCTCAGCTTTCTTCCTTCACATCTACAAACTCATATGCATATGAAGCATTTCCTAGTTGCTTTATAACTTAAAGCTATCCTTTATTAACTTTTCATATATCAACCACTCTTCTAAGTGATTTTTCCTCATAGGACTGTGAAGTATCACTATCATTCTCCTTTAACAAAGAAATTTGAGCACAAAGAGATTAATTTGCCCACATTCATATCATTCAAATTAGAGCAAAGGTTTAAAGTCAAATAGTCTGATTCTAAAAGCTAACCCTGAACTATTATATTACAGGTGCTCTCTTGCTTTCCTTGTCTGTAGTTAAAACTAAAGACTCCTTAGTAAGGACTCCATGTAGCTCTTCCTCAGTTTCACATCCCACCATTCCTGAACATGTACCCTAGGAACCACCATAACTCTATGGTTCTTGAATTCTACTATTTTATGCCACAGTGCCTAAAATGAACTCTAACTCCAATTCACTGCTTCAAATACTTTTTCTGAGAAGTTTTAAACTTTCAAAAAAAACACATAATATTTGTCCCATCCCAAATCCAATTTTCTCTATTATTGTTATTTAACATTAGTTAATGCAGTTTTTGCAATTAATTAATGAACCAATATAGATACAATGTTATTAACTGAAGTTCACCCTTTAGGAAAATCTCCATGGCTTTTAACTAATGACTTTTTCTGTTGTGTAATCCCATTCAAGACACTAAATTATTAGTTGCCATGTCACTATACTCTTTGTCACTTTCATTGCTTTTACTTGTTTTTTATTATCTTGGCAGTTTTGAGGAGTATCAGTCAGGTATTTTGCAGAATATTCCTCAGTTAGGATAAGATGTTTTTTTCATGAGTTTTGGATGAATTATCACAGAGATAGTGTGACATTTCATTACATCATATCCAGGGTACATGATATCAATATGATTTGTCACTTTTATAAAATAGTAAACATTTGATGATATGCATCACCAGTACTTAGTTTTGCTGTGACATCATTGACACTTGGCTTGAGGTGTCTAGACTCCACTTCTAGTCATTCTTTTTTTTTTTTTTTAAGATTTATTTATTTGAAAGACAAAGTTACAGAGAGGGAGGGAGAGACAGAGAGAGAAAGAGAGAGCACTTCCATCCATTGATTCACTCCCTAGATGGTCACAACGGCCAGGGCTAGGCCAGGAACCAGGAGCGTCATTGAGGTCTCCCACATGTGTGGCAGGAACTCAAGCACTTGGGCTGTCTTCTGAATTGGAAGCGGAGCAGCTGGGACATGAACCAGGGCCCATATAAGATGCCAGTGTCACAGATGGCAACTTTACCCAGTATGCCACAATGCCTTTCTCCTGAATTCTCACTGATGATACTATCCTTGACCACCAATCCAATATAACTTTATTTATTCTTTAGCTCAAACTGTTCCAGCCACTTGGAGTTCTTATAGTTGGCTCCTCTGTCCCTCTGACATATTTATCAACATGTATGTTTTTATTTGTTTGAAGCACTTACTTTCTGAAACTACAAGATGATTCAGAGTCATCAATGTGTAGTCATTTCTCCAAAGATCCCTGGTTATTTTCACTGGAGAATGGAATATTAGAAACCACAATCTGAGCCAGTGCCACAGCTCAATAGGCTAATCCTCTGCCTTGCGGCACCGGCACACCAGGTTCTAGTCCTGGTTGGGGCACCGGATTCTGTCCCGGTTGCTCCTCTTCCAGTCCAGCTCTCTGCTGTGGCCCGGAGTTCAGTGGAGGATGGCCCAGGTGCTTGGGCCCTGCACCCTCGTGGGAGACCAGGAGGAAGCACCTGGCTCCCGGCTTCGGATCAGCACGGTGCGCTGGCAGCAGCGCGCCGGCTAAAGTGGCCATTGGAGGGTGAACCAACAGTAAAAGAAGACCTTTCTCTCTGTCTCTATCTCTCACTGTCCACTCTGCCTGTCAAAAAAAAAAAAAAAAGAAAGAAAGAAATGCCACAATCTGGGCACTAGGCATACCCATTGCAACTGATATCCTAGCTTCCAGACTTCTCATCTGACAAAACAAGAAAATATATGTGTGAATACTACCTCATGTGTATACATATGTGTATAACTATTTCTATATCTGTGTATATATTAAGATAAGCTTGGATTCATAGTGGTGTCCCCAATTCTAATCCATTATCCAATGGATTTTTATACCCTCTTCTCCCTGCTTGTCTAAAACTTCCATTCCTACAGTGAGAAATCTGTATCACAAAACCTACCATCTATTTAAAAACAGAATTGCTAATGCATGTATTCACAAATCCAAGTTGTAGGTATCCATCCAAAAAGATTGAAGTTGGGATCTCAAAATGATATTTTTCACAGCCATGTCAATTGCAGCAATATTCACAATAATAAAAAAGTGGATGCAACTTAAATGTCTACTGAAATTTGAATGGATAAAAAGATTGTGTTATATGCATTATATATATATATATATATAATTTGTACTTATTCATGGGATGTAGTATTCTAACTCAATACATATATTTAGTGTATAATGATCAAATGAGGTTAATTAGCATTTCCACCTCCTCAGATATTATATTATCATTTCTTTCATTGCAAACATTCAAAATCTTTTCTTGTAGTTATTTTGCAGTTCCTGTAGTTATTTTGCAATGTATAATTTTGTTTTGACAGGCAGAGTTAGAAAGAGAGAGAGAGAGACAGAGAGAAAGGTCTTCCTTTCCGTTGCTTCACCCCCCCAAATGGCCGCTACAGCTGGTGCGCTGTGCGATCTGAAGCCAGGAGCAAGGTGCTTCTCCTGGTCTCCCATGTGAGTGCAGGGCCCAAGCACTTGGGTCATCCTCCACTGCCTTCCCTGGCCACAGCAGAGAGCTGGATTGGAAGAGGAGCAGCCAGGGCAGAATCCGGCACCCCAACTGGGACTAGAACCCAGGGTGCAGGTGCCGCAGGTGGAGGATTAGCCTAGTGAGCTGCGGTGCCAGCTGCAACGTATAATTAATTGTAGACTACAGCTATGGTACTATATCACATTAGAACTACTTTGTTCCCTCTAACTGTGTTTTGCTGTTCATTATGCTGCCCTTCACTATCCTTCTTCCCCTCCCCTTCCTAGCCATTAGTAACCTCTATTCTTCTCTCTATGTAATCAACATTCTTAGATTCCAAAAATGAGTGAAAATGTTATAACTAGTCTTTCTGTCCCTGGCCTGTTTCATTTATAATGACTTCCAATGTTGGTATATATGACAAGATTTCCCCCTTTTTGCTGAATATTATTCCATTGCATATTATATATCATATTCTTTATCCATTCATTCATCAGTAGACATTTTGGTTGATTCTTATCTTAACTATTGTGAATAGTAAATGTGGGAATGTTGGTATCTCTTTGGTATAATTTCCTTTCCTTTAGATATATTCCCAGAAGTGAGTTAGCTGGGTCATATGGTTGATCAATTTTTAGTATATCGAGGAGCTTCCATACTGTTCTCCATAATAGTTTTACTAATTTTCATTTGTAGCAGGAGTTTAAAAGATTTCCCCTTACTCCACAATCTTTCCAGAATTTGTTATTTTTCATCTTTTTTTAATTGTCATTCTAACTGGACTGAGATGACATCTCATTGTGCTTTGGATTTCCATTTTCCCAATGATTAATAATTTTGAACATTTTTCATATACGTACTAATATTTGTACATCTTTCTTTTGTGAACTTTCTATTAGATCATTTGCCTACTTTTAAGTCAGTTTGTTTTTGCTGATGAATTTCTTCAATTTCTTATGTATTAAACACTCATGAAATGAATAGTTTCAAATATTGTCTCCCATTCTGCTTTTCTCTTCACTCAGATGATTGTTTTCTTTCTTGTACAGAAATTTCTTAGTTTGATATAATCTCATTTTTCTGGTTTTGCTTTTGTGGCCACTGTTTTTGAGGTCTTATCCAAGCAAGCTTTCTTTGTTCCAATGCCTTAAGTGGTTCTCCTGAGTTTTCTTCTAATAGTTTCATAGTTTCAGGTCTTACATTTTGGTCCTTTATCCATTTTTAGTTGATTTTTGTAGGTAGTGATAGGAAGGGATGGAGTTTCATTCTACTGGTTATGTCTGTTCAGTTTTCCCAGTACCACTTATTGAAGAGAGTAATTATCCTTTCTCCAGTGTATGCTGTGGGCACCGTTCTCAAAAAGCAATTGCTTGAAACTGTCAGGATTTCATTCTTTTGTATAGACACATAATATTTATTCCATGGATAATAAATACCAAAACGCAGCATGGTAAACTTAAAGAGTTCTGGTGTTTTGTATCACAGGATGATTTATGTTTCTATGTGAGTCAGTGGGTTAGTTTCCATGCTTATCTTTTCCCAGCAAAGTGCAGTTCATCTCCGTCAGGCATCTGGGTTTGCGATAACAGGACAATTAGTGACTCTCTCTAGGCTACACTTGATCTTAGCCAAAAGGCCGAGCTTCCATGCTGAGTCTTCATGATGTTTAAGGTCGCTGTCTCTTCCTTGATAAGTCCAAGTTCTCCTTCAGAGACTCTCTTCAAAATGCAGTCATTCCATTTTTGTCTTCATTCTACACTATGGTGGAGGTGAGTGCAGAACCACTCTATCTTGCCCCAAATTTCTCTAGCATGCTTCAAAATGTTGGAGATAGTATGTGTTAGAGTATGAATTAATTTCTTGCTTGATTTGGACACTTTCAGCTGTTTTCTGGCCTTGTGGTTTTCAGATGCTTATACTAGGAATTTCAGGACACTTGCCCCTCAGCTTTTTGTACTAGGGATTTCTTATTTCTAGATTTTTTACTTTTAATTATCTTTCTTTTCTTTAAAAAACTTAAATTCACTCAAGTAACACTGATTTTTTTTTACTTCAGTGACCTGTATGTATTTGTTACTTAAAATGAAACACATAAAAAAATTAATTGATATATGGTCTACACCACAGTGAGCCCCAGATAGTAAAGCAACCTGAAGAATGTTAATGGTATGTTAATAGCTGTTATATTGATTTATTTATGAAATGGCAAGAAAAACACCTGTACATACCCAGTACAGACATTTTTCTAAATATTTTTAATCAACAGTTGGTTGAATTAGCAGATACAGAACTTACGGATACCAAGAACTGTTTACAGATACCAAGAACTAATGTATATGTTATCTAATATAGATAGATGGATAGATAGATGTGTACATGTGTGTGTATTATGAAAATACTTTCAGTATATGTTGATGCAGAAACAGATGCCAGTGCCGTAATTTAGTTTTAACAAAAATTTTCCTGCCTCTTCCAATTTACCTATTCTCAAATTCAGGATCCTACATGAAACCCTCTTAATTACTCCAAATACTCTGACTTCTCCTTTTCTAAATATTAGTGCACTTGCTGATAGTTCCACAATATTTATCAATTGGTTACATCTAGTTTATTTCATCCTCAAAGTGTTAAAAGGTAACAAATTTCCTTCAACAGAATATTAAACTTTTGCTCCTGATCAATGTCATATAAAAATAGATTTTTAGTAAACTCTAGTTGAATTAGGTCTTGAGAAAGTTAAAAGTAGTATAATACTTGGCAGATTTACACAATTAGTTATCTGTCCCTGTGGTCCAGCAGAAACATACATCCCGATTTAAGTGTTAAAATCGTTTAGAAGAGATAGAAATCTATGAAGGTTTATAACTCACAGACACCTTAGCATAAGTCAGTGAATCCTTTATGCTCAATTGAAAAAGTAAAAGAAACAATACTAGAGAAAACATGCCTCTAAAAGAATTTTTTAAGATTTATGAGCTTATTTTGGCAATTAGACTTTTTCCACGCACACAAAGATGCTAATGTGCTAAATGCTGCATTCTGTCTGATATTTGATCCATTATATAGCAATAAAACCAGTGCAAAAATCCCCAGAGGATTAGAGTAGTGATATTAACAATATAAGTTAACTTTTTAACCTGCCAAGTAGAAATGCAACAAAATTGTTAATGCTATATTAAGAAAATCACACGAATTTTCATTGTATTGATATTGCGGTTTTACCGTTACCCAAGTGAGAAGTCATTTGTTTTCTTCGTTGTGCCTTCATAAGATGTTATGTAGCAGAAGAAAAATATCTTTTCCTTATCCGTCATTAGGTTCATGGCTGAAGTACCTATAACAATGCTAATGTGTAACCCCAGAAGGCAATAGACTAGGTCACATCTTCACATCCCTGCCACTCACATGGAGACCCAGATGGGATTCCCAGTTCCTAATAAGTTGCTAATGTTTGTTGAAAAATTAACATATAAGTAACATACGTAGTGCTTCATTTTGACTTGAATTTAAGACATAGAATAATAAGCCAAGACATAAATGGATTAAGTGAAATAATTATTCTGTTGACCTATGAATGGCCAATGTTCCAAATAATTGCTGAAGGTCTGGAGAATTTAAATTTGATTTTGTCAGAATTTATATTTAAAACAATATATAGTCTGATAAATAAGGTTGGATAACATGAAGTAGATAATAACACTTATAGTCTTGTAAGTGTCACTATTTTGGATCTGAGTCATCATTTTGTTTGGAACAGAATCCCAATTGTATTAGTTACCTATTTATATGTAATAAATAGCTCTATAACATAGCACCTAAGAAAAAGAAGAATATTTGTTATATTACATCATGTTCATATGGGTCACGAATCCAGGAATAACTGCACTGGCCTAATGTTTCTCATGTTTAATATGTTATCCTGGGGGCTGGCGTTGTAGTGTAGCAGGTAAACCTACCGTCTATGTTGCTGGCTTCCCATATGGTCACTGGTTTGTGTCCTGGCATTCCACTTCCACTCTAGCTCCCTGCTAATGGGCTGGGAAAGCAGCAGAAGATAGCCCAAGTACTTGAGCCCCTGTTACCCTTGTGGGAGACCTGGAAGAAGATCCTGGCTTTGGCCTGTCCCAGCCCCAACCATTGTGGTCATCTAGTGAGTGAACCAGCTGATGGAAGATCTCTCTCTCTCTCTCTCTCTCTCTCTCTCTCTCTCTCTCTTTCAAATAAGTAAATAAATCTTTTTTAAAAAAAGAAAAGAAAAGATGATATCCTGAGTGGCAATCATTTAAAGTCTTGGCTAGGGCTGGGTTATCAACATCCAAAATGGCTCACTCACTTGGTTGTCAGCTAGAGGACTCAGTTATTTCCCTCATGGACCTCTTTTCATGATATGGCAGCTGGATTAACCCAGAGTAAGTGATCCCAGAAAGAGCCAGAAGTTACAGTGCCTTTTAAAATCTTGTCTCTTAAATTACACCCTGTGTTTTCTGCTTTATTTCAGTTCATTAACAGCAGGTCTCTAGTTCTTCTCATATTCAGGGGAAAATTAAACTGTATCTCTTGAAGAGTAATGCATTTGTCCACTTTCATTTATAACAAATACTTGAGGCTGAGTGAGTAATTTCTAAAGGAAAGAAGTTTATTTTGCTCATAGTTCTAGAGATTCAAGAGTATAGAACCAGCTATGCTCAGCTCTTGTGAGAACTTCATGGCAGGTGGCTTCACAATGGTGGAAGTTCTTTTGAGATAGATCATGTGATGACACAGGAAGCCAGAGAGTGAGGGAAAGGAATTGTTTTTTTTTTTAAAAAAAAAGATTTATTTGCAAGAAAGAATTACAGAGAGAGGGAAGAAGGGAGAAGGGGTAGGAGGAAGGGAAGCCATTGCAGCCATTTGGAGAGTGAATCAGCAGTTGGAAGATCTTTCTCCCTGCCTATTCCTTTCTCTGTCACTCTGCTTTTCAAATAAATAAACAAACAAATAAACCTTCAAAAACTAAACAGTGGACCCAGGAGCCCAGAAGACATGCTGACTAGAATTCAGGACAAGTTTGTTTTGAAGAGCAGCAATTTAGTGGACACAGAAGTACCCAAGGAGTAATTTTGTATACCCTGAATACTACAAAGTTTAGAACAGTAGAACTTAATGGAATGTTTTTCTAATACAATTCTAAACTTGATAAGCACTTTCTCAAGAACTGAGCAAGGCAGAAACAGCACGCTGAATGCCTTCAGAATTGGCAACACTGATTTGGGAATCAGGAATTGACAGAGATGAGTTTAATTATATATAGATAAGCTTGAAACTGAGAAATAAATTGGTACTATAATACGCTTCTGATTTTGTAGAAGTATGACATAAAAGTATCATCTTTAAAATACATTGGTAACGTGTATGTTAATATTTTGTTCATCTTAATATTGTTACTAAAAAGTGATAAAGAGGCATCAGTGGTCTTTAAGATTATTTCTCACTAGAGATAGAGTATATACACGGGGTTCAGTGAATGAAAAAAACACATGGATAGAATATTATTGTACTGTTGTTTTTAGTTTACCTAAAAAACTGTAATTGGGGTAGGTTTTTAGCACAGTGGTTAAGATGCTGTTTGGGACATCCATATCCAAAATGGAGTGTGTGGGTTCAAGTCCTTGCTGTGCTTGACTCACCTTTTGGCTAATGTGCACCTTGGGAGTTAGCAGGTTATGGCCCATGTAGCTGCATCTCTGCCACCCATATTGGAGACTCAGATTGACTTCTGGCTTCTGATATCAGCCTGATCTGGTCCTGGCTGTTGCAGGCATTTAGGTAGTAATCTCTCTCTTTCTCTCTCTCTCTCTCTCTCTCTCTCTCTCTCAACTCTATCTCTATCTCTATCTCTATCTCTATCTCTATCTCTATTTGTGTGTGTGTCTCCCTCCTCCCCATTTCAAATGAAATGAAAAGAAATAAAATAAAGTATTGACATATTGTTCTTGCTACCCCCAACACATGCCAGTTTGCACATAATAGTACTGAGTACTCCATAGCAATGGGAGGAAATTTACTCCAAAATTCTTTGCTACTTCATGGTCACTGCTTCTTAGCCTGGTTACATTTTAGTATAATCTCCAAAATTTCCACCATATGGATGACATCCTCCAAATTCCATCACCACAACAGAGGAAATAGATTCTGTTATTATTGCCTGATAGTATTGAAATTACTGATGTTGTTTTAGTGAATAAACGATAATGTGTGGTCTGCTTTATCAATCTTCTTTGCCTTCTATCCTGTAACTCTAGTTTCAAAACCTGCAGGTAGATCATCACAACTTTAAGTTAAAACCTTTCCATTTATACTCTTAAACCTAGACATAACTGGAGGGGAGTTTGTGAGGAACTCTCAGGGGGTGAGAGTCACCCAGGCAATGAGAGTTCATTAGTATTCAGAGATGGTGATTCCCCCATTAAAGAAGCAGTCTGAATTGCTCAGTAATGAGAAAAAGTGCAAACAATAATCCAATTTTTGGAATTTAGCCCTCATCGAAATATTCACAGAAGAGTGATTTCTCTTTGGAAAACAAATTCAATATGAACATCCTTTGCATCACAGAGCATTCTTGATACTAACGTTTTGAAGTAATATTAACTAAATATTTCCCTATTGGGCAGAGATCTTATCTGATTCAAAATCAGATGTTCTGCAGTAGTTCACAGAGTGCAACAATTTTGCTCAACCATTAAGGGAGGAAGCAGGGGAAAACTATTAGATAAGTAAGGGTCCGGAAATAATTTGTATAGAAAATCCTCAATCAAGTGCATTCATTGGGTTTTTGTTTCTTTGTTTTTTGGTGATAGCGATGATCACTGCCACTGGTACTTTTTTCTGTTTTTTTTTTTTTTTTCTACTGACTCCCAAGATGCACATTAACAAAAAGCTGAATCAGAAAAAGAGCCAGGTCTTGAACTCAGGCACTCAATATTGGATATAGATGTCTCAAGCAGGATCCTAACCACTGTGCCAAACATTTGACAAAAATATAACTAACTGTTGGTAAGGAAACAGATGAGGAGGGAAGCAAATCACCAAAAATTGTAGAAAATAAATTTGTACTTCAGATCTCACTTTTAAATCCTTATTCAATTTCTGTTGTCAGAAAAATATTCTGTATAGCACTTTTCTTCCTCATTTCTCTCCATCTTCTGGTGTCAAATTCCTTGAATCTGTCCATGTAACTTTTATTTTGAATCTCTTCCAATCTTCTCACAATCACCAGTATACAAAGGATGCTCCTACTGTCTCTCTAGATTTGCAAATTGCCTGTATGTGAGCAGCTCCATACTTAAAACTATGTATCTACAAACACAGGTTTCTTTCTTTTTCTCATTAATTCGTTAT
Organism: Sylvilagus floridanus; assembly: GCA_949820135.1. Classification (NCBI taxonomy): domain Eukaryota; kingdom Metazoa; phylum Chordata; class Mammalia; order Lagomorpha; family Leporidae; genus Sylvilagus; species Sylvilagus floridanus. The sequence goes on along the minus strand of OX463223.1, from coordinate 67,532,185 downwards.
TACTATCTAGTTTCTGTAATCAGGTTCTGATTTCCTTTCTTATTTTTTACTATGTTTTTAGATTCTTTTACAGTATTTATGCGATTTTATCTAACAATGTCTGTGCTCTCTGTAAGTTGGAGTCTAGAGAGAGGTGTTCCTCAGTCTTTGACTTTCTCCTCAAGCATGACTCCTATCGTTATCAGAGAATGTGCCCAGAATCTTGACAGAGACACAAACAAGAATTCTAGGATGTGTCAGGGTTGAACTGCACAAGCAAGCACAGTTCATTGTAAGCAAAAGTACGCTTTAAGAGGCTGGGGGTTGGTGGTGGTGAAAGAGCATCTACCCAAGGGTCTGGGAAGGTTTTTCCTTTATCTTATCTTATAATGAGGGAATGGAATATTCATGAAATAGGGAAGAGAGTTCTAGAAGTAAAGTGGTGTTTTCCTGGAATGGAAGTATCACCTATTTTCTTTTCTAACAAGGTCCTTTGAGATCTGCCACTGTGATTTCACAGGAAGGTTGTAACTGAAACAGCAATGATACTATGACTGACAGTGATGGTGCCTTTTCTGGGAGATTCATCAACCTAAGGGTTTTTGAGTTCTTAAGATAGGGAAAGACTTCGGGACTTTCCAGGACATCTCGTGCTCCTCTCACATCCATCTGTCTGCTTCTGCTCATGCTATAGTACACATGTATTTGCTCACTTCAGATAAAGCACAATATAAAATCTTCCCTGAAAATTATAGGTATAATCCCTTGGCTTCTGCACTGTTCTGTTAATGCTAGTGGTTCATTGTTTGCAGTTATTCTTTATAATTCTTGATTCACTGTCATTGGAGAATATGAGAATTATAGCTTCAGCCCTTGCAGTGTTCTTTAAAACTTAAAGGCACTGGTCTCCTTATTCTTCAGTTCAGTTGTTGAACTGTATTTGGGAGTTGAACATCTAATGCTTTATTGCTAGGCACAAAGTAGGGGAAAGTTATTCCAAAGAGCTAAAAAAATATGCTGCTGTCACAGATTACTCCATTGGACTTCAGGATCTGAGAGATGAGTGAGAATATTTCCACTCAACAAGGCTAATTTCACTTATTTCTGAGGTCTAGGACAGTCATTCCAGTCATTTTCTTCTCTATGGGCCATGCAATTTGTCCTAATTTAGTCAGTAAACAGGGGAGGTACTGGGACAAACTGCACCTTGCTAGGTATATCTTGAGACAAGTTTTAAAAATCTGTCTTCCTTGACTACAACCACAAATGCAGAGTGGCTTCTCTTCCAGTCCTGACCATTCCATTTATATGTACTCCACAAAACTTCCCAAATGGCTACTTCACCCTTCTTGCTGACTGCTCACAACTCTGCATTCTGACATCAATGGATGTTGAGTTTTGGGAAGAGCTAACTGCTTGACCAATAGTATACCTATCCACAGGGACCAATTATTTCTAAAATAAGCTAGATACATGATCCAGCCTTATTTATTGAAAGCAGAGGCTTAGATTCGGTGGAAAGGAGAAACAAGGAACAAATGATTAGAGGCAAGGTAGGACGACAATTTTTCTTTCCTCCTTAAGATCTTTTAGTTCTGTGATTACTCATCATCTGCTGAATCAAAGCCAAACATCTTAATTCACCGTAAAAGGATTTCCATTCTCTGTCCTCAGCTTTCCTTTCCAAATTCATTACTCACTGCTCAACCACTACATACTAGACTCCATGCCTTTCAAAGCATGCTAAATTCTAAAATCTACCATGTTGCTTCATACAATATTTCTATATGATTCCCATATTGCCCAATTAACTTTCATCTCTACATATTCCACTTATATGAAAATTAATTTCACATTCTCCAGTAAGCCTCTACCTGATCTCTCGAGATAGTGAATAATGGTTCTTCCCTCCTAAGTACTCCTTTACCAAACTATCGGAATATTTCCTCACACATTTACTACAGTGGATTGCACTATCTATTTTTAAATGTCTGTATTCCCATTTGATTGAGCTCCTTTTGATGGAAAGGCCTGACTTGTGTCTTTGTGTCAGCCATAAGACTTTACACATAATGGATGTTAATAAATATTGAATGAATACATGAGAATGTGATACTTAATTGGAAAGACAGAATATTTTGAGATCTTGGACTCTGGCTGTGTCTTGAAATCTATTAATAATTGATAAGACAGTGGATGATAGACCTTAAAACAAATGAAATTAAAAAAAAAAACTATGTGGTCACTTGGATTACCTGTATTAAACTGGACATTTGGTGAAAAATTAATGGCTTGGCCCTTGCACTTAACTCTGTAAATTCAATTGTAGCCATATTTCACTTTTGTAAAACATTTGGAATATGGTGTCACATAGTAAACTCTCAATGAAATTATTGTTTAGGTGACCACAACCTGATGGATTCATTATAAGCTCTTTGAGAGTAAACATTATGTCTCACTTACTGTCTAACCCATAGTCAGCGGTAAATAAATGTTGAATGAGTGGAGGACCTTAATAAAACTACCATTTACTCTATGTATACGCTATATGTTAAGTATTTTCTGATGGATAACTGATAGTATTTGTCTGATTTCATACATGAGTAGACTGCATCCCCATGTGGGATGCCAGGATCACAAGCAGCACCTCAACTCACTGCACCACAAATACATAGACCAGCCAATCAAATCCAACAGTACATATCAGAGCCCTCGTTTGAGTTCTGGTTCACTGGTAGCTCTGGACATGGTGTATTTGATTGTGGGTATGAAGTACCTGTCAGTTTACATGGCTCATGTGGGGGCTGGCGCACTCACTGTGTAGCTAGTTGTGTAAAGCACATCAGGCAGGTCACCTGTCAGTGTCTGAGTTCTTTCTTTCTTTTTTTTTTTATTTGAAAGGCAGAGATAGAGAGAGAGAAGGGGGAAAACAGCAAGAGAGCCAGAGTGAGAGTGCAGAGAGAGAGAGAGAAGAGTGTGCATTACCTTCCACCCATTGTTTCATTTCCCAAATGGCCACAACAGCCCAGGCTGGTCCAGACCGAAACCAGGAGCCTGGAGCTTCTTCTGGGTCTCCCATGTGGGTGCAGGGACCCAAGTGTTTGGGCTATCTTTCATTGTTTTCCCAGGCACATTAGCAAGGAGCTGGATCAGAAGTGGAGCAGCTGGGATTCGAACCAGTGCCCATATGGGATGCCAGCACTGCAGGCGGAAGCTTAACTTTCACCACAGTGCTGGCCCAGTGTGTGAGTTCTGCATGATCTCTGGACCCACTGAGGTCTGGACCACATTAGTGGGTCTAGAGCAGGAGCCTTTTATTACTCAAGGGCTGTCTGGGTGATTCCGTGGGACCTCCAGGAACCAACTGCTCAAGATAGGTGACTATGTGTGTTGGGGGGTAGTACTCCCTCATCTCTTTCTCAAAGCCTCAGCTGGTCGAGTTTCAGTAAATGGACAACTCAAGTGCTTTTGAGGGCCACAAGAAGATGGGTAGAGTATCCATCGGTTCCCCACGGCCTCTGTGAACTGAGCTGCCCAGGAATAGGCTACCCAGCTGCTTCCTTGGGCCCATGGTGGGGGTGAGGATCCTCTCTTCTGCTGGAACAGTGGAAGGGTGGGCAGTCCACCTTGCTAAGTCCTGATGCTGAAAGTTGGTGGACCAGGCTGCCCAATTACTTCCTGCTAACCTCTGCAGACAGAGTTGCTGAGGGTGGGCTGAGTGAATGCTTCCAGAGGATGAAGGAGAGTAAGCAAGGCAGGGTAACCTGGTTAGATTGCAGGATTGGATGGTTAAGCTACTGGGAGCAGCTGACCAACTGTTTCAGAGGACCCTGAGTGAATGAGGTCTCAAGATGACTAGGATTCTCTTTGAGGGAGGGCACAGCACAGGCTAGGCTCTTGCTCTGCTGCAATGTAGCTGTGTGATAATCTAGAAGTTCCCAATCTGTGCTCAGCTACTCTAAGGGCCACAAATTTGCCCAGCAGCAAATGTTTCAGATGTCTGGCCTAAGTAGGGATTGTCAGCAGCATCTTGCTTCCCTTTCCTCACTGAGAAAAGTTCTTGGTTCAGGGTTATTCTCAAGAAAGGATGGTAGGTGCTGCTTCCTTAGTTCCTTCTGTATTTTATAAGGCCATCATGTATCTCCAGGCTCTGCAACATCTCTGCCACATCCCACTGACTCTGACACACTGAGTCAAACACTCTAGTAAAATAGCTATAATTATTTCTTTGTTTTGGTCCTTTTTTATGGAGGAAGATGAGCCAGGCACTTCTGGTATGCCATCTTGCTTCCTCATCTTTATTAATTTTTAAAAGAACTTTATCAGATATAGTTTACCTACCACAAAGTCCGCCAATTTAAAATGTATGTCAATGAGTTTTAGTGTATTTATAGAGATGTACAACAGATGTGTATAATCAAAAACTGAAAACAACCAGAAACCCTTCTGCAGGCCCTGAGTGATGCGGAGTCTTGACTTTGTCCAACTTGCCCTTCAAGGCCTCGTAAGTTTCTTGTTTCGGCAAATGCCCTCGGAACAAATGCTCTTTATTTCCTTGCGTTCTGCTTTTCTTTCTAGGTTCCAGCTCTTGCCCAGATTTTCTTGTTTCTTTCTATGTTGTTATTACTTTTTTATTTGAAGATATTTTTTGAAGAAAAAATTTTCATCTGGCAGTTTTAATTTTTTACAACAGAGGATGGTTCCCAATAAACCTTCCTTTAATTTCCAGTAGAGGATGTGCCCCATTTTCTTTTGAACCCACTTAGGTCTGTCACATGCCTAACTGCACTCTTATTTATCAGCATTTTCACACTCTGATGCATGTTGCAAGGGAGTTGATAACTATAGGCTGCATTTTTCAGTCTCCTCGTCAGTTTGCTTCTTTCTGGGCTTAGCCAATGACAGACATTAGTGGAAAAGTGGAAGGTGATACAAAAGGGAAAACCTTATATCTTCCTCCATGTTTTCCTTTCTTGGTTGCTTTTCTCATACCATCTGTGCCTCCCACAGGGCTCCAGACACCACCTAAAAAATATCCTTCCTTCTTTGGTCCATTAGGCAACCCCTGTAGTGGTTTTAAGCCCTTGCCAAATAGCACAGTCTTCAGGGCCCTGAAGACTTTTCATTAACTCTTCAGTTTCAGATGTAGGAATATACTCACCCTGTTTGTAATCTCTGGGTTGCTTCAGTATCCCCATTTGGTTTCCTAGCTCACCTAACATCAATTCCGTATATTAAATTTGCCTAGTTTGAAGAATTGGTTTTTATTTCTTGGTTGTACCCTGAGTGCAACACCAAATCAAAACCACTATTTGCCTCCACTGCTGCACTGAAACTCCTGAAAGACTGACTGTACAAATGTGGAATGACCAATTCACACACAAGAATTGAATTATGACACACCATCCCTGTGGTAATGAGTCCAGGAAGTCATACACCATTTTCATCAGCTGGCTTAAAATGATCAGGCTTTGGTCAACAACATCGAGTTTCCATAATTTCTGTCATGACTTCTAACTTAGGTAAACTAGACAAAATCACATATGGTACTCAAGCCAATCACATGGCACATTCTGCTTCCAACTAGATTGCCTTGAACTTCCTCGTACCCAAATTCAGCAGTTCATTTTCAGTCCTCATGTTTTTGCCCTTTTATCATGGGATAGTTTAAAAAGTTACTTTTTTGCTCTTTAAAATATCTTTTTTTTTGGTTCTAGGAAGCCACATTCCCTTGGTTTTCTTAAGAATCTGCTGGCTATTTCTTCTCAGTCTCCTTTGCCTGTCCATTTTAGTTTCCCCAACTTCTAAGTATTGGGTTGCCCTAGGACTTGGTTCTCAGACCTATGTATTTGCCTTTCTAACTTTACTCTCTACGTATCTTACCCTACGTCCCATGAGGCTTATCCGTTTGGTCTACATTCAACCTCTTGTTCTAGTTGGGTTTGGAGAGTTGATGCCATAGTAGGCTATCCAGAAGGAAGAAAGAATGTTTGTTATTCTTTTTTCATCTATCAAGTCCTTTTGGGTTGGCTGTGGCCCTCTACTAAATTTCATTACTTGGCTCCAACATTGTGGAGCAGTGAGTTAAGGCATCACCTGCAGCACTGGCATCCCATAAAAGCACTAATTTGAGTCCCAGTTATTCTACTTTCAATCCAGCTCTCTGCTAATGTTCCTGGGAAGGCAGTGGAAGACGGCCCACATGCTTAAGCCCCTTGTGACCCATGTAGCAGAGATCAGAATGACGTTCCAGGCTGTTATGGCCTTTTGGGAGAGTAAACCAGTGGTTGGAAGATCAATCTCTCTATCTCACTCTCTCTGTCTCTCCCTCTCTCTCTGTAATTCTGCCTTTCAAATAAATAAATAAATCTTCTTAAAAAGAAAACAAACAATATCATGGTTTAAGCCAGGAGGCTTTTTCTACACAGTGATTTGGATTCTGTTAACTACTCCTTGTAGGCCTAGGGTGGTATAGGCTCCCTAAAGTAGCTGCCATCAGCCTCACTAAACAAGACTATCTAATTACCATAATAAATAAAGATAGCCCAGCAGTTATTTGTGGATAACTTTTTAAGCTTTATCCTAAATTTTCTCATTATGTAAATAATAGTTACATGCAGTTGTGCAGGGACGAATAAAAAGAAGCAATACTCACATTTAAAATCTTTACATTTTTATGTATGATCCAAGGATTATTAAAACAGAAAATAAACTCAGCTAAGGAAGAAAATACTTAAAATCACAGGGGTATCCACATGCACACAAACCTTTACATAAGGATGAAGCAGTCTGAATCAAACAATGATCTCCAAAACAAACCTTTGATTCTGCTACACTGTTGCCTGAAACTTTAAACAAGATGGCTTTATTATCATTACTTCTCTGCTTCTTTCCTCATTTGGTTAAAGTCTGTTTTCTCATGAATAATTTACATTTTTTGAAGAACAAGAAAGGAACAAGGTGAGGACACTACCTGAGAAACTAATCAAAATCAAAATACCACCATGCATATTAGGATTTTCAGTAAATAGTGAAAGGCTGATTTATGACTTGCACTGACTAGTGTTTTGAAAGTCCCTAGTGTAAAGTTGTATTTTATATACCCCTTTCAATTTTAGGATTTTCTTTAAGTGCTCTTTGGAGACTCTTCTATAAAAAGGAATTTGAAGTCCCTTTCATTACTGATATTGGAGAATTGAACAGCTATGATTTATAGGACTTTTATTGTATAGTTATGTTTGAGAAATGTGATTTTTAGCCACAGTTTATTGAAATGGTAAAAAAAAAACTGTTAGATGATATATAGTGAAGAATGAACCATACTACTTGAGGAAATTGCTTCAGTTTGACGGACTTATTTGGGATTTCCTGACCATCCTCTTCTCACACGGTTCGTTGCCCACCTGGTGGATTTGGGCTTCTGCAGCATCAACTTTCTATCCTGTTGGCTGGCCCTACAAAACCTTCAGGTTGCAGCCCCTAGAGTTCCTCAAGGTTAGTTTCAAGAGTCATCAGTGTACTTACTGGAGTGGGAACTAGTGGAGTGGGAGAAGAGCAGGTTCCTGGCCCTGTTTGCCTATACTAAAACAGGGCAAGAATGGCTGCATTTGTTGTGTGAGTCCTTAGCCAGAGCTTATGTACAGTAATGTCGAGGTCTGACTCAGGCTGGCTAATATAGACTGGAGTTCTGCCCTGATGTGAGGTTTATAACCACTAACTCAAACATGGTTTTTTAAGGTCCTGGGATGGTTGATCAGTAATATGACTTTGGACATTAGTGTCCCAGTTTGAAAAGAATTGCTAGTAATCCTAACCCCCAATCCCACAAATGGCATTCTGGCTTAATAAAACAGATATTCCATGTCATAATGAATAACCCAGTAGTTCAATTATGGAATGCCAAATATCTGGGCCCGTTTGACCAAAGTGCAGCAGGCCAATCACTGACAGGTGGTGGGAGTTTGTTTCGCAATTTGCAGAGTAAGGAGTTTGACAGCTACTATTCATCCATATTCCCTGAGGAGTTAAGGCCACTAATTCAAGGTGGGGTTGAGCAATGCATTAAGTCCTCTGGTTGGTCCAGTGCTCATGGCCTTTCTTAGATTAGTCAGCAGTAGGAGGCTGGAGTATATTTAGTGCTGTGATAACAAATTCCTGTGAAGCATCTCAAAATAGTGTACCTTTAGGCTGTTAGCTGTAGAAGTGAGAATTGAATCTGGCTGCTCCTCTCCATCCTCTGTGCTTCTTAATTTAGTGACTTATTCTCTAAATGACCTGCAGACATTACAGTAGGGACAGGAACTGCAAGCTACAGTAGACTGGGGTCTGGTAAGGGGTACCTCAAAAGCATAGAGGCAAAGTTTCAGTTCCTATTGGATGTTCAAAGTGGACTGGAAATATGTTGACATTGGTAAGATGACAGCCGATGAAAATATTGGAAAAGGGAAGATCTGAAAAGCTCCTGAAAAGGGAAGTCTCTTATTCTCAATGAGCCAAAGCATACCAGCCATGGATTTGAGCAGCTATCTAGGCTGAAGAAAAAAAAAACTAGAAATCAGGGGGGTAGCAGTCTGCCAAATCTTTAAAATATGGACAGACAGGTAAATCAACTACTTAAAAGTCACTTTTTGGGGTGGGACTTCTAGAGTGCCTGGATTCAAGTCTCAACTCACTTCCTCGTTTCAGCTTCCTGGTAATGTGCATCCTGGGAGGCCACAGGTAATTACTTAGGTAGCTGGGTCCCTGCTACCCATCTGTGAGACCTGGATTTAGTTATTGCCCCCTGGCTTTAACACTATGGCCAACTTGACATTTGGGGAGCGAATTAGCAGATGGGAGATCTCTGTCTTCTTTGTCACTGTCTCTGCCTTTCAAATACAATAATTTTAAAAAATCATTTATGGGGGCTGATGCTGTGGTGTAGCAGGTAAAGCCGCCGCCTACAGTGCCGGTTTGAGTCCCAGCTGCTCCACTTCCGATCCAGCTCTCTGCTATGGCCTGGGAAGGCAGTAGAAGATGGCCCAAGTTCTTGGGTCCCTGCCCCCACATGGGAGATCCAGAAGAAGCTCCTGGCTCCTGGCTCCTGGCTCCTAGTTCCTGACTTCAGATCCGTGCAGCTCCAGCTGTTGCAACTATTTGGGGAGTGAACCAGCAGATGGAAGACTCTCTCTCTCTCTCTCTCTCTCTCACTCTCTAGCTTTCTCTCTCTCTGCCTCTGACTCTCTGTAACCCTGCCTTTCAAATAAAATAAATACATCTTTTAAAACAATTTATGTGCCAGATATTCTCATTCCTCTAAGAATGTGACTCAAAGTTTTGTTAATTATATGCTTTTTAGATTTGTGTGTGTGTGTGTGCTACTTTTTCCCTTTACCCCTGTTAAAAATTCCTCTCAATGTAAATTTTATTAAACTCATTAATAAATTCACTAAATTTTATTTTAAAAAAAGAATGAACTTTATCCACAGAGAGGACTGGTTTTTACCCTTAGCTGCTACAAAGTAATCTCTAGGAACCTGAAATGTTCTTCTTCATGGGGAAGATTTGTTTCCCTGGGGCCTGAGGCCACCAGAAAGTACATCATTCTGATTTGTGATGGGGGCTTTGGACACAGTCTCAGTTCAGACCTTTGGAGGAATTGATTACTTTCTCTTTTTTTAAAAAAAAGATTTATTAATTTATTTGAAAGTCAGAGTTACAGACAGAAAGGGAGAGGCAGAGAGAAAGAATCCACAGGTTCACTCTCAAAATGGCTTAAACAGTCAGGGCTGGGTCAGGCTCAAACCACGAGTTAGGTCTTCATCTGGATCTCTCAGGGGCCTAAGCACTTGAGCCATCATCTTCCACTGCTTTCCCAGGTGCATTAGCAGGGAGCTGGATTGGAAGTGGAGCAGCCAGGACTCTAACTGGTGCCCATATGGGAGGATGATGTCGCAGGCAGTGCCTTAATGCGCTATGTCACAACAGTGCCCCAGAAGTGATAACTAAAGATATTAACCTACATTTTGGGATTCAATGATTGTTTACATTCCTTGTCTCTTCAGTTGAGGAACAGTGTTTTTTTCCTCCATACTATTTGTTGAACTCTTACTTAGTGTAAGGTTAACTATACAGTCATTAAGTAAACTGAAAATAGATCTTTGTAAAAATTAAGAATGGGATTGTGAGTGGGAGGAAGAAGAAAGGTTGAAGCATGAGCAGGTGGGAGGGTATGGGGGGAAATGTCACTATATTCCTAAATCTGTATGTACGAAATACATGAAACTTGTATAACTTAAAGAAACTTTTAAAAATTGTATTAACCCTTTGAGAGGGACTGTAGAAGAAAGCTCAGCCACATTGGCAGTATGTGAGCAAGCCCCAATGAAAACTGGACATCAAAGAGCTTCCCTAATGCCTAGTACTCTGTGTATATTCTTTTTTTTTTTTTTTTTGACAGGCAGAGTGGACAGTGAGAGAGAGAGACAGAGAGAAAGGTCTTCCCTTTGCCATTGGTTCACCCTCCAATGGCCGCCGCCACCAGCACGCTGCGGCCGGTGCACCGCGCTGATCCGATGGCAGGAGCCAGGTGCTTCTCCTGGTCTCCCATGGGGTGCAGGGCCCAAGCACTTGGGCCATCCTCCACTGCACTCCCTGGCCACAGCAGAGAGCTGGCCTGGAAGAGGGGCAACCGGGACAGAATCCGGTGCCCCAACCAGGACCAGAACCCGGTGTGCTGGCGCCGCAAGGCGGAGGATTAGCCTATTGAGCCACAGCACCGGCCCTGTGTATATTCTTATACGTCATGCCCAGGAGGTAATACCATCTGTGACTCCATGGAGAAAGAGTGTCTGAAATATACACACTTGCAGCCCTCCTAGACACTTCCCTGTATGTCTGATTAATTTTAGCCTACATAGTTTCCCTGTAGTAAAGTACTGCATAACAAATTTCAGTGAATTCTCTACCATTCTAGGGAATTACTGAACATGAGAGTGATCTTGAAAACCTGTCAGAAAAGGTAGAGAAAAGGTAGTGTTGTAGAGGACTGTGTCTCCCTTGACTTCATACTTATATAAATTAATTTCAGGTTAGAACAACAGGTTTCTAACTTTCTCATCACCAATAGAGCTTTCCAGAAATCTCAAGTATTAAAAAGATAACAAAAAGAAGACAAAGAAAACTCTTTCGGCTAAGACAGTTGCATTTCCTTCTTGTCAGCTCCCTTCCTTTAACTCTGGAATTTGGATAATTTAGAAATCTGAAGCACAAGATAATTTTATCTCTTTTTCTTCTCATTGTTCTCCTATTGTCTTGCATCATGAAATGCACTTGAAACAGTTTATGTTAAAAGAAGCAAAGATTTACTTAAGTGTAAATTTTTTGCACATTGTTAATAAAACCATAAGACTTCAAAGACTGTTGTGGGAAACTGCCTTGGAGTATATGTTTTTTTTTTTTAATCTATCTGTAAGAACACTTTGCTGTAAAAGTTGGAGAAGCAGGAGGATAAGGCTTAGATTCAGGCCAGCTCTTCAGTAGCCTCTATAGTCCTTTTTTTCTGGCCTCATTTTAGTCCTAAGCAACCTTCCCTCATAGTTTAGAACAGCAACCATAATGTCTTCATTAGAATTAATGACATAAATGACCTTTAATTTTTGCTATCAAGGACTAGAAATATCTTCAGAGGGAGGGTGAGTAAGAGAAGAAAAATGGTGAAGATCACAGGAGAATCAGGAAACCAACTTGCATGTGAGATATTCTCTGGGGTACTTTTGCTTTATTAGAATACTGGGCTAGAGTTCCCATGGATGAAGAAAAAAGGACAAGGGGCCACTGTTGTGGCATAGAGAGTAAAGCTGCCGCCTGCCGTGCTGGCATCCCATATGGGTGCCAGTTCAAGTCCCAGATGCTTCACTTTTGATCCAGCTCCCTGCTAATGGCCTGGGGAAAGCAGTAGAAGATGGCCCAAGTGCTTGGGCCTCTGCAACCCACGTGCGAGACACTGATGAAGCTCCTGGCTCCTTGCTTTGGCCTGGCCCAACACTGGCTGTTGGGGCTATTTGAGGAATGGTAGACCTCTCTCTGTCTTTGTCTCTGTTTCTCTGTCAGTAAATCTAACATCCAAATAAATAAATAAATAAATCTTTTTAAAAAAGAAAGAAAAGGCAGAACAAGAGGGAGAGCCAGAGAAATACTTATTTTGTTCTCTAAATTTTATTATTTTTACCTCTGGCCTGGTGTGGCCTTGGAGACATAAGCTATATAAAAGTAACTTCTGTTCAAATGAAAGACAGAAAGAAATATTACCAGTGAGAAATTACATGACTTCATATTTTCATGAAAATATCTATTTACCAAATAAGTGACAGGTTGAAGCTTGAAAAAAATGTAGAAGGAAAACTTTAACTTTGCATCAAGACTATGGAAATGTGTTTTTTCCCTTCTGAAATTATTTTCACAGTTCTTGTCATTGACATAAATCCCTTTCCCTTTGAGTCAGAAAGATTAAAACTACTGGCATACAACTAAACAATATCTATATTTGAGCTTTTTCCAATTTCTTACATTTGCTTGTTTGACAGTTACCATTTACTGTGACTGAATGTCATTTCCTTAATAAAAATACACTTACCTTTTTCGACAGATGTCAACTCCATGTACTCTAATGATTTTAACCAAACTCTCAAGCGAGACTTTCACTTATTTAAATAGACCACTGTGTGAAGTCAAGTTAGTTGTAAACTTTAATATTGGGTAGTATATATTTGGAGATATTTTACCAGTTGGAACAAAAAACTTTACCTATTAAAGTGAAGTGACTGTGGCATTACTATTGAACTGTCAAACTCAGCTCTATTTGAGCTTCCTTTGCTTTCACTTTATATTCTTTTCCTCCAGAGGAATTTCATATTATTTAATTTATAGTTTTCAGTTCAACACTGATACATAGCGATGCACAACTGGTTGTAGAACTTCAGTGTAACTATAGTAATACAGAATCCTTCTTTCCCTGTTTAACAATTTCTTCTGATTTTCTGCCCTTCAGAAGAGTCATTGCTAATGTTTGAGAAAGTATAAAATAGACTATGTGAATTTGGCAGAGAGGAAATATTTTTATAACTATTGGAGAAAGAAAAGGGAGTGTGGAAAGCTTCTTTTGAACACTGCCATGTAGAGTATTCCTGTGCCATTAACCAAGCAATTTGGACTAATGGCTAACCATTAGAGCAACGGGGTCTCTATTGGTTTTGTATCCCTGTCATGGCAAATTACTACAAATAGAGGTTTATACAGGACTCATTTGTTATCTCACAAATCTGCATGTCAAAGTCTGACATGAACATTCCAGGCTAAAATGAAGGTATAGGCAGGGCTGTTTTCCCTTCTGCAGGCTTTAGAAGCAACTCCTTTAACTTGTATATGCAGATTATTGATAGAATCTAATTCCTTGCATTTCTAGAACAGAAATTTTCCTTCCCTTGAGAGTTGTCTGCTAAAAACATTACCGCCTTCTAGAAGGCCCCTATATCCTAGGGGCATGACTCTTTGAAAGACAACAACACTACTTCAAATTTTCAAATTTCTCCTGTTCCTCTGCCAGTCTCTCTCTCTCTCTCTCTCTCTCTCTCTCTCTCTCTCTCTCTCTCTCTCATCTCTTTTACTTCTTTTTTTTAATTTTTAGAGAATTATTTGAGTCTTTATTTGAAATGCAGAGTAACATGCCTGGGGCTGGAGGGGAGAGAGAGAGATCTTTCATCGCCTGCTTTGCTTCCCAGGTTGTCCACAACAGCCAGGACTGGGCCAGACCAAAACAAGGAGCCCAGAATTTCATCCAGGTCTACCACATGGGTGGCAGGGACCCATGTACTGGAGCCATCATCTACTGCCTCCCAGGTACATTAGCTGGAATTCAAACTTGTGCTCATATGGGATGCTGGCATTGCAAGTGGTGGCTTAACCCACTGTACTACCATGCCTGTCCCTCTCTTCCACTTTTAAAAGCTCACGTGTTTGCACTGAGTCTGTTCAGATAATCCAAGAATAGACTTCCTATATAAAGGTCCATAATAACATCTGCAAAGTCCTTTTGACGTGTAATGCAACATATACACAGATTTCAGATTAGGGTGTGAACATCTTTGGGGAAGGCAGGGTCATTATTCTATCATCATAGTGACCAATCAGTTTTGGACTGTTGAGCTACAGCTAGGTTAGGAGAATGTCTGAAGCTCATATCATTTATTAGGATTCTAGAGGCCTCTGTAGATTCATATCAGTTATGAAGAAAGAACTCAAACATCACCCTCTAAGAGCCAAAAGCTAAAATAAATTTTATGTAAAAACTGGAATACACCTTCTGCCATTCTCATAGTAGAGAGGATTCAGAATGGAAGTTGTTCATAGGGTTAGGACTTCTACATACTTGAATTGATTTTTCTAGTGGGAACTCCCGTGCTAGAGGATACTTTAGCATAGTTGAACTCCTTATTGGTTTGATATAGCCAAACATTTATTTCACATCTTAAATTGAATTCAGCAAACTCTATTGTCAAAATATATACAAGTAGAATGAAAAGACAGTTTCCTATGTGATTTCTGTAAACGCATTGTATGCAGCAGATTATGTTTCAGTTAGAAGGAAGTAGCCTATATTTTTGAATGATCAAACCAAAAAAAAGTTGTAATTTTGAAAAAACAAATATTCTTTCCTTTTCTTGTCCTTTGCTTTCTATTCAACATATACACTGATATTTGTATGTGCAGTAGCTGGGTAGTAAGGCTGGAGATATATTCTTAGAAAAAAGATACTCACAAAAACAGTCAGTTTGTTTGAACAGTGTTCTTGCTGATCGTATGTAATAGTTGGGTTCTAGTCCCGGTCGGGCGCCGGATTCTGTCCCGGTTGCCCTTCTTCCAGGCCAGCCCTCTGCTGTGGCCCAGGAGTGCAGTGGAGGATGGCCCAAGTGCTTGGGCCCTGCACCCCATGAGAGACCAGGAAAAAGCACCTAGCACCTGGCTCCTGCCATCAGATGAGCACAGTGCGCCGGCCGCAGCGCGCCGTCCGCGGCGGCCATTGGAGGGTGAACCAATGGCAAAGGAAGACCTCTCTCTCTGTCTCTCTCTCTCTCACTGTCCACTCTGCCTGTCAAAAAAAAAAAAATTCTATGAATATATTTGGGGAAGTAGTTGTCAGAAATTATAGCTTTAAAGTTAATTTTGTTTCTGTTCTCTGACAAAGGAATTTGAGCAAATAAGGAGAGGTATCTATATGCATAAAAGAGAGGTATCTTCTAAATGCACAAAAGTTCTTATTCAACAAAAGAAAATTAACTTATTTTAAAAATGACCTAATTGATAAATTATTTCAAAAGCATTAAGTACATTTGTCAGCACTGGTTTTTCTGTTACAAATAATCAGTATTTTACACAAGAGCAATACATTAAAATGAAGCATATTAGGCCTATTAAAACGACCATTTACTAAAATAACCTTAAAATTAGTTTAAAAATTGAGTAATTAGCCCCATGCTGTGATGACATTACATTTGCCTGCATTGCCTTTAGTCTATGCCTAGAATCGTTGTTGGTTGTTGGTATTTTCATTAGCTATTATATGTAAATTGGCTGCTAAAGAATGCTTTATGTTTTCAATTATATTTTAATAAAAAAGGGATATTATTGTCTCTTCAGATTCTAAAGAATTGTATTTCAGGACTAACAATGTGGACTTCTTATACTTTAATCACTCTGAGAGGTGACATCAAATATACAAAAACAACTTCTTTTTAAGATGATGTATATCGTTTGATACAGACAAAATAAGTAGAAGATGCATTTTAAAAGGAGGGGTAGACAAGAAATTCTCAATATGGCACATGAATGTAGAACCTAATTAATTATCTATGGAAATTGTTTTGTGATTGTTAAATAGATTTTAGTCACTTGGAAATAGAGCACTCTTAGGGGACCCTTTGTAGGCAGAGCTTTTTGTGACATAGAATGAAAATAGGGATGGAACACACTTAGTTGGACCATCTTTCAGTCTACACACATTCCAATAACACCATTCCCAGAATTCTTAGACTATTTATATCCCAATCCTGCCATAGTTCTATACAGAGGAGGAAGGATAGCAAAATGGTCAATATTTCCTAAGTCCAAAATTTTACTTGCCACTCAATAGCTATGTGACCCATACAGTTTACTTAATGATACTTTGCCTCAGTTCCCTTTTCTGTAAAACAGGGCCCATGTAGTACTTCCTTTATATAATGCTAGAAAAATTCAATGAGTTAGCATGCATAAAACAACTAGCATCACTCCTGGAATTTCATGAACATCCAGTATTGCTAGTTGTTGTTTTTATTAATATTATATTGGTACCATAGGCCAGATAGCAACATAAATTGTCATTGGTGATGTTAACTCTGATAATTTGATTCATTTTTTCTTTTCTATACTCTATCATCAGAGACAAGTCATTAATTCAACCCACAGCCAAGGAGAATTAAACTCCACCTATTGGAAATATCAAAGAATTATTTGATGTATGCTGAAACCACCACAGTAAATAATAAATATTTGGGGGAAAATACTTTGAGACACTGCAAATATTCAGTTTCTTGTCTGACTCACTAATATAGCAGTCATCCTTGGTTTTTGCCCATAGCAATTATTGTGATATCCTAATGGTGATTTTCCTTTTCCTTCAATCTTTTTGCATTTATTTATATAGATGTTTCTCCTAATTCATCATGCATTTTGTCCTTAATCAGAGACATGCTCTGCCTGACCTTGTCCTCCTGAACCATCACTCCCTCAATGGCAAATAAGTCTTTCTCTTCGTGACTCAGTACAAAACTTACTTCCTCCAAGAAGCTAAGTAGGGGGCCAGTGTTGTGGCATAACAGGTTAAGCCACCTCCTGGAGTGCCTGTATCCAATATGGGCAGCAGTTCACGTCCAAGCCGTGCCATTTTATATCCAGCTCTTTGCTATGGCTCATGGCTTTTGCCTGGCCCAGCCCTGGTCATTGTGGCCATTTGGGGAGTAAATAAGCAGATGATATCTATCTATCTATGTTTCTAAATAAATCTTTTTAAAATTTTTTCAGTTAAAAAAATGAACCCTATCTAATCCCATCCCATCATCATCTTCATCCCACATAAAATCTGCCACATGTTTTTAATTCCCTAAGCCATGCTATATTTATGAATATCATATGACTGATATATATTCACTATAAAACCTTAAAAATGTTATTTATACAATGCCCTTGAAAACAGGGTCTGCTTCTCATTCATGTCTCTACTCCTAGATGCTTAATATGAAATCTGGGACATATAGGCAAATTAAATGCTTGTTAGATAAATTAATGCATGAAAAGGATCTGGAACAACTGTTTTTTCCATTTCTAAGGCATCTATTCATCCAAGAGTTAAAAGAAACTCAAAAGATGCTCCTTATTTTCAGTAACTTTGTAAGATACACAAGGGGAATCTTACATATTTCCTTTCACTATCACCCTGTCTCAAACCTACCTTCCATTCTACTATATTCAACCACAAACCCTCATCTAGGTCAGCAGACTGTAAGTGGTCAGGAAAAGATGTGGGCAAAAGAGTTCGCAATGAAGGATGCCAAAGGGGAATGACCAGAGAAGCAAGAGGAAAAACTGGAGATAACAGTGTCACAGAAGCCAAGAAATTTGACCAACGTATCAGAGAAGTCAAACAAGATTAAGGACAAAGGGCAACCATTAATTTAGCAATAAGGAAGTTATTGGCGACCTTTGTCAGACCTTTTTCAGTACAGCTATGGAGGCAGAAGACATGAATTTAAAATAGCCAAAATATGCAATTAAAAAACAACTTGGGGGCAGGCATTTTGCTTACTGGTTAAGACCTGCTAGGGACTTCCACATCTCATAGGGAATGCCTGGGTTTAAGTCCCAGCTCTGCTCCTGATTCCAGTTTCCTTCGAAATGCCCACCTTGGGAGGCAGCAGGTGATGACCCTTGCCACCCATGTGGGAAATCTGAATAGTTTCTGTCTCCTGGTTTGTGCCCTGTTTGTTGTGGACACTTCGGGAGTGAATTAGTGGGTGAAAGAGATCTCTTTCACTTGCTGTATCTCTGCCATTGAAATAAATAGATTATTTTTTTAAAGAAGAGCTTGAGAGTGAGTGTTTAGCCTATCAATTAAGACACATAAATCCCAATTTGGAACAACTGATATTGATTCCCAACTCTGGATCCTGACTCCAGTTTTCTGATAATATAGACCCTTGGAGGCAGCAGTAATGGCCCATATAGTTGGGTTTCTCCTGGCTCCTGGCTTTAACCTCTACCTAGCTCTAGTCATTGTAGGCACTTAGAAAGTGAACCAATAGATGGAAGCTCTGTTTGTCTCTTTGCCTTTCAAATGAATACATTTTAAAAGCTTTTAAAAAACTCAGCTGTCCAAGAAAGGAAAAACAATGAGCACACAAGACAATCTAGAAGCCGACACAGGATTAAAGGAATAATTAGTTCTTGTTTTTAATGTGTTCTGCTAAAACAAAGACTTTAAGCAAACACAAGGGTACTTCAGAAAGTTTGTGGAAAATGGGATAAAAAAGTTTATTTTTGTATGAATGAACTGACTTTCATGTATCCAAGGAGTCTCAACACATTCATGGGAAATGTATGTTATGAAAAAACTGTACAGGTGTATCAAAAAAGTTTTGCACTGAAGTAAATTGATCTTTTAATTCCATTTTTCCATGAGCATTTTAAAATACCCTCATATGTATTCTGAGAAAAATAAATATGACATTGAGGGTGCCTGAGAGAGCAATGGAAAAGAATGGAATCTAGAGCACAGATGTGCTCTAGTCAAGAGCTAATGGTGCTTAGAGAAATCTCTAGGTCAGTATTCTTCAAGGCTCTGTCACTGTCAGGAATTCTTTTCAGGTGTGAAAGAAGGAAGAGAGGCTAGCTTCCCTTGTATTCAGTTTCCATCCTCTTAATCGACTCCTATTCATTCTTTATTTTAGAGTAAGAACATTTACTGCAGGGAGAATTGTAAAGCCTGTCAAAGGCATACATCATACTTCTTATTAAGCACACATGTATGCCCGATAAGCAAAATATATTTTTGGCCTTGTGGTGTCTGGCTGGTATCCCTGGTATATCCTAGAGTGAGGCTTGTTTGTTTGGAAGAAGCACAACGATATTACATCTTCCTACATTGTCACATTGCTAACATGCTTCTTTCATATAAATTATGCAAGTTCATTTAAAGAGGTGAGAGAATATGTCTTCCATTTAATTTATTATTAAATCAACATTTGGAGAAATTTTGTATATCAAGAGAAAGAAGCTTCCTGGCTGGTCTTCTCGTTTAAAATTTTAGCTGGGTTGTCATAGATAGGATATACATCATCCTTCATGTGTGAGGACAAATTTTGTTTTCCAGCTCTATAGCATTGTTAGGGCTTCATGTCGTGGTGTATTTCTGTGGAGAAATATTTTCTGCTCTGTTTCAGTCTTTTGGAGTCAAATTTAGTTTTCTTGCTATTGCTAAGGCATAGATACTCCTAGAGAAAAGAGATTAGTGAAACTCAAGTATAGATTCTAGCATTACTTATACTCTCTTATACTTTCTAGAGTTGGGCAAATATAACTCAGAATATATTTGAAAGTATGATTGCATCTGAGAAACCTTGAATCATCTTTAAATTGTTATTAGTAACAAGTGTTCAAAATAGTACAAAGAAATATATCTAGAGGAACTACATTTCAGAAAAAATTAAAAACATCCCCCCAAATACATCCAAGTACTTTATTAGAGTAATTTCTTTAATCTTAACTATATTGTTTTGCATAAGAACACTGTATTACAGTACTACATAATTAAAATAATAATTTATGTATTTAGGTCAATCTGATTTAAATGTTTTTCTAAATATATATTTACAGAATATATACAATAATGTTGTTTATACAATTTTTTCCTTCCAGGTTTACATTATTAACAAAGCTTGCATTTTAAAAGTTCTCTTTACACTTTATTAAATCTTCAATATTTGAAGAATAAATGTTCTTAGCAGAATGGAAATATGTCAAACACAGTGCCTAATATTCTTTCTTGTCTTGCTCAATTTCTTTAGAAAGCTCCCTACAACACTTGGCATTCAGATAATCTGACAAATGATTTAAGAATGTTTGAGTGAGAAGTGAATTGAGCAGTGTAAGTAATAGAGCAGATGGAAAAATAGCCTAGGAGGAAGAGATAAAGCATTTCATAAAAGACTTTACAATGTTCCATTTTCCCCTTTGATTTCCTTATTTGGGGTCAATTTAAAAAAATAAAACAGGAAATAACAGAATAGTGTAACAAGCATCCATGGTATGGTCCTAGAATTGATAAATGTTCACATTTTCTTTGTGCCTCAGATATTTTTATATAAGCCTTTAGTGCATGACAAAGAGGGGTGAAGGCCTATTGTTCGCATTTCTTCTTTCCAATTGCTATGTACTAGTCATTGAACAAATATTCACAGTTCATTTACTTTTCCCCTGCTGCAGAATACATAGGTTAATGTTGTTCTTTGTTACTAAGAACAATGGTGCTATATACGTACTTCTTAGTGCACAAATGCAACAGTTTGCCTAGACCTTATAACTAACTACAAGAAGAATTTATGGGCTTAAGGAATGCCACTTTTCATTTCTAATAATAGATATCTTCAAATTTCTCTCCATAAGCAGTTATACCAATTTGCTCTCCTATTAATTATGAGTTCATGTTTTCCCACATCCTCCTCAATTTTTTCCCACATCCTTCTCAATTTTTTCCCACATCCTTCTCAATTTTTTCCAGAATTAATTTTATTTTTGTCAATTAGATAAATTAAAAAAAGTATTTTACTATTGTATTGCTTTCAATGTATCTAATTTCTTGAAGGATTAATATATTTCCCTACCACTTCTGGCTATTCAGGTTCTCTCTCTGGGAGTTTTCTGTTTATTTAGCCTTTTGTCTATTTTTCTAATATATTGTTTGTCTACATAATCCTTTAAAAATTATAGATATGTCTAATTTTTCTTTTATATATGCAGTAAATATCTTTAAAATATATTTTGAATCCTTGAACAAACTATTCAGTGTCTCTTTTTATAAAGAATTTATGATTTGGTATAATCAAAGTATTTGTTTTGAACTATTTATTTATTTGAAAGGCAGAGTTACAAAGGGAAGTAGAGTGAGAGAGGAAGAGATCTTCCTTTTATTGGTTCACAGCAGTTGGGGCTGGGTCAGGCCAAAGCCAGGAGCCAGGAACTCTATCTAGGTCTCGCACTTGAATACAGAGATCCAAGTACTTGGACCTTCTTCTGTTTCTTTCACAAGCACATTAGCAGGGAGCTGGATTGGGAGCAGGGCAGCTGAGATTCTAACCAGTGCTCTGATATGGGATGCCTTTGTTGTAAGTGACTGCTTAATCCATTGCACTAACACGCTGGCCCAAAGTAGTTTTTCTAATGAATCTATAAAAGAAAGAAAGTGAAACCAAGAGATAGAGAGAGAGAGACAGAGAGAGAGAGAGAAAGAGAGCTCCCCTCTGCTGTTTTACTTCTCAAATGCCTATAGGGCTAAGACTAAATCTAGGAGTGGAGAACTCAGTCCAAGTATCCCATATGGGTGGCAAGGACCCAGTTACTTGAGCCATCACTTGCTGTCTCTCGGGCTTTGCATAAACAGCAACATGGAGTCAGAAGCCAAAGATGGGTATCAAACCCAGGCACTCTGACTTGGGACATGGACATTTTTGTATTCTAACAAAGAAATTTGTTGTTCTACCTAGAGATCCTAATGACAGTATGTGATGCTTTTATCCCAATAGTTTTGAGCTTTTCCTTCATAATCCTCTTTAATTCATTTTGTTTTCTGATCCCCCTAGAATTTATGTTGTGTGTCTGATCTGAATTAGTAATATACTTGTGTTTTCCCCTATGAGTAAAGTCAATTTTTCAAACATCATTTCTTCTTTTAAATATTTATTTATTTATTTATTTGAGAGAGAGAGAGAGAGAGAGAGAGAGAGAGAGAGAATTGAGTTCTGGTTCACTCTCTAAATAGCCAGGTCTGGGCCAGGTGGAATCCAGGAGCCAGGAACTCCATCCTGATCTCCCACATGGGTAATAGGGGCACAGAAACTTGGACAATCTTCTGCTGCTTTTTCAGGTGCATTAGTAGGAAGCTGGAGCAGAAGTGGAGCAGCTAGGACTTGAACCAGCACACTGATATGAGATGCCAGTTCTGAAAGTGGCAGCTTAATCCAGTGTCCCACAATGCTAGCCCAAAACATCATTTACTGGATTGTCTGTCATTTCCTACTGATCAGAATTGTCACTTTCAAATTTCCATATATCTTTAAATTTGTATGTGTGTTTTCTGCTGATTTTCATTAATCTGTCTATACTTGCTCAAATACCATACTTCTTAAATAAGCATTGGTAATTAGTTTATTAAATATTCTCCATTCATAGTGCTTTACTTTTATCTAAATTGTTAATAATCTTAGAGGTTTAGTCATCCATATTAATATTTCCAAAATTTTATCAATCCTCTACAAAGATGCAGAACATTTGGAAGAATTTTACAGTGAATCATTATATACCCATCATGTAGTCACATAATTTGCATTTCACTATAATATTTTATCTCATATTTGTGAATCTAAAAATGATTCCCTTTAAAAAGTCTATTTATTTGAGAGATAAAAAGACAGATAGAACTCCCTTCCACTGGTTCACCTCCCAAATGCCCACAGAAGCTGAGGCCAAAGCCAGCAGCTGGGAATGTACCCAGGTTTCTCATATGGGTTGCAGGAATCTAATTTCTCAAGCCATAATTGCTGCCTCCTATGGTGTATATTGGCAGGAAGTTAGAATAGGGAAATGAAGCTGGGACTCAAACCAAGGTCATTTGATGTGGAATGTGGTTCTCTTAACCAGTGTCTTAGCCAGTAGGCTAAGCATCTGCTTCATATCAGTGCTTCCAACTCGTCATTAATATATCTTGTTTGGGGGCTGGCTCTGTGGTGCAGAGGGTTAACACCCTGGCATGAAATGCTGGCATCCCATATGGGCGCCTGTTCAAGACCTGGATGCTCCACTTCCAATCCAGCTCTCTGCTATGGCCTGAGAAAGCAGTAGAAGATGGCTCAAGTCCTTGGGCCCCTACACCCATGTGAGAAACCCGAAAGAAGCTCCTGGCTCCTGGCTTCAGATCAGTTCCAACCATTGCGGCCAGCTTGGGAGTGCCTCTCTGTGTAACTCTGACTTTCTAATAAATAAATAAATAAATCTTTAAAAAGAATGCATCTTGGTTGGGGGAAGAAGTATACCATTCTCAGTCAATGCCCCCTCCCATCCTTCCCAGGAGCAATATGTATTTTAAAAAGTGTGTTAGTTTTGCCTTTTCTAGAAATTTATATAAATGAAATCATATAGCATTACTCTTGTTTAAGTTTTCTAACATGGAATGTATTGTTTTTGAGATTCATTCATATTGTGTTACCAGGTCATTTTTTTTTATTGAGAAATATTGTATTAATAATTGCATTCTATTGCATTAATTGTAAAATTGTATTTTATTGTATTAATGTAATGGTCTCATTACACATTTCTTCTTTCAATAGACACTAAGGCTGTTCCATATTTGGATTATTCTGAATAAATTTTCTATAAATTTTCTATGAGTATATGCTTCCATTTCTCTTCATTGCTCTCAAGGAGTGAAATTTTGCTAATTTTCTCTGTTTATTTTTATTTTAAAAACGGAGAGGCAAACAAGGACAGAGACAGGAAGAGAAAGATCTTCCATTCTCTGGTTTGCTTCCCAAGTGCAAGCAACCACTGGGGCTAGAACAGGCTGAAACCAGGATCCAAGAGCTCCATCTGCATCACCCATGTGGGAGGCAGGGGCCCAAGTACTTGAGCCATCATCTACTGCCTTCCAAAGTGTTCATTAATAAGAAGCCAAAATTGGAAGTGGAGATGAACTTGAACTCAGGCACTCTAGTATGGGATTCAGGTGTCCTAAGGAGTGTCTTAATTGCTGCACCAAAAGCGTTCCCGAAGAAGTGAAATTTAGAAAATGAAGAGATCCCATATTAGTTTTAGAATACAATTCTAAGTATCTCTTTAGCTTATGTTTGGAATTTCATTGAATTTAAATTAATTTAGTTGTATGATATTCATTCCCCATACATAAACATTTAATCAGCTTTTCTCTTTCAATTCAATAATAGTCTTTAATTTAGGGACAATTTTTTGCTAGTATATTTATAGGTTGATATTGTGTAATTTTTTTTCCTATTGCACTATCTACTTGATTAATTTTGATTGAAAAAGTACTAATTCTGCATATTGATAATGTGTCTAAACCTGTGCTCTGTCTTAATAGTTCAAATTAGATATAGGTTCTCTTGAGTTTTCTGTTTAGACATATAAACTACAAAAAAGTAAACTTTTCCTTTTACTAAAACATATCCTTTAAAACTACATGCTCCTTTTGTTTCCTTTTCTTATAACTCTGCCTACAAATTCCAGTATGATATGAAATAGAAAAGAAGACAAATGGAGGAAGTTCGTAAATTCAAACAGCTTCAAGATGAAGGAAGAAGTGAACAATTACAGTGTCATCAGTGTGTGTTTGATACCAATTGCCCTAATACATGTGTTCAAAATGCTAACATCCATGGAAAAGATAAAAGGCATTATTGCTGTGAACAATGTAACTTCATGGCAGTAACAGAAGACGAATTGGAACGTCATCGAGACATTGCCCATGGAGTGGTGGTAAAATGCCTTGTTGTCAGTTCTGATAAAGAGCAGAAAAAATCGCCACAAAAGACTTTTATAAAGGACTCAATCATAAAATCCAAAAAGTCAGCTTCCTACATGGGTAGGATGTGGCCTTTCTCTACTTCAGCCAGGAGTGTTTTAAAAAGGCACATGGAATACTTACATTCATCATCATGTGTTGATTCATTTGGTAGTTCTCTTGGACTTGATAAAGAAAAAAAGGACACCCTTGAAGAACCTAAAGATGTTGATGCTACTAAACCATTAGTTCAGCAACAGTCAACCACATTTCCAAAGAACTCTCCTCCAAAACAATATGCGAAGCACACATTTGGATCAAGCTCACAATCAAGTAATTTTTCAAAACTCCGTAAGCATCCACAGGGAATACAAAAAACTCAGAAAAGTGTTGCCCAGTCAGGTGTAAATATGTATAATCAAAACAACTCTCCTCACAAGACTGCTATGAGTAAAACCAGCATTAACCAAAAACCTAAGTATTTTCATCAGGCAGCAAAAGACATATCAAATGCCAAGGCAGATAGCAACTATTTGTATGTATTCTATACATACGAAAATTATGGAATGATAAAAATGTCAGATGAATCATATCCTCTACATTTCGACAAAAAAATTAATTCTTTAAATTCTCTACATCTATTTTCATCATTCAATTATTCACATACCAGTGGCTTTATTACAGACCCTGTTAACCTTGACACCAAAAAGCCAGAAAGCTTCAAAGACCATAGGAGTGCAGTTGTAAAAAGAGTACTTAAAGTATGTATAGAAGAGACTTGTATCGGAGGGGAAGACTTGGATAACCATTCAGTTTTTTTGCACAAGATGACTGTTGCTGCTTTGCAAAACCTTAATTCTGAAAAGAAATATAGTTTTATAGCAGAAGATGAAAATTCCTGCAACAAAGTTGAGCTAGGTAACTACACTAGACAGGCCATAAAAAATGAAACCTATAATATGATTAATAAAGATGATGTGAAACTATTCCCTCAATTTAAAATTGAGGTAGAAAAACAAAAGCCTGGAGAAAATGCTGCCTTTAGTTATGATCAAAATGATGACTCTAATTGTGAACATTATGAAGATGCTGCAACTAATAACTTTTTGCAGAATATTTATGACTCTCAGCATTTAAAAAATACAGAAATTTCATTATCAAAACATAATTCTGTTTCTCATTGGACTGATTTGTCTCTTAAGAAGGAATTGGGCCCTTATTGTCCAGCGACATTTGAAAAAGATATAGGGTTGTCAAGTCATGTCCAAGATCATCTTCATCAAGCAGGGTTAAGCTATAAAGACCGTCCTGTTGCATCACCGGAACAAATATCCAAAAGTGACAAGATGCCACATTTTAAAAGAATAGGGCCACCTGTTACGCAAGTTAGAAAAGCTATACTGAGCTCTGAATCCACTTCTACACATACCTGTCTACACTGTGGAGATTGGTTTCATTCTAAAATTGAACTGTCAAATCATGCTAGAGGACACTTGAGAAGATTTGGAAAAACCAAATGGGATGCTCACAGATCTCCAATCTGTGATATGAAAGAGACGATCCAAAATGAAGAAACAGAAGAAATAACCTTAGAGTCATCAAACACCAGTTATCCTATTCCTAGACCATTTGTGGCTCAAAAACTTCCCTCAAATGATGACTTTCTATATCAAAATGTTATACCTCATGGAGCATACTCTAATAGTCTAAAATATCTATCAGTGTCTGCACCAGAAGAAAAAGGACCTATTTTCTTAAATGAATATGATGAACCAAAACCAGAACTTCCCTGTGGAAAAAGGAATCAATCTCTTGAACCGATAGAATGTCCTAAAAATAAACGAATACGAAAAGAAATAAAGTCTGCTATTTCTGTTCCAAAGACAACAGGAAGAAAGAGTCTTGTTCATAGATGTGTTCCTCCGCTACGTGAAGATAGTACATTCAAGTATTGCCCAAAAAAAGTGAAAACGAAGGCCCGCTCAGTTTCAAAATGTAAGGGAAAGAAATCAAAGCCAAGATTTGGAAGAAAGAACAAAACACTACCATTAACTGAAGAAACTGAAGACATTTACATTTTCCGATGTAGGTTTTGTGACCTAGCTTTTCGCGGACCAATGTCTATTCAGGAGGAGTGGATTAAGCACTTACAACGACACACTGTAAACTTCACTATTCCCCGTACTGGAGCAGCCATGGTGGACCTCAGATTCCCACATTAAAGGCCTGCCTCCGTTACAGAAGCTTCATTTTCTCTACTAGTGGCAGAAGCAGCTTCATAGAACCAGGAAATCTTTTACATAGCGAATTTGAAGTGGATGTAAACTTGAGATTCTTTTTGTTTTAAAGCCATATCAAATTATCCACTTATTAAAGGAAAATGGGGAAAAGTGAATTCCAATGACAGAGCGAATAAAATCTTTAAAACATTAAGAGGTATTATGTGTTTCATTTAGGGTGAAAGACGTGTTTTTAAGGCTTACTAGGTTTTGTCGGCTGTGTATGCAGTAAGGGCAAACAGCCATTTATAAACTGTTGCACATGGTTACTTATAGACATTTATTGAAAATTATGTTTCCTTCAACGTTACTGTTAACAGAAAGCTGGATTGGGGAAGTGCCCTTAGTTCCAACAGGTACCAGAAGCTGAGTGAAGAATCAGCAGAATCACTTTAAAATTAACATCGACAGGTCCAGTGGTATTACTCCTCCAGACTGAGTACCCAATCCAGGTTTCTTACAGTATTTATAGATTAATCAGCATCATGCCGTTTATTTATTTAATTTAAAGATTTTATTTATTTATTTGAGAGAGAGAGAGAGTTACAGACAGTGAGATTGAGAGACAGAAAGGTCTTCCGGGGCCGGGGCCGTGGCACACTAGGTTAATCCTCTGCCTGCAGCACTGGCATCCCATACGGGCGCCGGTTCTAGTCCTAGCTACTCCTCTTCCCATTACTGGAGCAGCTCTCTGCTGTGGCCTGGGATAGCGATGGAGGATGGCCCAAGTGCTTTTGGACCCCTGCACCCACATGAGAGACCTGAAGGAAGCTCCTGGCTCCTGGCCATTGGGGGAGTGAACCAATGGAAGGAAGACCTTTCTCTCTGTCTCTCTCTCTCACTGTCTGTAACTCTATCTGTCAAATAAATAAATAAAATCTTTAAAAAAAAAAAAGAAGGAAAGAAAAGTCTTCCTTCCGCTGGTTCACTCCCCAAATGTATGCAATAGCCAGAGCTGTGCCAATCCGAAGCCAGGAGCTTCTTCTGGGTCTTCCACACAGGTGCAGGGGCCTAAGGACTTGGGCCATCTTCCACTGCTTTCCCGGGCCATAAGAGACAGCTGGATCAGAAGAGGAGCAGCAGGGACTAGAACCTGTGCCCACATGGGATGCCAGCACCAAAGGTGGAGGATTAACCTACTGAGCCACAGTGCTGACTCCAAGCATCATGCTTTAAGAGCTGCAGCATTGGTGGGCTTGGTCACAATCTGTGTGACTCAGGACCACCCAGGAGGAATTAGACCACACTGGGGAACTGGAATTGGGGGTGGCAGAAAACTGAGATTAGGACATCTGCCCAGACATATCAACACCTATGAGGAACAGAGATTGGGACAACTGCCCAGATATGTTAACACCTACAGGGACCTGGAACAGAGGTTACAGTAAACAGAGATTAGGACATCTGCCCTCCTCAGGGGTTTTATTTTTCTCCCTTGTCTTTGGTCATGGCCTTATTTCCTCTTAGTTCCCCCCTTTGGGACCCTCTTAATCATTTTTTGTTATTTATTGTAAATTGACTGGCTAGTAGCTTTGGAGAAGCATTTGGTACTTTATGGCTTCTTGGCGAGCAGAGACAAGTCGGGTAAGCATATTAATGAGGCAGGGACCAAACAAAAGCGCTAGAAAAATCATGAGAAATCCAGAGAGTGGGAGGAGCCGGGATGCCTAGCTCCAGATACTACTCGAAAAGCCTCAAGACTTAGCTATTTCTTTTCTCCTTTTTGTGACCTTCTCATTAAGTTGTTGGGCCTTGTCTCTGACTACCCCTGACCTATTGACATAAAAACGGCACTGTTTGTTTAAGAAAAGGCAAACTTCCTCTTTTTCTGCCATAAGTAGATCCAGTCCCCTCCTATTTTGCATGACTGCTGTTGCTAAGGAGCCTAATTGATCTTGGAGAGCCATTAATGACTTTGCAACTCGTTCTACATCATTTGGCAGGTCTCTGGATAGTTTGTTGTAAAAGGTGGTTGGTGAAGCAGTTCCTTCTACACCAGTGCCCTCTCCAGCTTCCACTCCAAGGCTGACTAATTAGGGTATGAGCTGGATAGTTCTTTGCTCAGACCTGCTCAGCTACCATTATAGGAAGAGTCTGATTATTGGTGACAAGGTATATTTGGGGAGTGAGGAAAGCCAAGATGCAAGTGCCTTTCCATCCATGTGGTAAACATACACAGATATTTGTTGCACATATGAAGAACAAACCCAAGCAGGGATGGCACTTGGCTGGGTTAGCAGGGAGCCAGTTTACCTGGGTACTCATCTGTTCACACTGGCTATCTGTTAATTTGTTTTAATCTGTCTTATCCCACTTTGATATTGTATTCAGGAGCCTTTTGGGTAAATAATAGGCTACTATATGAAACAAAATATTCCTCCCAATGGATTCATTATCCCTACATAGAACATGACTAGAGCAACTGTTTGTGGCTACCCCAGTTCTTTGGAGCTGCTTCAGCCAAACCTATGAACAACAGCAATGTTAATATTATCATTAGCGCCAATGGGATAGGGTAACATTGAAACCCTAGTCCCCAGGTGTTCCTTGTTGAGTTATCCCAGCTTCCACTGTGCATTGAGCAGTCAGCTCCCAAGTTTGTGGCTGGAGCAGGGCTGTAGATTCCTCAAAAGTAGTGCATGGCTTGACCAGCCTCCTGTGTGGCCAAAACAAGGTGGTGGGCTCAGAGGGTGACTCTGAGGGGGTTTGCAGAATATCCAGTCACTGTGCACTTGACAGAACTCTGGAGTGGGGATGCAGCTGTTAGGGACGAAATGGCAGTAAAGAATTTCCTCGTGGACAAAGCAGAGAGAGAAAAACAAGATTTATTAAAGTCAAAAACCTCCTGCTGAAGTGGCCTGGAGGGCCAGAGGCGCTGCAAGAGAGGGATACCCCCAAGAAGCTGGAAGCTGGGTTTTTGTGAGCACGATTTTGGGGTAAAACTAGCACAGTCAGTAAGAAGGTGGACACAAAACCCATCAAAAGGCTGGATTTGTAATCTTATTTGCCCTGTCTAGCTTGCTGACAAAAGAGCCATCTGAAGAGTGTGATAGGTAACTTCTTTCTATTCTCATAAAACTAGAAGCTCAGAAAGGTGGGATGACACTTTTGTCTTGCTAAAGGCAGCTTCTTCGGGGAAGAAACAAGCAATGGGATTCAGCATTTTGGTCTTGCTAAAGCTAACTTTTGGGGAGAAACAAGCACTTGGCACCTCTTTTCCTTTCCTCATTTTCCACTGGGACCAACCTAACTGCTTATTAACCCGTCTGACTCCTCACACAGCCTTGATCCAGATGTCTATTACCTGCAACTTTTAAGGCTACTGATCTCCCCCTGCAGGGTCAGCAGGCAGCTCAGGTTTTCTGATGAGTAGCCAGGGCAGCGCACATCACAGGTAGCCGGGTGCTGTACCTCTGTCTACAATGCATGGCTCCATGCACACCCTGGGCTAGCCATCCGATTGGCCCAGCCCCACAGCCCACAGCTGCTCTCTCCTCCTTGCCCCATGATGCTTTCCCATACAGTTCTGATTATCCATTATTATTTTGCTGCATCTGGTAAACATTTTATCATGTGTGGATCAGTCAATTTTCAGAGTGAAACAGGGCTGTCATTCTTGGGAACTCCCTTGAAATCATCAAACTTGGAGGCCCCTTAGGACATGGCTCATCTGTTCCAAATGGTCAGCTTGCTCGGTGTTGTCAGGTCCAAGATGCACCCCTAGTCTCAGGCTGTTAATAAATGCAGCTCTCTTGTAACTCTAGAGATGAAGAACTCTAACTTTGATACAATTCCAAAAGTTCCAGGGGGCTGTCAGGTAGCAAGGTACCTGGAAATTTAGAAATAACAACCAAAGCCTAGAAACAGATGTGACTGTTGTGAAAGTTTACGATCTAGTGCCCCCCCTTTTTACATTTTAAACAAAATACTTAATAATCAGACCTTATGTTGAGGTCATTGGCACAGGTTATAGCAATGCAGTATAAATGTACTGTAATTAAGGATAGAGTGTGAATCTTTTAGGAAAGATACCCTATTGACTTTTTTTTTTTTTTTGACAGGCAGAGTTACATAGTGAGAGAGAAACAGAGAGAAAGGTTTTTTTTCTGTTGGTTCACTCCCCAAATGACCGCTATGGCCAGCGCGCTGCAGCCGGCACACTGTGCCAATCTGAGGCCGGGAGCCAGGTGCTTCCTCCTGATCTCCCATGCGGGTGCAGGGCCCAAGCACTTGGGCCATCCTCCACTGCATTCCTGGGCCACAGCAGAGAGCTGGACTGGAAGAGGAGCAACCAGGACAGAATCCGGCACCCAACTGGGACTAGAACCCGGAGTGCTGGCGCCGCAGGCAGAGGACTAGCCAAGTGAGCCTCTGCGCCGGCCATCCCTGTTGACTTTTATTACCAGGCTTGCCTGGGAGGAGGGCTGGCCTGAATAGGAGATTAGTGTATAATAGGCATCTCTAGAAGCAAACTTATAGTATTGCCTGTAATGTTATGAACCCTAGGCTAAACCCTTAATAGCAGTGATTACTTTGGAAGCTGAGTGGGGCAATGGTTCTTTTAGCTTGGAGCGACAGGGTCTGTGGTTTTGATCTGGAGCCCCTCAGCCCCAGGGCAGTTCTGTTTATTCAGCTCTTGCCAAAACTGACAATATTTTGTAAAGGCTGGCTTCTATCACAAAGTCACAATGGCTGTTTGCCCAGTCTCCTGGCTTTTTACATCAAAAACAGGTGCTATTTGAGGCAGACTGGCCTCATTGGGTCTCCTTGATGGTAGAACACGACGTAAAGCAGTTATTAGTTGGCTTGCCACCCATCTTTACATTGCTCCTGTTTTTCCTTCTTGTCTTGGCTAAAGTAGACCACAGTGGCATCCCTTAGGATGTTAGCCAAGGTGGTGTTTAGTCTCATCCCTAATCTTTAGTGGCCTGATTTAGAAATCTGCAGTAACAGGCATCTTTTGACAGTCTGTCTAAAAGCCTCTTCCCTTCCTGAGCTTAGAAAAGACTCTTTCCTCTCCCCTTTGTGGCTTTGTAAAGAGGTTTTATCTGTTTATTGTACCTACAGCAAAATAAATCTAGCTGTAAATCGTATCATAATTTAAGCTCTTATTTTGTTACGTGTGAAACAGGGCAGAGAAAGATTACCTTGGTTCTTTGTCTCATGTGAAAGAATTTCCATGCAAACAAGACAGAGAGAGAAGCAAGATTTATTTAAGTCAGGAGGCCATAAACAAGAGTGTCAAATTGTTAAACCAACTTCAGGAGTCACTGTGTACTTCCGTTTCATGTGGGATCTGTCCTTAATGTGTTGTCCAATTTGAAGTAATGCTATAACTAGCACTGAAACAGTATTTTACACTTTGTGTTTCTGTGTGGGTGCAAACTGATGAAATCTTTACTTAGTATATACTGAATCAATCTTCTGTATATAGATAATTAAAAATGAAAAAAAAATCTTGGTGTTAAATTGGAAATTGCCTAGAAAATTAATCAATTTTTAAAAAAAAAATCATGTAGGATCTCTGTCCTTAATGTGCTATACATTGTGAATTAATACTATAACTAGTAGTCAAACAGTATTTTTCACTTTGTGTTGCTATGTGAGGGCAAACTGTTGAAATCTTTACTTAATATATAGTAAACTGATCTTCTGTATATAAAGAGAATTGAAAATGAAAATGAATCTTGATGTGAAGCAAGGGGAGAGGGAGTGGGAAAGGGGAGGGTTGCGGATGGGGGGGAAGTAATGGGGGGGAAGCCATTGTAATCTATAAGCTGTATTTTGGAAATTTATATTCTTTAAATAAAAGTGTTATAAAAAAAAAAAAAAAAAAAAAAGAAACCTCCTGCCCCAGTGGCCAGGATGGAAACTCCAAGAGAGGCAGGCCCTCTGAACTGTGAGGGTCTGCATGTTTTAAGCACAATTTTGGAAGAAAAAAAAATGAAAGAGCTGCTATCAGTTAGAAGGCAGGGACAAAACCGATCAAAAGGCCCAGATTTCTAATTTTGTCCTATCTAGCTTGCTCAGGATAAGACCAAAAAACCATCACCAGGTGGGATTGGCAACTCCTGTTTCCACAATAAACTGTAAACTCAGACAGATGGGTGGAATCTCCACTCCCTTGCTATTCTCATGATAAAACTGGAAGCTCCCAGTGAGTGGAATAGGTACTTTTGTCTTGCTAAAGGAAGCTTTGGGGAAGAAACAAGCAAATCTTACCACTGGGACCAGCCTAACTGCCCATTAACCCATCTGACTCCTCACATTACCTCTGCCAGAAGAATGGACCCTAACTTCTGTTAGGGGTATGGGACTATGACTGCTCTGGCTTCTTCAAGCTGACTAGGGGCAGAGTGGGGAGCAGCAGTTAAGACAGGGTTCCAAGAGGAGGTGGTCTTTTGAGGAGGACACTTTGCCACCTTGCAGAAACTGCTTCCAATTCAAAGTTCATGTGCATAGCCTTCTAGAATTTCATTGCTTCAGGTCTAGAGAAGATTAAATATACAGGGTATAAAACAAAGGACAGAGTCATTAGAGGACCTAAGAAAGGTGCTGTCCAAATGAGGAGGAAGTTTTCCCATTGAGAGATAAGTAGAAACTGACAGGAAGGGCTTGATAATAATCCAGTGGGCATTAAGGCCTGGCCAGGTATATGAGGCCCAGACCTAACTGTCTCTTCACATGGAAGAGGCCTCACAAGGGAAATGTGAGCTTCCTTTTGGAAAGACACCCTGTTGACACCCATTACCTAGCTGGCCTGGGACAAAAGCTGGCCTGATAGGTGGTTGGTATTGAATAGGCAGCATCTCTAAAAGGAAGTGCACAGTTCTGACTGCAATATTACTCTAGGCCATGCCCTTAATAGTGGTGGTTACTTTGGAAGCCAGGCAGAGTGAAGGACTTTTTCAGCTTGGAGTCAACAAGGTCTGCAGCTCTGACCTAGGATCCCTTACACTCCAGGGCAGTTCCATTTCCAGTGACCTTGACTCTTGGCTGACAGAGTTGACAGGGGTCTTTGGAAACCAACTTCTTTCATGATTGCTGTGTCAGTCCAAAGCCCTGGCTTTCCACATTGAAAAACAATGCCATTTGGGGTGAACTGGCCATGTTGGGTCTCCTTGATGGCAGATCACTGTAAAGCTTTATTAATTGGCCTGCCACCTAGTCTTACTTTGCTCCTGCTGCCTAGCTTACTCTTCTTCCTCCTGGTCTGCTAAAGTAGAACAGAGGAAGGCTTTAGGATGTGAGCTAAGGGTGTGTTCAATTCCATCCCAAATCTTTGATGACCTGAACTGGAAATTTGTAGTCACAGGTGTGTTCTGATGGTGTTTTTCCTGAGATATAAGATGATGCCCATGAGGAAAGCTATGCCCTTCTAAGATCAAACATGATGACCACCTTATCCAACCTGTCTATAAGTTTTGGAATCATTAGTAAAACTTTGTATCTCTATGTTAGTTTGATATGAAGAGGGAGATTTTGCCTGTTTACTGTGCTTATGATAAATTAAATCTAGCTGTAAAATCATACCATAATGCAAGCTCTCATTTTTTGCTATATTCTTTGGTCTTAAAAAGATTAGTCATCACTTTTATAAGGTCTGAGGATTCAAACTACACATCCAAATGGAGAGTCCTTCAGAACAGTCAGTATTTCATCTTGAAGAGAATAGAGGAGAAATGAGGGAACAAGTCAGACCTCCCAGATTGCTTACTCTTGGTAACTTTTTATCAAATGAGATCTTAGAAAGTAATTTTAGCTGTCAAATATCAACAACTTATTAAAAAAAAAGTTACCAAAAGGTCCAAAACCTTATGTAAATTTTAAGACAAAAGTACATGTAGTTGGAACTATTTCTTGAATATCTAACAGAAGTGTAACTTGCTTGACCAGCAAACCCAAGCACAATCATGTCAGTGACTTAAAAAAATATTTAGTTTCTTTCTACCAACAAATTTAAAGCAACCTACCTATCAGATTTTTATTTAGGTCACATAAACCGAAAAAGCATTTTTGGTTAATTCAGCAGTTTAAATTTATGTGCAATCTTTTATCTATAAGCCAATTAAAACAGAGCTCTTAATAAATTTTCCTATGTAGACATATAATATGTATACATGTATAACATATAACAGCCATTACAAGACTGAAAGCAACTTCAGTAATAGCTTCTTAAAATCTTTAACTGCTATTTTAAAAACTACCATAAGTTGACTAGAATTACTTCTTGTTCTTAGTTACCTGAATTAACCATACTTTTCTCAGATGGAAACTGATTCCATTGTTAAACTTTGGCTTTATCTGTTTATAGAACTGTCCCAAAGTACTGAATACAATAGAAGTCAGGAGAAAAGTCCTTCAGGACATATAAGAGGACATATTTAAACACAGAAGAACCAACAATGTTTTTAATTTCCATGAGCAGTAAATCTGATTGTAAGTTGTTTGGAGGAGAATACAAAACTGTGGCTGACAAAAGACTTTAAATAGCCATGGTTAAAATTATAAAACTCATTACCCAGTGAGAAGAAGCTCTTACTTACTACACACAGTATTTTTTTTTTAAGATTTATTTGAAAAGAGTTACAGAGAGAGAGGAGAGGCAGACGGAGAGAGAGAGGTCTTCCATCCAAAGGTTCACTCAATTGGCCGCAACAGCTGGAGCTGCGCCAATCTGAAGCCAGGAGCCAGGAGCTTCTTCTGGGTTCACATGGGTTCAGGGGCCCAAGTCCTTGAGCCATCTTCTACTGCTTTTCCAAGCCATAGCAGAGAGCTGGATTGAAAGCAGAGCAGCTGGGTCTTGAACGGGCACCCATATGGGATGCTGGTGCTTCAGGCCAGGGCGTTAACTTACTGTGCCACAGTGCCGGCCCCTACACACAGTATTTTTTAAACCACCTGCAAGATCTTATAAAACATTTATCCCTTTTAGGCTTCTGGGTCTTTTTCATTAAGATAACCATCATGACTGAAAACAATACAACAAGATCATTAGACTTTTGTAACTTTTGAAAATGTGTATCAGTAACATTTTACATTATTGTAACTTAAAATTTAGCACCACTTCACATCTTGGCAGTACCTTTGATATAATCCAAATCACCTAAATAGTTGGTGTCTTTACAAGATGAGAGATATATCCTTTGACATTTCCAGGGGCCCAATTGGAAATATCAAAGTCTGAAGAATTTAAAACTTTGATTTTTTGAGTGCCTATTGAAGATGTCAAGAAGATTAAAATATCTGGTTGCAATAGAATTCCCTAACATCATGACATAATATAGACAAGATTTTATAATTGTTATAAAATGATCACTCAAATGTTTTAGGATGAGTACATATTTAAACAAACCATAACTCTTAAAACTCAGCTGTTCTTAAACAGAACTTAACAGAGACAGTAGAGAACACAATAGATTACTTCAATAGAAGACAAAATCTATGTCTCTTTGGTCATCCCAAAAATCAGAAATAAAACCTTAAGTGTAGCATCAGTATTGGAATTATCCAATAAATTAGAACAATTTTAACAGAGTCAGAGGTAGGGAAGAAAAGAGAGCTTAGTAGAGCTGGCTAGAAAACTGGAAAGTCACCGATTAAACAAAAATATTAAAAGATGTTGCGGTTTTTAAACATTTCAAAATTAGAGATTTAAGAAAAATATTTACTAACATCTATGTATTTCAGAAACCTTGTTGATTTAACAGAAGATCAATTCTAATTCTATGTCAATCAAAGAAAAATGGATTGATAGCGCAAAATACTTAAACATCTAGAATAGTATTTTTCCAAAAATCTGAGTACTATAGATTAGTCAAGTTTATACACAAAATTTGCCATCACGAATATCATGTTGTTATTATAAATATTTTATTTTAATTGCCATTTCTCGTTTGCCAGAATTTTGATGTTTATTATTTTTTTCAAAAACACTACTTGGATTTCTTGATCACTTGCTTTATTTTTGGCTTTCTCTTCAATTTACTACTTTTTCATTTCATTGTCCTTTCTCTTCAGGGACTGTGATGATTGATTTTATTTTGTGAATGGGCTATGAGATGTTAAGATATTTGATTGAGCATTATTTTGGATATTTCTGGGAAAGCATTTTTGAAAAATATTAACATTAACATCTGTAGAGTGAGTAAATCAGATCACTTCCGTTTATGTTGGTTAGCCTTTTTCAATAACTTGAAGACCCGAATATAACAAAAGGCTGACTGCTACATGCTAACAGAGTATTCTCTTGCCTGATAGCCTCTGAACAAGATATTGACTCTTCCTTGTTCCACAGTAGAACACCAACTTGTGGATTCAAAATAAATCATTGAATCTGTATATTTCGGGCTTATCAACAGTCATCAATAATTACCCAAGTCATTCCTTACAAAAAAAGATCTCCTTATACAATGGTACTTTAAAAGATTTTTAAAAAATGGAATTAAAAGATAAGTTTATTTTGATGTCAAACAATTTTGAAATCTAGATGTAGTATTTTCATAATACACATTTCCATGAACTTTTTTGAAGACTCCTTGTATATATAAATGTAATTAAGGCTGAAAGTGTCTTGTAAATATCACTTTAAGAATACTTCACATGTTTTAATGTATCAGTGTCATTTCTCCATTTTAAATATTGTTATTGTGTTTTAGATATTTCATTTTGGTCATTGTCATTTTTAACTCATGAGTTGAATTCCTATAATTTCCAAATAATATGGAATTGTGACATGCTTTATTTTTTATTTGTTTGCTTGTTTTTTTTTTTTTTTTTTGATAGGCAGAGTGGACAGTGAGAGAGAGAGACAGAGAGAAAGGTCTTCCTTTGCCATTGGTTCACCCTCCAATGGCTGCCGCGGACGGTGCGCTGCGGCCGGCGCACCGTGCTCATCTGATGGCAGGAGCCAGGTGCTAGGTGCTTTTCCTGGTCTCCCATGCGGGTGCAGGGCCCAAGGACTTGGGCCATCCTCCACTGCACTCCCGGGCCACAGCAGAGGGCTGGCCTGGAAGAGGGGCAACCGGGACAGAATCCGGCGCCCCGACCGGGACTAGAACCCGGTGTGCCGGTGCCGCAAGGCGGAGGATTAGCCTGTTGAGCCACGGCGCCGGCCCGACATGCTTTATTTTTAGAGAATTTCTCTTTTGATTTTCTTATTGTCAGAGTAACAAAAAAATTACAGTAACTGTTGGGAATTTTCGCATACATTGACTATGGCTAAACATGTAGTCAGGTCAGAATCTTACCTTATATCATACATGAATCAATTCAAAAGGAATAAAGAAAGACTAAAAATCATAAAACTTCTAGAAGAGCACTTAGGGAAAATGCTCCTTGACATTGGCTTTTGCAACAGGTTTTTGGATATCACACCAAAAGCTCAGATTACAAAAGCAAAATAAATAAATGGGACTATGTCACACCAAAAACTTCTGCACAGAAAAGGAAACAATAAAATGAAAAGATAACTTATGCAAAATATGAAAAATTATAAAAAATGATTGCAAACCACATTTGAGAGATTAATACTCAAAATTCATAACAAATTATGCACCCAAAAGAGATGAAATCACCATCTTCTAAAAAATCACACATCAGTGTTCACTGCAGCATTATTTGCAATAACCAAGATATGGAAACAATGTAGTATGTTTCTTAAAAAATTATGTTCAGTCAACTTTGATTTAGTGTGAGTCAGTTCTTCCTTTTACTTTAGATTTTTATTTACAAATCTTGAGGCTATGTTCCAGTTATATACATTTTATTTCGATGGTTTGTTACATTTCTAAATATTCAGTTTCTGTTAGGCTTCACTTTACATTGCATTTTGCCTTACTTAATATCACTACATAAGAACTATTTTGAATTTTATTTACTCATTTATTTGAAAGACAGAGATAGACAGAGTTCCCATCTATCCATTCACTCCCCAAATGCTCACAATAGGAGGGGGGAGGAGGGTAGCCCAGAACAAAACTGGGGCCAGGAAATCAATCCAAGTCCCCCAGATGAGTGCCAGGTACCCAAACATTTGCATTTGTACCAGTTCGTGAAGGACTAATGAGGATTTTCCTAAACAGAAGACGAAGCATATTGAATATTACAATGATGCTAGGGTGTAGATTGAATGGGAATGAATGACTTAAGAAGAGTTAGGGGCCGGCACCACGGCTCAATAGGCTAATCCTCCGCCTTGCGGCGCCGGCACACCCGGTTCTAGTCCCGGTCAGGGTGCCGGATTCTGTCCTGGATGCCCCTCTTCCAGGCCAGCTCTCTGCTGTGTCCTGGGAGTTCAGTGGAGGATGGCCCAAGTCCTTGGGCCCTACACCCCATAGGAGACCAGGAGAAGCACCTGGCTCCTGCCTTCAGATCAGCGCGGTGCACTGGCCACAGCACGCCGGCCACGGCGGCCATTGGAGGGTGAACCAATGGCAAAGGAAGACCTTTCTCTCTGTCTCTCTCTCTCACTGTCCACTCTGCCTGTCAAAAAAAAAAAAAAAAAAGAAGAGTTAGGAAAAATATATTAGTGCCAGACTATGACAAGCCTTATATGTCAAATTTATATGTATCCTATAAGGGGTCTGTGTTGCAGCACAGAGGGTCAAGCTTCTGCTTGCAAGACAGCATCCCCATGTGGGAGAGCCAATTGGAGTTCCAGCTTCTCTGCTTCTGATTCAGCTTCCTGCTAATGTACCTGGGAAGGCAGAAGAGGATGGCCCAAGTGCTTGGGTCCCTGCCACCCATATGGGAGACCCAGATGGAGTTTCTTGCTCCTGGCTTCAACCTGGCCCAGATCTGACTATTGGCACCATTTGGGAAATGAACCAGCAGATAGAAGGCTTTCTCTCTCTCTCTCTCTTTCTCTGGCTCTCTCTCTCTTTTTCTCTTTCTGGCTCGCTGTCACTCTGCCTTTCAAATAAATAAATAAATAA
Organism: Sylvilagus floridanus; assembly: GCA_949820135.1. NCBI lineage: Eukaryota > Metazoa > Chordata > Mammalia > Lagomorpha > Leporidae > Sylvilagus > Sylvilagus floridanus. Next base: position 67,492,139 of record OX463223.1, on the reverse strand, counting down.
ATACCTTTTTTCAAAAAAGTTTTATCCTGTAGTTAAAAAGAACAATTGAGAAGTTTTACGTAAGAAAGCAATTAGATCAAACATATTGTTTGTGAGAGTGCAGATTGAATGGGAAAGATTGAATAGAAGATTCTCTCTTCTGTGAGAGAATCTGATGAATGTATTAAAGGAGATAAGGTGATAAGATATATTTGTTAATAGGTCATAACATCTACTTATTTTTTTAAGGATTTATTTATTTATTTTTAAGGCAGAGTCACAGAGAGGCAGAGGCAGAGATAAGTCTTCCATCCGCTGTTTCATTCCCCAGATGGTCACAATAGCCAGAGCTGCGCTGATCCGAAACCAGGAGCCAGGAGCCAGAAGCTTCTTCTGGGTCTCCTACGCAGGTGCAGGGGTCCAAGGACTTAGGCCATCGTCTGCTGCTTTCACAGGCCATAGCAGAGAGCTGGATCGGAAGTAGAGCAGCCAGGACTAGATCCAGTGCCCATATGGGATGCTGGCACAGCAGGTGGCAGATTTACTCATGCCACAGTGCCCGTCCCAGGTCATAACATTTAGTACATGTCCACTATGTACTTTCTATTTCTCCATTAAAACTATTTTAATAGGTTGATAACCTTTACATTCTATAGATGGGTTAACTTAGTTTAAAAGATAAGGAACAAATAGTCCAATATCTAGTTTACTATAGATTTGAGTTTGGATTTGAATTAAAACTATTGGGTCATATAAACTGAAGTAGTTACAGGGGAAATATAGAAGTAAGGATGGTCCTGAGAGTTGTTACAAATATGTGAGAAATATGACTTGGTAAACATTTGAACATATTGAAAGAGAAGGTAAAGAGTTGATCCTTTCTTTATTTCACTCATCCAAATATTTATTCATTCATTCTTTCTTTCTTTCATTAGATATTTATCAAGCTCCTCCTACCTCAGGCACTGTGCTTGGTACTCAGTATTCAGTATTAAGAAAGCAGGACATTTCTGACAAGCATGACTGGACTGAGAGTGATGCCATGAACTGGCATAAGGAATAGAGGATTAGAAGCAGATTTTAGAGATTGAGAAAGTTTATGGAGAATTTGAGTTTATATGAAAAAATGAGGAAGATATGTCTACTAAGCAATTAGAAATGAAAGACTCAAATTTAGAAGATTCTAGCTATAGCTATATAATGGGGTGTTATCAATATAGAATTAACAAAGGCATGGGAATAAATAAGATCATAGACCTGGTACATAAAGGTGGAGGTCAATGTCACAGTCTAGGAAACATTTATATTCATAAAAGGAGGCAAAAGTCACTGAAAATAATAATCAAGAGAAAATTTTTTTCCAGAAGCCAAAGGAAAGGAAAATTTCAGGAAGCAGTAGGACCTCAGTAGTGAAAAATATCAAAGATAGAGGTCAAGGAAAACAGAAAATGAAATGGTGAATTGGATTTGACAAGTAGATGATAATATGTAACCTGTGTAAGAATTGTGTCAACATGGTCACTCAATCAAATAACCAATCTTTTTTTAGTCTTCTATAATTCTTATAAAAGGGTTATACACATGATATTCAATAAATGTTTGTCTAATAAGTGAATAAGAAGACCATTACATTTGAATTGACATTATTAAAGAATAATGTGGATTTCTGCAGAAACTATTCATCTTTTGGCCTTGCTATATAAACACTGGTGAATGAACAAACCAAAAATATCTATCTTTCTCTCAAATAGCAGATATGACATATTCTTTTTTTATTTTTAAAATTTTTATTTTTTGACAGGCAGAGTGGACAGTGAGAGAGAGAGACAGAGAGAAAGGTCTTCCTTTGCCATTGGTTCACCCTCCAATGGCCGCCGCGTCCGGCGCGCTGCGGCCAGCGCACCGCGTTCATCCGATGGCAGGAGCCAGGTGCCAGGTGCTTTTCCTGGTCTCCCCTGGGGTGCAGGGCCCAAGCACTTGGGCCATCCTCCACTGCACTCCTGGGCCACAGCAGAGGGCTGGCCTGGAAGAGGGGCAACCGGGACAGAATCCGGCGCCCCAACCGGGACTAGAACCCTGTGTGCCGGCGCCGCAAGGCAGAGGATTAGCCTGTTGAGCCACAGCGCCGGCAGAGAAAGCTATTGAAACAATCTAAAGTGAAAGATGATAGTAGAACACGTTGAAGTTGTAGCAATGGAGGTGGTGAAATGTAGTCAGATTATGAATATCTTTCAATGAAAATGTCAAAAATTGTTGGTGGATTAAATGTGGAATATGAAAAGGAATTCAGAGATGACTCTACAAAGTTTTGTTTTGTATTGATTCTGAACAGCTGAATAAATGGAATCACCAGTAAATTAAATAGGGAAGAATTTCAGTGGATCAAATTTTGGGAGATAGATAAGGGGTGCATTTTTAAATTCATTAAATTTGAGTTGAGGGACTGACATTGTAGCATAACAAGTTAAGCTGCCACCTAAGACACTGGCATCCCATATGGGTGCCAGTTCGAATCCCCACTGCTCCACTTCTGATCCAGTTCCCTGCTAATATTCCCGGGAAAGCAGTGGAAGGTGGCCCAAGTGCTTGGATCCCTCCACCCACATGGGAAACCCAGAAGAAGCTCCTGGCTCCTGGCTTCAGCCTGGTCCAGCCCTGACCATTGCAGTTATTTGGAGGAACTAGCAGATAGAAGATCTCTCTCTCTCTCTCGCTCTCTCTCGCTCTCTCTCTCGCTCTTTCTCTCTTCCTGCCTTTCAAATTAATAAAATAAATATTTTTAAAAATTGAGTTGCATATAAGATAGTGAGATCTCTAGTGCATTATTCAGCATATTAAGTGGTGTTAAAGGAGAGGTCTAAGCTGGAATTATAAATTTGGGTCTTGTCAGTATATTGATGAGGAAATACTGCAATTCAGCTCCTGCACTAACCACCTGGAGTTATCATGAGACACACAAATTAAGGGCACAATCCCTAAAAACCACTGTCCTCACTTCAGATAACTGCATAGTTCAGGGGTCCTCTGATGTAACTAGCTAGAAATTGGGGGTCTCATACCATCTGCAGGTTTGATAATTTGCCAGAACAACTCACAGAAAAGAGACAAGTGCTATGCATAAAATCACAGCTATATATGTGTGTATATACACACACACACACACACAGATATGACACAATTCATGAGTAGTCAAATTAAGAGACATCTAGGATAAGTTCTTGGAGGGTCCTATGGGCACAAATGTAGTAGTTTGGTAGATGGGTTAGAACCTATGGAGTTCTCTTTCTAATTGTTTCAATTTTCTCTGTGAAATAGGGAACAAGTTTACTAGAAGACAATGAGGATGCAGAGGAGGTATTGGAGGTTTGCAGAGATCAGGAAAAGTGTGAAATAGTTATCTAGTAGAGTGGGGAAGTGGAAGGACTTTGGAAATATGAGTACAAGGTGATTGCTGATGAGTATTTACTGCCCACTCGAAGTCCATAGTAATCAATTTAAAGTGAGACCAATAAGTATTACTGTTTTCTCCATCCTCTTTCAGCTGCTTGCATACAGGCATTGTGTACACTATGTGTTATATTAAATCAGGGTTGTGGTTCTTCTAAGTGAGAAGAGCAATGTAGCAATGTAGTGGGAAATATATTCAAGATAGTAATTGTGGTAATTGCACCTGAAACTAAAAGTAGCAAAGTTTAGTGGCAAATATTTGTTTTCAATTATTTACACAAGATAAAGTGGTAAACTGTAGTATTTGTGTTTAAGACTGTTAGTCTTACTTAGAATGGTCTTAATTATCTTATTTATTTAAAAACTTTAAAAAAATAGTATTGGCACTTAGGTTCAATTTGTGGATCGGCTCCCTTTTCTAACTTCTGGCCACTTGCAGACCTTGAGAGGCAATGAAGTTTCAAGTAATTGGGTTTCTGCCACCCACTTGGAAGACCTGGATTGAGTATCCAGCTTCTGGCTCAGCCCTGTCCATTGTTGGCATTTGAGCTCTTTATTTGTGTCTTTGTATCTCAAATTTAAAAACAAAATAGCTCATATTATAAGAAATAAACATCACCTACATTTTTAGAACTCACTGTTAATTATAATCATGTTGTCTGAGCTTTAAAATTAAAGATGGCTTTGGTTTGATTTTTAAATATTTTCCCTTTTTTATCATTGTTAACTTCAACCATAATACTTTTGATGACAGACATAAACTTTGTTGAATAACACAGGATTTTCCTCTTATTTTCAATACATCTCTGTCACCTTATCAAATCCCTCACTAAATGACATGAAATTCTTCAACACAAAGTAGTTAGTTACTAATTATTTGTTTAGTTCTTAAGTAACAAATTATTCCTTACAATTATTTAGGCCAATAAATAATTTCATAAGTTTCAACAATAGAGAAAGATTAAAAATGGAATCTTAACTAACCTAAAGCATTCTAAATTTAAGTCCCCATCACAATTTGCATGTACTTATTATAGAAAAAAAGTCTAGTATGTTTCTCTTTTTTTTTCCTTTTCATACTTTATTGCATTTGCTAACAAGTAGTGAAATGAGCATACTTTACAGTTAATCTGAAGTGTGATAAATTACTGAAAATAGAGTTGAATTCAGAGAGAGAATTTGGAATTAAACTAAATTCCATTAATTTTATTTTGTAATATTCTCCCTGAATTCTGAATATTTCCTAGATCTTGTGATTTCACATTCATAATACATAATAGGCAATCGAGACAATAAAGTTCAGGAGTTGGCGTTGTGGCATAGCAGGTTAAACTGCCACCTGCAATGCTGGCATCCCATATGGGTGCCAGTAACAGTCCTGCTGCTTCATTTCCAATCCAGCTCCCTGCTAATGCATCTGGAAAAAACAACGAAGGATGTGCAAATACTTGGGCTCCTGCATCCATGTGAACCAAATGAAGCTCCTGGCTCCTGGCTTCGGCCTGACCTAGCTCTAACTGTTGTGTCCATTTGGGGAGTGAAACAGCGGATGAAAGGTTCTTTCTCTGTGTGTCACTCTGCCTTTCAAATAAATAAATAAATCTTTTTAAAGAAAGAAACTCAGGGGGCCGGTGCAGTGACCTAGCAGGTAAAGCTGATGCCTGCGGTGCTGGCATCTCACATGGGTGCCGGTTCAAGTCCTGGCTGCTCCACTTGCGATCCAGCTCTCTGCTATGGCCTGGGAAAGCAGTAGAAGATGGCCCAAGTCCTTGAGTCCCTGCACCCGTGTGGGAGACCCGGAAGAAGCTCCTGGCACCTGGCTTCGGATCGGCACAGCTCCAGACATTGTGGCCAGTTGGAGAGTGAACCAGCAGGATGGAAGATCTCTCTCCCTCTCTCTCTCTCTCACTCTCTCGTTCTCTCTCTGTGTAACTTGACTTTCAAATAAATACATCTTTAAAAAAAAAAAACTCAGTTCAGGAACCCATACTTTGAGTTATCACTATTGCCTTCCAAGGTCTGCTTTAACACATTTGAGTCCCCACTATTCCATTTCTGATCCACCACCCTGTTAATGTGTTTTTGAAGGAAGCAAAATATGGCCCAAGTACTTAATCCCCTGCCATCCATGTGGGTAACTTAGATTGAGTTCCAGGCTTCTAGCTTTGGCCTTACCCAGTCCCGGTTATTACCACCATTTGGGGAGTGAACGAGCAGATGGAAGATCTCTCTCTCTCTCTCTCTCTCTCTCTGTGTGTGTGTGTGTGTGTGTGTGTGTAACTCTGCCTTCTGAATAAATAAATAAATCTTTTAATGCTAGTGTCTTTTTTTTGACAGGCAGAGTTAGACAGTGAGAGAGAGAGAGAGAGAGAGAGAAAGGTCTTCCTTTGCCATTGGTTCACTCCGCAAATGGCCACTATGGCCGGTGCGCTGCGCTGATCCAAAGCCAGGAGCCAGATGCTTCTCCTGATCTCCCACGAGGGTGCAGGGCCCAAGCACTTGGGCCATCCTCACTGCCTTCCCGGGCCACAGCAGAGAGCTGGACTGGAAGAGGAGCAACCGGGACAGAATCTGGCACCCCAACTGGGACTAGAACCTGGGATCCCGGCGCTGCAGGCCGAGGATTAGCCTAGTGAGCCACGGTGCCAGCCTATTAAATAAATATTTTAAAAGGGGAAAATTTCAATGCAAAGAGCATGTTAAAAATTCTGATAATATTAAGGTTCTCGAAAATCTTGCAGTAAATAGGCAGAGAGAGAGAGAGAGAGAGAGAGAGAGAGAGAGAGAAAACGCCCATCAACTGGTTCATTCCCTAAATGGGTGCGATAACCAGGTCTTGGCAAGCTGAAGCCAGGAGCCATGAACTCTACCAGGATCTCCTACATGGGTGACAGGGACCCAAGCAGTTGGGCCATCATTGACTACCTTCCCATACACATCAGCAGAGACCTGGGTCAGAACTGGAGTAGCGAGAACTCGAATTGGCACTTAGATAGAGGATGCTGGTGGCACAAGCAATGGTTTAACCTGCGATGTCACCATGTCAGCCCCAACCATCTGTGCCTCTTTACACTAGCATTGTGTGTGTGCTATGGTTTGACTGAATGAATGCCACCCTAAGTTTCCGCTGTCTGTATTCCAGTGCCATGCTCTTTGGCTATCCTAGCTGTGAAGCTTGGCCTGCCGCTCTAGAATGCACAAGAGATATGTCTCTGCAGCCTCTGTGTGGTGGTAATTCAAGAGTCCACAGAACTCAAAATCTATGGAGTCATTTGTCTACAGCATAGATTTCAAAGGATGTCACAGATAGCCTGGAGGCCAACATAGGGATCTGCTGCAAGGGCAGAACCACTGAATGGGGCAAGCAAAGTAGTGGCACTCCTGAGTCATTAGAAGCATTAAGCCACCAGGATTCAACTTCAGCTTATTGAAAAATGCAGGTGCCAGAACAGACTGTGAGAGTTGCAGTGGGGACTTTGCCTAGCAAAGCCATAGAGGTGGGGCTTTCTGAGGCCTTAGGGACCTAACTCCCCCACCAGATTGTGCCTAGATGTGATACAGTCAGTGATGAGTATTCTTGATTCTGAAATTCTAATGTCCAGTGCGCTGGATTTTGTGCTTACTTGGGATCAGTCACCTTGCTCATCTCTCCACTTTGCAATGAGAAGGTCTCTCCTGTGCTTGTCCTACCATTTTATTTCACAAGCACATAACTTGTTTTGAAGCTGGAGGGGAATTACGCTTTGAGGCTTACCCAGTCTGATTTAGGGGAGACTCACTTCACACCCTTACTTGCTCCTGGAGTGAGGTAAAGCTTTTGAGGTTATTAGGACAGAATTTTTAGCATTTTATGTGTGAGAAGGACATGAGATTTGGGGTGCCTTTGGTATTATACTGTGGTTTGAATGTTTGCCTTCTCTAAAAGGCAGTTTGAAATTTAATTGCCATTGTAACGATACTATGCAGTGGGATATTTAAGCGGTGATTAGGCCACCAAGATACTACCTTCATGGGTGAGGTTAATGCCTTCATAAAAGGGAGAATTTACTAAAACGAAAGAATATGGAGTGTGAACGCCAAAGTCGTCGGAGGAGGACAAGAGCCTGGAGCAACCGCAGCCTCCGCTACCACCCCACCACCCTCCCAGCCCCCAGGAGGAGCCCAGAGCCCAGCAGACAAAAGACCTCGGGGCCCGCCTCACAAAGATGACATTTCCCCTTTCCAGAAAGCCAGCAAGAAGCCTCGAAGAAGAGAAAAAACTGCAGTGGAAGATGAGGACAGTGCAGATGGGCTGGAGACAACAGAAACAAAGTATTGTGGAAACAGCAGAAATCAAAGAACAGTCCGCAGAAGAGGATGCTGGAGCAGAATGGATAACAGCAAACAACTAGTCTCAGCTCTCCAACAAACTGTGTCCGAGGATTCTGCAAACTCCATGGTCTCTGCTGGTGTAGAAGCCAAAATCAGCTCTTTTTATTATTTGTGGGGAAAAAAAGTTCCTTAGGACATGGAAACTTACAACAATTCAAAGTAACACCTGGGGGCTGGTGCCATGGTGCAGTAGGTTAACCTCAGTCTGCGGCGCCAGCATTCCATATGGATTCCATATGGGCACCAGTTCTAGTCCCAGATGCCCCTCTTCCAGTCCAGCTCTCTGCTATGGCCTGGGAAAGCAGTAGAAGACGGCCCAAGTCCCCAGGTCCCTGGGCCCCTGAACCCACGTGGGAGACCTGGAAGAAGCACCTGGCTCCTGGCTTCGGATCAGCACAGCTCCGGCCATCGCGGCCATTTGCAGAGTGAACCAGCGGAAGGAAGACCTGACTCTCCCTCTCATTGTCTGTAATTCTAACTCTCAGATAAAATAAATAAAAAATATCTTTCAAAAGCAAGAAAATAAAGTAACACCTGGATTTATCTTGCCATGGAAAAACCAACCTTCTAACAAGAAGGACATTGATGACAACAGCAATGGAGCCTGTGAGAAAATACCAAACTCAGCACCACGAAATCAAAAAGGACAGCGAAAAGAGCGATCTCTTCCACAGAATACAGAATCGTGTGTAAGTGTAAGCACCCGAACAGCTCCAGAAGACCCGGCTGGTAACTTATGGGCTGAACTCAGTCTGGTTGGCCTTCCAGACACCATTGATATCCAAGTCTCATTTGATCCTACAGGCACTTGTTGGGCTCGTGGTTCTTGTGTGGAGTGGTCACTGAGAGTATGCCAGATAGAGAAAGCATTAGTGAATGTGGACAAAGCTGTTGTCTCAGGGAGCACAGAAGGACGTGCATTTGCAAGCGTCTTGGGGCCACTATCAAATGCTGTGAAGAGGAATGCACCCAGATGTACCATTATCCATGTGCTACTATCCAGGAGCTGGCACCTCTCAGGATTTCAGTCTTTTCTTCCTTCTTTGTCCAGAACACATTGACCAAGCTCCTGAAACATGTAAGTTTTCTACAGACGTGTTTTTATGTTTTTATTATTGTTGGTGCTTAAGATAAATGTTTTAAATTTTAAAAAGGGGGGGGGGAGAGTTTAGGGGCCAGTGTTGTGATGCAATGGATTAAGCTGGTTGTGGTATAATGGGTTAAGCTGCCACCTGCAATGCTGGCATCCCATATGGGCACTGGTTCGAGTTCCAGATGCTCCATTTCTGAGTCAGCTCCCTGCTAATGCACTTGGGAAATCAATGGAGGATGCCCCATATTCTTTAATTCTGCACCCAGGTGGGAGATATGGATGACGCTCCTGGCTGCTGGCTTTGGCCTGGCCCAGTTCTGGTGGTTGCAGCCATATAGGGAGTGAACCAGCAAGCAGAAGATCTCTCTCTCTCTCTCTCTCTCTCTCTCTCTCTTCATCTCTCTCTCTCTAACTCTGTATTTCAAATAAATAAAATAAATTCTTTTAAAAAAAGATAAAAGAGATAAAAGGGAGAGTTTGCCACCCTCTTGCTCTTTTGTTTTCTTACCTTCTCACCTTCTGCCATGTAATGACATAGCAAGAAGTCCCTTGCCTGACACCTTGATATTGGACTTCCCAAACTCCAGAGCTGTGAACCAACAAATTTTAAAGATTTATACATTCGTTTGAAAGTCAGAGTTACACAGAGAGAGAAGGAGAGTCAGAGAGAAAGAAAGAGATCTTCCATCTGCTGATTCACTCCCCAATTGTCCACAACGGCTGGAGCTGTGCTGATCCAATGCCAGGAGCCAGGAGCCTCCTCTGTGTCTCCCACACAGGTGCAGGGGCCCAAGGACTTGAGCCATCTTCCACTGCCCTCCCATACCATAACAGAGAGCTGGATTGGAAGTGGAGCAGCTGGGACTCAAACCAGTACCCATATGGGATGCTGGCACTGCAGGCAGTGGCCTCACCTGCTACACCACAGAGCCAGCCCCAACAAAATTTTATTTGTTATAATTACCTAGTCTCACATAATCTAGAACAGCATCACAAAATGGACTAAGGCAGTCCATATGTGCAAGTTATTTGGACAATCTTATGGGTCAAGAATAAAAGCAACCAGTCAAATCAGTAAATATATCTGAGCCACTATTATACATGTATTAAATTATCATACTATTATAAATATGTACAAATATTATATGTAAATTAAAAATTAAAAATAAAAAGATTGACTTTTCACTTCATTAACTTTATTAATCATGTTTTTGAGTTGATCTTCTTTTCACTACTGTGAAAATAAGCACTAAAATACTTCTTAAGAAAATTCTATCTTTACTTATTTCATTCATTTCTATACAGGGCCAGCCATTAGGAATTTTTTCTTATAATTTTCTTCTTTAAGATAATACAGTGTCTTCTTTTACTTTGGAGTAAAACCCATGTTTTCTGGCATTTTACAAATCAGAATTTATGTATCTGCCTGTTGGTATATCTAAGCATTATGACTGGCACCTTGCCATCATGCGAACTACAATCTAGTAAACCTCACTGTGAAAATTACTGGTAATGTAGATGGTTAAAGAATTTTGATTTTCTGCTCCTGCTGTTGAAGAGAGGGAAAAAAATCAGTATCTCTACTTCTTAAGGTGTCCACTGCTCTTTGTTCACTTCAGATGTGTGGAAGGGAGGATTATAATGACCATAGGACCTGTTTGTACAAATTTAGGCTTGGGGCTGGTGCTGTGGCATAGCAGGTATAGCTGCCTCATGCATGCAATGCAGGTGTCCCAAATGGGCACTGGTTCATGTCCTAGCTGCTCCACTTCCAATCCAGTTCCCTGCTAACGTGCTTGGGAAAGCAGTGGAAGATGACCCAAGTTCTTGGGTCCCTGCACCCACATGAAAGAAGCTCCTGGCTTCAGCCTGGCCCTCCAATTGCTGCAATCACCTGGGGAGTGAACCAGAGGATGAAAGATCTCTCTCTCTTTCTCTGTGTCTCTCCCTCTCTCTAACTCTGACTTTCAAATAAATAAATAAATCTTCTTAAAAAATTTAGACTAACAAATCCTTCAATTTTTCACATTCTTAGTGCAGTCTTCTACTCAGGTAACTTAATGTTAATGTAGTGAGTAAAATGGACTGAAATCTAAAAATTTTGAGATTTGGTTTGCTGATGAAACCAAAATCTTAGTGACTTTGGGTAATTTACTAATTTCTTTAAAATTTCACCTGTAAAATAAATTGATGACATCTGCTTGCCTTTCAGGATTTCTGTAAAAATCAAAGAAGGAACATTATGTAATCTTAAGTGTTTTGAAAACCTGTGGAGCATTAAATAATTCAGAATGTAAATCCAGGCATAGGAATTGATCCATCGATTATAGATTATGGTAGAGATACACTTGGATGAAAGTTATCTTACATGCTGCCACTTGCCTCTAGTCTATCCAACTCCAGTCATTCTCACTTTTAGAGCTCTTCATTCTGCCTATATGTCTAGAGTTTTTATACTACGTTTCTTTGTTCCCCAGGAAGCAAAAGTGAAGAGCTCATTCACATTGAGCTGTGAGGACTTCTTAGTTACTCCACCTGGTGGTATTTGCTTGTAAATGAACTCTCAAAAAGCATTTTGAATAAAGCATATTCTCGTTCATAGCATGCTTCTTTATACAACCCCACCTTCGGATTGCATTTTAGGACTCATCCTTCATGAAATACCTGCAAATTGGATGTCTCTGTGTTATTTTGATAGATAGTACTTCTTCCTTTGAGATCATTTGTTTCAGCTCTTTAGCTAGTGAATCTTGTGAATCTAAATGTGGTGGTGGTTCATGTCATGTGGAGAACTCTGATTAAATTATTTCTAAGCTTGCTGTTGGATAATTTGCATATTTCTACTGAACTATAAACTTTTTTGCATTTTCAATACTTGTAGTATTTAGTTTTCTAAATTTTTTTCAATTTCTGATTTTAATTTGATGTCAAAATACCAAGTTATGCCATATATATATATATATATATATGATCTACATTATTGCTATTGATTACTCTGTTTTAGTTTGATAGGGATTCTATAACAAAGTATCATAAATTGAGTGGCAGAAATTTATTATTGTAGAATACTGGAGATTTGAAGTCCAAAAAAAAAAAAAGTATAGGTATGATTGGTTCCCTCTGAGAGTTGTGAAGGAAGAATCTGTTATATGTCTCTCTCTCTCTGTGGCTTATAGACGGCCATCAACCCCTTTGTTTCTTCACATTATCTTACCCCTACAACTGTGTCCAATTTAGGACACCAGTCATATTGTATAGGAGCCCACTCCTTTTTTAAAAAATTATTATTATTCCTTTTTACCCTAAATCTTTGTGGTTTCATCATAACTAATCACATCTGCAACAATCCTACTTCCAAAAAAGGGCGCTTTGGTAGGTACTAGGGGTTAGAATTTCAACCTGCTATGGATATGTCTTTTCATTTATAACTTTCAGGTGAAACAGGAGTTAACATCACTGTTACAAGAGTTAGCTTCTAGACTTTTAACACCAAATTGATATCAGATTATTAATAGTATTGTAATAGATTTTAAAATTTAATTTGCATATTAACTTGAGTATGTTCAACTTAGTCCCTCATGGCTTAGGAACATCTAGATATTTATATTTTTATCACATTAACAACTTTAATTTTGGACAAACCGACACTATTTAGCAACTCATATTCATGTGTACTCCAGTGGAAGTCATGTCAAAGATTCAAAGAAATTAACTAACTAGTAGTAAAATCTGATACATATATCCAGACCATAATCACTAGTTGTACTGTGTTGAGTACATATTGAGCTCACTGCCATTTGCCCTCCCAAGAGTTTTTTCTCTGACATTTAAATAAAAGATATGGATTCACTCTTCATTAAGCCTTCAGTAGAATAAAAAGTTCTATTCTAAGCACTATGAGAGATAAATTTCAATAAATATTCTTAAATAAAATGTTGAAACTTATTCCCTCTTAAAAAAGTTAAAAATAGGGACTGGCATTTGGCATAGTGGTCAAGATGCCATGTGGTACACTTGCATCCCATATTGAAGTGACTGAGTTTGAATTCCAGCTCCTCCAATTCCAAACCAGCTTACTGCTAATGTACATTCTGGTAGGCAGCAGGGGATGGCTCAAATAGTTGGTTCTCTGCCACTCAAGTAGAAGACATGCATTGAGTCCTGGCTCCTTGCTTTGGTTTGGCCCAGTCCCAGCTGTTTCAGGCATTTGGGGAGTGAACCAGTGGATGAGATATCTTTCATTTTCTGTCTCTCTACTTTTAAAATAAATAAAATTAAATTAAATACATTTAATTTTTGGTATTTACTTGAAAGTCAGAGTTACAGAGATAAAAAGAGAGCGAGCGAGAGAGAGATTTTTTTTAAGATTTATGCATTTATTTGAGAGGCAGAGTTACGGACAGAGAGGGAGAGGTCTTCCATCCACTGATTTACTCCCCAAATGACCACGAAAACTGGAGCTGAGCTGACCTGAGGTCAGGAGCCAGGATTTTCCTCTGGATCTCCCACATGGATGCAGGGGCCCAAGCACGTGGGCCATCTTCCACTGCTTTCCCAGACCTTAAGCAGGGAGCTGGATCAAAAAAGGAGCAGCCAGGACACAAACTGGCACCCATATGGGATTCTGGTGCTACAAGTGAATGCTTAACCTACTATGCCACAGTGCCAGCCAAGGATATCTTCTATCTGGTGATTCATTCCCCAGATAGCCACAATGGCCAGGGCTGACAGGGCAGAAGCCATGAGTCTGGGCATTCCATCCGAGTCTCCTACGTGGATGGCAGGGGCCCAAGCACTTGGGACATCTTTTGCTGCTTTCCCAGGTGCATTAGCAGAGAGTTGGAACATATGTGCAACACCCAGGATTCAAACTGGCACTCCTATGGGATGTCAGCATCATAAGCAGCAGCTTAACCCACTGCTTCACAATACATACATTTAAAAAAAATAAAATAGCTACTTTAGTGAAAAGAATGAGACCAATTGGATGAAATAAGAAAAATCAGGAGTAGGCATTTGGCATAATGGTTAGGATGCTGCCTGAGAAGCTCCATTCAATTTCAGAGTGCCTTGGTTCAAGTCATGGCTGATCCCAATTCCAACTTTTTGCTAATGTGCACCCTAGGAGGCAGAAGGTGATGGCTCAATTGCTTGGGCCCCTGCTACCCGTGTGGGAGACCCAGATTGAGTTCCCTTCTGCACCTGGGAATATTCATTCATTCATTCTCTCTTTCTCTTCCCCCCCACCCTCCCTCCCTCTCTCTCTTTCCCTCTTGCAAATGAATCAAACAAATAAATAAATAATTTTTAAAAACAGGAAAATCAAAGGATCTCATATATGTGTTACAGAAAACAGCTTTGAAATGTACCTGGAAGGAATTTCCATTAATAATGCTATTTCACTTTACTCAAAGTGATCTGAAACTTTTTAGTTACCTATTGTTTATCTAATGCTGCCATCTACTGAACGTAGGAAATTCAGAACAGTTTTTTCCAGGCATTGCAGTGTTTGTTAAATAGGATTTCTTGGAAAAATGTGTCTTCAAAAGGTTTTGTATGTATTTTATCTTGAAGATTAAGGTAAAGTAAGAATTCTAAATCCAAAAGATAGAAAACATAACTGATTTCAGTTTTGGAAAAATAACTTTCAACATGATGCTATGTTTAGGTTTACTTGTTTTACTTCTACTGAATTCAATTTCAGTCAACACCGTCTTCTTTTTCTAATAAGCTATAGCTTCTTATTCATAAAGGGATGCTGATTTTATTGCCATAATAAATATGAAATTGCATTTTTCAGACTAGCTTGCTGTTTGAGCTTAGGAAGTGATGGTATTTGGTTCATCAGATGCACTTACTTGAGAAGACAAAAGTAGTTTGTGTCTCAGCAGCAACCTTAGCATAGATACAAGCATCAAGTTACCTGCTTCCCGGTTATGAGAGACAAGCGGGGTCTGTGGCTTTCATTGTCTAGTTGTGTATTACGGCAGGCATGTACTATTTTAAGAGCTTACAAAATTTGCAGTGGCTTCATGCCTGTGAAGACTTCCCGTTGCAGTGGTGCCAGGATCAGGGCAGCTTCCTGATTGTGGCACTGTCACCGTGGGTCTGGAGCGCTGAGCTACAGTGACAGCTTTCACATTTGGCAGGCATCTTCCTGACTCTAGTCACCCGCTATTTTTCTGGTCACTGTAACCAGGAAAATCTTAATGTCCCTTGAAAATGATATACTTATTTATGTCTTTACACGTTTGCTTGGCTTTCTGGAGCCCAAATTCTCTTCCAGTCACTTCCCTTTTTCTCTGTTCCTCATCACAGCTAAGTTTTTTTTTTTCTTTTTAAATACACACACACATTTACTATACTACTTCACCTCCCATATACACATTTTAATTTAATTTCTCTTCTCTGAATGCTACATCAGCACGTATTTTCCTGAGATCATTAATGATCTTTGTGTTGCCAAATCGAATGGATATATTCCAGAAAATATCAGGAAAACATGATCAAAAGATGAAGCAAAGGGGAAGCCTGGAAAATTCGTTGTTAATACTTAAAAGAAAATGTTAGGTAAGACTACAGAATGCATTTTAGTCAGAAGAAAACGCCCTCTAAAAAGCTTAACAGGGGCCTGCGCCATGGCACCATATGCAAGTCCTCTGCCTGTGGTGCGAATATCCCATATAGGTACCAGTTTGTGTCCCGGCTGCTCTGTTTCTAATCCAGCTCTCTGCTATGGCCTGGGAAAGCAGTAGGAAGAAGATGGCCCGAGTCCTTGGGCCCTTGCGCCCACGTGGGAGACCTGGCTCCTGGCTTCGGATCTGCTCAGCTCCGGCTGTTGTGGTCATTTGGGAAGTGAACCAGTGGATGGAAGACCTTTCTGTCTCTCCCTCTCTGTGTCTGTAATTCTGCCATTGAATGAGTAAATAAAATATTTTTTTTATACAAAGAGTTTTACAGGGCACTCTTTAGATTCTCTGTAATAGGGTTTAGGATAGGCTCAATGGTGTGTCCTTCAGTCATAGAAGCCCAAAGTACATAAAGGTTTTTCTTGAAAAAATGTATTGGTATGGCTTTAATCTAAAGGAGTGAACCCCAATAAGATTTATGGTGACTCACAAAATTTGTAAAAGCAGTATAGTCGCAGAAACACTGCCAATTTTAACTTAAATGGGCAGAAAGTAGAAAAAAAGCTTTTGGACCTTAAATTCCACTGGTGAGAAGTACACTGAGAAAACTACTGAGCTGCAAACATACAATATCGTTCATGGAGAAAGAAGGGTGATTCAGACAGTAGACCCAAAGGGCCGATGTTGTGGCATAACAGATAAAGCTGCTTCCTGTAATGCCTGCATCCCATATTGGCACAGGTTCGAGTCCCCGCTGCTCCATTTCCAAACCACCTCCCTGCTAATGTGCCTGAGAAAGCAGTAAAAGATGACCTGGCTGCTTGAGCCCCTGCACTCACATTGAAGACCTGGAAGAAACTCCTGGTTTTGGTCTGGCCTAGCCTTATCCACTGCAGTCATTTGGGGAGCAAACCAGTGGATGGAGGATCGCTCTTTGTCTGTTTCTCTGTCTCTCCCTCCCTCTGTAATTTTGCCTTTCAAATAAATAAATCTTTTTAAAAAGTAGAGCCAGGAGCCCAAAGAAGCACAGATAATTATTACTGAGCAGGAGTAGGACCAAGTCCTAATCAATCAGCTTCAATCATGTGTCTGGCTGGATTTCAGAATTGCCATGGATATTGTGCCTCCAATTTTTGTCTTTAAGAACAGGAATGTCTTTAAGAACACCTATATTATATATCTGCCCCATCATAATATGGTGGATAAATAACATCTTTTTCTTTCCCATGTCTTCAAATGGAGAGGAAATATACTTGAGGTTTAGTACTTAAGGAACTATACCTAAAAATCCTCATCTCCAATAAAACATCATTTGGATAGTAGTATTCTGGACTAGAAGCTTATTCCCTTATGAGATTTTTAAATGCCTTTAGAGGTGGTGAGTATATTTCATATGTAGGAAACAATATTTTTTTAAGAAGGAGGTAGACTCTAGTAGTCCTAAAATATGTCAAAAATATGTTAATAGTCCTTTCTTCAGGCGGTACACTCCTATTCCCCTCCCTTGCATATGCTCTAGACTTGGTAACTCCCTTCTAAAGAATAAGGAGAGAGGTAGGGTGGGAAGGCTCACTATTCCTAAATTTGTATATATCAAAGGCATGAAGTCTGTATTCCTTAAATAGAAATATAAAATAATAAAAATAAAGTAAATTCTTTTAAAAAAGTGATAGTATGTGGCTTCAGACAACAGGGATTACAGTTTCACTCAAGTTATTTGCTCCGAGGCTAGTTAGCTTCCATGTTTGAAGAGGAAATTCACTTTGAGAGGAGCTGAGGACTCCTGCCAACAATGCCCAAAGAACTGAGGCTTCCTGGTGACAGGCGATGTGAGTGAGTAAGCAGTCTGGTAGTAGATTCTCCAGCTTGTCAAGCCTTCAGATGATTACAGCCTAATGCACAGTTGACTGTGATCTGAGCCAGAAAGATCCAGCTAAGCTACTCCCAGATACTTGACCTTCAGCAACTGTGTGATATAATTTTGGATAATTTTCTATACAACAATACATCATTATAACACAAATTTTGTTTTAAACATAAGTAATCAACCTTGCTCTCTTGAAATGCTGTATTGATTTTTATGATTCACATTCATAATTTTCTCCTCCCCTCTGGCTACTTCTTCTCAGTTGAATTTATCAGTTATTCTGACCTCCAAATGTTTGTATTTGAATTCATCTGGGCTGTTTTGGTTCTTCATCAATGTTATGTTGACACTCACATCCTAGGTGATATCCCCTAGACTCAACACTTTAGATACAATTTATATAAACATTACTCCTATATTTGTAGCTCCAGCTAAAACCTCTTTCTTGACATTCAGAGCATATGTCTCCTTGACATTTCCATTCACATGTCTTACACAATGGAGCTGTTTCAGCAACAAGTGCTCTGATTCCCCAAATCTGTTTTTCCTTCTTTTTTGCTATCTCAGGAAATGGGACCTCTATTTATACAGTTGCCCAAACCATAAACGGTGTCATCTTTGACACTATTCTCATTTTCTACCCTCATTTTATCACCAAGTTGTAGTGATTCTATCTTCAAAATATTATCTTGAAGATATTTACTTGCCACAATATCTATTATCACTGTCGTCCAGGCTACTATGATCTCTTGTCCCAATCTAACAAGAGTCGTACTGCTAGTTTCTTCCACTATATGATGGTTTCTACACATACAATACACATAAAATAATGATGACATTATTTTATTTGTAACCATAACCAAAATATCATGATCACACATAATAAACTTTAATGTCTTCACATATCTACATATCCAACCTGTTTTCAAATAGTAATTTCATGAAATCACTATTTGGTTAATATATGAAATTCTTTGATTATTTAGTACTTTTTGTAGCTTGTGCACATCTTTATCCAAATAAGTCCTACGCACTGTGCTTAATTATATACCTTATAGAATTATTTTAATACATAGATTTTCTCCTGTGTCTATGGGTTTCTATTTATTCTTGCAATGTAGTTTCTGAAGTAACTAGAAAGTTTTTTATTGTGGCATGTTTAACACTCTGGATTTTCTGAGTTCATTTCTGTGGTTTCAGCTGACATCATTCTTGAGATTTTAGTAATTAGGTCTAGAGGTTTGATTGCTTTTAGTTTTGTCTTTTGGGTAAGAATACTTCATAGTATCCAGGAGACATACATCTGACACACTGTATATTATAGTGTGTGTGTGTGTGTGTGTGTATTACTAACCACTGTTTTTCATTGCTTAATCCATTAACTCATTAAGTGAACAATGTTTCTTCATCTATTAGCTTGAATACTTATATAAAGAGACACTGCTCTTTGTTTACAATTTATTTACTTGAAGTACAGTTCATTTAAGTAAGACATTAAATGCTTGAATTTATTCTTTCTGTTCAATTTTTTAACTTGTGTTTTTAAAAATGAGTTTATTCTTTAGTATACTCTATATGTTAGCCATGATGCATTTTGTTTTTGCTATCATTATGAACAAATGGATTTAAATTAAAATGATGATTTCTACTCTACTACAGTTTTTAATCTTATTAGTGCTCAAGCTGTTTCATCTTCGACAAATGGAATTTGCTTTGTGTTGGCTCTTGATTTCTTTTAACTCATCATTAAGTCTTGAATAATATTCTTCTTTCTGATATGATGAGATATTCCAGGCTCTTTTATACTTTAATTTCCTGCCCCACACTTGGAACCAGCCTTTACTCAAAGGAACCCAGATTTCTTTGTGGGAGTTATATAGACCATAATGTGGGTGCAAGTGATTATCAGTTCAAACATTCCCTCTACATCCTATTATACTTTGCATTAATAACATTGTTAAATTGATTATAAATTGGGTGATCATATAAATTATTCCATAAATCAGGATCCCTTGGGCATGTGTTATTAGTAACTCCGGTGGTACAATGGGCACAAATCAGGAGTTACTGAATAAGTTCATGTACATCTACCTACTCATAGGCCCAGACATAATTAGATGCCAGTTTTCCTATATAATTTTATCTGATACCATCATTTCTCTAGACCACCAAGGACCAGTCACATTGACTTTCTTTCAATCCTCAATCATGCTAAGCTCTTTTCTTGTTTTGAAACTTTAGCACATACTGTTCCTTCTGACTGCAATATTCTTTCCTTTACCCTTCACTTAGTTAAGTCATATTCATTCTTAGGAACAAATTTATATGATACTTCTTCAGAAGAGAGGCATTTCCTGTCATTTTTAATCTAAATTAGCCTTCCAATATTCCTTCTCACAGCTCTTTTGTCTTCTCTTTGTTAGCATTTAACACTGTTTGTCAGCCATTAGATATTTACTTTAGGGATTGTTTAATATTTATTGACTCCACTGAAGAAGACAAGGATTTTGTTGGTTTTTTTCACTACTGTTTACTTAGTATCTGTCTCATTGTCTGGAAGTTAATAGGCACTCAGTACATATTTCTTTAATTAATGAATATTGCTTCTACTGCTTACAGTGTTCTTTTTTCATCAATTCTCATGAGAATAGACTCAGTGTAGTTCACAGATACAACTCTAAGAATATTATATTTCCCTTCTCCTTCTCTTCCCTCCCTCCTTCTCTTTCTTCTCTTTTTTAATTTTTGAGATAACAGTTTTAATTTATATTATATTGTCAAAGGTTTAATGCTCCACAAAATAAAGAGTTCAACAAGTAACAAGTAAAAAGACCAAGTTTAGCAGACATATGGGCAAGGGTTGTAAACAAAAATCAAATGAGAAGATGTCTATTTCCCTCATATACAATAAATTTAAATAATCACATATTAGTAAAACTATAGTACCATATTTATATATAGTCAGTACCACAAATAAGAAAACATGTGTTATATATTTCTTTTTGGAACTGGCTTGTATTGCTTACCATAATGATCTTCAGTTGCATTCATTTTGTTGCAAATATCAGAATCCCATTCATTTTTATGACTGAATAATATTTCGTTATGTGTATGTGCTATATTTTTTAATCTAGTCATCAGTTGATGGATATCTAGGTTGGTTCCATATTTTAGCTATGGTTAATTGAACTGCAATAAACATGGGAATGCTGGGAACTCTTTCATGTGCTCCTTTCATTTCCTTTAGATATAGTCCCAGGAGCAGGACAGCTGGGTCATATGGCAGATCTATTAGTTTTTTGAGGAATCTCAATACTTTCTACTATAATTTTTGTACCAGTTTGCATTCCCACCAACAGTGTATTAGGGTAATCCTGTTAGGCTAACACTGATGGAAATTCAAATAAAAACCACAATGAGGTATCTCCTTACCCCAGTAAGAATGGCTATCATCCAAAAAATCAAAAAATAACAAATGCTCATGAGGATGTGGAGAAAAAGGTACCTTAACATTGTTCTTACCCCATCTCTCTGCTGAACTAAATCCAAGTTATTATTAAAGGTTCCATTCAAATTGTGTTTTTTTCTTCAAATATTAATGAATGATTCTCTCCTCAATTACTACTTGTACTTTTCTTCAGTTAATATCATTGCAGCAGACAATAATATTATATTAATCAAGTACAGATAACTGTTTTCCCAAAATTCTGCTTCAGCTTCTTCCTGTAAACATTGCCCATCCTCCTGCCCTTGCAGTGAGATGGGCTATATGGTTGAATTGCAGTCAATAGGATGTGAGCAAAAGTGACCAAAACAACTTCCAAATCATGACTTTTTTTAAACAAAGATTTATTTTATTTATTTGGATTTCAGAGTTCACAGGGAGAGAGAGAGAGAAATCTTCCATTCTCTGGTTCACTCCCCAAATGGCTGCACTTGCTGGGGCTGGGCCAGGCTGAAGCCAGGAGCCAGGAGCTTCTTCCAGGTCTCCTACATGGGTGGAGGGGCCCAAGCACTTGGGCCATCCTCTGTTGCTTTCCCAGACAATTAGCTGAGAGCTGGATTGGAAGTGGAGTAGCTTAGACTCAAACTAGTGCCCATATGGGATGCTGACATTACAGGCAGCGGTTTAACCCCTTACACCACAATGCCAACCCCCAAATCAAGGCATTTAAGAAGCAGAAGTGTCACTTCTGCATATTTTCTCTTCTTCTAGAATGTGACAATAACATTCTAAACAATGGTAGAATAAAAGCTATAATGACTCTATGTATTTGATGAGCAAGTTGCCTGCCAACAATGCCTGACCTGAAAGATGTTTGAACAATCACACTTCCAACAACTATACTAATAGAATCTTGCATCATCTTTATTATTATTTAAACACTTTTCATGTGTTTATGTTTGATTTTTCTAGTTGGATTGTTATTGCTTTAAGCTGATAAGATTTTCCTTGTCATTATTCTCTAAACAATGCCATATAACAACAGTTCACATAGTATTTATATTGAATTAAGTAATCTAGAGATGATTTAAACTATTCATTTTGTATAATGAGCATCTGTGGATACTAAGGGAGGAGTCTACCTTAGGCTCCGTTTCCTAGAAACCCACCGTATTTCTGCCTTCCTACATAATGCTCCTGATTTTGCTTTAATGCACTTCCATCTATGAAGATGGAGGACAAACTGGAAAAATATTTAGACATGATGAAGAAAGCATAACTTCAGTAGCAATTTTGTTTAACAGACAACCTCTTAAGAACATTGGTCTCCTGATATTTGCTGTTTTCATAGTACCAGACATACATGTGAATTCAAAGTCCTTCCAGACAAAAGGGAAAAACAACAAACTGTTTAAGTGAATATTTCATTACAGTTTAAGAAGAAATGATTTTTGGAGTACTGCTAGATCAAGGATACATTTATATGCTTCTTGTTCATTAACTTGAGATGTGTTTTTTTGTTCCTGTGTGAATATTTTCATTTCTCAACTTTTTTTAAGAATTACATCAATGTCTTCATTTAGTAAACCTTTATTTTCCCTCTCCAAAATGCAGCACAATCATGCTTTCTTTTTAATCCTTTAAATCTTAGCCTTTAACATACAATATTAAAACTTCTTTCAGAGTCATTTTGGTTAGATTTTTAATATTTTTGTATTAAAAATGACACACAAGTTATCTTTCTAACCAGAGGCAATTTAATAACCATGTCACTGTTTTTACCTAATGTTTTTCATTGACTCAACCTCGAATATGATTCAAATAAGAAAAAAAGCCATATTATTCTACTCCCATGCATTTAAGAGGACCCACAGCATAAATCATCCTCATCCATTCATTTATTCATTCACCAAGTATTTATTGAATGATTACCATGTATCAGGCATACTTTCTGTGCTAAAGATATAGATGCAAACAAAACAAAGATACTCTCAAGGGCAGACTGACAAAAATAGACAAATATAGATCATTTTTGTTTAATTCAATATAATATTTTATTTCTCCAAGGCTTTCTTCTTTGATCCATGTGTTATTTAGAAGTTTGTTACTCAATATTCATGAATTCTAGGATTTTCCAGTTGCATTTCTGTTACTGATTTCTAATTTAATTTCACTGTGTTCTAAGAGTAAACATGATATAATTTCTCTTCTTTTAAATTTGTTTCAGTATGTTTTATGTCCCAATAAGTATCCGGGACATAAATGTTCCAAGTTAGCTTGAGAGGACTGTGTGATATGCTAATAAAGTAATCTACAAATGTCCATTATATCCAATTAATTGATAATGTTGTTGGGTTCAACTATGTCTTTACTGATTTTCTGCCTGCTTGATCTGTTCCCTTCTGATATAGGGGTATTAAGAATCTCCAATCACAGAACTGTATTTACTCATTTCTCTTTGAAATGTGATCAGCTTTTGACTCACGCACTTTTATGCTTTGTTGTTGGGCACATAAAAATTAAAAGTTATTATTTCTTCTTGGACTATTGACTCTTTTGTCAAGGAGGGAGGATCCTATCCACTAGTTCACTCCCCAAATGCCTGCAACAGCCAGGGCTGGATGAGATCAAAGCCAGGAACTCAGATTTCAATCCAGGTCTTCCACATAGGTGGCAGGGACACGACTACAAAAGCTATCATTGGTTGCCTCCTAGGGTATGTATTAGCAGAAAGCTGGAATCCAGAACCAAAGCCAGGACTGGAACCCAGCTAATCTGATATGAGATATGGGTATTTCAAGTAGCATCTAAACTGCTGCAACAAACACTTGCCTCTGGGTCTTGTGTGTGGATCTTTTCTGACAATCTTTGTCTTTTCATTTTTATATTCAGAACATTGGTGTTAGAGTAAGTATAGCTGGAATAATATTTATCATATTTATTGCTATTTTTTATTCATTAGCTTTATTTGTTGTTTCTATTTTTGTCTTTCTCTAATTTTCTGCTTGTATTTTAAGTTGAACATTTTATATAATTCCATTTCCTCTCCTCTTTTAGCATATCAATCACACTTTTTAGTGGTTACCCTGGTGTTTGCAACAAACATTCACTACTGTTTCAAGTCCACTGTCAACTAACACTGTATCATTTCACAGATAGTTTAAGTACCATATATGTTCAAATATTCTTAATTCCCTTCTCCCATTCCTTGTATTATTGATCTGATTCATTGCAGTTATGTACAAACACACATGCCAAAATATTCATACAAAATCAAATACATTGCTACTATTATTAGTTTGAATAGACAAGTTAATTAAACATGAGGAAAAATAAATTATTTAATTTTCTCTTACTCATTCTTCAATTCTTTGGGTATTTATAAGTTTCTAATCTGTACAGTTTTCCTGAAGAATCTTTCATTTGAAAGTTTATTTGAGAGGCAGAGAGGCAGAGATAAACACACACACATACACTCTGGGTATCTTAACTGCTAGACTAAATGCCCACTCCCTGAAGAACTTTTAACAGTTCATGCAAAGCAATTTTAAATGCCAGTAAGTTGCCTCAGTTTTGGTTTGAGCAAGAAATTATTTATCTTTTGCTTTTACAGGATAATTTCGCAGGGTACAGATTTTTAGTTTCATGGAAGTTTTCTCTCAATGCTTAAATATTTTGGTCTACTTTTTCTCTTGCATCATTTCTAAAGATTATTTAGTACCAGCGCTGCAGCAGCTCAATAGGCTAATCCTCCGCCTGCAGCGCCTGCACCCTAGGTTCTAGTCCCGGTCGGGGCACTGGATTCTGTCCCAGTTGCTCCTCTTCCAGTCCAGCTCTCTGCTGTGGCCTGAGAGTGCAGAGGAGGATGGCCTAAGTCCTTGGGCCCTGCACCCGCATGGGAGACCAAGAGAAGCACCTGGCTCCTGGCTTTGGATCAGCGCAGTGCGCTGGCCACAGCGCACCGGCCACAGCAGCCATTGGAGGGTGAACCAACAGAAAAAGGAAGAACTTTCTGTCTCTCTCTCTCTCACTGTCCACTCTGCCTGTCAAAAAAAAAAAAAGATTATTTAGATCTCATTCTTATCTTTGTTTCCCTGTGGATAAAATATTTTTATCTTCTGGCTTTTTTCAGGATTTTTTTTCTTTATTTTTGACTTGTGCAGTTTGAGTATATGCCTAAGCGTAGTTTTTTGAAATTTATCCTACTTGGTATCCCTTGACCTTCTTAAATAAGTGAATTGGCTTCTAAAATTAATTCATGAGAAATTATTCATAATTATTTCTTCAAATAATGCTTCTATTCCTGTCTCTTTTTCTCCCTCTTACATTATCTTTACGCATGTGCTTACAACATTTGTGGGTTGCCTACAGTTATTAGATATTCTATTTTCTTTTTTTCAATATTATATTCTTGCTTTTCAGTTTTGGAAATTTCTATTGTCATATCCTCAATCTCAGAGATCCTTTCTTCAGCCATGTCTAATGAAACTCTCAAAAGTGTTACCTATTTTTGTTACGTTTTTAATCTCTATCACTTCTTGATTTCTTTCTTAGAATTGGAAATTCTTTGCTTCTACTATTCACCTAGTCTTGCATTTTCTTCATCTTTTCCATTATAACACTTAGCATATTAATCATAGTTTTAAAAAATCCTGATGTTTTTGCCATATGTGATTCATTCTGATGTTTGGTAAGACACTTCGAAGTGTTGTTCGTCTGTTGGGATGAGTGTAACTTTCTGTTGAAAGCTAGAAATGAGGTACCGAGTAAAAGGAACTGCAGGAGAAAGGACTTTGATGACCCAGTGGCAAGATGCGCAGGGAAGGATAAGCGTCCCTTGAGTGCTGTGATTAGGTCTCAGCCTTTTGGTAAGCCTTTTGTTCTTGGGCAACAAAGTTTGCCAGTGCTTTTCAATCCTTCAGGGCAGCTAAAGGAGGCTGGAGTTAGGTTACCCCTCTCCCTGCGGAAGAATAGAGTGGGCTGTGGTTGGGTATTTCCCTTCCTCCAAATAGATTAGGCCTTGATTATCTCACCAAGATAGATTGGGAAAAAAACAATTCTCTGGATGGAAGGTTTTATTAAGAAAGATATAATTTCCTGTTTTTTTTTTAACAGGCAGAGTGGACAGTGAGAGAGAGAGACAGAGAGAAAGGTCTTCCTTTTACCGTTGGTTCACCCTCAATGGCCGCTGTTGCCAGTGCGCTGCGGCCAGCACACCGCGCTGATCCGAAGGCAGGAGCCAGGTGCTTCTCTTGGTCTCCCATGAGGGTGCAGGGCCCAAGCACTTGGGTCATCCTCCACTGCACTCCCAGGCCACAGCAGAGAGCTGGACTGGAAGAGGGGCAACCGGGACGGAATCCAGTGCCCCGACCGGGACTAGAACCTAGGGTGCAGGCGCTGCAAGCGGAGGATTAGCCTATTGAGCCGTGGCACCAGCCTAATTTTCTGTATTGTTTTAAATGATTCCTTTTTCCTTCTCCCTGTTGGAAACATGAAGGATTTTTTTTCCTGATATTCACCATGAGGATGTGGTAGAACTCTTGGAGGTAAAACCAACAAAATGGGGGCCAGCATTGTGGTGTGATGGGTTAAGCTGCCACTTATGATGCCAGCATCCCATATAAATACTGTTTTAAATTCTGGCTGCTCCACTTCCAATCCTGCTTCCTGAAAATATACCTGAAGAAGTAGCAGCAGATGACTCAAGTGCCTGCCCCTCATGTGGGAGACCAGACAGAATTCCAGGCTCCTGGTTTTGGCCTGGCTCAGCCCAGGCCATTAAGGCCATTTAGGGAGTGAAGCAACAGACAGAAGCTCTCTCTGTGTCTCTCCCTCTATATTTATAACATTATATATTAGTCTTTAAAAGCTACAGTAGCAAAATCATGGGAATCTCCCAATAACAGGTCCTCTTGGAATTTTCAACTCAAAGACTTATCCAGACTCATGTCCCTTATCAGACTCATGTCCCTGGAAATTCATCAATTACAGTTCAGATTTTATATCTGGGCACTAATTACCCAGGATGTTTCCACTGGTGGGTTTCTGCTCTAGCAAATTGGGATACTTTTTATTTGCCTGCCTGTCTTTCCAGTTTTTGGTGCAGTGGTTTTTCTCTGTACCCACAGTTCTCTATAAAAAACATTGCTGATTTTTCAGTTTACCCAGCTTTTCACTTGCTCTTAGGCTACAGTAGGAACTTCTGAAGTTCTTACATGCCTGGACAGAAATCCAGGCAATTTGAAGCCTATTAAATTGAAGTTTTGAAGTATAAAGCTATTACAAGCAGTGTAGAGTCTTACCTTTTCCTCCAATTTTTAGGTCATATAATAGCGCGCAAAATCCATGTTGATTAAATTAAAGCATATACCTCAGTAAGCTGTCCATAAACCATAATGCTCATTATAAAGAGCAAATCTCATCTCTAGGTTCACAGGCACCCTGAATGTACTTTGCTTGTAAATATCTCATAAAGCTTTTGATATGATCTTGGTTTACTAATAAATTCTTCCATTGACATTTAGGACTCAAAACTAGCAGCTAACATTAACTGAAATCAAAATTAAACCTATTTTCCAAGTTTTGGTAACAATATATACACTGGTGGTGCTGATGATCACTCTAAATTTGAAACAGCCATTAAAATAATATTAAAGCTTCAAGTTTCCTGTAGCATTGCAGTTTGTGATTATTATTGATATAAATCCCAAAAGATTGCATTACCAATCTGTAGATAAAAATGTAACCATGGTGTGAAATTGTAGTCTGGGACATTTTTTTGCCCATAATGGCCTGTGTCATGAAGAAATTGTTTAGAACATTAGATATGCATTGGCAAATCAAGAGCAAAGTAGACTTCAGATTATTCAAATGTTATAAATTGATATGAGCAGTAGCATAATGAGATATTCCAATTTTATTTTTGCTTTTATTTGTCTCTCAGCAGGCTTCAATTTATAGAGATTCTGGCTATTTGGAATTAATGTTAGAACATCCTCATAGGTGTTTATATTTCAGTTTTTTTTAAAATGTTTTATTTACTTATTTAAGAGGTAGAGTTACAGACAGTGAGAGGGATAGAAAGTTCTTCCATCTGCTGGTTTACTCCCTAAATAGCTGCAATGGCCATAGCTGAGCTGATCCGAAGCCAGGAGCTAGGATCCTCCTCTGGGTCTCCCACATAGCTGCAGGGGCCCAAGGACTTGTGCCATCTTCTACTGCTTTCCCAGGCCATAGCAGAGAGCTGGATTGGAAGAGGAGCAGTAGGGACTAGAACTGGTGCCCATATAGGATGCCATTGCCACCGGCAGAGGATTAACCTATTGTACCACAGCGCTGGACCCAATATTTTAGTTTTCAATCACAATCTCTTAGCTCTTTGAGACAGTAAAAATAAGAATGGAAGGAAATAATTAAAGTTGAAATTAACCAAACTGGAACAATAATACATGGGTCAATATCATTGTAACCCTGTAAAACTTCATAATCTCAACTTTTGAAAACTACTTAAAAATAACTAGCTTTGTTCTCAACCACTGCATCTATTTAAATATCAAAACACATTTATGTCATAGAATATGAAGATCATGAACATACATACATATGGCTTTGTTAGGACAATTGACTAATGATGAAAGTTAAAGTGCACCTTAAATAAGAAAGAACTAAAGACTGAAAGATGAATTCACACACGCACATGGAGAAAGAATTTTTGCTATAGAAAGAAACAAGTAATACTGAGGAGTGGTGTTGTGCTACAGCAGGTGAAATTGCTGCTCGAGACACCTGCATCTCATATTGGAGAGCCTGGGATCAAGTCCTGCCTCCAATTCTGATTTAGCTTCCTGCCAATGCACTTGGGAAGCAGTAAAAGATGGTCCATGAACTTGATTTCCTGCCACCCCAGTGGGAGACTCAGATAGAATTCCTGACTCCTGGATTTGGCCTGGCCCAGATATGGCTACTATGGGTATTTGGAGAGTGAACCAGCAGGTAGAGAGATTCTTCCTTCTCTCTCTCTCTCTCTCTCTATCTATCTATCTCTCTCTCTCAAATAAATAAACTTAAAAAGAAAAAAATAATATACTATTTAAATATAAAGCCACTTTTACACATATAGCATAGACAATGTCTATATGACTATTTTTCTGACCAAAGGAAACTGTAGTCTTAGGTGTTTCATACATCAAAAAAATGGGAAATTTCTGACAACTACTTTGGTTTTGAGAAGAGAGGTATAATTGAGAGTTTTAATGATGAGCTAACCTGTTTAAGAAAATATGTCTAGCAATGTCACTCAAGAGTATAGCTGAAGGAAATGAAATCAGCAGTCTAAGATGTGTCTACATTCCTATTTTCATTTCAGCTTTATTCACGATTGCCAAGATATGTAAACAATCTAAATGTCCATTGATAGAGTAATGGATAAGAAAATTATATATATATATAATTATATATATATATTTTTTTTTTGACAGGCAGAGTGGACAATGAGAGAGAGAGAGACAGAGAGAAAGGTCTTCCTTTGCTGTTGGTTCACCCTCCAATGGCTGCCGTGGTCGGCCCGCTGCGGCCGGCACACCGTGCTCATCTGATGGCAGGAGCCAGGTGCCAAGTGCTTTTTCCTGGTCTCCCATGGGGTGCAGGGCCCAAGCACTTGGGCCATTCTCCACTGTACTCCCGGGCCACAGCAGAGGGCTAGCCTGGAAGAAGGGCAACCGGGACAGAATCCGGCGCCCCAACTGGGACTAGAACCCGGTGTGCCAGCACCGCAAGGCGGAGGATTAGCCTGTTGAGCCACGGCGCCGGCCAATTATTATATATTTATATACAATTCATTGATTATAGATATTATATATAAATAAATACTGTCTTAGAAATGAAGAAAATCTCTTCTGACAACATAAATAAATTTATAGGACTTCATGCTAAATGAAATAATCAGACACAGAAAGATTAGTATTATATGTTGTCACTTATATGTGGATCTAAAATAGTCAGATTGGAGCCAACATTGTGGCACAGCATGTGAAACCACTGCTTACAGCATCCCAGGTAGAGTTTGAATTCTGGCTACTCCACTTCTGATCCAACTTCCTGCTAGTGCACATGGGAAGCAGCAGGAGATGGCCTAAGTACTTGGGAGCCTGTCACTCAAATGGTAGACCAGGCTGGAGCTCCTGGATCCTGGCCTCAGTCTGGTCCAGCCCTGGATTTGCTGCCATTGTGGGAGTGAAACAGCGAACAGTGTTTTTTTTCCCCCTTCTTACTATTTGTTGAACTCTTTACTTAGTGTAGGGTTAATCTTATGAGTATAAAGTAAACTGAAAGTAGATCATAGTAAAAATTAAAAGAGGGAATTAGAGAGGAAGGAGGAGGAAGGGTGGAAGGGAAGAGAAGGTGGGAAGTATCACTATGTTCCTAAATTCATGTATATGAAACACATGGAATTTGTTTACCTTAAATTAAGAAAAGAAAAAAAGAAACAGTGAATGGAAGATGTATTACAAAATATATATGGATGCACAACATAATATATATAGATAGATGTATTATATAATATATACTGTGTACTATATTGCTGAGTAGATTTTAAGTGTTCCAACTACAAAAAAATGGTAACAATGTGTTATGGTTTGAATAAAATTTAGCTCCTCAACCACTGCAAACATATAAACCCCAAAGACTGATTTATGTTAATGATTAATGGATTCATATTAATGGTTAATGGAGTAAGGGTGGAGACTTGATCTAAATCTGGTGTCAAGGAGATGGGTGCAACGGGAGGTTGGAAAGTCTTCAGATAATTCGGGGCATGCCCCTCAGGAGGTAGTTCTGGTGAAGTTTGGTTATAAAGGCAGAGCTGGTCTCCCGTCTCTCTCTGCTTCATGATTCACTATGTGATCATGCCTTCATACACACTCTACATTGCCAGCTTCCATTTTCATTAGATGCCAGGACAATGGGGTCACTTAACATTGGACTGTGAACCTTCACAACTGTGAGGTAAAATAAATCTAATTTTTTTAAATTAGCTCATCTTAAGTATTTGTTATAGGCAGAGAAGGCTGACTAATAACACAGTGTGAGGTGATGGATATTAATGACCTTGGTTGTTGGAATCATTACATAAGATATACTTACGTCAGAACACCATGTTGTACATTTAAATATATACAACTTTTGATTTGTTAATTATCCTCAAAAATTTGTTTTTAAAAAGGAAATGTGTCTGGTGAAGTTGAGGCTACAGGTGAATGGCAAATATTTTAGTGAAATTTTGTCATTTCCACTCTCATTATTAATACTTGTATTTACAGCCAGTCACTCTAGCAAGATAACAAAAGTGTATATGTTTTATAAAAGCAACTCAAATATTAAAAGTAGCTATGATATTATGGAAAGTTAAAAATAATTTGATATTTGCTGAAGAAATGGATCTGAGTCAGTGGGATGGCTGACTTTGCAATAAATGGAGAAAGTCATTTTACAGATTGGTAGAGGATAGAGTAATTGGAAATGTGAAATGAAATATAGCTATATCTTAATAATGTTTGTGGTTTATGGGGCTGCTGTTATGGCATAAAGCTACCACCTGCAGTGCTGGCATCCCATATGGGTGCCAGTTCGAGTCCACTGCTCCATCCAGCTCTCTGCTATGGCCTGGGAAAGCAGCAGACAATAGCCCAAGTGCTTAGGCCCCTGCACCTTCATCGAGGACCTGGAAGAATCTCCAGACTCCTGGCTTCTGATAGGA
The DNA here is from genome assembly GCA_949820135.1 of Sylvilagus floridanus. Lineage (NCBI taxonomy): Eukaryota > Metazoa > Chordata > Mammalia > Lagomorpha > Leporidae > Sylvilagus > Sylvilagus floridanus. Next base: position 67,460,552 of record OX463223.1, on the reverse strand, counting down.
TCAGCTCTGGCTGTTGCAGCCATTTGGGGAGTGAATCAGTGGTTGGAAGACCTCCTCTCTCTACCTCTACTTCTCTGTAATTCTTCCTTTCAAATAAATGAATTAAAAAAGTAAGGCTGTGTTTAAAAAAATTTTTAAAGTCTATTAATAATGAGTCTATTTAATAATGAGCATTAAAAATACTACTGAAACTAAATAACTATGATATTTTCTAAGCAGAATAAAGCACTCAATCCATTATGAAACGTGATATTCACTGTGCCCATATCAAACTATAGAATACTAGGAAAATCACTTATAATACTTTAGTTGAATTTCCTATACATAATATATGAACAAGACTATCTTGTAAGTGCTTGTAGAAAGGAGTAACAATACAGAAAATAATTCAGGTAGTAGTTACAGCATTATACACTGTACATGAAAATTGAAAAATATAATGGTTACTAAAAATTATTAAGTTGCTTTCTAAATTCTAAGTATTATTAGTAATGCAACATTTTAACACTCTGATGTTAAAATGCATATATTCGCCTATGTTCCTATCCTAGAGAAGACAGTTCCTTTTACCATTCCAATTTCCTTTGAAATGACTATATAAACACATTATTTAATAGGGTGATTATTAGAAGTAGCTTTATATTAACAAATTAAGATTTATCCAGAGGCCAGCATTGTGGCACAGTAGGTTAAGCTGCCACCTGCACTGCTAGCATCCCATATGAGCACCAGTTAGAGTCCTGGCTGTTCCACTTCCAATCCAGCTCCCTGTTAATGTGCCTAGGAAATCAGCAGAAGATAGCCCCTGGTACTCATGTGGGAGACCTAGATGGAGTTGCAGGCTCCTGGTTTCAGCCTAGCCCAGCCCGGCCATTGAGGTCACTTGGGGAATGAACCAGTGAATGGAAGTTTTCTCTCTCTCTCTCTCCTTATCTCTGTAACTCTGACTTTCAAATGCACAAATAAATCTTAAAACAAAAAAAATATTTCTCCAGTTAAAACATTAACATTTGTCTACTAACAAGATGGAAACTTCTTTATGGAAAAAATTGTATATGATCTTGATAACAGGAATTTTACTCCTGTGTATATAACTTGATGGAAGAATAGTCCTGACATGAAAAAGTGGAAGGGCAGACACAGGTTAAGTAGGAAGTGTGAATGAACAATTTTCAAATTTGAGTGGTTAAAAACACAATTGTATTAAATCTAAGACATAGAACATAATTCATATCAGACTTAGGCATAAATTGCTTTGACATAAAATTACATTGTTTGGCCGGCGCTGTGGCTCACTAGGCTAATCCTCCACCTGCGGTGCCGACACACCAGGTTCTAGTCCTGGTTGGGGCGCCGGATTCTGTCCCGGTTGCTCCTCTTCCAGTCCAGCTCTCTGCTGTGGCCCGGGAGTGCAGTGGAGGATGGCCCAAGTCCTTGGGCCCTGCACCCGTATGGTAGAACAGGAGAGGCACCTGGCTCCTGGCTTCGAATCAGCGCGGTGCGCCGGCCACAGTGCGCCGGCCGCAGCGGCCATTGAGGGGTGAACCAACGGAAAAGGAAGACCTTTCTCTCTATCTCTCTCTCTCACTGTCCACTCTGCCTGTCAAAAAAAAATACTCTAAAATTACATTGTTTAATGAAAACAAGCCACAAATGGATGGAAGTCTCTGTAGAATGCTTCATCACTCTCATACCATACCACACCACAAAAGGTGGTGACAATAAGTACAGAGAAAAAAGTAACGGCCTTTCTCCTCAACTTTGCACACCATTTGCTGTACTTACATGGAGTCCTCCATTAAAGGGACACTTTCCAATGCTGCCAGAGAGTGTTTGGGAATCAAAGTTATTTTATAAGTCAAAGGAGTGTTTCAGACTAAGCCGTAAGTGAATTTTATGGTATAGAGGAGGCTATTTTTAACCTACTTAATAAATGTTATAGCAGTTCTGATTTGAGTTTTAAAAATCCAGAACTTTCATTATCAGATAGTTAAGGAAGTTCAAAAGTATTCAACAAAAATTTTTAACATAAAAGCTGCAAAAATTGAAATTGTAACTCAAGAAAGGTATAAACTCTCAGAAGCAGCTGGCAGGGAGATTTTAACAAACATGCCTTCTTAGATCTCCTCACTTGAGTAAAAAAGCAACATATTAATAGTGGTCTCATTCTTTTATTAGCTTCATTTTTTTATGTCAGTGTGATTTAAATAATTTCTTATATAAATTGCTACAAATGCTATTTAAATATTTTCTCTACTCAATCTAATATAATATTAGCTAAAAGTGAGTTTTTAATTTGGAAACGCTGAACCCAGTATCTATTATATCAATGGTTTGTAAATAGAGGTGAATATGATTTTTATCTTGCTTTCCAGAATCCATCAACTGTTTTCACTATAATTTCATTAGTTTCCTGTCCATTTCATTTATTGGCTGATTTACTAATGTTCATTTTCTTTGAAAGGCACAGAGATTATTCCATTCACTGGTTCACTCCCCAAATGCCTTTAAGAGCAAAGGTTGGGACAGGCCTAAGCCAGGAGCCTGCAACACAATCTAGGTTCCCCATGTGAGTGATAGGGAACTAAATATTTGAGCCATCATCTGTTGTTTCCTAGCGTGCACACTAGCAGAAAGCTGGATGAGAAGCAGAGCTACAATTTAAACTCAGGCACTCCAGTATGGAATGCGGATGTCCCAAGTGGTGCTTAAGAACAGTTAGAAATCCTCAACCCTGTTCATCTTTTAGTGATTATTTGTTTTAATATCCAGCCACTCAGAATGATGGGTTACAAGAGATTCAACTACTTCAACCATCACCTGCTGCTTCTCAGGGTGTACATCAGCAGAAAACTGGAATTGGAACTGGAGCAAGGACTCAAACCCAGGAACTCCGATATGGGATGTGGAGATCCTAATTGGCATGACTTCACTGCTCCACCCAACACATTCCCATTTATGCCACATTTCTAATCTATATCCAATTGATTTATATAGTTTATGTACATATATATTATGATTTCTAAAGAAGATAAAATTATCTATTTTAAGGAACAAGTACCTAAATGTATTATTTGAACTTATGTCTTAAGTTGTTGAGAGCCTGTGAGTTCATTATTGAGTAAACATGTACATATTGAAGACCAATAACCATTCCCATCACTGATTCACTTTTTAAAAATCATTCAGTTGTACTCTGTTTGCTTTCATGGTGATTTTGACCATTGCATGATTACTTTGCTTATTGTTATTATATTTTTAATTTGCATGCATAATGTTTTTGATATTGAAATACAAGAATACTTCAGAAACAAAGGTGATAATCATGTAATTGAAGATGATCTTTATCAGCTCCAAAGATCATTTACTTTATTAACATCACATACAAAGTCTAAAAGTATCTTTCTAATAATTTTATAAAATACAAAGCATCAAAAATGCATTTAAAAAGAAAATTATATCCCATCTTATCATTTTATTAAATTAAAATAAAGATGACTCATACCAATAGCCTGTTAATTGCATAGCTTAATGCCTATTCTTGTATTTTATAATTTGGAAATAAAACATGGTTATAAACAATAAATTAATTGTTGAAGTCTTAAAAGGCCAAATATATGAATATCAAACATAAAGTATAAAACAATTTTTTGTATTTTTGGTACACAAAGCAGAGTTAATTTTCTGTTTCCTTTTTAATGTAGCTTTAGTCTCAAAACCAAGTTTGTTTATTTTTAAAGTAATCATATTTCTCAGGACTGGTGTTGTACATGAGAGAAATGCCAGATTATTTTCAGAGGATCTCCACTTAGACTAATAGCTAAATAAATATAGACTAAATAAATATGACTAAATAAATATTAACAATTTTTATAAATATAAAAAAATCAGAAACCCTACAGGAGAGAATGGTGAGACATAGTCCAAATCTTAAGAAAAAGAAACTGTCAACCCAGAATATCATACTCTGCAAAGCTTTCATTTATGAATGAAGGTTGAATACAGATCTTCCATAGCAAACAGAAATTGAAAGAATTTGTCACCACTCATCCAGCCTTACAAAAGATGCTTAAGGATGTGCTAAACACAGAAACATGGTCATCACTATGAAACAAGGTGAAGGCAGAAAATCTTGTAGTAAAAGCACAAAGGAGGGCTAGCGCAGTGGCTCACTTGGTTAATCCTCTGCCTGCAGTGCCAGCATCCTATTTGGGCACTGGGTTCTAGTCCCGGTTGCTCCTCTTCCAGTCTAGCTCTCTGCTGTGGCCCTGAAAGGCAATGGAGGATGACCCAAGTCCTTGGGCCCTGCACCCACATGGGAGACCAGGAGGAAGCACCTGGCTCCTGGCTTTGGATTGGCTCAGCTCACTGGCCATGGTGGCCATTTTGGGGGTGAACCAATGGAAGACCTTTGTCTCTCTCTCTCTCACTAATTCTGCCTGTCAAAATAAAAAAAAAAGTACAAAGGAAATCCAAAATAACCAATAGGAATATTTATGGAAAATGGCAGTGTCAAGTTGTTATTTATCAATAGTCACCTTGAGTGTAAATGGCCTCAACTCTCCAGTTAAAAGATAGACTAGCTGAATGGATTAAAAAACAAGATCCATCTATTTGCTGCCTACAAGAAACACATCTCACCAACAAAGATACACAAAGACTGAAAGTGAAAGGATGAAAAAAAGATATTCTACACTAATAGAAACCAAATAATAGCAGGTGTTGTCATTTTAATATCAGACAAAATAAACTTTAACTCAAAAACTGTTAAAGGAGACACAGAAGGTCACTACATAATGACTAAGGGATTAATTCAATAGAAGATGTGACTTTAAGAAACGTATATGCACCCAATTACAGGGACTTGACTATTTAAACTTATGTGATACAGGAAAAGCTATATTCTTAAATTTGTATATATGATGTTTATATAGCTTACATAGACAATCCTTGTTAAAAAATACATGATATTGAAAGAGTATATTTCAATTTACCTTATAATAAAATATATTACTTAAAATATTAAATCTCATTTCTTTATCGTATACCAAGCATAAACTTCATTTTCTGATTCTTTTTAATTACTTTATTTTAATAAAATTTTCATAAAATTTGTTTATATCTATAAAATTTATTTATATTTTAATTTAAATTTTATAAATTTATATTTATGTAATTTTATTTATATATAAATGATTTTATATGTGAATAATTTGAGAGGTAAATTCTGGTCCACTACGTGATTGAATGGAAGCTGGTAATCCAAATTTTTGGATAATATTGTTTAATAGTATAGTGGAAATGATGGAAGCTCTTTTATTAGTAGTAGGGAAAGCTTCCAGCTACACTGAGAAAGAGTCTACCATAACCAGAAGGTAATGTGTTCACCTAACTGGTGGCATATGGGTGAAGTCAATCTGTCAGTACTAACTTGGGAACAATCTGTGGGCCTGGTGAGTAGGGAATGGGGGTGGTTTGATATTAGAATTGGGGTTAACAGTTTGACAGATGCTACTGAGATAAGCTGTGCAGAGTTATTGTATGGTGGGAATTAAGTGTATGTGTGATCTCAGGAAGTGAAGAAGAGAGTTTGGGTTTGAGTGACAGAGAAAGTAGAGGTTTCTTAGAAAGGTAGCTTGGAGAGAAGAAAGTGTTAATTTTTCGTCTATAAACCACCATGAGTTCTTCTTAGCTGCCCTTTGTTGTTGGAACTGAGAGATTTCTAAGTCTGAATATACAGGAGCTAAGTTACAAAGAAAAGATGGGACCATTTCCCTGGGAACCACTGCTTTAGCTGTCAGATCAGCCTGGTTGTTAGCTTCATATGGGTACTGTTTATCTTGCTGGTGGCCTTTGCAGTGAATAATAGCAACATTTGTTGGCAGTTGGGTAGCAACAAGAAGAGCTTTAATCGGCTTGCTATTTATTATAGGGGTCCCTCAGGCTGTCAGAAAGCCCCTTTTGTGCTACATCCGGGCATTGGATTGGATGATATTATAGGCATATCGGGAATCCATGTATATGTTAACTATCTGTCCTTTGGCTAAGGTCAAGGCTCAAATCAAGGCTAACAATTCAGCCTGTTGGTAGGTGGGGGGCCTGGTCTCTATGATCCTACAGGGGGAAGAAAATGAGGTTTCATCATGGCACTCCTCAATTATTGCATATCCAACAGGAAAAGGAGGAGTTTTAGAGGAACTGCCATCAATGAACCAATCAGGGGTTTTGGAAATATGAGTATCTTAGAGGTAGTGACATGTAGTCAGAGAAAAGTCAAGGCAGTCAGGACAGGAATGGGATTTGAGGGGATCAGAGAGGGTGCTGAGAAGGAGAACAGCTGGGTTGAGAGACGAGAAGCAATAAAAAGTAACGGTGGGCTAGAGAAGGGTAGAATGAAGAACTTGGGTGTGAGATGGTGATATGAACTGAAAAGCCTGGTGGCTAAGGAGGTCTTGCAACCTGTGGGAGAACCAAATTTGTAGGAGTTGATAAAAAGTAAGTTTGGGGGCCTCAGGTATGAGGAGAGCTGCTGTGGCCAAGATACTCAGGCAGTGGGGCCAGCTCTGGTAAACCCCATCTAATTGTTTGGAAAAATAGGCCACAGAGGGCAGAATCCCCTGACTTTTGGGAAAGGATGCCAAACGCCAGTCCCTTAGAGCTATGGATATAGAGAAGGAACAGTTTGTGTGGGTTAGGAAGGCTCAGGACAGGTGCTTGTAAAAGAGCCTTCTTTAGAGATCTAGATGGGGTCTCTAGGGAAGAGGTCTCTTGTAGGGGCTTGTCTAGACTATCTTTTGTAGCTTCATAGAGAGGTTTAGTGATAAGAGAGAAGTTTGGAATCCAGATGCGAAAAAAATCCCACAAGTCCCAAGAAAGAGAGAAGGTCATGCTTAGTACGTGGGAAGTAGAGAGAGCATATTGCCTGTTTTCAGGCTAAGGGAATTGCACGAGTGACTAGCATCATGAGAAGTCCCAGGAAGGTGACAGAAGTGGAAAGTAGCTGGGTCTTTTTCTGAGATACTCTATAATCTTTCTCAGCTAGAAAATTCAAAAGATTAGTGGTATGTTGGAGACAGTCTCTCAGGAGAGGCTACAGAGTAGAAGATCACCAACATACTGAAGAATGGTGCTAGGTGAAAGGTTAATAGAGGCCAGATCTTCCTTGGAAGGCCTGTCCAAAGAAGTGCATGATGTTCCAGAAACCTTGAGGTAACACTGTCCAGTTGAGCTGTTGAGTAAGAAGAGTATCAGGGTTAGACCAGGTAAAGGCAGAATGTTTGGGAAGACATGTCAAGAGGAATTGTGAAGAAGGTATTCTTTAGGTACAGGATGGAAAAGAAACAAGTTGTATGAGGTATTTGGAAGAGGATAGTGTAGGGGTTATGCACAACTGGGTATGTGGGATGGACACAGGCATTAATATGTCGGAGGTCTTTTACGAAACAATAGGCCATCTGGCTTTTTGACAGGAAGCATAAGTGTGTTATGGGGAGAGTGGACGGGAATGAGTATGTTAGCCCAGAGGAGGTGGTCTATAATAGGCTTTAGGCGTCTGTGGCCTTCTACTCTTAATAGATATTGGGGAACAGCAATAGTTTTGTGGGGTCTTTTAGGGAGATGCAAACAGGGGTAGGATGGGTGGCAAATTACTGGGTGGGATGTATTCCACATTATAGGATTAACCAAGGGAAGGGAGGAATCTGGGGTGGAGAGGTGGGAAGAGGAAAGTCCATAATGTGAAGTATAAAGCTTTGTGTTTTATCCCTGGTGGGAATGGAGACAGATGCCCTCAAGCAGTAGAGAAGGTCTCTGCCTAAAAAGGGGGTGGAGCAGTTGGGAAGGAGTACAAGAGAGTGATGTCTCCAAAGGAACAATATAGGGGAGGTGTCTTATTAGGCATTTCAATGAAACTTTTCATGTCAACAACAGAGACTGAGGAAGGAAGGAGTGGACCGCAATATTCATTTAAAACAGATAAACTAGCCCCAGTGCCCACCAAGAAGGAAACTTGCTTTCCAGACACCATCCCTATTACCCTTGGGTCCATGGACTCATTAGCAATGGAGGCTGTAGAACACATTCTGTTAAGGTTAACAGAGATGTGCTGGAGAAGATTGAGAATAGGGCTATCCCAGATGAGGGGCATTGCCCTCCCTGGGGGCAGTCTAGCTTCCAGTGTCCCCATTGTCCACACTTAGGACATGGCTTGGTAGGAAGTCTTGGGTTAGGGCTGTTCTTGACCCAGTGCCCATCATTGACACACTGATAACAGGCTGCATCTATGAGATCTCTCTGTTGGGGGGAGGGTGTTTGTGGACCATTATCTAATTTCTGGAGTTTGCACCAATTGTCTGGAGCTGATTGGGATATGAAGTGGGTATTCAAAAATAGCCATCTTTCTGGGGAATTGGGTTCTGTGTTAGTATAGCTTGTCACTTCTGGGAAGCCTGACTTGTTCCTTCATTTCTCTATTATCTTCAAGGTGGGAAACTGACTCTATACTGAAGGACTCTCCGGGATGTACAGTTTGATCTTTAGACCTTGTAAAAGGGATGGTTAGCATTTTTCTACAATGATAGTATAGCCAATACGAGAGCTTAAATTATGATTTCATGGCTGGATTTACTTTGCCATGGGCATATTAAACAGGTAAAACCTCTCTTTGGACCAAATAAAGGGAGAAAGTTTTAAAATGAAGAAAATAGCTTTCCTGATGGGCATTGTCTACATCACAGAAGAACCACTATCAGAACATGCCTGTGACTATGGATTTCTAGTTTAGGCCACCAAAGATTAGGGATAGAGCAGCCCCTTGACTTGCATCCTCTGGTCTGCTTCAACAAATAACAGGAGGAAGAGAAAGCTAGGCAGCAGAAGCAATATAAATATAGGTGGCAGGCCAATTAATGGCTACTCTTCACAGTGATTTGCCATCAAGGAGACCCAACAGGCCAGGCCACTGCATTGGTTTTAGAGGTGTAAAGTCAGGGCTTCAGCAGAAGTCAGCTTATGAAGAGTCCTGGCAGCTCTGCCAGCCAAGAGTTGGGTCACTGGAAACGGAACTGCCCTGGAGTTGAAGGACTCCCAGGTCAGAGACCCAGACCTTGTTGGCTTTAAGCTGAAAAAGTCCTTCACTCTGCCCAGCTTCCAAAGTAACCACCACTGCTAAGGGGATGGCCAAGTAGGGCCAGCAACATTGCAGGCAGAACCGTAAATTTCCTGTTGGAGATGCCACCTGGCCAGCTCTCCTCCCAGGCCAGCTGGGTAATGGAAGTCAACAAGGTGCCTTCCCTAGGGAGGTTCACAGCTCCCTTAGGATGTATCACATGTGAAGAGACGGATGGGTCTGGGCCTCATAACTGGCAAGGCCTTGGAGTCCACTTGATTATTGTCAAGCCCCTTCTGTCAGTTTCTATTTGCCCTTCAGTGGGAAGACTTTCCCGTGGTTTGGACAGCACCTTTCTTAGGTCCTCTAGTGTTGACTCTGTCCTTTGTTTTGGATCTTGTCTAGCCCACCTCGAGCCTCATTCCTTTGTAATCATATCCTCTTACTCTTCTAGCAATGGCTCTACTCCCAGCTTGTGTGTATAGGTGCTCCTTTCCCCCCACTTAGCATTGTATGGTTATTCAGGATTTTTTTCTGCAGACAAACCCCTCCTTTCTCCCTCCCTATGAAGCCCCCTTATCACTTGGTTGATGCCACTCCTAAGACCATTGGCTACTATTCTCACCCTGGCTTTCATACTACCTTGCTTGTTTAAGTGTTTACAGGAGGTAATAATTGAATGAACCAAAACCTTCACCAACCAGGTAGTCAACTAAATGCTGCTTCAGGGATATAGTCAGCTCCCCATCCAGGAGATCATGACTTGAGACATTGCCCCATGCCAGGGAGAGTAACTCATCACCCTTTGTCAGCAGGAAGCAGCTCTAGAAAATAGATCATCCCTCCACTCCTCCTGGGCTTTTGGGGCTGATGTAAACCCACACAACATTTGTTTTATAAAAAACAAAAGAGGGGAATGTTAGCAAAATGGTGCCGTCTTATCTGGGGTGCCATCTGAAGCCCTAGAGTACACACAGAACAAACATGTGGCAGAGAGCCCAGACTCCAGCAGGCTGGGCCTTTTTATATCTTAGGTGGGCTGGGAGTGAAGGCGGGGACAGTAGGTAGAGGTATGCCTCTTCATGCAGGTTTTTCAAGTTTTTTGTTGGTTTGCAAACCTGGAGAAGAATGCAGGAGGTGGGATGGGGAGCAATACAGGCTGTGAGAGTGATCTGGGAGCCTTTGTGGGGTGGATAGAAAGCAGGCAATATGCTCTCCTTTCACGTGGTTAGATGAGTACCCTACACTCCTGCCCAGTGCTCCAGGCTGGACTCAAATTCAGTGTGAACCATAAGGTTCTCCCCCAGGCAGTATCAGCAGTCACACAGGTTGACTTGCTGGTCTCCTCTCATTTCTCTCTAAGGATATGGCGTCTCCTGCTTATGCTCATTCTGATGCTGGTAGGATCTGAACAGAGGCTCACTGTCTGACTTTTTGCTGCCAAGTACGGTGATCTACAAGAGTGAACAGAAACAAGGCGGCTTTCCTGTTAGAAGCTGAACTGTTGCTTAGACCCCAGTCAGCTCTCAGGCTGAAGTAAAAGTCTGTGTGTAACTGGAATTCCCTTTCAGGTAAAACTTCTAATTGATTCTCAGCCTTTTGGCTAAGATCAAGTATAGTATCAGGTGCAACTTCTAGTGGTGTAGCATGTAACAATTTCTTCCTGCCTTGACATGGTATGATGGTTGCTTGCAGCTGGCAGCTGGCTGTAACGTGCGGCTGGTTATGGCCGGGTCTCTCTCTTCCTCTTTACTTCTTCACCTAAAATTTCCATCGGTCAGACCCCTGGAAATCCTTCTTTTGTTCTTTTCATATCCCAGAGCAGCTGAAGTTAGTGTGGCTACACCCTATTCAGCCATCTTGGAACTACATGGCACAACAACTTTTCAAAAATGTTTTTAATTTTTACCGTTTTTACTTTCAAAAAGTAATTACTTAATTCCAAAGATCTTCTCAAGATAATGTAATTCCAAAGAGAAAACACAGATGTTAAGAGCCCCGAGTAACTTGATTCTAACCAACTGACTTAAGTTCCAACACTGGAGAAATACCACCTTTTATGTTGCTTTTGACAAGCAATTTAACTTTACTAGGCCTCATTTTTTATGCAAAATAGAGATAATTACACAATAATTATTGAAAATATTTAAATAATGTGTGTTAAATTACTTTTTAAATACATAATACAATATATAAGATGTTATTAATATAATTTCAATTAGGAAGCAAATAAAATGCAAAATGTTGAGTTAAATTTTGATTTCAGAAATAAAAACTAATATTTTAATATAAGTATATATGATGTAAATATTTTATTTAGCAGACCTAGTTATTATTGAACTAGTTAAGAAGACAAACTAATAAAATAAACTTTATATTTATTTATTTTATACTTTATAAAGCATTTTCCAAACTATCATTTTATTAGATCTTCACAATAAATTTGTGAAGTCATAATAAAGGCATAAAGAATACCCACTTAATAAAAAAAACAACATAGATCATGAGACTCAGAGAAATTAAGTAATTTGTTCAATGTCAGACAGTTTTGAGAGGAATTAGACCTGGAACATTATACTTGTCATATTATCTAACTAAGCTTCTTCAATCCTAAGTTTATTTTTCTGGGATTACAGACATACTGGTGGCTAGAAAAGATTTTCTCATAATTTTGTTATTATCATGGAACTAGTGCAGAGGAAATTTTCTGGCTATGACAAAAAAGAAAGAATTTGCTTTTGCATTTTATCAGTGTCTAACTCTAAGATATTGATTTTCATATTCTGTGATGCTATAGTCTAGTCCTAAAAGAGTTAGATAATTTTTTTCTGTAAAGATCCGGATAATAAATAAATTAGACTCTGTAGGCTACATAAGGTTTCTGTCACATTTTATTTGCTATTGATTTATAATCCCTTACAAATGTAAAACTATTTTCTAATGTTCTAGGCCGATAAAAGTACAGTGAGCAGGACTGGGTGGTAGTATCAAAAGGGCAGTCACTGCTAGTGGGTGTTGTTTTCTTTTTGCTATGAGGGAAATATTCTAAACTGGTGTTTATGATTGTATAAATCATGAAAAAAGCAAAACTCATTGAATTGTCCTTTAAATGCATGAACTGAGTGGTATGTGAATTCTATCTCAACAGAGTGGTTATGGAAATGATAATGAACAACAGAGTTGAGAGTGCGATTTGCCTGAGGGCCATACTTACTCGCCCCTGGAGGATATTTGTTCTCAGACTGGAGTACTCCATCACCAGCTGTAGCATCAAGTGAGAACATGTTAGTAATGCAAATCTCAGACTCCACTTCTGCTCTGGTGAATCAGAAATTCTGATTTTTACTTTAACAAGTTCTGATTTTTACTTTAACAAGTTCTCCAGATAATTCTAATGCTTCCAGATGTTTGAAAACTACTGTTTATGATAATTCTGTAGTGTTGGATTCCTTTACGAATGACGAAAGATTCAATATTAAGACAACAGAAAGAATATTAGGAGAGAAGAGCAAGGCTTCCAATGACAGAACAGTACATTTCCAACACTTACAATGTGCAAGAAGGAGAGAGACCAACAAAGGTCTTGTCTTGAGAACATTGCGGGGAGAATGAAACAACATGCCAAAAATTTAACGGGAGGGGAAGAAAATGATATGTTGTGAAGAGCTGAGTATGCTCAAAGGAAAACAAACAGGTCACAAAGCTGCAGTGGGCAGTACTTTGAAAGACGAATAAGATGGGGGCTGGCATTGTGGTGTAATGGGTAAAGCTGCAGCCTGTGACTCTGGCATCCCATATGGGCTCTGGTTTGAGTCTCAGCGGCTCTACTGCTAATTCTGCTCCCTACTGATGGACCTGGGAAGGCAGCAGAGGAAGGCCCAAGTCCTTGGGGCACTGCACCCATTTGGCCTTTCACAGCACTGGCTATTGAGGCCATTTAGGGAGTGAACCAGTGGACGGAAGACCTCTCTTTGTCTCTCCCTCTCTCTCTGTAACTCTGCCTTTCAAATAAATAAATAAATAAATCTTTTAAAAAAAAAAAGATGAATGAGATATTAACAGAGATAAAGTAAACTGTTAATTTGCAAGCCTGTACCCTCTTTCTAATAAAACTATACCCTCTTTTCTTCTCTTGTTAATAAGAAAGAAAACAACAGAATTAAATATCTAACAATGTCTGCTATGTTATAAACCTTTCATTGTAAGTATTTACAATCTTTTCTGTAAATGGAATTGACTGAGTGTTAAATTGATAGCTTCTCTAAAGCTTTGTTTTTCTTTGAAATCATCTTCAAAGGAACCATAAATTACAGTCTTTAATTCAGCATCTACATGAGTGTGTGCACATCTGTATACATTCGCATATGCATTCATGTACATATTATAGGCATTTCGGTTCACTTGTTGACCTTCCTTTCAGTTAGACGAAATAGTGATCTAGTCAGCCTGCTACTTATTTTTCTTTCTTGTTTCAAGTGCATTTGTCCTCCCAAGTTAATTCTGCTGCTTGTCACCCATTTCTTTTGTTTTTTTTTTTTTAAGATTTATTTATTTATTTGAAAGGCAGAGTTACAGAGAAACAGGGGCAGAGGTAGAGAGAGAGATCTTCCATCCAACGGTTCACTCCCCAAATGGCTGCAATGGCCAGAGCTGGGCTGATCCAAAGCCAGGATCCAGGAGTTTTTTCCCAGTCTCCCACATGGGTGCAGGGGCCCAAGAACTTAGGCCATCTTCCACTGCTTTCCCAGGAGCATTACAGGGAGCTGGATCAGAAGTGAAGCAGCCAGGGCTTGAACTGTTGAATTGTACTGACTTCAGATCGGCTCAACTTTGGCCATTGCAGCCATTTGGGGAGTGAACCAGAGGAAGGAAGATCTCTCTTTCTTTGTCTCTAACTCTCTCTGCAACTCTGTCTTTCAAATAAATACAGTAATCTTTAAAAAATATTAGCAAAAGCTGCACACGTTCAAGTTACATACAGTTTGACCAGTTTGTACATATGCATATATCCATGATACTGTCACCTCAGTCAGAGTGATAAACACTTCTTCCATCACCTCCAAAAGATTCCTTTTATCATTTTTGTTTTACTGTGGTAAGAATGTAATATGTTATCTACCCTCTTAACAAATCTTGAGCGTGCCATTACTGTCTTCTTAATTCTAAGCACTCTGTTATCCTGTAGATCTCCAGAATTCATTCATCTTACATAACTGAAATTTTATATACATTCGATCACCATTCCCCATTCCCACCACCAGCCCCTGGCAATCGTATGCTCTTCTCTGCTTTCACGGATTTGACTATTTTAGATCCCTCATATAAGTAGAATTGTGCAGTGTTTGTCCTTGTGTGACTGGTTTATTTAATTTAGCATGAAGTCCAGCCTATTTATCCATGTAGTTGAAAATAGTAGGATTTCCTTCTTTTATTGGGATGAACAATGCTCCATTGTTTGTGTAAACTACATTTTCTTCATCCATTTATCTTTTGATGGCCATTTGAATTGTTTCAATTCTTGAGATCCTGGTTTCAATTCTTTCCAGTATATAGTCAACAGTGAAATTGCTAACTGATCTGTTCTATTTTTATATTTTTGAAGAATCACAATAATATTTTCTATGTTGGCTGCACCAGTTTATATTACCAACAGTGTACCAGGGTTCCAATTCCTCTCCAGTCTCCAGTTGCTATGTGTTAAAAAATAATAACCGTTCAGGCTGGCGCCATGGCTCACTAGGCTAATCCTCCTCCTGTGGTGCCGGCACACCAGATTCTAGTCCCAGTCGGAGCACCGGATTTTGTCCTGGTTGCTCCTCTTCCAGTCCAGCTCTCTGCTGTGGCACAGGAGTGCAGTGAAGGATGGCCCAAGTGCTTGGGTCCTGCACCCACATGGGAGACCAGGAGAAGCACCTGGCTCCTGGCTTCAGATCAGCACAGCTCACCGGCCACAGCGGTCACTGGTGGGTGAACCAATGGAAAAGAAAGACCTTTCATTCTGTCTCTCTCACTGTCCACTCTGCCTGTCAAAAACAATAATAACCATTTTATATCTTGATGTGATTTTAAATTGTATTTCATGGATGAATAATAATGATGAGCACCTTCTTATATACCTAGTGGCCACTGGTCTTTTGAGAAATATCTATGCAATTTCTTCATCCACTTTCAAATTAGATTATTTGTATTATTTCTATTGAACTGCAGTTCTTATATCAGAGGTTTTCAAAAAATTCATGAAACTGTATATTATGAAATACTATGCATGAATTTAAAAAGTTTTACACTAAAATAAGCTTATCTTTTAATTATTTTTTCCACTAAATCTTTGAATTATCCTTATATATCATGGACATAAACCCCGACCAGATAGTTTGCAAATATTTACTCTCATTCTTTAGGTTGCTCTTTTGCTCTGTGTGCCCAGAAGATTTTTAGTTTGATATACACACACTTGTATATTTTTACTTTTGCTGTCTATT
Organism: Sylvilagus floridanus; assembly: GCA_949820135.1. NCBI lineage: Eukaryota > Metazoa > Chordata > Mammalia > Lagomorpha > Leporidae > Sylvilagus > Sylvilagus floridanus. Next base: position 67,444,964 of record OX463223.1, on the reverse strand, counting down.
TTTGGAGTCATTTCAAATAAATCCTCCTAAAAGCAATGTCTAAAGCTTTTCTCTTTCTTTTCTTCTGGGAGTTTTACAACTTTGAGTTTTATATTTAAGTCTTTAAATCCATTTTGACTTGACTTTTTTGTATGAGGTGTGATGAGTGAATAATTTCATTCCTTTGCATGTGGATGTCCATTTACCTCAACATAATTTTTTAAAGAAAATATCAATTCCCGATTTTGTATTCTTTACACTGTTTTCAAGATTGGTTGATGGTACACATCAGAATGTATTTTGAGGCCCTCTATTATAAAAGTTCATGAAAATTTCACATTGTTTTTAATTCAATTTTCCAACAACTTTTTGAAGCCCCTTATATATTCTGTTGGTCTTCATATTTGTCTACATGCCAGTACCATATAGTTTTAATTCTTTTTCTTTGTAACATATTTTAAATTCAGGAAATGTCATATCTCCAGCTTTTTTCTTCTTTCACAACACTTTATTGGCTATTTGCTGTCTTTTATGGCTCTATATGAATGTTAAGATTTATTTTTCTATTTCTGTAAAAATTGCTACTGATATTTTTGATGGGGGTGAATTATAAACACTTTGGATAGTATGGATATTTTGAGAATATTTAATCTTATGGTCCATGAACACGACATGTCTTTCCACTTATTTATGTCTTCTTTAATTTCTTCATCAATGTTTTGTAGTTTTCAGTGTACAAATCCTCGATCTCCTTGATTAACTTGATATCTAAGTGTTTTATTCTTTTTTAGAAGTGTTTTTTCAAAATTTGGTTATTTGATGGGGAGAGAGAGAGACAGACAGAAAGCTGTCATCCACTGGTTCACTCCCTGAATGCCCACAATGGCCAGGACTAGCAGGGCTAGTACCAAAGTTGAGAGCCAGAAACTCCATCCAGATCTTTCACATTGATGCTAAGATTCCAACTACTTGAACCAGCACCATTGCCACCCACAGTCTGTGTTGGAAGAAAGCTGGAGTCAGGAGCCAGAACCAGCAATCTAACTCAGATACTCCAATTTGAGTTGTAGGCATTTCACCACTAGGTCCAGTGCCTGCTCTTAGTATTTTATTCTTTTTGATGCTGTGACAAGTGAGATTGTTTCCTTGACTTCTTTATCAAATATTTTTAAAAGATTTCTTTATTTATTTGAAATTCAGAGTAACACACAGAAAGAAGGAGACGCAGAGAGAGAGAGAGGTCTTCCATCCTCTGTTCACTTCCCAATTGGCCTCAAAGGCTGGAGCTGTGCCGATCCGAAACCAGGAGCCAGGAGCTTCCTCCGGGTCTCCCTCATGGATGTAGGGGCCCAAAAACTTGGGCCATCATGAACTGCTTTCTCAGCACATAGCAGAGAGTTGGATCGGAAGTGGAGCAGCCAGGACTTGAACTGGCACCCATGTGGGATGCCGGCACTACAGGCGGTTTTACCCACTATGCCATAGCCTCTGCCCCCTTTATGAAATATTTTATGTTAGCATGTAGAATTGCAACTGTAGGTTGTATGCTATTAGGAGTTTTTAAATATTTTTCTATATAATGTGTCATTAAGTACATTTTTAAAATACACAACAAAGAATGCTTATTGTAGCCATTTCACATGAAATCAAGCATGTTCAAGGTAGTACGGCTGCAGGTTACTGCTGTCGTTTCAGAAAATACACAAGATGTTGGAGTTGTATTGTTTTGTATTTCTATTGTCATTACAACCGAAATAACTCATGATGGGCCAGCATTGTAGCATAGTGGGTAAAGTCGCTGCCTGTGACACAGGCGTTCCATATGGACAGCAGTTCACGACCCGGATGCTCCACTTTCGATACAGTTCACTGTTAATGCACCTGGGAAAGCAGCAGAAATTGGCCCAAGTGCTTGGGCCTCTGTACCCACATGGGACACCTAGAAGAAGGTCCTGGGTCCTGGCTTTGGCCTGGCACAGTTCCAGCTGCTGAGGCCATTTGGGGAGTGAACAGCAGATGGAAGATCTCTCTCTCTCTCTCTCTCTCTCTCTCTCTCTCTCTCTTTCTCTCTCTCTCTCTGTAACTCTGCCTTTCAAGTAAAAAAAAAATAAAAGAAAAAAATGACTTATGCAACCTTAAGTAGGTTCCCAGAAATCAGAAATTTTCAAAGGATGGCAGTCAGAGGAATAACAGGAATATGCATTTCACTTAAGGGAATTTCTAGCACTAACTGAGAATGAGACAATGTGGCAAGCTCTACATTACAGTTTCTCAAAAAGTCATCCATTGGTTAAGTGCAGCCTGGCTTAAATTTCCCCCAGATTTTTCATTTTAACACAGAACTATTAGGTACATTAAAATAAGTTGGGATATTTGGTTACACTCCATGTTATGATTTAAACTCTACAATTATCCTATCTAGTAGTGGATAAAATGTACATTCAGTGAACAGAGTCTCACTTTACCATGTGGGCAAATCTGAAAGATGCTGTCCAGGCACAACATTACCACCATCTTCTTTTCAAGAAAAAGCATGGGGAACACCTACTGGTGAAACAAAATGAGTTGGAACATGAGCAGCTAGGAATTTCTCATTCCTTCTGGCTTCAAGTGATGGTATTCAAGCCTAATGGAAGTATAAAAATGCCAGACTCAAGCTTTTGGAGTTAGATGGAAATATGAGAAATAAAGTAAGATGGATGCATCAGTCCGTTTTCTGTCATGATAACAAAATACCTGAGGCTTGGTAGTGTATAAAAGAAAAGAGTTTTATTTATCTCATAGCTCTGGAGAAGCAAGGGTATGATCCCAGCATGAGTTCAGCTCTGGTGAAGATAGTGGATGACATTGTAGCAAGAGTATATGCAAGAGTGAGAAATCACGGGCCGGTGCCGTGGCTCACTAGGCTAATCCTCCACCTTGCGGCGCCGGCACACCGGTTCTAGTCCTGGTCGGGGCACCAGATTCTGTCCTGGTTGCCCCTCTTCCAGGCCAGCTCTCTGCTGTGGCCAGGAAGTGCAGTGGAGTTTGGCCCAGGTGCTTGGGCCCTGCACCCCATGGGAGACCAGGAGAAGTACCTGGCTCCTGCCATCGGATCAGCGCGATGCACTGGCTGCAGCGCGCTGGCCGCAGCGGCCATTGGAGGGTGAACCAACGTCAAAAGGAAGACCTTTCTCTCTGTCTCTCTCTCTCACTGTCCACTCTGCCTGTCAAAAAAAAAAAAGAGTGAGGAAATTGCATGAAAAGACAGGACATCAGAGCAAGACTGGGGTCTCATGACAAGAGCTATGTTAGTCCCTTTCAAAGGCACATGCCCAGTGACTTAGGGACCTCCCATTAAGCCCCACATCTTAAAAGTCTGCCTTGAGAGACACACAGAAGACCAGGTTTCCAACATATGTACCTTTGGGACACACACTTAAACCATATCCAAGCCATACTATGTGCTGGACAAGACATAACAGTAGTGCCACAAAGCTGTCAAGCACATTTTGCTGTAGCTTGACATTCTTACTGTAGTGTTTTCATCACTTTTTATATGGTCCACAATTATTTACTAATTTTATTGCTCAATAAGTACTTTTGTTATTTTGCAATAAGATCATTTGATAATCAATAAGCAGTGTGTTTAATGAAAATAAGCAATATAAATTTCTTTGTTAATACTTTTATAAAAGATTAATTTATTTGAAAGACAGAGTTACAGAGAGGAAGAGACAGAGAGAGAGAGATCTTCCATCCACGGGTTCACTCCCCAAATGGCCACAACAGCCGGAGCAGGGCCAATCTGAAGCCAGGAGCCAGGAGATTCTTCTGGGTCTCCCATATGAGTTGCAGGGGCCCAGGCACTTAGGCCATTTTATGCTGCTTTCACAGGCACATTAGCAGGGAGCCAGATGGGTTGCCAGTGCGACAGATAGCAGCTTAACCCGCTGCACCACAACACCAGCCCCACTAGTAAAAATTTCTTCAGAAGTCAATGATAAATGAGTAATCTGCATAGGCCCTGGCATTGTGGCACAGTTGGTTTAGCCATTGCCTGTGACATCAACGTCCCTTGTCCAAGCCCCAGTTCTAGCCTTGGATGCTCCCCTTCTGATCCAACTCCTACTAATGTACCTGGAAAGGCAGCTGATGATGGCCAAAGTACTTGGGCCCCTGCCACCTGCATGGCACACTCAGATGGAGTTCCAGGCTCCTGGTTGAGCCTGGTCCAGCCTCAACCATTGTGGCCATTTTGGTGAATGAACCAGTGGATGGAAGATTCTGTCTCTCCCTGTCTCTGTCACTATGCCTTTACTTTGCCTTTCAAATAAATAAAATAAATATTTCAAAAAACAAGTTCACTGGTAACTTTGTGAGCCAGTTCCATTACTTGAATAGCTTTATTAACAGTTACATGACGGCTATTTCAGATAAATTACATCAAATATTTCAAATAGGAGATATTATTTTTAACAAGATTTGATATTTTTTCAAACGAATCATGGAGTCAATATAAAGTCTTTGAATATTTTCTCTGTCAACAGTGAAACACTTGAGGTTATTGTGATTACGATTTTAAATTCAAATTAAAAGTTCAAAAATTATTTGATGTCCTAATATGAATACAACTATTGGTGGAAAAAATGTTATAGTGAAATATTTTCTTATTAAATCAAGGAAGCTATGAGGAATTTTATTTGGGATTATTTGTGGTGCACGCATAATTTATAAATGCATACTAGGGGCCTGTGCTGTGGCGTAGCCAGTAAAGCCATCGCCTGCAGTGCTGGCATCCCTTATGAGTGCCAGTTCATGACCTGGCTGCTCCACTTCCCATCCAGCTCTCTGCTAAGGCCCGGGAAAGCAGTAGAAGATGGCCCAGGTCCTTGGGCCCCTGTGTTGCAGTTGATTTCTCAACAATGTTGCAGTGGATTCATTTCTGAGAGGAGGAGCATGGTGGGGGCAAGAGGCTCAGAGTCACCACACACACCCCGGGAGTCGGGTGAAAGCGAGCTTGAGGCAAGCAGCCCATAGACTCGTTTATTTCAGTTGGTACAACATCTTATATAGCCAAGACCAGCCAATCCGGTCAAGGGGCAGTCTATGCCCCAACCAATCACAGCCTGTTGCCAGGCAGGCTCCATTGTCAGGTGTGATTCAAAGCCATCCAATCACAGCCTGTTGCCAGGCAGGCTCTATTGCCAGGTGGGTTTCAAAGCCATTCCTGAGTAACTGACGCTTGCTTGCCAGTGGCCACCTTGGCATGGCCTTCTCATTCCACCACACCCCTGCACTGGCATGGGAAACCTGGAAGAAGCTCCTGGCTTCAGATTGGTGCAGTTCCAACCATTGCGGCCAATTGGGGAGTGAACCAGCGGATGGTAGACCTCTCTCTCTCTCTCTCTCTCTCTCTCTCTCTATCTTTCTGCCTCTCCTTCTCTCTGTGTGTAACTCTGACTTCCAAATAAATAAATAAATCTTTAAAAAATAAGTGCATATTAAATGCTGTAATTATGTACCTATCAAATTAGAAAACTGTCGCGAGTGCCTGCTATCACACAGCTCGACAGGGCTTAAGGGCGATATGTCGGAGCATGCAGAAGAAGGAACACACGGACACAAGACTGCCTTTCCAATGAAGGATTTCATTGCTTACACACCAGGGGTTTTTATCCCACTATTTATCAATATGCTCATTAAAGTCAATACACTTTTCAGTATCAGTATACTTATAAATTCATACTTATCAATATGCTTATTAATATACTTATCAGCCCAATCTATAGCTTAACTACTACTTAACTTACTTACTACAACTTGAATCCATCAATAATACTATTTTCTTAATGACAATACTAAAGAACTACTGGAATCAAATCTTAACAATAATACTATTTTCTTACTACCCATCAATTATATTCATTAAACCACAGATCACAATATCCAGCATTAAAGTAACCTCAAGGGCTATCCAATTACAACATATGTACAGCAAGGTACGAATCATTAATCTTTTTTTTATTAAAGATTTATTTATTTGAAAGTCAGAGTTACACAGAGAGAGAAGGAGAGGCAGAGAGAGAGAGAGAGCACTTCCATCCGCTGGTTCACTCCCCAAATGGCTGCAATGGCCAGAGCTGTGCTGATCCGAAGCCAGGAGCTTCTTCCAGGTCTCCTACGCAAGGACCCAAGGACTTGAGCCATCTTCTACTGCTTTTCCAGGCCATAGCAGAGAGCTGGATGGGAAGTGGAGCAGCCGAGACTCTAACCGGCGCCCATATGGGATGCCGGCGCTTCAGGCCAGTGTGTTAACCTGCTGCACCACAGCTCCAGCCTCGAATTATTACTCTTAATCATAGGTTCAAAGCACATTCATATTGCATTACACATGGCTAATGTAATTTATAAAGGCTGTGTTCTCAAGGGTTGTATCATGGTCACGAAAAAGAATCAGTGTTCAATGTCCAGAGCTCAACATCTCAGCAGAGACGGATCTTGGATCAGTCATTTACAAGCAGGAAGTTGTGGGATGTCTGTTACTCTGGGCAGTGAGTTCAGAGTTCCCAGGTGGATGGCCAGGCGAGGAGTTGGAGAGGTTCCCTGCTGAGAGGTCTGGTCCAGCTCTGCGGTCAGGTCTGGCAGTAGGCTGATAAGGAGTCCAGGCAAGGTGGCGAGGCGGGAGCTCGGCTGTTATTTTGATCACCTTGTGTTGCTTAGCAAGGGACCTAGCGAGCTGACTCTTCAGCTCCAGATGTGTGGAGATCTAGGGGTTCACACACACTGGGCCATGATCCTCGAGAGCAGGGAGAGCAGTGCAAAAGGCTCTCCTTTTATCCTTGCCACTCTGAAGGGGGAGTCTCCAGTAGGGGTCTGGGTGTCACCAATCAGTTGTGCCCCCTCTCGGAGTTTCCCAGGGTGCCACCAATCCAATGCCTAGGACAGAGTATCTCCAGCTCATTCTCAGGGTGCATCCAATCATCACACGAGTAGGAAGGTAATTTGCGGTTCTTGTCCAAGCACACAGGTTAGCAGACTGCCCAGGGATGTCTGTTCAATCTGATGAGGAGCATCCTTCTTGGCAAGCATCAGCTTAGCATAAGTGATGTCATCAGTCTCTGGCTTGACATGAGTGACTCCATTTTTTTTTACTTCCACTTTGTGGATAGTGGTAGTTTTTGACTCTAGGATTCTCTGTGGAGTTTCCAGAGTTCACCTCCTGCTGGTCAAGTAAGTGGTGATCTGTGCCTCTATTTTTGGACTCCTGTGGGATTCCCCACAAAAACCTATCTTTTCACAAGTAAGTATATGGACAAAGAATAACTGATGGAAGATAAATTATTGTGTGATCAAAGTGATATTGAAGAATAAGAAAAAACCAACTTGTGCATGTAAGTATCTGTTCTTTCCTCTTTGAAGCCCTTAATAAATTTTTAAAAAGATTTTATTTATTTGAAAGGTAGAGTTACAGACAATGAGAGGGAGAGACAGAGAGAAAGGTCTTCCTTCCATTGATTCACTCCCCAAATGGCCACAATGGCCAGAGCTGCGCTGATCCGAAGCCAGGAGCCAGGAGCTTCTTCCTGGTCTCCCACGTGAGTACAGAGCCCAAGCACTTAGGCCATCTTCTACTGATTTCGCAGGCCATAGTAGAGAGCTAGATCAGAAGAGGAGTAGTTGAGACTAGAACTGGTGCCCATATGGGATGTTGGTGCTACAGGCGGAGGATTAACCTACTGTGCCACGGCTCCGGCCCCTGAGGCCCGTAATAAATTAAAGTGTAGAAGTCTTTGAAGAACTATTTTGAAAGAAGTAATACTTTTAAAAACTATTTTATAAATTAACCTGTTCTACAACTATAATGAATTACTTTTGCAAATGAATTCTTCAAACTTTTGTCAGACGGAACTGTTTAAGATACACAAATGAAACACCAAAATTTTTGACTTCTCCAGCCTTTAATGAATCAGAATAGAAGACAAAACTGGAAACTGGAAAACATGGAAATTTTTGTTAAAGAAAAGTGTTTCTGAATTCAATGTTTAGAATCAAAACTGTGTAAAATTTTTAATTTTTAAAATTCTGTAATTCTATAATATACCTTGGAATATCTTGACCTATTATTTTCTTGATGTAGAAATTATTTTTATAAAGATTTTATGTATTTATTTGAAAGGTAGAGTCACAGACAGCAAGAGAGAGAGACAGAGAAAAGTCTTCCATCCGCTGGTTCACTCCCTAGATGGCTGCACTGGTGGGAGATGAGCTGATACGAAGCCAGGAGCAGGAGTTTCTTCCAGGTCTCCCACGCCAGTGCTGGGGTCCACACACATAAGGGTCATCTTCCACTGCTTTCCCGGACCATAGCAGAGAGGTGGATCAGAAGAGGAGCAGCAGGGACTAGAACCAGTGCCCATATGGGATGCTGGCACTACAGGCAGAGGCTTAGCCCCCCATGCCACAGTGCTGACCCCAAAATTATATTTAAGTGGTTAGACATACTCTCTGGAAAAACGGAATGAAACAAGTATATGATTTTGAAGCATCAAAATGTGGTAAACTATTCAACAGTTTCTTTTTATAAGAAACAACTCAATGAATTTTGTTTTGTGAAAAAAACCTTTGCTGAAGAAACTACTGTTAATAGAGGCAAAAATAATATTTTTTAGCTAAACAAATACTTATTTTAGTACAAACAATGTATTGGGATAATACATCAGTTAAAAGAATTTTCTCTGAGGGGCTGGTGCTCTGGCATAGCAGGTAAAGCTGCCGCTTGCAGTGCCAGCATTCCATTTGGATGCCAGTTCGAGACCTAGCTGCTCCACTTCCAATCCAGCTCTCTCCTATGGCCTGGGAAAGCAGTATAAGATGGCTCAAGTCCTTGGACCTCTGCCCCCGAGTGGGAGACCCAGAAGAAGCTCCTGGCTCCTGGCTTTGGATTGGTTCAGCTCCAGCTGTTGTGGCTATTTGGGGAGCGAACTATAGCATGGAAGACCTCTCTGTCTCTCTTTCTCTCTCTGCTTCTGCCTCTCTAACTCTACCTTTCAAATAATAAATAAATCGTTAAAAAATTTTTTTCTCTGAGTTTCCCAGGTGTGTCAGGATCTATATGTCCATCAACTAATGACTAGATAAAGAAAATGTGATATGCATACACAATGACATACTACTCAGCCATAAAAAAGAATGAAATCCTGTCTTTTGCAACAAAAGGGATGCGACTGGAGACCATTATGTTTAGTGAAATAAGCCTGTGGCAAAAACACAAATATCATGTTTTCTCTGATATTTGGTAGTTAATATAGAATACAAAAAATGTGTGAAAACAAAACTGACATCTTAAGATTTGATAATCGTTTATACCCCTGTGGAGTGACCTTTCTACTTTTTACTTGCTGAACATTATGGCTAGTGGTGCATTAAGCCTGTCATTATAAAAATTGTTAATGCAAAAATTAAATGAAAAAATAATAAAAGGAAGGAGGAATACTGAGGGATGGAGGGATAGAAGTATGGTTATCTTCTTAGAAGTGTATCTATGGAATACATGAAATCTGTTCTCTCTATATTAATAAAAAATTTTAAAAGCATTTTTCTAAATAAAGTTATGATCATATGAAGAGAATAATTGATGACATTAAAAATTCAAATTTACCAAGCATAAAATGCAACTTTGAAGAGTATTCTGTAGAAAATTTAAAATCAATAAGACTTTATGTAAAAGTGCATTGTTTTAAATAAAACAATATTGGGTGATATTATAGACACAGGTACAACTAAGAAACTGATTAATTGCATGAATATATAACAAGAACAGGTGCTCTACTTATAATTTTAAAATATTCTGATAAATTATGTTTAATTTATTTATTGTTTTAGAAACTATATTCACTTCTTCAAAACCTTATCAGAAACACAGTCCTTTTCTGGGGTAAGAGTAGCCTATGCCTCCAGATCTGATGCTAACCCTTCCCTAGGCTGGAAACCAAGGTCAGACTGGGATGGCAGGTGAGGCCTTGTGCCTTTTGGGGGTTCACCTCAGATGCAAAGATTTGGGCCACTCCAACAAAGGATCAAAGTTTGGGGCTCCAGCTTCCCCTCATTCTGGAATAAGGCAGGGCAGGGTGTCCTTGCGGGTTCTTTGAGGGATGGGGAAGAGAGCAGTCATCTCTCCTGGCTGCAGGGAGCTGGAACAGAGGCCAAGAGAGGCCCATCTGTCACCTCCTGGTCCTGCCAGGAACTTACCCTGCTGGGCTGTAGAGGAGGATGGGGATACCTATCTGGTCTGGTCTTCTCAGACCAAAATTGGAATGGGGCCACAAGTGGGGTGTTTTTCTAAAGTTTTTCTTTTTCTTCTTTTTTTTTAAGGATTTTACCTTTTTCCTACTTATTAAATAAATAAACACGAATAAACATTAAATATTATATATATATATATTTTCCTCCTTTATTATAAAACTTTTGTGGCATGGCTGCCTAGGCTCCCAAAGTTACTCATCATCTGAACTCTGGTTCAAAAGAAACGTAGCAGCCAAGTTCTCATTTTTTTCACAAGTGAAATAAGCGTGGATCACAAGACTCTCCGGAAAGCCCAGGGCCTTCAGCCTTTCTAAAGCATCTTTATCTTGCTGCGTTATCTGGATGCAGTTTATCTCTGAGACCTCTTCACCCATGGCGCTCCCTTCCACCTCCACCTCCACCTCCACTTGCACCTCCACCTCCATCTCCGCGTCGGACGCATCTTCCAGCTGCCTGAAGGGCTCGTTCAGCATGTGGATGAAGTAGTCCCGATGCTGAATGATTTGCTGTGAAAGCTCAGGGTTGCCACGGCCCAGCTGCTGCAGAAGGCAAGGCAGCATCTCGGGGTTCCGCTGAATCATCTGCCGCATGTTCTGGAACTGCGGCTGGTATCGCAGGAAATCCAGGGGGTTGGCGCTCCCTGCCTCGGTGACCTGCTGCTCGGCAGCCCGGTGTTCTCGGAAAGGCATGTATTCGGCCTGGGAAGTCCCAGGGAGTCCCATGAGCAGATACTCCACGGCTCGGTGCGGATTATTGTAGCTGGCACGCAGGGCGGCTTGCACGTGTTCTCTCTCGTACCCCATAGACATGAGCTCCAACAGCATGGTCTCGTACTCGGAGCCAGTCACCATCATGGAGGCTGCGTCTTCCTCAGGCCAGTTGCTACGTGAAGAGGGTCCAGCGACCGGCATGGACTCAGGGGATGCCAGGAGGTCTGACTCCTCCGACGGGCTCTTGTCCTCTCGGGGGGTCGGTGGGGAACGGGACATGCTTGAAGGGCGGGCTGGTAGGAAGGACGAACAGGACTCCGGAGCAGAAGTGACTGGAGCCTCTGGCCGCGCTGAGAAACGCTGGCCAGACCTAGCCTTGGTCAATGTGACGACAATAAAGTTCTTAGCAACGTAACAGTCCTTGACGGGGACGTCATCACACTACGTCATCACTGAGGCAGGATGTTGCCGCATAAGGTTCTGTTCAGCCATGAGGAAAGTATTATGGCCCCTTTCGGCTTCCATCTCCTTTAGCAGCTTTACCACCTTGACTCCATTCAAATCTGGAAGGTCTGCAGGTGCAGTGTTTGCTGCGTGATGGTGGCCGGAATGTTCAGGCAGCATGCCCCTCACTCCACCACCACCTTAGCACCTAGCCACATGCCACCTACATATTTTATAGTGTGTTTGAATGTACAAAAATGTACGACGTTTGAAATAATTCACTATTAACATTTTTATTAATATAAAGATAACAGAGTTAATGTATTTCATAGATAAATTCGAGGATAACCCTACTTCCCTCCCTTCCTCGCTCTCTCAAACCTTCCTTCTTTTGTTTTTTCTTTAATTTTTACAGTAACATGTTTTTTTATATTTCATATGTAGTTTTAAGAGCATAACGGTACTACCCACCATACCCTCCCTCCGTCAGCCACTCCATCTCCCTCCTTCTTTTCTTATTTTTCTTTAATTTTTACAATGACATACTTTCAATTCTCTTTATAATCACAAGCTTAACCCAAAATAATTAACTTTGGAACATAGTTTTTAACTATGCTTTTTTTTTTTTTACTTTTCATTTGTTGAACTCTGTATTTAGTGGATCAATAAGCCTTTGATTATAATTGTAAATTCAAAATATTGTATCACAAAAATTAAAACTAGCTTGTCAACTAATATAGTAAAGTTAATTTATCAGCTGATAGGTAAAAATTTTTAATTATATCATGTAAATTATTTTGGTTGTCTCTTTCACCATCTAAATCTCTGTAGTGTGGACTGTACATTATAAATCTGATGGTCACTCGATTCTTTGACCACTTGCATCAGAATGACTGGGAGTGCCTGTTAAAAAATGCAAATTTTGAAAACAGAATGAGACTCTTTAAGGTAGGCAAGAATCTGAAATTTTAATACCTTCTGGGATTATACTAAATTTTCAAAAATGCTTTAATAATGAGATACAACTTCTATGATCAAAGAACCCATAAAACAAGAAGAAACAGAAGCCCTCTGGGCATAGCACCAGGAAAATGGCCTTGTCCTTTAGCAACTAGCATTAAAAAAATTCTTATTCAATACAGTATTGATGACATGTTTGTAAATAAGCAATAACTTCAACATTTTATTCTACTTATGGAAGTAGCTCATTTTCATTATTAGAAAGTAGAAAATACAAATAAGCAGGAAGAAAATAAATGTCCATACCATCTTCATCTCAAGAAAATTAAGTTTAAAATCTTGAATTATTTTATTTTCAAGGCTTTTACTTTGGAATTTCCCTTAAATTACACTACTCATTGAATACTAATTTCAAAGGAGAGTCCCTGCTTTTTTTGAATGATTATATTGACAATTATTATATTGACAATTATATTGACAATAAGTCAATATAATCATTCAAAGAAGAGAGCATTTGCGTGAAGATATGATGGCTAACTTTCTGGCTTTACATTACAGTACTTAAGAGTTTGAGCTGTAGGGGCCAGTGCCATAGTGTAGTAGGTAAAGCCGCTACCTTCCGTGCTGGTATCCCATATGGGCGCCAGTTCTAATCCCAGCTTCTCCTCTTCTAATCCAGCTCTCTGCTAATGGCCTGAGAAAGCAGTGGAAGATGCCCCAAGTACTTGGGCCCCTGCACCCACATGGGAGACCTGGAAGAACAGGATGCTTCTGGCTTTGGATTGGCCCAGCTCCTGCTGTTGCAGCCATTTGGTGAGTGAACCAATGGATGGAAGACCTCTCTCTCTCTCTCTCTCTCTCTCTCTCTCTGCCTGTCCTTCTTTGTAAGTCTGACTTTCAAGTAAATAAATCTTAAAAAAAAAAAAGTTTGAGCTGTGGAGTTGAAACTGCCTGGGATTGAATTCTAGCTCTAATACTTCCCTGCTGTGTGAGTTTAGGAAGCTACTTAACCCCTCTGTGCTTCAGTTTGCTTAGCTGTGAGAAGAGGTTAATAATTGAACCTACCTCATATTGTTTTTCCAAGTACTGAACAAAACATAGAGAGCACCTTGCCTACTGTAAGCATCCAGTAGCTACTATTGTTTTGAGCTCTGTGATTGCCTAAATATCATCTAGCTGATCTCAGTGAGGGATGAGATCCAATCTTCCTTGAAGATTGCCTTCTGTATTTCTTTCTCAGAAGATTTACTCTCCGTGCCAGTGGTGAACAATTGACAAATATTGCATTTTTTTCTCTGAGGACATTTTAAATATTCATTTTCATTTCTTTCTTTAGCTGAAATTTACCAATGTTCTTGGAGCATAACTCTTCCTAGCATTTCATGTCACATCCTTCCTTTGTAGGCTGGTACCCTTACTTATCACCCCATATGAACTCAATTTCTGTTAATGAGCTATTCCATAGGCACAAGCATATGTATACAAGGTAGTATATAGGAAGGACTTTTTAGAACGCATTGTTCATTAAAGCAATAATCGCAGGCTAAAACATGCAGAATATGAATTTAGTCTTATTTGGTTAAGTCTTCAAAATTCTGTTGTTCTTATACTGGAAAAAAAAATGCTCAGTTATTCTAAAGTCCATAGACAAATTGCCTGTCTTCCATCAATTTATATGGCCTGAGGTTATTTCTTTCTTTTAAGTTTTATTTATTTCAAAGCAGAATGACAGAAAGAGAGGGAGGAGGAGGAGAGGGAGGGAGAAGGAAGGAGAAGGCAGGGGAAGGCGGAGGGGAGGGAGATCTCAAATCTTCTGGTTCATTCCTCAAATGCTTGCAACAGCTAGGGCTAGGTCAGGTAGAAGCCAGGAGTCAGGAACTCTATCCAGGTCTCCCATGGGTGTGGCAAGGATCCAAGTACTTGAGTCATCATGTGCTGCTTCCCAGGGGCAGTAAGCAGAATAGCTGGCAATTGAAGCAGCACTCCAACACGGGATAAAGGCATCCCAAATAGTGGCTTAAACTAAAGCCCCAGAACTCTTGCGTTTATTTTTAAAATCATAATCATATGAAAATGCAATTAAGTCTGAAACCAGAGTTTTCTTTAAATATGTATGTGTGTGAAGTCCCAAACCCTCTTGTCCTATTAAAAATTAGTTTTAAATGTTATGTCAGTACTTGTTCTGATTGTCTACTTCATATATAGATTTCTAAATTCTTTTTGAATATACCATTAGTTTCTCATGTTAGTTTTGTCAAATTAAAAAATATTCAGATACAGGAGAGGAGAGATGTTATCCAAAAGGATTATTGTCACAAAGGGAATGTGCCTGCTGCAATAGGGAGAAGGTTCCAACAATGAGATCTGTAAGCCTCGCAAAGGTAAAGAGGAAACATAGGGATGAATAGGTGGAATAACTGGACAGTTGGACAGAAACTCTGCTTCCTTGCAATCGGCCTACTTTCTGGAGGAATTTTCGAAGGTGGGGATGTGGTCCAAAGGTATGTTGAGATGCTGGCTCAGCCAGAGCATGAGTCAATTTCCAGGAACGTGTGAGAAGATAAAGCATCCTGACTAAAATTTACCCAGATAGGGGCCAGTGCTGTGGCACAGCAGGTTAACGCCCTGGCCTGAAGCACCAGCATCCCATAAGGGTACCGGTTAGAGCTTCGGCTGCTCCACTTGCAATCCAGCTCTCTGCTATGGCCTGGGAAAGCAGTAGAAGATGGCACAAGTCCTTGGGCCCCTGAACCCACGTGGGAGACCTGGAAGAAGCTCCTGGCTCCTGGCTTTGGACTGGCACAGTTCTGGCCCTTGCGGCCAGTTGGGGAGAGAACCATCAGATGGAAGACCCCTCTCTCTCTCTCTGCCTCTCCTCTCTCTGTATAACTCTGACTTTCGAATAAATCAATAAATAAATCTTTTTTAAAAAATTGCCCAGGTTATGTTAGTGGACATTTAATCCGAATCAGTCCATGGGGTAAAGCAGTTCAGCAAAGAATGGGAATTTGGAAGCATGTCATGTAGAGTTGTCATAGATAAACAAAGAGGTCATCCACAAATTTTCTCTATGCTACTTAGGGATATGTGGTTCTTTAAAGCGAGCCATTTCCTGAAACACAAAACAACAGGATTCCGAACTTTCACTCTTTTCCGGGAATCTGGGCTCAGGTAAAGGTTAACATCGTGAATATGAATACTAAGGACCTTTTCTTTGGAACCTGCCTAAGACTCCAAGGATGCAGTCACTTTTACCAGCTATATTTCTTCTCTTACAAAGTAGTCCAATCTCTGAAATCTCTCTTTATAGGTTCAGTTAGTAGGGTTCGGGGAAAATGGAGTAGAATTGTGCCTGGCCATTAAGTTTTCCACAGACCAGTGTTTTCCAGTGAATTGGAATTTTTACTCTTTCCCTAAATTTTGGTATTCTGTAATTATGTTTGGTTTTCTTTTTTGATTTTTAATATATTGAATGTACCAAAGTAATTATGAATATAATTTTTATAAAAATACGGTAGCCCTTTGCTTCAATGCTTTCTGGCTTTAATCCTCAGAGACAAATACTTTGAATTTATTGCTTTATTTTATTATTTTTATTTATATATTTATTTATTTTATTGCTTTATTGCTTTATTTTATAGTGATGGTCATATTTCCAATCAGTGTGCACATAGTACATACAAGTAATTTAAATAGTTTCAGGTCATCCTTATTGATTTCCTATAATAGATGATGATCCTGCTATCTGTACCTCCTTTCCTTTTCCAACTGCTCCATCTCTATCTATATAGTAAATGTACATACATATATACATGTTATTATATTAAAGTATTAACCAGAACGCACTTATTCTATATAAATATTATTCACTTGATATATCTTACCACTGGATACATTTATTTACATTTTTCACGTCTTCAGGCTATTTTTTTCTGTTTGTTTCTTTACATGGTACTTCAGATACCCCTAATTCTTTCTAGATTCACTACTATATCACTTACCATAGCTTCTGCTCTATTGAGTTTAATATTCATGGACATCTCCCTCCTGGAGCCCTTCATCATTGTGTTCCCATATTGCCATTGATTGCTACCCTGGGACCAATATTCATATCCTTATTTCTGACTCTCAATAGTCCCTAAGCCTCCAAGATTGACATTTTGCTGGTACACACATGCACAGCAGAGTAGCCAGGCTCTGTCTTAATTGGCTGAGCACCCATGTGCCTTGATCAATGCTTTGCAATACTGGATGCTACTTTTTCAACATAATATCTTTTTTAAAAAAGAAATATTTATTTATTTGAAAGGCAGAATTATAGAGAGGGAGAGGTAGAGGCAGAGAGAGAAGTTTTCCATCCACTTGTGCACTCCCCAAATGGCTACAATGGCCATGGCTGAGACAGGCTGAAGCCAGGAGCCAGGAGCTTATTTCAGGTCTCCCAAGGGGTGGCAGGGACTCAAGGATTTGGGCCATCTTCCACTGATTTCCCAGGCACATCATCAGAGAGCTAATTTGGAAGTAGAGCAGCTGCAACTCGAATTGGTGCCCATATGGGATGCTGGCACTGCAGGCAGTGGATTAACCTGTTAAGCCACAGTGCTGACCCTCAACATCATATCTTAATATACCTATTGTCTAATTCTTCCTTCCTGTAC
Organism: Sylvilagus floridanus; assembly: GCA_949820135.1. NCBI lineage: Eukaryota > Metazoa > Chordata > Mammalia > Lagomorpha > Leporidae > Sylvilagus > Sylvilagus floridanus. The sequence continues at coordinate 67,427,929 of OX463223.1, read as the reverse complement.
GCCTTTGTTTTGCTAGAAAATATGTTCTCATGACAGAGAAACTAAAGACCTCCCTACTTCCTAACCTCACTTCTATAAATGCTTCATCTAAGTCCTGATTTTTTCTGGGATTCTGTGGGAGATATATCTGTCCTTTGTATATTTGACAATTCTTTGTAACCTGCTATATGTTGATTTCCCTTCATCAATATCTCATATTTGTGTGATGTTTTTATCTTTGTTTCAAAATTCATTTAATTTTAGCTTTAATTATTATAAGCTCACCAAAATTCAAGAAGTTGTTATAACAGAAATGATAATGATATGGACCTAATTTTAGTAAAATATACAAAATTTTCCTGCAGATTCTTGCTTAGAAAGGCTCTTTGCATTTAAAGCTGATTTTTCCCATTATGAATTCAAGCCCTTGGAAATTACTAAAAATAATGTTCTTGGACCAAAGCTTGTAGTAGGTTTAAGTCCTCTGAATAGAAATGTCTTGTTTGAACATCAAATATTCTAAAAACAGAATTGGAAATAACTTAGATCAAATCTTGGGTTAAAGCTGGATATAGAGTGTCTGGAAGGCAGTATCCAGACAGAGAAAATATTTCAAAAACAATATTTGGTATATGACCCAGAAAAGCATGACTTTAGGAAGACTCCTAAGAACATCTAAAGATATTTTCAATACAATACAAAAGTTTAATTCCACTCACTGAATTGGATAAGATATTAGAAAAGTTTTAAGCTGGAAACTGATTCTCACATTCAATAGACTAACAGCCAATTCGCAACTGTTGGTGTGGTTTTTAAAAATTCTTTGTTTGTTCATCCTGACAGGTCATTTTCATGAATCAGTTCTAGTTCCACATCTCTTTCTTCTCTAATCTAGCTCATCAACTCTTAATGAAGGCTGTCATCCTTTTGGATCCAAGGAAGACTTCCTTTCCCAACTGTTCATCCATACCACCAGAAACATCAACACAACCCTTCACAAAACTCAAATGTTAAGGATATCTTAAACTACGATTTTCTTTTTTTTTTTTAAGATTTATTTTATTTATTTGAAAGACAGAATTACAGAGAGAGGTAGAGACAGAAAGAGAGGTCTTCCATCCGCTGGTTCACTCTCCAGATGGCCACAACAGCTGGAGCTGCGCTGATCTGAAGCCAGGAGCCAGGAGCTTCTTCTGGGTCTCCCACTTGGGTGCTGGGGCCCAAGGACTTGGGCCATCTCCCACTGCTTTCCCAGGCCACAGCGGAGAGCTATGGAAGCGGAGCAGCCAGGACTCAAACCGGCGCCCATATGGGATACTGGTTCCTCAGACAGGGCTTTTAACCCCTTGTGCCACAACGCCAGCCCCAAACTAGGATTTTCAAATACACTGTGATACTTGCAATTCCTTATACAACTTCTTATGTATATATATATATATATATATATATATATATATATAGACAGGCAGAGTGGACAGTGAGAGAGAGAGACAGAGAGAAAGATCTTTCTTTTTCCGTTGGTTCACCCTCCCAATGGCCACTGCAGCCGGCGCACTGCGGCCGGCGCAACGCGCCAATCCGAAGCCAGGAGGCAGGTGCTTCTCCTGGTCTCCCATGGGGTGCAGGGCCCAAGCACTTGGGCCATCCTCCCACTGTACTCCCAGGCCACAGCAGAGAGCTGGAATGCAAGAGGAACAACCGAGACAGAATCTGGCGCCCCGACTGGGACTAGAACCCCTGGGTGCCAGTGCCACAAGCGGAGGATTAGCCTATTGAGCCACAGTGCCGGCCTTATATGATTATATATTGTGGATGACATCTTCAAGCAGGCTGTAAATTTTCTGAGAGCAGTTATCATTCATTCATCAAATACAGTGTTTATTGAATGCCTACTATCACTGGGCACTGGGAGATAAAATAGTGAATTTTTTTTAAAGATTTTATTTATTTATTTGAGAGGTAGAGTTACAGACAGTGAGAGGAAGAGACAGAGAGAAAAGTCTTCCTTCCATTGGTTCACTCCCCAAATGGTCACAATGGTCGGAGCTGCACGGATCGGAAGCCAGGAGCCAGGAGCTTCTTCCTGGTCTCCCATGTGGGTGCAGGGGCCCAAGGACTTGGACCATCTTCTACTGCTTTCCCAGGCCATAGCAGAGAGCTGAACTGGAAGAGGAGCAGCCTGGACTAGAACTGGTGGCCATATGGGGTGCTGGCGCCACAGGCAGAGGATTAACCTACTGTGCCATGGCGCTGGCCCCACAATAGTGAATTAGAAAGACATTATCTCCCATGTGTTCCAAAAACACATGCACTGAAGTCCACATTCCCTTACACTTGGATCTGTCTCTATCTGTGTGACACTGGGTGCTAGCAGTGATATCTACCTCCAAAGTTTATCTAGATGGGGTTCCAGACAAATAATGAGCTCTCAATAAATGTTAGCAGTTTCATCATGATGTATATATCATTACAAATATTATCTAGTTGTGTATCAATGAGTGCCTATGTCTGTGTTAAGTGAACTAAGTAAATGATTAGAAATTAGTTATATAACTTAGTGCTAAAGATCAAGTGAAGAGAAGATTATTTAATCAGGAAATGAGTCTTTTTCATTTTGTGTAGCATTTTAATTGAAAAGTTTTCTTCAAGAAATGGGTGACAAAATTGAACGTTGATGAAAGCAAATTTATTATAATGTGCCTAAAATAACATTTTTTAGAATACACTGTCTCCTTTTTATTTTTAAATGCAGCTGAGGTTTCAATCCTCCTTTAATATCAAGTCCTACTTAATCTCCATTTTTGATAATAGCTTTGAGAGTACTCATGAGACTATTAAACTTAAGAATCAAAGAGCTTCTGATGAATGAATAGGTTTTGTTTGAGATGCAGGTGGCAATTTAAATGACAGTAAAGGAAAATTAGAGATGAGATGAAGATACATTTTAAATATAAATAAAAATGATGATCTTTAAACTTTGTTAAACTTCTGGAACAAAGTAAGTGGAAAGTTTCAAAAGATCCTGAAGAAAGTAATTTGAGATTATTTGGGTTGTTTCAAAGAAGAAATGGTATAACTCTGAAATTGATTTAAAGTGTGTTTTTCAATCTACTTCAAACTTTTACCTGAATCTCTTGTTGTAAAATATAGCTTTGTGAATTTCATGTTATGTGTTGCTTTCTCATATGAGGATCTTCAAGTTCTTTATAACATAATTTCATAAGTCCCACAAAAACGGGATGAACAATCATAACAATATAGAGCCAAAATGTTAAGATTTCTATAGATTAGGTAAGTGCTGAACAGGTGAATCTAGTTACAATAGAATGGAAGGGCTTTAACACAGCTATTGTATTTGATTTAACAAGGGAACTGACAATAAAGAAAGAATTTTTTTCTATGTGGAAAACTACTAGTCTGTCTGAATATTACACTGCACCAGGTCGCAAGGGCCTTCTTATAGCCAGAAGATGCTCAAAAATTTATCAATAGCCAGAGGTTTTCTTCAATGTGATTGAATAAAATAGAGTCCCCAAAGAATATATGAAAGGAACGTTCAAGGGGAAAAAGTTTCCTTCTTCTTCAAAAATGAATGACTATAGTCACGATGAACTTGTTTGTTACCTGACTGCAATTTCCTAAGAAGACTTTGTCTACTGTCAGTACCCATTCAGGGCTATTGCTAACTATAACGCTTTAAAGAAAGCACAGTTTCTATAGACCAATATCATTTTACCTCATAAAAGAATAAAGCCTCAAATTGTCAATGATATTTTTCTTCCTCTAATATCATCAACCAATCTTTTCTTATAGACTGAGTGCTTCTGTCAAGAGGAAAGGGTGTACACATAGAATCACAGGGGATATTGAACTAGATTGGATCTCTAAAGAATACCTCAACCCAAACGTCCCAGTCAATTAGCCTTTGGTGTGACCCAGGAGAAAGAAAAACTTTCATCAGACTCTGGGCAATTTTCTCTAAGTTAGATGGCAGTCAAAGTAAGTTGAAAGTTTAATTTGCATTATTACAGGATTCAAGAATTTTCAATTGTACATCCTAAGGGAACCTTTATACATGAGGCCCACACAGCATTCAATAAGAATTTTCTAATTCACTCTAACCATTCTTATGAATCTTACAATTTTCTTCAGCTTTAATAGTCCATGGATCTATAAAACTTTGAAGTTATCACAATTTATCAAACTAGTAAATGATAATCCTAGGAAGAAAAAATTTAAATGAAACAAAATGCATACATTTTAAGTGTATTAGTCAATATATTTTTAAAAATGTTTACATACAGGTAGACATGATCCTAATTAACATTTTCATCTCTTCAGAAATCTTTCTCAAGCTCACTCCTAATACCCATAAGCATCCACTATTCTTATTTCTAACAGCAGAAATAAATTTTGCCTGTTCTGGAACTTTATAAAAGTGGAATCATGTAGTATGTATAATTTTGCATATGATTTCTTTATTCAGCATAACGTTTTGTACTTTTTTATTTAAAAAAAATCAGTTCAATTTTCCTTCATTTTTTTGCATAATAGTAATCCCTTGTATAATCTATTGTCATGAGTAAATAAACATGAATAAAACCATTGATTCATGGGAGCTATATGTTTAATTCTACAAAGACTTGTCAAACATTTTCCAAAGTGACCGCAAAATTTTTTTTACTCCTACTAGCAATGTACAATAATTCCATTTATTCTAACATCTTCATAAATATTTGGTATGTTGATATTTTAAAATTTTATATATTTTAGTAGATATGACATAATACAGTGTTTTGATATGTATTTAGCTGTTGACTAATTATATTGTGTATATTTTTTGTTTTTAATATTTTTTGAAGATTTATCCATTTATCTGAAAGACAGTTATAGAGCCCCTTAATGATTATTTCAATATAAAATTTTTTGAAATTTCTACTTTAATATATATATATATATACATACATAAATATACATGCAATCGGCCCTCTGTATCTGGGGGTTCCAATCCACAGATTTAAACAACTATATATTGAAAATATTTGAAAAATCTATATTAAATATGTACAGATATTTTTCATTTCATTATTCTGTAAATGATACTGTGTGACAAGAATTCGCATAGCATTTACATTATATTAGAAATTATAAGCATTCTGGAGATGAATCAAAACCTATAGAAGGATGTGTGTAAGCTGTATGCAAATATTACATTGTTTTACAGTAAGAGACTTGAGTATCCATGGATTCATGTATCTGTGAAGGTACTGTAAACAATCCCCAACAGATACTGAGAAAGACTGTGTATATAATTCTAGTTATCACATTGTTTGGTCTGGAAGTTACTATTAACATGTTACCTATAACAATCTAGTTCTTATTAATAGTAAATTATTTCAGTGTTACATAAAATTATGCTTCAATATTGTTCCTCCCTTCCCCACTATGCCATTATTGTCACAAACTACATTTTTACACATTGTGTTCATCAACAATGATTTGTACTTATTGTATCATACAGTTGTCTTTTTATAAAGATTTAATTTTATTTTATTTGAAAGGCAGAGTTATATATAGAGAGGGAGAGAGACAAAGAAAAATCTTCCATCTTCTGGTTCACTCCCCAATTGGATGAAATGTCCAGGGCTGGGCTAAGCTGAAGCCAGGAGCCAGGAGCTTCTTCCAGGTCTCCCACAGGGGTACAGGGGCCCAAGAACTTGGACCATCTGCCGCTGCTTTCTTTCCCAGGCCACAGCAGAGCTGGATCAGAAGTGAAGCAGCTGGGACTAGAACCAGTGCCCATATGGGATGCTGGCATTGTAGGTGGCAGTTTAACCTACAATACCACAATGCTGGCCATACAGTTGTCTTTTTATTTTATTTTATTTTATTTTTATTTATTTTATTTTATTTTAAGATTTATTTATTTAATTGAAAGGCAGAGTTACAGAGAGGCAGATGTTCATCAACTAAAAGAAATTATGGTATACATACACTATGGAATACTACTATGCTGTAAAAAAAAGAAAAAAGAAAAAAATAAATCCTGACTTTTGCAACAGTGACACAATTGGAAACCATTATACTTAGTAAAATAAGCCAGTCTCAAAAGGACAGCAATCATATGTTTTCTTGATCTGGAGTAACTAATGGAGTACCTGAAGTGTAATGTATTAGAGTGAAAAGGACAATTTGAGATTCAATGATTGTTTACAGCCCTTGTCTCTTCCACTGAGGAACTGTGTTTTCCTCTTCATACTATTTGTTGAACTCTTTTACTTAGTGTAGAGTTAACTTTATGATCATTAGGTAAATTGAAAATAGATCTTTGTAAAAATTAAGAGTGGAAATGGGAGAGGAAGAGGAAGAAGGTTTGGAGTGCGGGTGAGAGCCAGGGTAGTGAGGCGAGCTTTCTTCTTCCTAATCAACTCTACTTCTGAGCCCTATCAGTGAGTTTCCTCTTTCCATTTAAGTTATTGCTCTTTTCTCATATAAAATGTTTGGTTCATAATCCCTATGTTTTTATTGATATTTTCCGTTTGTCAGTACATAATTCTCTAGATTTCCTTTAGTTCTTTGTGCATGGTATACTTTTGCTTCTTGCATGTGTGTAATAAAGTTTATCTAAGTAATTTTTCTTCTAAATACTGTCTTCTTCAGGGACAGTTAATGCTACTGCTTTTTTCTCTTATAAGTTATATTTTTTGTTTCTTTGCATGTATTATAATTTTGTGTTAAAAACTGGACATTTTAAAATATAGTGTAGCAACTCTGGAAATCAGTTTCTGCACTCAGGATTTGTTGTTTCTTTATAGTCTGTATTTTTATCTTTGGCTACAGAAATATGCTCATCTTATAATTTGACAGAGAATTTCTTAAACACCTACAGCTTGTGTATTTCCCAGTCCTTGCTGAAGGTTTCGGCATGCACGTTGGTAGATGCCTTCAACACTCAGCCAAGTGGCTTACCAGACCGTCTAGATAAGCAGGAGGTGAAAGCGTACTACCTTATAGATTTTTTTCCTGAGCTTGTATAGAGCCCTGGACATGAGTTGAATTGGAAAATCTCTGAAAGTAATATGGCATTCCTCTCATGCACATTTTTGAATCTTTTCTTTATGTTTTACTGTGGAAAATTTGACTGCAGTGCGTCATAGTGAAGATCTTTTCTGATCTTGTCTGTTAGGAGTTCTATGTACTTTCTGTAGTTGGGCATCCCTTTCTTTCTCCAAATTGGGGAAGTAATTGTTTCATCAAATAGGACTTCTAGTCCATTCTGTCCTTCCATACCTTCAGGAACTCCTAAGACCCGTATGTTTGGTCATTTGATAGTATCCCATAATTTTCCAACAAACATTTTTTTAAGTTTTCTAATTTCTTCTTTTTTTCTTTTGTCTGACTGAAAAATTTCCAAAGATTTATCTTCTAGTTCAGATATTCTTTCTTCTGCCTCACCAAGTCTGCTCTTAAGGATTTCCACCATGTTTTTTATTTGATCTATTGAATTCTTCATTTCTAATATTTCATTTTGATTTCTCTTTAAGATCTCAATTTCAAGGGAAAATGTTTTCATTCATGTCTTACATAGTTTTCTTTAGTTTGTGGATTTGCTTCTGATTTCTTATTGTGTAATCCTATAATTAATTTTTTTAATTCCTTTTCTGGCATTTCCTCAGTCTGTTCACATTCACATCCTTTTTTAATTATTATTTATTTTATTTGAAAGTTAGAGTTACACAGAAAGAGGAGAAGCAGGGTGGGGGGTTCTTTCACCTCCTGGTTCACTCCCCAATTGCCTGCAATGGCTGGAGCTGTGCTGATCTGAAGCCAGGAGCCAGGAGCTTCTTCTGGGTCTCCCACACAGGTGCAGGGGCCCAAGGACTTGGGCCATCTTCTACTGCTTTCCCAGGCCATAGCAGAAGGCTGGATGGAAAGTGGATCAGCTGGGTCTCAATATGGGATGCCAGTGCATCAGGCCAGGTACTTAACCCACTGCGCCACAGTGCCAGCCCCTCGCATTCACATTCTAATATTGAAGTGTTGTTGTGTTATTTGGGGTGTGGGTCATGGTGTCTTCCTTATTCTTGTTTCTTGAATTTCTGCATTTATTTTTAGGCATTTGTAGACTTAATTGTTTTTCTCTCCTGATGGTTTTTAACTTTGAGGTATGCCTGTGTGGCTAGGTGGAACGTCTGCACTTTCAGTGAATATGAAGAGGTGGGGTGGGTGTGGCCAGGGATCTCTAGTCAGTGCCCTCAATGTGTTCAACACTCATCCCTGCCGCTGTGCAGGGAACTGTGCAAATGATCTGCGCAGACCTCACTGTGAGCACCATTCCCACTGCAGTGACCTACCCTAAGCAACCAAGGAGCTGCGAGCATGCGGAGCCACACCCAGTGATTGCCCAGAGACCCAGCTGCACCCTGCACCTCCTCATGTAACCACCAAGTCCCCATGGTCTCAGCACACAGAGCTCCCAGTCACTGGGCGCAGAGCTTTCATTCTGCCCTGCCAGCCTGTTAAGTCAACAGAAAGGCAAATGTTTACTGAGTCAGCTCTGCCTGTGCATCTTGACCTGGAAAGCTATGGGCAGGCACCTCACCATCCTGCGTAGTTGCTCAGCCACCTCCCAGCTAGACTCAAAGTCAGTGAAAACTGCAGATTTTAATCTCCACTCGAATCTCTGGATCATGCGCATACACAAGAGCCACTGGCCAAATGTTGCTCTCCCCACCACTGCTGCCGGTACAGCCAAGAAAATGGCAACCTGTTTCAGCCAGTTGCTGTGCACAAAGGCTTCCCCAGCTCCTGCCTGAACCCTAAATGGTTCACACCTTTTCTCAGCCAGGCAGCAGATTCTGTTGTGGGGAAGCTGGGATGAGATAAAGATGCTCGCTCTATCTCCACTAGGTCCTCAGGCAATCACTACCAACCACCAGCCCCAGGGCTCCGGTTGGACTCACACCCCGCTCTTCCTCTAGGTATATCAGTACGATTGCTGCAGTCTGGTCTCACCTCCGCCTCCACGTTGCCACCCGTTCTGGCACTCGGCTGCTGCGGTTGTTTGTTGTTTGTTGTGTCCCTGTTCATGTTGTGAACACGTGGTGAAAGCCGCATCCTCCACACAGGCCCATGGTGTTCCTCTTCCTCTTGTAGGATTTCCAGTGCGATTTTCTCTCCAATTCGCCCCTGAGAGCCTGAGAATTGAGAGTGTACTTCCTACACCTTTTTTTTTTTAATCCCTAGCCTTGCTCAGTATGTAGATCCTTCATCTGACATCTTGGAATCTCATCCATCTTATATCTTAGTATAAAAGATCTGTTTATCATTTCTCTCACGTTTGGGTTATTAGGAATTTTCTTTATCTTAGTTTCATTGATGAAAAAGTTTTTTTTAAATATGGAATTATTTTCATTCTGGTAGTTTAAAAATATATTTCTCTTTCCTTCCCACTTCCATTGTTTCTGTTGATAAGTCAGCCATCACTGAAATTGGTTTCTTCCTATATAGCCTATATGTAATGTGATTTTTCCTCCTGGATGCCTTTATGATATTAACTTTATAATTTGCTGTTAGTTGTCTATGATTTGCCTAGTAGTGGCTTCTGTTTATTTCTTCTTGAGGTTTGCTAAATATCTAAACTTTGTAAATTTAGATTTTTCACTAAATTTAGGGATACGTCACCCCTTCTTCTCTCAAAGGTTTTTTTTCTCTCCCAATCTAATTGTCTTCTATTCCAACTTCAATTATGTATATATTAAAAATATAAATATTGTCTCCCAGGTCACAGAATTTCTTTTCTGATTTTTTTCCTCTAGGTTTTTCCAATTATATAATTTTTATTTGCTTGTTTGAGTTTAGTGCCCCTTTCTTCTGTGGTCTCTAGTAACTTTATGAATACATGAAGTGAAACTGTCTTTTAACATATCATTTTCATTTCCATAACTGCCTTAGGATCATTTTTAATATTTTCCCTTTTCTTCAAGAGTTTCAGCCGGCTCCGCGGCTCACTCACTAGGCTAATCCTCCGCCTGCGGCACTGGCACTCCGGGTTCTAGTCCTGGTTGGGGCGCCGGATTCTGTCCCGGTTGCTCCTCTTCCAGTCCAGCTCTCTGCTGTGGCCCAGGAGTGCAGTGGAGGATGGCCCAGGTCCTTGGGCCCTGCACCCCATGGGAGACCAGGAGGAAGCACCTGGCTCCTGGTTTCGAATTGGCGCAGCATGCCGGCAGCAGTGCGCCAGCCGTAGTGGCCACCTGGGGGGGTGAACCAACGGAAAAAGGAAGACCTTTCTCTCTGTCTCTCTCTCTCACTGTCTAACTCTGCCTGTCAAAAAAAAGAAGAGTTTCTATTCTGTTTAATTATTATGAAAGTGTTTCCTTTAAGACCTTGAACATGTTTGTAATAGCTTCTTTAAAGGCCTTTCCCATCAGTTCTATGTTGGATTTGTTTCTACCCAATGTTTCTTATTTAATGTTGATTGACAATTCTAATTTCTGTTATAGAGAGTTGGATTTCTATTAGCTTCCTTTTAAGATCACTGTTTTCTTCTAGCAAAAAGTTAAATTACTAACAGATCACAACCTACTTATGAAGGCTTGTTTTAACACTTGCAGCCAGCTGTTTTTAACCTTTAGCACAGAGAAAACCTGTTGTCCCAAGGTGTAGACTTTATGCATAAAATTAGACCTTTATGAATTTCCATGGGAAATATGAGGGAATTACCCACTTCTTTACTTAAAGAGACTCAACATCCTAACTGGTATTGCAGGCAGTGACTTAACCTGTTGGGCACAAGAGAGCTGTCCAGCAGGGCAGTAGCAGAAATCTCTGTTCAGACTTCTTACAATTCAAAATGTTGATTTCTGTAAAACTCCTCTCAGTCCCCTATAAGAATATATAATGAGTTGGCAAGTTAAGAACCTGAGATAAATTTATAGGCAGATTTTTATTACTTCTGTGACTCTTATTTTATTGGATACATCTCCTCAATTTCACATCACTCTTGATGCTCCAATCTACATTCTTTGACACTTCAAGCCAGTAAACTGTGTTTTCTAAGTTATATGAACTAAAATACACCATTATGAGAAGAGAATATAAATGTGAATCTCATTCAGTGTAATTCATTCCTCTTGAATCTTTTCCAGTTTTCTCCTCATTTTTCACTCTTAATTGTTATCAAAAATTGTTGATGGTTATTCATTCATTTATTTAAAGATACGTTTATTTATTTGAAGAGCAGAGTTACATACAGAGAGAGAGAGAGAGATCTTCTACCCGCTGGTTCACTCCCCATATGGTTGCAATGGGCAGGGCAGGGCCAAGCTGAAGACAAGAGCCTGCAACTTTGTCTGTTTCCCACATGGCTAGCAGGGACCCGAGCACTTGAGGCATCTTCCACGCTTTTCCCAGATGCATTTGCAGGGAGCTGGATCAGACATGGAGCATGTGGGCTTGAACAGGTGCTCATGTGGGGTGCTAGACTTACAGGCAGTGGTTTAACCTGTGCCACAATACCAGCCTCTGTAATAATTTACAATTGTTCATAATTGTTATTTGTGAAAGATTTTTCCAACACAAGTAAAAATACATTACTCAAATCAGAGCTTTGCACAAATTCCTTTATTTTGAGACATGGTGTCAATGTTAGTAAAAGAATGAAAAAACAGAAAAGTCAGTAACCCTGATCTCAAGGAAAACAAGTTAGGGTAGTGACACGCCATGTGGCTCTTAAATCAAAACCTACGTGTTCTGATCCTAGCAGATTAATCTCTTTAACATTCCCAACACACATTTTTTTTTTGTTTCCATCTGAACAAGTTTTCGTCTTGTAATGAAGTAGCTATCCATTTCTATTCTAGAGTTCATATACCTGACTCTTTTTCAAAATCCAATTCAAGGAGTAGCATGAGCAAAAAGGCAGACTAGGAAGCTGCAGATCCGTGTTCATCCATGGAGATACTAAAATAATTCCTAACTATTGACTAAAATTATAAGTATTCTGAAAATCAGTCAAATATCTAGAGAAACCAAGCAAATGCTCAATTAAGAACTAACCATATTCAAAAATGTAGGAAATTGTATGGCATTTTGATTTGTCCATTCCCCACACCACCTTCTTGGTGTAGTACATCATCATTGGGAGAAAATATTCCCGTCGCCAGTTCACTTTATTGGAAAGAATATAGACAAGCAATGCTATAACCTGACTTTTAGCTGCCCAAAGAACAGTTTTGTATTTTGTTTGACTCAGGGACTCAGTGCTTGAATTGGTTAGCTGTCCTTCATGGTGACAAAATAGCTGAAACAAGCTACTTATTAAGGAAAGAAAATTATTGTAGCTCACGGCTTTGGAGGTTCACAGCCCAAGATCATGAAGGCGTCTGTGATTTGGAATCTAGTGATTGTATTTTTGTTGTCAGGGTAATGAAGTAGTGTAGAACATCGCTTGGCAAGAGGGGGCCGTCTGACTGTCTTTGTCTTTGCTTATAAAGCCAATGTGATTTGTTCCTGGGGCTCAACCCTAACAAAATCTAATCACTTCCCAGAGGCCCTGCAGCTAAATACTATAATTGGATTAAGTTTACACCCTCTTAGAGCCATTATTATAAGATATTGGGGCCAAGTCTTTAAAGATTGGGACTTTGGGGGACACTCAAACTCTTATCCAAATTGTAGCAATGCTTAAACAGGAAAAGAATGCAGAAAGGAGTGTGTCTTGGTGACTGACTCAGAGCTTAGAACAAAAGATGTGGAAAGTGGTTGCAGTACCTGATTGAAGATCAGATAGAGATGCTTCAGCAGTGTGCAATGCTAGTTGGTGGGTGACATAAATGGTAGTCTCAGGTGCCATGGAGTATAAAAGCCTTCATACCTTCAGACACTCAGGGCAAGCAACAATAAGAACAGAAATAGGATATAACCCCTAAAGGTCATTTAGAAGCCAAGGTGAGACTATTTGGAAGCTTACAACTTCTTCAATTAGTCATATATATAGGGATATTAGAATAAAAAGCACACAAGTAGGACCAGACAAAACATGCCAAGAAAAGTTCTAAGAACTTAAGCCTTCAGCTTAGACTAAAACCAAGATGAAAAACATCTTACTCATTAGTGAAGGTCTTTCCCAATCTGCAGTGACTTGGAGAGGTAGCTATTTATTACAAAGACAAATCATCATCAGATCACAAGATGTTCAAAGATAGAAGAAAATATTGCTCATTCAAAGGAACAAAGTAAAGCTCCAGAAATAATCCATGAAGAAATGAAGGGATCAGAATTACCAGACAAAAATTCTAAAGCAATTGCATCAAATATGGGAGAAGAACTAAAGGAAAACAAAGAAAACTAAAGAAAACTGGGTAGACCATATATGAACAAAAGGAAAATATGAAAAGAGTCATAAAAACTGTGAATTAACCTGGAAAAATCTGGAGCTCAAAAATACAGTAATTGAACTGGAAAACTGACTAGGAAGAGTTAGGAAAAATTCAATGGGGTAAAAGAAAAGTCAGTAAACTCAAGCTCAGGTCATTTAACTTTTTTAAAAAAGATTTGTTTTACTTGTAAGGCAGAATGAGAGACAGAATGAGAGACATAGAGGGAAAGAGATCTTCCATCTGCTGGTTCCCTCCTCAAATGGTTGCAACAGCCAGAACTGGGCCAGGCCGAAGTCAGAAGCCTGGTCTCACATGTGAGTGGCAGGGACATCTGCTAGGACTCAAACTACCACTCCAGTACAGGATACTGGGGTGGCAAGTAACAGTTTAACCCACTGCACCACAATGCTGACCCCAAAGCAGGTCAATTGAAATTATTAGGTCTGAGAAACAAAAACAAAAAAATGAAGAAAACTGAGGAATTATCAGATATTATCTAGGAGATCCATAAATATAAGCGTATGTATGTTTATATATATAACAATATATATAACAGTATATATATAATATATAACACTATATATAACAGTATATAGATATATAAAATATGTGTGTGTGTGTATATATATATATATATATATAAAAAACAGGGATTCTAGAAGGAGGGAAGAGAGAAAAATGTTAGATGGTTTGAAGAAATAGTAGCTTAAAACTTCCTAAATTTGTAGAAAGCCTTGGATACATAAGCCTAAGAACCTCAATTAACTTAAATCAAATTCATTCAAACAATCCACACTAGACACATTAAAATAAAACTATTGAAAGACAAAGCCAAAATACAAAACACCTTGAAAATGAATTATCACATATAAGGGCCTCTAAACAAGATTATCAGTGGATTTCTCAGAAAATCTTTCAGACCATTAGACAGAGGGAAGATATAAAGCGTTGAAAGAGAAAAAAATTGATGAAGAACTTTATAGCTAGCAAAACTGCTCTTCAAAATTGAAGGAAGACTTAAAATATTTCTAGTAAAACAAAAGCTAAGGAAGTGGAATATCACAAGAATGGTCATATAAGAAACTCTTAAGGTACTCCTTAAAGCTGAAATAATAGGATGATAGACTGTAACCAATAATAATATGAAAATAGAGTTTTCAATAAAAATAAATACATGGGCGTTGGCTGATGATATGGTGCAATGCATTAAGATGTTGGCATCCCATATTGAATGCCAGTTCAAGTCCTAGCTGCTCCACCTCTGATCCAGTTTCCTGGTAATGTGCTTTGGAAGGAAGCAGATGATGGCCCAAGTATCTGGGTCCCTTTTACCCTTATGGGGGACCCAGATTGAGTTCCTGGATCCTGGCCTCCTGGATTTGACCTAACCCAGCCCTGACTATTTTGGCCATTTGGGGAGTGAACTAGCAGATGGATGATATGGATGATTCTCTCTTTATGTCTCTCTCTCTCTCTCCCACTGCCTTCCCTAATACTCTTTCAAATAAATAAATAAATCTTTAGATGTATGAACAGTATTTTTAAAATGTTACTGTTGTTTTGATTTACAGTTTTGTTGTTTTCTATAATATAAAAAACAAATGCAAAAAATAATTGTAAATCTATGTTCACGTGTCTATAGCTTATGAAGATACAAATTGTGTGCTCAATAATATAAAGTGGAGGAGGGGAAAAGTATTCAGTACAAAAGAATTTTTCACGTTATTGAAGTTAAACAGATTAATTCAAATATATTGTAAGCAGCAGGTATTGTCGTGCATCAGATTAATCTGCTGCCTAAGATGCCAGCATCCCATATCAGGGTACCAGTCCTTGTTGCTATGCTTCTGATCCAGTTCCCGGCTCATATGCCTGGGAAAGCAGCAGAAGATAGCTCAAGTACTTGTATTCCTGCCACTTACGTTGGAGGCACTGGTTAGAGTTTCAGGCTCTTGGCTTTGGCTTGGCCCAGCCCTGGACATTGCAGCCATTTGGGGAGTCAATCAACAGGTGAAAGATCACTCTCCCTCTCCCTCTCCCTCTCCCTCTCCCTCTCCCTCTCTCTCTCCCTCTCCCTCTTTCTCTCCCTCTCCCTGTCACTCTGTTACTCTGCCTTTCAAGTAAATAAAATAAATCTTTATATAAGTTTGTGTATATATATATATATATATATATATATATATATACTTCTGTATGTATATACATATTCTAATAAATTTAGGGTGTTAAAAGTAATCTTCATGGTAACCACAAAAAAAACTAAGGAAAAAAGTAAAATAAACAAAAAGGAATACAATCATGAAATAAATGAGGGGCAGAAAAGACAATTAAACACCATAAGAACAAAAAAAGGGTAATAGTCATTTACTTTCTATATAATAACCTTCAATGTAAACCGTGTAAAATCCCCAATTAAAAGCACATATTTGCAGAATAGATAAACACATTCAGTTATATTTTGTCTACAAGAGACTCACTTTTTTTTTATAAAGCTTTTATTTAAAGAATATAAATTTCCAAAATACAGCTTATGGATTACAATGGCTTCCCCCCCCATAACTTCCCTCCCACCCGCAACCCTCCCCTTTCCTGCTCCCTCTCCCCTTGCATTCACATCAAGATTCATTTTCAATTCTCTTTATATACAGAAGATCAGTTTACTATATATTACGTAAAGATTTCAACAGTTTGCCCTCACAGAGCAACACAAAGCGAAAAATACTGTCGGAGTACTAGTTATAGTATTAATTCACAATGTATAGCACATTAAGGACAGAGATCCTACATGATATATATTTTTTAAATTGATCAGTTTTCTATGCAATTTCCAATTTAAAACCATGGTTTTTTTTTCATTTTTAATTATCTTTATATACAGAAGATGGATTCAGTATATACTAAGTAAAGATTTCATCAGTTTGCACCCACACAGAAACACAAAGTGTAAAAATACTGTTTCAGTACTAGTTATAGCATTACTTCACATTGGAAAACACATTAAGAACAGATCCCACATGAGATGTAAGTACACAGTGACTCCTGATGTTGATTTAACAATTTGACATTTTTGTTTATTGCATCAGTAATCTCCCTAGGCTTTAGTCATGAGTTGCTGAGGCTGTGGAAGCCTTTAGGGTTTGCCGACTTTCATCTTATTCTGACAGGGTCATAGTCACAGTGGAAGTTCTCTCCTCCCTTCAGAGAAAGGTACCTCCTTCTTTGATGGCCCATTCTTTCCACTGGGATCTCACTCACAGAGATCTTTCATTTAGGTCTTCTTTTTTTTCCAGAGTGTCTTAGCTTTCCATGCCTAGAATATTCTCATGGGCTCTTGAGCCAGATCCGAATGCCTTAAGGGCTGATTCTGAGGCCAGAGTGCTATTTAGGATAACTGCCATTCTATGAGTCTGCTGTGTATCTCACTTCCCATGTTGGATCATTCTCTCCCTTTTTGATTCTATCAGTTAGTATTAGCAGACACTAGTCTTGTTTGTGTCATCCCTTTGACTCTTAGACCTACCAGTGTGATCAATTGTGAACTGAAATTGATCACTTGGACTAGTGAAATGGCCTTGGTACATGCCACCTTGATGGGATTGTATTGGAATCCCCTGGCATGTTTCTAACTCCATCATTTGGGGCAGTTCTGATTGAGCATGTCCCAAATTGTACATCTCCTCCCTCTCTTATTCCCACTCTTATATTTCACAAGGATCACTTTTCAGTTAAAATTTAAACACCTCAGAATAATTATTAATTACAGAGTTCAACCGCTAATTCTAGAATAAAAAAATACTAAAATGGATAAAGTATTACATTGTACAACAACAGTCAGCACAAGAGCTGATCAAATCACTGTTTCTCATAGTGTCCATTTCACTTCAACAGGTTTCCCCTTTGGTGCTCAATTAGTTGTCACCGATCAGGGAGAACATATGATATTTGTCCCTTTGGGACTGGCTTAATTCACTCAGAATGATGTTTTCCAGATTCCTCCATCTTGTTGCAAATGACCGGATTTCATTGTTTTTGACTGCTGTATAGTATTCTATAGAGTACATGTCCCATAATTTCTTTATCCAAATGTATGCTTTGAATTCCCTGTGATCTTTTGCTGTGAGGTTCCCTTCGTTTACCTTCTTTCATGTTGATGGCCATGTTTCTGTGTTTATGTGTGTAACACATCTTTAAACATCTTTTTCAGGGCTGGACGAGTGGCAACAAATTCTTTCAATTTCTGTTTGCTGTGAAAGGTCCTTATTTCACCTTCATTCACAAATGAGAGCTTTGCAGGATATAATATTCTGGGCTTGCAGTTTTTCTCTCTTAGTACCTGGGCTATGTCTCGCCATTCCCTTCTAGCTTGTAGGGTTTCTGATGAGAAGTCTGCTGTGAGTCTAATTGGAGATCCTCTGAGAGTAATCTGATGTTTTTCTCTTGCACATTTTAGGAACTTTTCTTTCTGTTTCACTGTGGTGAGTTTAATTACAATGTGTCATGGTGAGGATCTCTTTTGGTCATGTTTACTAGGGGTTCTATGAGCTTCCTGTACTAGATGTCTCTGTCCTCCAAAACTGGGAAATTTTCTGCTATTATCTCACTAAAAAGGCCTTCTAATCCTTTCTCCCTCTCCATGCCTTCAGGAACTCCTAGAACTCGAATGTTGGGTTTTTTAATAGTATCCTGTAGATTCCGAACAATATATTTTAGATTTCTAATTTCCTCTTCTTTTCTTTGATTTGACTGTATATTTTCCTGTGCTCTGTATTCTAAGTCCGATATTCTCTCTTCTGCTTCACCCATTCTATTTGTAAGGCTCTCTAATGTGTTTTTCATTTGATCTATTGAATTTCCTTATGATTTCTCGTCACTATCACAGTTTCATGTTCTACTAGTTGTTTCATTTCATTTTGATTCCTCCTTAATATTTCATTTTCACGAGAGAGATTTTCTACCTTGTCCATTAAGGATTTCTGTAGTTCAAGAATTTGTTTTTGAGTACTTCTTAGTGTTCTTATCAATTTTTTGAGATCCGCTTCTTGCATTTCTTCTATCTCATCATCTTCATAATCTTGAATTGGGGTGTCGTTTTCATTTGGGGGTGTCATAGTGTCTTCCTTGTTCTTATTACCTAGGTTTTTGTGTTTGTTGTTTGGCATATTGGTTTCTTCACTGTGGTGTTTTTTCTTGTTATACTATAACTCTAGATAAGTGGACTGTCTGCTTTCAATGGAGCCTTAGAGGCTTGAGATGGGTGTGGCCTGAGAGCTCTGTTTGGTTCCTCAGGGTTGAGGGTGTGCCAAAGGTGACACTCCCAGGTTAGGCGTGGTAAATCTCTCTCTGTTTCTTTCTTTATTTTTGATTCAAAAGGGAAGTAATTCCACACAGCTGAATGGAATTGGGGGTGGTTAGCAGGCAAATGATATACCCACAGGAGCCAGAGATCAGAAGCTCTTTCCCAAGGACCACAGAGGGAATCTCTGCAGCCTTCAGTGTGGATTCAAATTCTCCTGCAGTCTCACCACTGGGCTACCAAGGCTACCGAACTGTAGCATCTCTGGAGAGTACTCACGTGGTGAATCCTGTGTGTTCTCTCCCCCACAGTCTCTTTTTTCACAGTCTCAGTTCATTAGCACCACACACAGGAGCCAGAGATCAGAAGCTCTTTCCCAAGGACCACAGAGGGAATCTCTGCAGCCTTCAGTGTGGATTCAAATTCTCCTGCAGTCTCACCACTGGGCTACCAAGGCTACCGAACTGTAGCGTCTCTGGAGAGTACTCACGTGGTGAATCCTGTGTGTTCTCTCCCCCACAGTCTCTTTTTTCACAGTCTCAGTTCATTAGCACCACACATTCATTAGGTTCTAATCTCCTGTTATTTCACCCCCACGCCCAGAGTCAGGTTTTTCTGCTAGGCTCAGGGCCGGTGCAGACCTGAGGTCGCCCTGCTTATGACGTATGTCCAAATGGTGCCTGCTCTTTGTCTTGCTCACCTTTGAGAGGTGGGCAGAGAGAGAGAAACTTGTGTCTGTATCGGTCACTTTTTTCTTTCTCTCTCTCTTCTAATTAGCCTGGTGAACTTTTCCCCACAGGGTTTCAAGCCTTGTTCGCTCTAGTCTCCTCTTTCCACTTCCCTTCCGGTGTCTCGGGCTATTGAGGTTCGGCTCACCTTGCGTTCCAGCGCTGGTGCGTTGAGTCTGCCGCTGGTGTCCCCAACTGTGGGCTCCCACGCTCTCCTCGAAGGGCCACTGTGAATCACTAGTTCTGGAAGAGTTTCCTCTGCTGTTTCTTCCCCTACTCTTCCTTGAACCTGCAGTATCTCCACTTTTATTAAACTGTCTCTCCCCAGACTATCAGTGTGCTGCCTTCCTATTCCGCCATCTTGCCGCCCCAAGAGACTCACTTTAAATCTAAGAATATATATAATTTGAAAGTAAGCTGTAGGAAAAATCATTCTATGCAAATAGCAACCAAAAGAGAGCAGTACTAATATTAGTCAAATTAGATCTTGAGTGAAAACGTTATGAGGCATAAAATGATATTATATAATAAGAAAAATGTTGCTTTGTATAAAAGGTAATGATTATAAATATATATGGACCATAATACATATATATTTATTATAATATGTATGAACTCCTAAATATGACACAAACATTGACAGAATTGGAATGAGAAATAAGAAAGTTCTACAACAATACTAGGAGACTTCAGTGGTTCACTTTCAATAGTGGATAGAACAACTAGACAGAAGATCAATAAGGTAATAGAGAAGTTGAACAACTCTATAAACCAATTAGGCCTAACAGATATTTTTCTCAAGTGACTGTGGCATATTTTCCAGAAAATACCACATACTAGGCCACAAAACAAGTCTTAATACATTTTAAAAGACTGAAATAAAATCTTTTATCTAATAACAATAAATCAATTTAAAAACAATGGAGAAAATTGAAAAATGCACAAACATATGAAAATTAAATAATGCTTTTTGAAACAACCAATACATCCAAAAAATCACAAGGTAAATTAGAAAAAAATTTTAGACAAAAGAAAATGAAGACACACATATAAATGTTGTGAGACAGAGCCAAAGCTGTGCTAGGAGAGAAATTTGTAGCTATAACCATTGGGGAGAACCTGCTTTCTCCCAAGGGCCAGTAGGATATTTATAAGAGCGTTCAGGGGTCATACAAAATTATTAACTTAAACAAATAGCCTGCTATATATTTTCTGAATTTGAGTTCTGTCTACAGTTGTCTGTGCAGGGCCAGATCGAATGATTTTGTAGGCCTTACACAGTCTAGACCTTCCTCACTCCTGCACCATTAAGAAAGAAGAAAGATTTCAGATCAACAATTTTACACCTTAAGGAACTAAAAGAAGAGCAAGTTCATTCCAAAGCTAACAAAATGAAGGAAGTAATAAACATTTAAGGAAGAGATAAGAAACACAATGAGATAAGAAAAACAATAGAGAAAACCAATGAATCCAGGAAGTGGATATTTGAAAAGGTAAATACCTAGAAAGGTTTACAAAATTTCACTAAGGAAAAAAAAAAAACCAGAATATCCAATGACTGAAATTTTTAAGCTGAAAGAGGTAACATTAGTACTGATTTTGCAAAAGTAAAAAAGCAGTGTCAGAGCATAACTATCAAAAACTGCATGCTAACAGACTGTATATTTATGTGAAGTGAACAGACTCCTAGAAGCACACTGGTGGAACAAGGACATAGGCCTCACCCATTTTGCACCTTGCTTAAAAGTAGATAAAATCAGAATTTTCCCTTTACCCATGCCTTCTTTCAAGAGACCAGTTCACACTCTGTATTATTCCCCCACTCCACCCCCTGCAAACTTTTCCATTTTTCAAAACTAGTGAGAAACTTAAAAAACCTGTACGGAGAAACTCACCTCCCCTCTGAATCCCTAGCTCACCCTAAAATATGAAAAAGCCCAGCCCACTAGGACTTTGCCCTCTGCCAAGCATTCAGTCTGTTGCATGCTAGCAGTTGGTCACTCACTTCTGTGAATTTATTTTTCTTGAATAAATTTGTTCTGTCTCCTCTCTGTTCTGTGCCCCTTTTCCTTACACATACAACCTGCAAAGATGGAAGCTTAATATCCTACCTAAGAATAGGAATCTGACTAGAACCATTTAGAACCATGTGTAGTGAGGAGATTAGATCATTAATCAAAAAGGTTACCGGTGCTTTTCATTCTTGCATTCTCTTAAATACCTGTTGACCATCTATCATGAATCAACCATTGTTTTCTGCTTTTCTCCACAGGGGAACTGAAGCATTATTTTTAATACAATGTTTTCAATGATGTTTTTCAGTTTTTTGATTGCAAAAAAAAGTAACACCAGCCACAAGTTTTTGGATTTCAAATACACCCTCACTCCATTACTTCTATCTTCTCTTTTGCTGGTAGTTATTCTCCAGCCTTCAGTTCTCAGTTTGTCACCTCCCCGAGAAGTTTCCCTGACTACTCCAGCCCTAATCTAATTCTGCTCCTTTGTTACATACATGCATAGGACCATATTTCTTTCCTTAGAAAGAAAATTAACTTCTTTAACCCAGTATTTTTTAATTAATAGACGTGATATTTATTTGTGTCCAACTCCTCCATTTTATTAAAAGCTCCATGAGGGCTGTTCCAAGTCTATTTGTGTTTATTCTTTTTTCCTTCATGCCTTACAGAGTCAATTGGATTAAGCTTGGATTAAGCACCAATAAAGTATTTGTTGAGTGAATAAGTGAATGTGTAAATAAAAGAATTTTCTTTATTTTAAAGATTTATTTATTTATTTATTTGAAAGTGAGAGTCACAGACAGAGAGGGAGGAGAAAGAGAGAGAGAGAGAAAATCTTCCATCTGCTGGCTCACTCCCCAGATTGCCACACCAGCCAGGGCTGGCTGGGCCAGACTGAAGCCAGGTGCCAGAAGCATCTTCCAGGTCTCCCATGTGAGTAGTAGCCGCTCAAGCACTTGGGTCATCTTCCACTACTTTTCCCAGGCCATTAGCAGGGAGCTGGATTGGAAGTGGAGCATCTGGGACATGAACCAGCACCCATATGGGATGCCAGCATTGCAGGGGGCAGCTTTACCTGCTACATCACAAAGATGGCCCTGGGAATTTTCTTTAAAAATGTGTTTTGTCTGTCATTTAAATTTTTTCTGTTGGTATTTCTTTAAAGATTAATAAATATTGAAAATGTAAAGGCTATTTTTAAACAAAAATTGCTTCTCATACACAAAATATGTCTTAGTCATTTTCTGAAAGCACAATAAAAGAAAGTTGAATTCATTGCTACTTTTTTTGCCCAAAACTTAGAACAAAGAAAGATATAGGACAAGATGGTTTAACCTGTGAATTCTACCAAATATTAAAGCAAGAATTATAACTACTTCTTCTCCAACTCTTCTGAAAATTGAAAAGGATTGTTCCCAAACTTATTCTATGAAACCAGCCTTACTCTGCTATTAATGTTAGACAAAGACAGTAAAAAATAAACCAACCAATATCCCTTATGAGTATGCAAAAATCCTCAGCAAATACCAGCAAACTAAAATTAACAGTATATTAAAAAGATTATACATTGTGACTAAGTATGATTTATTCTTGCCATGCAAAGATAGTTCAATAAATGAAACCCAGTGTAATACATCACATTTGTAGAATGAGAGATTATGAAAAACTCAATTGATTTAGAAAAAGTATTTGATAAAAGTCAATATGCCATCAGGATAAAAACACTCAACATACATGACATAAAAGAATTTACTTCAACATAGTAAAGCCATTTCACCATACTCAGTGGTTAACAACTGAAAATACTTCATCTATAATCAGGAACAATACACTGATTCATTCTTTGGTGACTTCTATTCAACATAGTGCTAGAAGTCCTAGCCACAGCAATGACACTAGAAAAAGAAATGAAAGGCATCCAAATTAGAAAAGAAGCATAATTATTACTGTTCAGAGATGAAATGATCTTACATCCAGGAAACTCTAAATATTCCACATGCAAAAAGTACTATTAGAACTAGTAAATGAATTCACAGTTACAAGGCACAAAATCAATATACAGAAGTTAGTGTATTTGACCATTAATAATGACAAATGGGAATGAGCATTTGGTGTATCACTTAAGATGCTGTTTGTGATACCCGGATCCCATATTGGAGTGCCTCAGTTAGAGACCTGGCTCCTCTATTAATTCCAGTTTCCTGCTAATGCACACCCTGGTGAATGGCAGGTGGTGATTCAAATATTTGGGTCCCTTTCACTCATGTGGGAGATGGAGATTCAGTTTCTGACTCCTGGCTTCAGCTTGCTCCAGCTCCAGCTTTTGTAGGCATTTGGGGAGTTAACCAACAGTCGGGAGATCTCTTTCTGTCTTTATCTCTGTATGTGTGTATGTATTTCTCTCTTTCTCTCTGACTCTCTCTGTTTCTACCTTTCAAATAAATTAATAAATAAAATTAAATAATATCTGGAAAAAATTAATAAAATGATTTAAACTACAATGGCATAAAAAGAACAAACTACTTAGGAATAGTCTTAACCAAAGAGAGAATAAACTTATACACTGAAAACTACATTACATTGCTGAAAAAATGAAAGAAGACACACATAACTGGAAAGGCATGCTGTTTTCATGGATTTGAGGACAATATGGGTACAATGTCAATACTACATAAAAAATCTACAGATTTAATGAAAGTTTTTAAAGATTTATTTATTTATTTATTTGAAAGATAGAGTTACAGACAGAGAGAGGGAGAGACAGAGAGCTCTTCCACTCTCTGATGCATTCCCCAAATGGCTGCAATGGCTGGAGCTGGGCGAATCCAAAGCCAGGAGCCAGGAGCTTCTTACCAGTCTCCGTCATGGGTTCAAGGGCTCAAGTACTTGCGCCATCTTCAAGACCTAAGCAGGCATTAGCAGGGAGCTGGATTGTAAGTGGCGCAGCTGGGACTTGAACTGCTGCCCATATGGGATGCTGGCACTGCAAGGTGAAGGCTTAACCTACTATGCCACAGCCATGGCCCCAAATTTAATGAAATTTTTATTAATATCTCAATGATGTTTTGAATGACTAGATAACTTTATCCTAAATTTTATATAGTTTCTGAAAAGAAGCTCAGTAGCTGAAACAGTCTTGAAAATGAAGAAACAAGGTTGGAGGTATGAGACTTCCTGGTTTCAAAACTTCCTATGAAAGCTACAATCATCAAAACCTTGAAATAAGGACATAGGAGCCGGCGCCGTGGCTCACTTGGTTAATCCTCCACCTGCGGCGCCGGCATCCCATATGCACACCGGGTTCTAGTCCTGGTTGCTCCTCTTCCAGTCCATCTCTCTGCTGTGGCACTCCCTTGCCTATCCTTAATAGTGAAGAAGAGAGTGGGATATGGGAAAGGACAATTAGGTAGTGATCATAACACCAGATGGTATGCATTCCTTCTCTCACAAATAGGATTAGGGACTTCTCTTAAAACTTATGTCTTCATGACTCAATTTTTGTATGAGTCCAGGAATCTATCCATTTCTTATAGGTTTCCAGATTTGTTGCCATACAGCTCATTCTAGTAATTCCTAATGATTCTTTTTATTTCTGTGGTAAAAAAGTGTTTCCTTTCTCATCTCTGATTTTATTGATTTGAGTCTTCTTCCTCTTTTTTGGTTAGTTGGGTCACTATTGGTGGGAATGTAAACTGGTGCAGCCATTGTGGACGACAGTTTGGAGATAGCTCAGAAATCTGAAATATAGACCTACCATATGACCCAGCCATCCCACTCTTGGGAATTTACCCAAATAAAAAGAAATAAGCATATTAAAGAGTTGTATATACCCCCATGTTCATTGCAGCTCAATTCACATTAGCTAAAATATTAAATCAACCCAGATGTCCATCAACTGAAGACTGGATAAAGAAAATTGTATGTGTATGTGTTAGATATAATGGAATACTACTAAGTTGTAAAAAAAAAAAAAAAGAATGAAATACTGTGTTTTGCAACAAAATGGATGCAACTGGAAACCATTAAACCTAGTAAAATAAGCCAGTCCCCAAAAGACAAATACCATATGTTTTCCCTGATCTGTGATAACTAATTACCTTTTAGGTAATCTATAGGAGTAAAACTGACATTTTGAGATTCAATGGTTTTTAACAGCCCTTGTCTCAACTTTTGTGGAAAGTGTTTTTTTCTTCATACCATTTGTTGAACTCTTTACTTAGTGTAGGATTAATCATATGAATATAAAGTTAATTGAAAATAGATCTTTGTAAAAATTAAGAATGAGAGTAGGAAAGGGAGGAGGGTGAGGGTGTGGGCAGGAGGGAGGGTGGAGTGGGAAGTATCACTATGTTCCTGAATCTGTATATAGAAAACAATGAAACTTGTATACCTTAAATAATTTTTTAAAAAAATACAGCATATAAATCACTCCTGCTTCCTACTGTACCACTTTTGATCCTCTTAATATTCAGCCACTAAGCATATTTCCACTGGATATCCATACTTTTTAGGTATTGAGGATACAACAGGTATAAAAAGAGTTATGGTCTTTGCATTCCTGGAGCCAATAATCTATTGGGAGACTGTAATGATGTCTAGGTGTCTGAAGACTTCCTCAGAAAAGCCCGCATTTTTTTTGCCTTTGTACAGTAATTAATGCCTCTGAGACACACCTGAGTTATTAAAACAAATAGCAGTTACTTTCAACTGTTGATAATTGCCTTCTAAAGCCTCAGTTGGCTCTATTAGATACTTTTTTAAAAAGAAGGAAAAAAAATTAGATTTTGTAGCTAATGTAATGGAAATGCAATTCTTAGCTAATGAACTAGATGATTTTAGCAAGTCTATAGGGAGATTCCATTATAGATTGTTATACAAATCATTTGCTATTTATTTTAAATTTAAACACAGTATGACTTTATTTCAAAGAATAAAAATACTTGTATAAACATGTTAATCACGATGAAAAAATGTCATTTTAACACTAAAAACTAAAAAAAACTTGCATTTAAAAGAAATTGGTGTTTTTTCTATTTTGCAAATAA